>JAGTTD010000013.1:10381236-10981236 GCA_018398585.1 Simmondsia chinensis
AAATCCTTATAATGTACAATCCTCTAAAATTAATTGAATGCAAATGCTAAAATTATATTATGAGTATATTTTATTTACCTTTTATTTTCTTTATTTGAACTGAAAAATGTCATTTAAAGTAAATAATAACTTATCACTTAAAATGGACGAGAAGGAAATACATAAAAATTATATAATATATATAAACCCCAAATCCTACAGTTTTAGATTTAGGTTTTTTTTTTCTTTTTTTTTTCCATCCTCACATACTTATCCTTATCATTTTAAATTGTTATTTCCTTTTTCAATCCTTAAAAACCTATCCTTATCCTTTTAATCTTCTTTTTATTTAATTTTACTTTTGGCAAGAAAAAAAATTACAAATAATTTTTAATGCTTTGAAAGGATACTGAATTGATACTGAATTGGTAGGTGAGTGTCTATAAGTGGATCGGATAGTGCGTATAGGTTAGGTATACCGGCTCTGTATCCAATACTGGTATAAGGCGGGTGCGAATATATAAAAATATTTATTTAAAATTTTAAATGTTTGCTTCAAACTAAAAGTCACAAGTTCTGAAAATGAAAAACCTTAAAGAAAATACATAAAAATTATATAATATAAACCCCAAATGCTAAAGTTTTAAATTTAGGTTTTTTTTTCTTTTTATTTTTCTATCCTCACATACTTATCTTTATCATTTTAAATTGTTATTTCTTTTTTCAATCCTTAAAAATCTATCCTTATCCTTGTAATCTCTTTTTTATTTAATTTTACTTTTGGCAAGAAAAAATTATCGATAATTTTTAATGCTTTGAAAGGTACTGAATTGGCAGGTGAGTGTCTATAAATGGAGCGGGTAGTGTGTATGGGTTAGGTATACCGACTCTGTATCCAACACTGATATAAGGCAGGTGCAAATATATAAAAATATTTATTTAAAATTTCAAATGTTTGCTTCAAACTAAAAGTCACAGGTTCTGAAAATGAAAAACCTCAAACTATATTTATTTGTAGATTACACAATTGAAAGCATAATGATTTCTAAAACCCTGTTTTGAGAATTAATAATTAAAATGCCGAGAATTGAACTAAAAAAATACAGTCCATAAATTCTACATTTTTAATTTTTAATGTAATTCAATGCTTGGTTATATCACAATTAATGCATAGTACCATTGCAATCATTACAATGTACAAATCCCAAGATTAATTGAACTCAAATAAACGTAATGTCATTCAATATTTTTTCCGCACTTAAACAATTGTTAATGTACTTCAGTTAAACCCAAATTTACCAGAATGTAAATTCTAGATATTTCCTTTTTTTTTTTCCTTTTTTGAGTCCTAATATTCTTACATATTTATTGTAATTAGTAAATTATATAAATTACATGACAACAGATCATTTAAAGAAAGACAATTTTATAATTTTTTAATTTCAATGTTTTAATAATAGTAAAATTAGTTCTCACATTAACATCTTCATAATATATATAATCCAAATCTCTACTTAAATTATAATCAAGTCCCTCATCCCCAATACCTCCAAACTCAAAGGAACCATTAATCCACTTTTTAAATTCCTTATTTTTATCAAAATTTCTTTAAAGCTCCCACCCACGCTACAATAACAAAGTCCAAAAAATTTCATTCCCCTTCAATAGTGGAAAAGCCGTTCAGCATTGAACGCGTTATCTAAACGGTAACAACTTCCACCTTATGTTTACTTTGTTGCTAGCAAAAAACTCCGGTTTGCTTTATGTTATGTTATATGTTAAACTTTAGTAAAAAAGGTTTGGATATAATCAACTTACATCCATATTTACACTTAAATATTTTATGTATATTACCAATTCTTTCGTTTATATGTAGAATCCAATAGTGAATTCCATATATGACATATTTGTGGCATTCATTAGTAATATGTACATAACACAGCACTCATCAACAAATACACGACAAGTTCTATTTTAGCCTACAATATTACATAGGAAATTTAACCTGTTAATAGCTTGAGCTCCTGCTTCTCTAACTACACAAGTAAGGCTTCACAAACAAAGAACACAAAAGCATTTGTCGGGTAAGAAAACTTAGTTAACGATTTAACTCAGCAAGTTACATAACTAATTTGGCCTGTTAGTACCTCAAACATACAGTTCTCTAAATACGCAAGTAAGAATAGCAAAACAGAGTATCCTATGACCTTTAAAAAAAAAATAAAAAACCCCACAATTTACATTATGTTATATCAGAATAATAAGTTGAAAATATTATTTGGAAATAATATTTTAACACAACAAAAGAGATGCATTTAATTGTCATATATATAAAATAATCCTTACGATTTACCATATGTTATGTTATTTGTTAAACTTTACTTAAATATGTTTGGATATTTCGCTTTCTCTTATATGTAGGTAGTAGTGTTACGTATTTGTTAACAATGTCATTTATGTGTGAAATTTAACTAAAAGAAGGAATATAGAAACCACAAGGTTCAAATATAAGGTGTAATCCACCTTAGAAGAGCTGCAGTCCGCATTGTACCCAAAGAACTTCACAAAGCCATGGACATGCAACAGGTACACACAACAACTACTCCAAGTTAAATCTTTAACTCTATCATAGTTCAGTTGTACATGTCCTAACAACATTTACTTAACATTATATGAGGGGATTTGTGTTACTCCTCATTTACCTGAAATAAAACAGTCTTATCCACTTCATTCATCCTTTGTATTGACATAATGTAGGACTTATCAAGAAATGCACGACATCTTCGATTAAAGGCTGCAAGATTACATAGGAGATTTTGCCTCTTAGTAGCTCGAGCACCCAGTCCTATATCCACACCAATTAGAATTGCCAAACAAAGAATACAAAAGGAGGCACGCTGGATTAGACTAAATATATTACGTAACAAACGAATCGCACTGGCTCGAATAAGGCGTATAGAACACGAACCTGCACAGGCACCTGGGTCCGAAACACTGATGACTACGGAATTCGCATTACGTATTGAGCTACAGAATACGTTGATGGACTTTAATATAATCAATGAACACGCGGAAATGGAGCGAGGGCATAACGGGCCAGGTACTGAAGAAAATGAAGGCATATTGCAAAACAACGACGATTGTCTCATACAAGGTAAAGACATTGTAAATTACATATACAACATATCTGACATATATACTTCACAACAAATTATCAATCAATTGCACACTTTGACCAACATTGCGGATGCTACATCAACATTTTAATTAATGAAACACTAACCGACTTACCAAATTTTCAGACATCAGTATGGCCGTGGAAGTACAGGGGGAACAACGACAATCGAACCACCCTACATCACCTGAATTCGAAGTGGTCCCTTCTACATATAATGAAGACCGACTGGCTCAGGAAGGCGATCCCATTGTCAGGGCGGATAGTGCACCAACTATTCACCAGATTGACCAGTATAGCAACAGAACGATGGAGCTGTCATTCACGGTATCAAAATATTCTAATTCATATACTGGATATGTTTTGCAAAAATAAAATATGGAATTAAATAAATGTACTTCATACCATTGTAGATGACTCCCAAATCAGGGAAGGATATATGTAAACACAATTATAATATTAGTGCAAGCCCGATTACTGCATTAACTTATCGCCCAACAATCATGAAAATGAGGGCAGAATGGAAAACAACGGGGAACGTCTCATGCAAGGTAAATAAATTGTCCAATTACAAGAATAACATATGTAACATATATACTTCACAACAAATAATTACTCGAATTCACACTACTACCGATATTGCACTTACTACATCAACATTTGAATGAATGAAACACTAACCGACAAACCAAAATTTCAGACACCAGTATGGCTATGGAAGTAGCAGGGGAACAACGACAATCAAACGACCCAGCATCACCTGAATTAGAAGTGCAGCCTTCTACATATAATGAAGACCAGATGGCTCAGGAAGACGATGACATTGTGAGGCTGGATGATGCACCAAATATTCAGCAAATCAGCGTCCAACAAAATTGTACCATTACAAATCGACTATCAACGGTTCCAATATATAATGCAATGCCGTCTAATATTGCAGATGCAAGCACAAGTACAGCTGTACCAAGTACGTTTCTTTATCCCTTTATGAATTAGTTGTTCCCAAAAATAAAATTTGCCAATAAGCGAGAGATTTGTGTAAACACAATTATCATATGAGTGCAAGCCCGATTAGTGCGTTAACTTAATGAGCATCCAAAAGCCCCCTCATATAACAAAATTACATAAATATAGGACGACATACACCTCGAACAAGGCCAATAAATAGGTGGAACTTTGGGCCTAGACAATCAAAGTGTCCACATTGCACTACATGGATGTGGGTGGAAGAAAGAACAAGACAGAGCACACAGCATAATCCGATATTCAATCAATGTTGTAGCAGTGGATGAGTACATCTCCCGACTTTGCCCGAAACCCCTACCTACCTAAAGTCATTAATGCAAGATCCACATTTTATGAAGGACATTCGTACATACAACGCACTCATGTCATTCACATCATTGGTTGGAAAAATAGACCTAAGTGTCCAAGACGGCCGTGGCCCATATTCTTTTAGAATAAGTGGTTCAAACTACCATAGAATTGGGGCATTATTACCAGAACCAGGGGCACCGCCACGCTATGCGCAGTTGTACATATATGACCCAGAAAACGAAATACAAAACAGGCGTGCTGCACTAGGACAGCCCAATACCGAACTCGCTTGTAGGACCAATACCTTGAGGGGTTGAGACAAATGTTGGATGACATAAACCCTTATGCCAGAGCATTTAGAAGTGCAGCACACTTCATGCAGAACACCACCGTTCAAGACCTCAAATTACGACTAATTAATGCTAGAAATGGCCGCCAATATGCAATGCCAACGGTTGATGAAGTCGCGGCCCCTTATAGTAGGAGATACTGATAGTTCATGGAGCAATCGAGATATCATCTTACATAAAATGGCCAGTGGTTTACAAAGGATAGATGAAAGGCATCCCTTTTACGTGCTACTACATTATCCGTTGCTATTGCCATGGGGAACTGATGGATGGACCACAGGTGTACCAACAAGAAACTATTTTGGACACAAGAATGACGACGTAACACAAAGACAGTTCTACGCCCATAGACTACAACTTCGAGACGGTGAAGGAAAAACACTATTAAAGGGTGGACGCTTATTCCAACAATTTGTAGCCGATGGGTATGCTGCAATAGAGCAATCTCGATTGGATTATCTGTGTAAAAACCAGACCACTCTTGGAGCGGGCATATATAGTGGTGTTGTTGACGCTTTGACAGCAGGAGAGGTTAATGCAAATGCTATTGGCCATAGGGTCATCTTTTCCTCCAGTTTCACTAGAAGCCTAAGGCATATGGTTCAAAAATACCAAGATGCTATGGCTATTTGTAGAGCAATGGGACCCCCCGAATTATTTCATCACATTCACTTGCAATCCAAATTGGCCCGAGATCACTGCTGAATTGCTTCAATTTCCACAACAGACAGCATTAGACAGGCCAGACGTAGTTGCACCCGTATTCAAGCTAAAACTAAGGGAGCTGTTTAAAGATTTGAAGGAACGACAGGTATTTGACAAGGTCATTGCAGGTACAATATCTAAATAACATATCACGCTTAAACATAAATAAGCATAAATGCATCAAACTAACCTTCCCTAATTATTCCTTGCAGACATACATGTCATCGAATTCCAAAAGCGTGGATTACCTCTTGCTCACATTTTGCTGACCGTAGCCAGAGAACATAAGCCAACATGCCCAGAGGACATTGATCAATACATATCCGCAGAAATACCAAACAAGCAGGATGATATTCTTGCTTTTGAAACTGTATCAAAATTCATGACACACGGACCGTGTGGACCATACAACAACCGGTCACCATGCCTAGATCATAACTACCATTGTACAAAACACTACCCCAAGCCATTCTGTAATGACACAACAATTGAAGAAAATGGGTTTGTGAGGTATCGTAGGAGACGAGGCACTCAGATAGTACGAATCCGAGGCGAGGACATCGGAAACAATTGGGTGGTACCATACAACAGAGACCTCTGTGTGAAATATGACTGCCACATTAATGTCGAACGATGCGCCCACACAAAACTAATAAGGTACTTATACAAGTACATCCACAAAGGCCATGATCGAGCTACCGCGGTCATTGAATACAACGAACGCACGGGATATAACATTAACCAAATTGCACCACTCCATGTCGACGAAATTAAACAGTACTTGGACTTTAGATATGTCTCATCGATAGAATCCTGCTAGAGAATATTTGAATTTGATATGCAACACCAAAATTCATCTGTTGAAAGGATGCAATTCCATTTACCTGAACAACAGAATGTCACTTTCAACCGAGACGATAACTTAGAAGACGTATTGAACGCAAATACACACAAAGACGCCATGTTAACGGCGTGGTTTACAACTAACAGCGAGTACATGGAAGCCAGAACATATACATACGCTGAATTTCCTACATATTGGGTGTGGAATACAACGGCAAGACGATGGATGATAAGAAAACAACAGCTTTGCATTGGACGCTTAACCTATGCACACCCTAACTCAGGAGAAAGATTTTACCTTAGAATGTTGCTCAACGTCGTAAGAGGCGCAACATGTTACCAGGACATAAGAACAGTCAATGGCATAACATATCCGACATTCAAAGCGACATGTGTAGCTCATGGCTTGCTAAATGACAACAATGAATGGAACAACGCACTAGCTGAAGCCGCATCCTGGGCATCTGCAGCAGAATTACGAAGCCTGTTTTGCTCCATACTAATGTTCGCAGAAGTTTCACATCCAGATAGAATATGGGAAAACCAATGGGACAACCTAACGGATGATTATGAAAGGACATTACAACATCACCTCAACAATCGCAGTTACCACGTTAGAGATGAACAACGTAGGCAGTGGGGGCTTGGCGAAATCGAACACAGTCTAAACAAAGCTGGACACTCACTCAAAGAATATCCTCCAATGCCATTCCCTATACAGGCTTCGATACCAACTTTGATCAGTCGTTTGTTTGCAGAATATCAAAACTTTGACACGCCAAAGGAAAGAAAACAGTTTGAGTCCCTATTTCAGAACCTCAACATGGATCAAAAGCGAGCATACGACCAAATTATTCAAGCGTATGAATGGGGTGAGGGAGGAATCTTTTTTGTTTATGGCAGTGGTGGCACTGGGAAAACATATATGTGGAAAACTTTGATAGCTAAATTTCGAAGTCAAAAATTGACCGTCCTACCAGTGGCGTCATCCGGAATAGCTGCACTTCTTATTCCAACAGCAAAAACCGCACATGCCATGTTTAAAATACCACTACAAACTGATGATACAACATTGTGTGCAATTTCTAAGAGGTTGGATTTAGCAACACTAATTAGGGACACAACTTTAATTATATAGGATGAGGCACCTATGACAAACAGACACATATTTGAAACTGTGGATAGAACTATACGCGATATTTGTGACAAGGATGTGGTTTTTAGAGGAAAGTTGGTTGCCCTAGGAGGGGATTTAGACAAATTCTACCTGTAGTGCATAAAGGCATGCGAGAAGACATTGTCGCAGCAACAGTACACAAAGCAAGTTTTTGGGAAACAGTAATAATTCTGCCGCTACGGACAAATATGCGGCTGACGAGTAACAATGGCATTGCAAGCGGTAACACATATATCGACTTCGCGGAATGGATAGTGCGCTTGGGAGAAGGAAGATTACACAGTACAACTCAATCAGAAGGAAGTAAGCCTAATTGGATAGAAATTCCTGCGCAGTTTCTGATACACAATAACAACGAAGCAATAAATACATTGATCGACTTTGTCTATCAAGACTTAACCAACAACTACAAACACATCACATACTTAAATAGTCGCGCCATTTTAGCACCAACAAATAAGGATGTCGATACAATGAACACAATATTGCTAAATATGCTTCCCGGAACTCCGACTTCCTATTTAAGTGCCGATACATTAATTGCAGGAACTGTCATGGCAGATTCTGAGCAAACCCACCCTTCTGAGATGCTTCATTCCCTACAGATATCGGGCATACCTAAACATAACCTACAACTTAAGCATGGTGCCTCTATAATGTTACTACGCAACCTTGATCCAACAAATGGATTGTGTAATGGGACAAGATTAACAACAGAAAAAATGGGACGAAGGGTAATTGAGCCGAGAATAATAACAAGGAGAAACATTGGAGACACTATTATGATACCTAGGATTGATATGACCCCAACGTTAGGGCAAAGTCCTATTCCATTCAAACGAAGGCAATTCCCTTTTACATTGGCATTTGCAATGACAATAAACAAGAGTCAGGGCTAAACATTAAACAAAGTTGGCTTATACCTACCACAACCTGTTTTTAGCCATGGCCAGCTATATGTTGCGGTGTCACGCGTGACATCCCCAGCCGGATTGCAAGTGCTCCTATGTAATAATGCAGACAAACTACCAAACTATTCAAAAAATGTAGTATACAATGAGATCTACCAAAGTATATATGATGAAGAAAGGGAACGGTTTGCACTACAACATTAGCAAACATTATGTTGAGGTAATATCAATCATACTTCCTCATTGCTGTAATATTTTGTTTACTATTCCTTCTCTACAATGTTTAAATCATACATTATTAGAGTCTTACATTCCAAAGCTTTCTGACAATGCTTGGTCCCTTTATACTATGTCATGTCAGCGGTTTCGTTGCTTTACACTTTGCTACTCATTTGTATTGTATATAATCAATTGATACATGATTGTTGCAACAAACCAAACGCATATGCCAATTGCACAAATCGACCGTACAACTTCTGAGGCCAACCTTCGTGCTAGACTTATACGTGATCAAGGAATACATACAAAGAGGACACATAATAGAATTCACAGATGGTGGCATATGATGTTCATGGACTGTCAGGTACAAACTACTATACTTAAGGCTCGATCAAATACGCGTTTCATGCCATACTAACTATTACAAATACACCATTGCGCAGCGCGACGTAATACAGGTTTCAATTCCAGATGTTAACATTGACAAATGGACAGAAACGTTTCAGTTAGGAAAGCCCTATTCAATAAAACACCTACAAGTTCGCCCTCACCATGGTACATCTACAACAGGACATAATTATCAGCTTCAATTTGTGAATGCAACAATAGTGCAACAAATCCCAGACCAACAATGTCTTGACATTCCTTTTCAAAGGGGCCAATTACTACCCTTTTCAAATGTCCCAATACATCTATATAGTGCAGATGCTTTAGTCAGTGAGTCTTACTTATACAACAAAAACATTGTGTAAAAAGTTCGTTGCGATATAAATAATATCACGCCACCAATTTCAGATGTCATGGGAATGGTCATTGGTGTATCCCCTGTCTCAACAACAACAAACACAAGAACCGATGTCCGAGAAGTCTTACTATGTGACATGAGGTAATCTATAACTATAGCACTATGTACAAATTCATAATGACATGGGATGATAGTGACAAGATTGACACATATCATGAATAACATTATTAAATATAGGTTTCACACACTTCTTCTATCATTGTGGGGAGCATTTGCTACAAATGAAGGAAATTACCTCTTTACACACATAGGAAGAGACAATATCCTATTGGCATCGCAAGTAGCAATTAAGAACTATCACGGTATGATTTAATATAATATGTTCTTAAGTGAATGATTTCAACGATACAGTAAACTTACATATACATCGCACTGTCAAACAGGCCCATGCACAACAACAACAATAAGATCGTGGCTCCTTATCAACCCCAATCATCCTGCTGCAGAGCAATTTGAGGCATGATAAGTTATCCCTCTACATTACTAAAATATATTGTATCCATCCTCCTAAATTAATACTCAATTTCATTATGTAATAGGTATGCAGAAAATGAAGAACTGCAGAAACGAATCAAATGGTTGCAACACAAACATCTTAACATCATCCAATCTGAGATATATTTCAATGCGAAGAATATCACAATATCGGAGTACACATTCAACCACAACGTAAGCACATACTTAACAACAACCCTTATTTCCATCGCTACACAAATAAACGCTTCAATATATTAACAATTACGATAGAGCACTTATACACTGTGCATCGAATTTTTACAGGTCAAACATCTCAAATTATGTGCGAGGATTATAAATGTGGATATGAGACACAGCACAACTTATGAAGCATGCCAAAAGTATAAAAAGAAGGTGACTCCAGTCATGGGTATTTACCATTGCAGTAAGTGCCCCAACAATAATGCTGCTATGGAACAAAGGTACTAAATTTATTACACAAACCAACTGCGAACTTCGATACTACTAACCACAACATCTCAACAAACAGGTTGCGTATTAAGATCAATGTTCAGGACCGCAAATGGTCAAATATGACATTAACTATTTTCGGAAAATAAGCTGAATACTTAACCAAGAGTACAGCGGAACACTTTCATATGATCGCATCACAGGTCAGCATGTAAAACATGCATAATATCAAACATACTTTCTTTAATATAATACCGCTTTCATTTATACAGGAATTTGTCCAATACTTGTTTTCTGCATATTTGGTCGAACTGGTAGGAACAAGTTGGATATTCATCCTCCAACCTCCAACACATAACAATAACATTGGAAACCCCAATGTAACATTCGTCACAGAGGTCCATTGGGAAGAAGAATGCCACTATATGCGACAGTCGTTCACAGCAATTACAATAGCATCACCGGCTCATACGTCGAGTACTGCTCAGGATATACGGTAAATAAAAACCCGAGTTTCAATGTTCCGAAAAATTAGGCATCATTAATAACATCAGTAATTATACATACTCATCGTTACATAATTCAATTGCAGGCAAACAGCACGGAGTGGAGAGTAGGCATAATGAATAAAGACAATATAGCAACATATATTATAACATATTATATTTTTTTTGAGGTCTTGCAAACTTTGACAGCTACTACTTTGAGAATTTTGTACTTTTCGATATACTATGGCAAGTTCTAGGGAAACAAATTGGCCCAAGTTTTTTCAAAGCAAAAAAACGCACGTATCAAAATATATTGACCAATAAATACCTGCCGTGCATCGCATGGGAACAACACTAGTATATACATATAGAGAAGTTGTCCCCCCCCCCCCCCCCCCCTCCAAAAGCCTCCAAATCTCCAATTCTTTTTTTTTTTCATAGTTTTCCTTTTTTTTATATAGAAGTTGTCCCCCCCCCCCCCCCCCCAAAAAAAAAGCCCCCAAATCTCCAATTCTTTTTTTTTTCATATTTTTCCTTTTTTCTTAAAAATTTTCTAACGCCAATCCTTTTTTTAATTACATTTGCCCTTTTTCTTATTTTATTTTTTTTTCTTTTTTCTTATTTTAATTTTTTGGTATTTATTTGTAGATTAAACAACAATAATTAATCTAAAAATAGCATAACTATATCTATCTATATACATATAGAGAAATTGTCCCCCCCCCCCCCCCCAAAAGCCCTCAAATCTCCAATTCTTTTTTTTTCATATTTTTCCTTTTTTCTTAAAAATTTTCTAACCCCAATCCTTTTTTTAATTACATTTTCTCTTTTTCTTATTTTGTTTTTTTTCCTTTTTTCTTATTTTAATTTTTTGGTATTTATTTGTAGATTAAACAGCAACAATTAATCTAAAAATAGCACAATTATATCTCAACGTATTAAAGGGATGACAATAGGATGGGTATGATTATCTATACCTGAGTGCGGCGGGTATGGAGCGGGCCACGTCGGGTCCCCACTTATACCCATACCATACCATACGCCACACTGAACTATCAATTCAATATCTTTTAAAATTAAATTTTTAGAACTTCATTATTTTTGTGTACGGATGAAAACCCAAGAGCACTATGCCGATCGTATATTCCTGCATAAAGCAATAAATTTTTAATTTAAGACTTCTCTTATGTAATCCAAGAACAGGCCACGGGATAGACCTCCAAGAACAAAAAGAAAAAAAAATTTAAATTTAAGACTTTCGTATTTAGTCTACGAAATACGGCATTTCGCGTGGCCACGATAACGAAGGATTTATTTTCACCCGGTGAGGTATGTGAAGTTTGACTTTAGTTTATAAGATCTACGCATTAGAGAATAAAACTAAGATACAACAAAACTTAATTCATTCAAGTTCCAAAAATTAAAAAAGAAAACAAAATTTTAATTTAAGATTTTTCGTATTTAATCTATAAAAAAATAAAAAAGGGTTCCCGCCACGGGTACGAAGTGCATACCCATACCCTCCCGGCGGATATAGACCCGTACCCTTACCCGCCTCATTGCCCGCGAGTATCCATGACCCGGATTAATGTGCATGTAGAACGATTATCTATACCCGCTCTTATTAGTTATTTAATACTATTTTTTAAAAATACTATTTATTTTATAACATTGATAAATAATTGGGATTATTAAATTTGAACACGTATTTTTTACTTTCAAGGTTAACTATATACAAAATAAAGCTCGGAGGGTATGGAGCGGGCCAGGACAGGTACTCACTTATACCGGTACCCCGCCCCAAACGGGGTGGCTACCCGCAAGTAGCGGGTTTCACCTGCTCCATTGCCATCTCAATATCTCTTAATCAAAAAATTACCCACCTCTAACTTTTCTAAAAAAAAGTTATAGCTAGATAGTTTGATGAAAACTCTATCCTACTATGCCAGACATATAGTCTTGCATGAAACAATAAATTTCTAATTTTAGACTTCTCTTATATAATCCAAGAACGGGCAGCTGGTTAGACCTCCAGGAACCAAAAAAATAAATAAATTTAAGACCCTTTGTAATTAGTCCATGAAATGCGACATTTCGCATGGCTACTGCAAGGAAGGATTTATCTTAACCCGATGAGATATGGAAAGTCGAAAAAGGAAAAATAAAATTCCTGTTCAAAACTTAAAATAGAAAATACTTTTAGTTATATTTTTTTTTAATACTTTCTTATACTTTTCTTTTTTTTTTTTTTTTCCAATTCTACTCTTAAATACCTTTTTATCTTCCTTTATTTTTTTTTCTTCTTCATAGACCTTCAAGAACCACAAAAAAAATATTTAAATTTAAGACTTTCGTATTTAGTCCACGAAATGCGGCATTTCGCGTGGCCACGGTAATGAAGGATTTATTTTCACCCAGTAAGGTATGTGAAGTTTGACTTTAATTTATAAGATCTACGCATTAGGGTACGAAGTGCATACCCATACCCTCCCAGCGGATACAGACCCGTACCCCTACCCTCCTCATTGCCCGCAAGTATCCATTACCCGGCCCTTACTTTCTTAATGTGCATACAGAACAATTATCTATACCTGACCTTATTAGTTATTTAATACTGTTTTTTAAAAAAATTATTTATTTTATAACATTGATAAATAATTGCTATTATTAAATTTAAACACGTATTTTTCACTTTCAAGGTTAACTATATACAAAATAAAGCTCGGCGGGTATGGAGCGGGCCAGGACAGGTACCCACTTATACCGGTACCCTCCCCAAACGGGGTGGCTACCCGCTAAAAAAAAATAAATAAATAAATTTAAGACCTTTTGTAATTAGTCCATGAAATGCGACATTTCGCGTGGCTACTGCACGGAAGAATTTATCTTAATCAGATGAGATATGAACAGTCAAAAAAAGGAAAAATAAATTTTTTATTCAAAACTTAAAATAGGAAATACTTTTAGTCATATTTTTTTTAATACTTTCTTATATTTTTCTTATTTTTCTTTTTCCAATTCTATTCTTAAATACCGTTTTTATCATCAAGTGAGGGTGGGTCATAATGGTGGGGTGCCTGTTAGGCCAGCCCCCCGACCCACGATCGACGCCCGGCATCTCCCCCCGCCCCACCCCCGTAATGACCCAAAAAAAAAAAAAAAAAACCCTTTTTATCTCCCTTTTTTTTCTTGTTTTTGGTTTTCGAAGAAAAATTAATAAAATAATTTTGTTACCCAATTATTTTGTATATTTTTTTATTAAATAACATGAACTAAAAATAAATAAAATTTTAATTTAAGACTTTCTGTATTTAATCTATACAAAAAAAAAATCCACAAAAGAAAATAGGAAAAATAAATTTCCTGTTGACGACTTAAAATATGAAATACATTAGTCATATTTTTTATTTAAGACTTTTATGGTATACTATTAGTTTTCTCACTGAAATTGACTCAATACCCTTTAAGTTCACCATATAAAGATATACATCATTTTTTTGATATTTATAACCAAGCAAATATTCAAAATTCTACACATGCATTATACTTCGCAAACAAATGTTTGGGTCATCAAGGAAGCAATTGACAAAAATATTTTCATCCTGAACCCACATCCTTTTCCATGGAGCAAATCTCAATTAATTGCAATTATATTGGTACGTTAATATTTTTCTTTAAAAGTTTAGAGTATCTTTGATTAAATTAAAAATGAGGCGAGTTAGAGTGATTTTCACTAATAGTTTAGAGGCATTAAGGATGAAATTATGAGTTCAGGGCCACTTTGATTTTGATTAATGTTATAATTCGAGAGGTCTTTATGGTATTTGTACTATAACAAAATTAATCTATTATTACTTTGCTTGATGTACTCAAAATATCAATTTAACTGTTACAATATGGAGAGATTCACATGTAATTGTGGTTGGCGAACATTGAAGATGTATGAGATACCGGAGGCATCGTGGGCAATTTAGAAAATTTTTGAATCTTAGGTTAAGAAAAGGCCTCTAGAAGAGTCTAAACTATGGTTTACTTTATATTTTTCCATCATAAATTATATTGTATATTTTTTTTAATACTTTCTTATATTTTTTCTTTTTTCTTATTTTTCTTTTTTCAATTCTATTCTTAAATACCCTTTTTATCTCCTTTTTTTCTTCTTATTTTTGGTTTTTGAAAAAAAATTAATAAAATAATTTTGTTACCCTATTATTTTGTATAATTTTTTATTAAATAATACGAACTAAAAATAAATAAAATAAATAAATTTTTAATTTAAGACTTTCTGTGTGTAATCCATAAAGAAAAAATATCCACAAAAGAAAAAAGGAAAAATAAATTTTCTGTTGAAGACTTAAAATAGGAAATACATTAGTCATATTTTTTATTTAAGACTTTTACGGTATACTAATAGTTTTCTCACTGAAATTGACTCAATACCCTTTAGGTTCACCACATAAAGATATACATCATTTTCTTGATATTTATAACCAAACAAATGTTCAAAATTCTATACATGCATCATACTTCGCAAACAAATGTTTGGGTCATCAAGGAAGCAATTGACAAAAATATTTTCATCATGAACCCACTTCCTTTTCCATGGAGCAAATCTCAATTAATTGCAATTATATTGGTACATTAATATTTTTCTTTAGTAGTTTATAGCATCTTTGATTAAATTAAAAATGAGACGAGTTAGAGTGGTTTTCACTAATAGTTTAGAGGCATTAAGGATGAAATTATGAGTTCAGGGCCACTTTTATTTTGATTAATGGTACAATTCGAAAGGTCTTTATGGTATTTGTACTATAACAAAATTAATCAATCACGACTTTGCTTGGTGTACTCAAAATATCAAGTTAAATGTTACATTATGGAGAGATTCACATGTAATTGTGGTTGGCGAACATTCAAGATATATGAGATACCGGAGGCATCGTGGGCAATTTAGAAAGCTTTTGAATCTTAGGTTATGAAATTGCCTCTAGAAGAGTCTAAAATATAGTTTACTTTATATTTTTCAATCAAAAATTATATTTATTTTAGTATTTGATTTGTTTGTGTCATTACAGGGAGAAATTAATATTTTAAAAAAATTTATCAAGGAAGCAATTGACCAAAATCTTTTCAACATGAACAAACATCCTTTTCCACAGAGCAAATCTAAATTAATTACAATTATATAGGTATGTTAATATTTTTCTTTAACACTTTGTATCATCTTTGATTAAATTAAAAAATTAGGGCAATAAAATTGATTTTCACTAATAATTTAGAGGTATTAAGGATGAAATTATAAGTTCGGGGCCACTTATACCAGTACCCTCCCCAAACACAGCTTTAACTTTTCTATGAAAAAATAATCCAACTTCATTTCCTAATCAAAAAAATTCCCAACTTCAACTTTTCAACAAAAATAAACCGGAGAGTCATACCATGCGCCATACTTAATTACCAATTTAATGGATTAAATAAAGTTGGGTTATTTTTTGGTTATCAAATTAAGTTGAATAATTTCTCATATTTACTCCATAGAAAGAAAAATAAATAAATATCCAAGAACCAAAATAAAAATAAAATTTATTTAAAACTCTCTGTATTTAATCTATAAAAGAAAAAATTCATAAAAGAAAAAAGGAAAAATAAATTCCCTATGAAATACTTAAAATATGCAATATATTTTGTCATTTTTTTTATTAAAACCTTTTTACGGTTACTACTATAAATATTATGAAAACTTAAATTGTGGGCAACTAATCAAACAAGATATTAGTTCGATGCAAAAATTCAGGACTACAAAATACAGTAATTAATAAATACCACCCGTGTATCGTACGAGAACAAAACTAATCTTCTTATATATTATAGCCAAGTTACCCCCCTAAAAACCTTCCAACTCCTCCAAAAGCCTCCCACCCCCAATTCTTTTTTTTTAGATTTTTTCTTTTTCTTTATTTTTCTTTTTCACCTAATCCCTTTTTCTTTAATTTTTCCTTTTTCCTTAATTTTTTTTCCCAATCTTAATTCTTACATATTTACCTTTTTATTTTTCTTTTTTCTTTAAAAAAAAATTTGATCATTTTATTAATTTGTATATTAAATATCAACAATTGTTATTTATTTATAAATTAAACAACAATAATTAATCTAAAATTAACCCAACTATATCTCAAATTATCAAAGGGATGGCAATGGAGAGGGCGGGTACGGCATGCCTCCTCCATACCCGTAGACCCGCCCCATTACCCTAATGTGGGTACAAAACGATTATTTATACCCGCTCATATTAGTTATTTAATATTCTTTTTAAAAACGAATTATTTTTTTTATAACATTGGTAAATAGTTTGAATTATTGAATTTAAAGACATATTTTTTTAACTTCAGGATTAACTATATACAAAATGAACCATTAGTGGGTATGAGGTGGGCCAGGGCGGGTCCCCACTTATACCCGAGCCCGCCCCGTTTAACTTCGGTTTATAAGATCTAAGCATTAAACAATAAAACTAACGGTACCCACCATCCAAATCCTATATGCACAACCACCCCATTACCCGTGACGGGTATAAAGTGGATACCCAACAATAATTAATCTAAAAGCAATTCAACTATGTCTGAACGTATCAAAGGGAGGATAATGAGGTGGGGTGGGGCGGGGCGGGGTGGGGCGGGGCGGGTACGGGGTGCCTCCTCCATACCCGCACCTCCGTACCGGCCCCATTGCCCTAATGTGCGTACAAAACGATTATCTGTACCCGCTCATATTAGTTATTTAATACTACTTTACAAAACAAATTATTTTGTTAACCATTGATAAATAAGATTATCTAGACCCACTCCTATTAGTTATTTAATACTATTTTAAAAACAAATTATCTCTTTTATGACATTGATAAATAATTCAGATTATTAAATTTAAATACATATTTTTTAATTTGAAGTTAACTATGTATAAAATAAAGCGCGTATGGTAGGTATGAGGTGAGGCAAAGTGGGTATGAAGCGGGGCAGGGCAGGTCTCCACTTATACCTGTACCCGTCCCAAACGGGGCGCCGACCCGCGAGTAGAGGATTTCACCTGCCTCATTGCCACAAAATCAACCAAGTATGGTGGGTATGAAGTCAGATGGGCCGGGTATGGAGCGTCACGGGGCAGGTCCCCACTTATACCTATACCTGCCCCGTTTGACTTTGGTTTATATAAGATCTACACACTAGACAACAAAACTAACCGCACTCGCCACCCAAATCCTATACCTGTACCCGGCCCATTACCGGCCATGGGTATGAAGTGCATATCCTTGCCCACCCTGGCGGTTACAAGCCCGTACCCCTACCCGCCTCATTACCCATGGATATCCATTACCTGCCCTGTGCTTCTTTAATGTGCGTACAGAATGATTATCTATACCCGCTCATATTAGTTATTTAATACTATTTTTAAAAACAAATTATTTCTTTTATAACATTGATAAAGATTTTGGATTATTAAATTTAAACACTTATTTCTTAATTTAAAGGTTAACTATGTACAAAATAAAACGCGTATGGTGGGTATGAGGTGTGTAAAGTTTGATTTTGGTTTTTAAGATCTACGCATTCGATAATAAAACTAAGATACAACAAAACTTAATTCATTAAAACTTAATTCTTAATCTCGATTCTTGAATTTAAACACATTTTTTTTTATTTCAAGGTTAACTATGTACAAAATTAACTGATTACGATGGGCATGTGGTGGAGCGGGGTAAGGATGAAGCGTGGCTGGGCCGGTCCCCACTTATACCCGAGCCCGCCCTGTTTCAATTTGATTTATAAGATCTACGCATTAGACAACAAACTAAACGTAACTGCCACCCAAATCCTATACCCGTACCTGCCCCATTACCGGCCACCGGTATGAAGTGCATACCCAACAACAATTAATCTAAAAGTATCACAACTATATCTCAACGTATCAAATGGATGGCAATGGGCCGAGGCGGGTGCGGGGTGCCTTCTCCATACCCGTACTCGCCACCCAAATCCTATACCCGTAACCAATTCATTGCCCTAATGTACTTACAAAATAATTATCTATACCCGCTTATATTATTTATTTAATACTTTTTTTTTAAAAAAAATTTCTTTTTTTAACATTGATAAATAATTTGGATTATTGAATTTAAACCCTTATTTTTTAAATTTCAAGGTTAACTATGTATAAAATGAGCTGGGTATGATGGGTATGAGGCCTGGCAGGGAGGGTATGGAGCGTGGCGGGGCGGGTCCCCACTTATACCGGTACCCGCCTGCCGGTGACTGACCCGTACCCCTACCTGCGGGCATCCATTACTCACCCTGTACCTCTTTAATGTGCGTACAGAATAGTTATCTATACCCACTCTTATCAGGTGGAGCCCATTGCTATCCCAATATCTCTTAGTCAAAAAATTACCCATCACCAACTGTTCTACCAAAATAAACCAAAGCATTATACTATGCGCCACACTGAACCACCAATTCAATATCGTTTAAAATCGAATTATTTGAGTTTGATTATTTTTGGGTTAGAAAAGTTATAGTTGGGTTATTTTGATAAAAACTCTAGCGCACTATGCCAAATGTATATTCGTGCATAAAGTAGTAAATTTTTTAATTAAGACTTTTCTTATGTAATCCAAGAACAAGGCGCGGGTTAGACCTCCGACAACTCAAAAAAAAAAATAATAAAGAGTTTTCGTATTTAGTCCATGAAGTGCGACATTTCGCGTGCCTACTGCAAGAAAGGATTTATTTTAACCCGGTGAGGTACATAATTTTGACTTGGGTTTATAAGATCTACGCATTATACAACAAAACTAAAGTACGAAAAAACTTAATTCATTAAAGTTCCAAAAATTAAAAAGGAAAACATATTTAAATTTAAGACTTTTGGTATTTAACCTATAAAAAAATAAAAAAGGTTCTTAAAAAAGGCCCCCGAGAACCAAAAATAATAAAGGAAATATTATGGTAATATATTATTATTTTAATACTTCTCTTATGTAATTCGAGAATAGGATACCGGTTATACCTCCAACAATTTCAAATTAAGACTTTTCGTATTTAGTCCATAAAAGAAAATCAAGTAAACCTCCCATAACCACAAAAAAAAAAAATAATAATAATAAATTCTTAATTTAAGACTTTCTATATTTAATCCATAAAAAAATAAATCCGTAAAAGAAAAAAGAACAAATAAAGTCCCTGTTAAAGACTTAAAATGGAAAATATAGTTTGTCTTATTTTTTATTGAAAACTTTTACAGTTACCAATATGGAAATTATGTAAATTGAACAACAATATGGACAACTGATCAAACAAGATATTAGTTCGATGCAAAAAATCACGAGTATAAAATACAGTGACCAATAAATACCATCCGTGCATCGCACGGGAACGAACCTAGTATATATATATAATGAAGTTTTCTAAGATTTAAAAGTCTAATCACTTAAATATTTTGAAGTTTAAAATTTTTATATCATTTTACAAAATCCTATAGTTTTTATTAAAGATTTCTAATATAGAATATAATAATTATGAAAAAAAACATTAGAAAGATATTCAACTATATCCTTTTTTTTTTTTTTTGATATTAAACTTTTTAATGGTATAAAAAAGTATTGAATACCCATGTTAAAATTAATTTAAAATTAAACCACCATATAGGAATTAATTTAAAATTATACAATTAAAAGAAATAATTTAAGCATTTAAGATATATTAATTATCTATAATCTATTTTTTAATAATTAAGTATATTTTATGATATATATATATATATATATATATATATAGTATAATTAAATTAGGTTATCTACATCAAATGTTTTTACGCTTCAACCAATGTGTCAATTTAGTCATTTTATTTTAATTGTATCAGTTTAGTATTCATACAAATTAATAACATATTTGTAATCGTTTGTTTACATTAAATATACAACCCAATGCAAACCCATCATTTAACCTAATTAAACTTACTGGTGACTGGACCGTTAAAAACTTTTATCACCACCTTAACGTTCATTTTATAGTAGGACCAAAGTAAATTAGACTAAATTAATTTATTATTAACCTAATTTTACTCGTAGTCCTACAATAAAATTAAGATAAATGTTGCAAGAAATTTTTTAACTGTCAGATAAAAAGTAAGTTTAATTAGGCTAAATTAATTTTTAATTAGTCTAATTTAACTCATAGTCCTATAGTCAAATTAATGTGAATGTGGTAAATTTTTTTTTCGACCGTCGGGTTATGAGTAAGCTTAACTAGGCTAAATTAATTTTGAATTAGCTTAATTTTACTAGTAGTCCTGCAATAAAATTAACGTCAACGTGATGAAAGTTCTTTTAGCGGCCAAGTTGCTAGTGAGTCTAATTAGACTAAACTAATTTTGATTAGCCTACTTTTACTCGTAGCTCTATAGTAAAATTAACGTCAATGTGGTGAAAGTTTTTTTACTCGTTGAGTCACAATTGAGTTTAATTAGGCTAAAAAATGCGATCAAACAACTCAAAATATGTTATTAACTTGTATAAGGACTAAACCCATATAATTAAAATCTATAGAACTTAATTGACACATTGGGCGAAGTGTAAGAATATTTTACATAAATAAATCTAATTTAATTGTACAATATTGTTAGCTTCCAATTAAGAATTGAAAGTCTAACCTAGTAGAAGAAAGAGTTAGGTGAGAAGAGAAGTGAAAGGTGATGAGAAATAGAGAAAGGGATGAGAAAAGAGAGTTAATTCCAAAAGGAAATCAGTTTATATTTCATTCAATGATGAGATTACAAGCTTAAGATCCTATTTATAGACCTTTGGATACAATGCATCAAGACTAACCGACTTAACCTCCAAAAAAGACAGACTTTTGTGCCAAAACTGCAGCAGCCCCTGAGTATGACCCGATATTGACCAACTTGCCACTTTGGCGCCTAAAAGGACTCAACTAACATTTAAAAATATAAAACTCAATACTTGAAACAATACTCAGCCTCTAATAACATGAATTACAATTAAATTCTAACGATTCATAACATTCCCTCCCTCTTGAGAAGCTTCTTGTCCTCAAGAAGTGAAACTCGGGAATTGGCTCTTCAAGAAATTGCAATCTTCCCAAGTCATCAAACCCTTGTCCAAGTTGCACCAAGTCACCAAAACTTCTTGCAAAGCACCATGATCATGCTCCAGCGACCTCCGAGCCTTTATAGTAGTAGGTTGCAACACCAGCAGGCCGTTAGTTTCCGCAGCAGGAGGGTCCTGAGCAGCTGCAGCTGCAGCTCCCTTTTTAACCTGCTTTTTAAGTAGGGACACATGAAACACGGGGTGAATGTATGAATGCGAAGGTAAGTCGAGCTTATAAGCAACATTGCCGATTTTCTCCAAAATTTTGTACGGGCCAAAGTATCGGCCACTTAGCTTGACATTATGCCTGACAGCCAAGGAGGACTGTCTATACGGTTGTAATTTAAGGTAGACCATGTCACCAACGTCATAGCTTTTGTCTACCCTTTTCTTATCAGCGTAGTACTTCATCCGAGCTCGAGCTTGTTGAAGATTGTCCTTAAGCACTTGCATAAATTATTTCCTCTGCTGAACTAAATCAATAGCTGCAGAACCGGTGAGCTTCGGTTGTTGTAACATCATAGGAGAGGGTGGAGGATAGCCATACAATGCTTGGAAGGGTGAAGGGCCAATGGATGTGTGGAAGTGGGTATTGAACCAAAATTCGGCTAAGGAAAGCCAACGGTTCCTCTCCTCTCGAGAAGACCATGCTCCGAAGGTACTGTTCAACACATTGGTTGACTCGTTCGGTTTGGCCATCCGTTTGAGGATGATAAGAGGAACTGAGTGCCAATGTAGTACCCATCAACTTAAACAACTCCCTCCAAAACGTGCTTGTGAAATTCTTGTCTCGATCGGACACAATGGATTGAGGCAATCCATGTAATTTGTAAATGTTGTCAAGGAAGACCCTTGCCAATTTTTCAGCGGTGATGGGTCAAGCAAGAGCAATGAAATGACTATCCTTGGTGAAACGATCCACCACTACCCATATGACCTCCTTGCCTTCGGACTTCGGTAGTCCCTCAATGAAATCCATGCTAATGTGAACCCAAGCTCCCTCCGGAATGGGGAGAGTTTGAAGAAGTCCTTTGTAACGAGGATCTCCCAACTTCGTTTGTTGACATACTTCACGAGACTTCACGTAATCACTTACATCTTTTTTCATACTCGGCCGTGTAAAATATGCTTTGATTCGTTGATAGGTGCCTTCTACACCCTCGTGACCACCCCAAGCAGCATCATGTGAAGCTTGGATGATCAGTTCTCTCAGATCAGTGGCAGAACCAACATACAACAGCCCTCTGATACGGATCAGCCCCTGCTGCACAGTGATATCAGTGTCTGCAGCAACGATCTTTGCCTCGCGTGTAAGGACAGCAGCGACCAATTTTTCCTAGGTAAAAGGGTCTCTCTCATAGGACTTATGTAACTCTTCCACCCAAGAAGGAATTACCACTGTAACAGGAACACAGGTGGCCTGATTATCGTCCTCAAACTACCTTGACAAAGCATCCGCAGCAGTGTTCTCCTTGCCACTTCTATATTCGATGTTGTAATCAAGGCCTAACATTTTCATGAGACCTTTCTTTTGAATCCTCGTCAAGATCTTTTGCTCAAGGAGATACTTGAGGCTTTGATGATCCGTTCGAATGATGAACTTATGACCCTCCAAGTATTGCCTCCATTTCTCCACGGCTAAGAGGATGGCTAGATATTCCTTCTCATATGTTGACATAGCTTGATGTTTAGGGCTAAGAGCTTGGCTCAAGTAAGCAATAGGCCTCCCTTTTTGAGAAAGAATAGCCCTATACCAGTACCACTTGCATCGTTCTCCAAAATAAATCTTTCGGTAAAGTCCGGCATCTCCAAAACTGGTGCAGCACACATTACGGCTTTAAGGGCTTCAAATGCGGCTTGAGATCTCTCGTTCCATGTAAAAGCATCCTTCTTCAAGAGCTCGGTTAAGGGTTTGGCAATAGAACCATATCCCTTAATAAATTTTCTATAATACCCGGTCAACCCCAAAAAACCCCTCAATTTCTTCAAGGTGATCGGAATTGCCCATTCTTATATTGCACGGATCTTGTTAGGATCAGTAGACAGTCCCTCGTGTGAGATGATATGACCCAAATACTCGAGCTTATCTTGAGCAAACGAACACTTGGACAACTTTGCAAAGAACTTGTGTTGCCGCATCAATTCAAACACTTGTCGGAGGTGAGTGAGATGAGCTTCATATGTTGAGCTGTAAATCAGTATGTCGTCAAAGAAAACGAGCACTGAGTTCCTCAGATAAGGCTTGAAAACGTCGTTCATGGCTGCTTGAAAAGTGGCCGGAGCATTTGTCAAGC
This sequence comes from Simmondsia chinensis, assembly GCA_018398585.1. NCBI lineage: Eukaryota > Viridiplantae > Streptophyta > Magnoliopsida > Caryophyllales > Simmondsiaceae > Simmondsia > Simmondsia chinensis. Next base: position 10,405,585 of record JAGTTD010000013.1, read on the forward strand.
CGAAAGGCATAACAACAAACTCGAAATGGCCATGGTGAGTTTGAACAGCTGTCTTGTAAATATCCGGCTCGAGGACCCTGATTTGATGGTATCCTTGCCTCAAATCAAGCTTTGAAAAGAAGCACGCACCATGTAATTCGTCGAGCAAATCATCTATGATCGGAATGGGAAACTTATCCTTCACCGTTAGAGCATTCAACCGGCGGTAGTCAATACACATTCTAGCCGAGCCATCTTTCTTCTTCACAAGGACAACGGGTGAAGCGAAAGGACTATGGCTTGGTCTAATAAAGTTCATGTGAAGAAGTTCCTCCACTTGCCTCTCTATCTCTGACTTTTGGCCGTGTGCATATCGATAAGGCCTAATCTTCACCGGATCAGCATTTGCACGCAAAGGAATGGCATGGTCCACACTCCTTGGAGGAGGAAGAATCTTAGGCAGCTCAAAGATGTCACCAAATTTATCCACTAAGGACTGCACTTCTGGTTGAAGTCCTTGCTGCAGCTCAACCGTAGCTACCATGAACAAATGACCTATCCATTGTATTGCCTTCTTCTTGATCCGCTCGTGCAGCTCTGACATGCCTTTCAAGGATATTTTGGTGCCATGAACCTCAAATGCCACGGTCATCTTATCAAAATCGAATATAACTAGGTTGAAGGTCCTCATCCAATCCACCCCTAGCACCATATCACAACCTCCCAAAGGAAGAACTCTGAAATCAAAGGTGAAGTGATGTTCTTGCATAGACCATGGGAATGCTATGCACTTGTTATGAATGGTTAAAGAATTGCCATCAGCCACCATCACTTGCAAAGGATGAGTCTTTATCGCTTCATGCCTTGCCTTCTTACTCAACTTGGGATCGATGAAACTATGTGTACTCCCACTATCAATGAGGATAATGATGGAATGTTTTCCAGCCTTACCTCTGATTTTGATAGTGTTATGAGCTCCACTATCGATTAAAGCCTTCATTGATATCTCCACTTCATCTTCACTCAATTCATCTTGTGAAGAATCACCAACATTGTCACTTTCTGCTGCTGAATGTTCACTGCCTGTTTCAGCTTCAACACGGGTCCCTTTAGCACACATTATTGCTTGTGTTTTGCACCTATGTCCAGGCTGATATGGCTGGTTACAGCAAAAGCAAAGTCTCACCGAGCTTCTGTCAACAGCACGTTTATATCCTGCACCTGCACCAAAACCTGCTTTCTGTTGTGGCTTGAACTTGCTGCTTGACTGCTTAAATTTGTCACTCGGTTGGACATGAGTGGCTTCAATTAATTTTGCCTTGTTATAAGCACTTGACAAGGTCTTAGGACCAATGGCTTTCACATGTTCTTGATCCTAGGTTTTAATCCACTTATAAAGCAGGACACATAATATGACTCGGTATCCTCGGGAGCTATTGACAAAACGGACAGCAAGTTGGTTCTTAAGTTCTCAAATCTAAGCATTTACTCACTCACGGTTGAAGTTTGAGATAATTTGTTAAAATTATCCACAACGTCCGTTGATTCACCTTCTCTATAACGTTCACACATTTCTTCTACGAATTGGCCCCAAAAAAGATTCGGTTTGCTCTTCAACAAACTGTAATACCACACCTCATGATCAGGTATGTTATAATACATGAAGTACCGGTCACACCTTCTAAGCCATGACTCTTGTAACTTGCCATCAAAAGGATCAATTTCAACTCTTGGCTGCCTGTGATTACTACTCCTACCACCAGATAACATGTCATTACTCACGGTTCTATGCTGATAATGTCGATCAGGAGGTCTGTCCAAATGATCGAACTCATCAAAATCAGCACTGCGTTGCAACACTGAGTTCTGTGGCCTGCAATTGTGGTCTGAATTTGAAGCTTCAGGTCTGCAATGTGCCTATCTAGAGGCTCGATTCTGATTGTCTACATCAAATTCTTGTTGCAGAGGTTGACTTGCTGCTGATCTAATGTTAATTGAAGGTATTGTAGTCGCTTGAACTATCGGAGATTTGTCATGGTTCCTCACCAGAATCTTAGGCCTGTCAACATGTTCTTGCTGCTGATCGGACTCTTTTTGATGAAAAATCTGACTTGCAGACTTCAAGATCGCATCAACACTTGATTCTTTTTGTTTATTAACCTGATCTTGCAATTTTTTAATTTTTTCTTCAATTTGTTGCAGCTGTTCTTCCTTGTTCGAGTCTCTGTCCAAAATCAATTTCAACATTTGCTGAATGCTATCACTCTTCTGCGTACTCTCGAGTTGCTGCTGTTGCTGCTGATCAAAGCTAGCTTTAAGCTCGATTTGCTGTTGCTCAAACTTAGCATTCAGCTGTTCTAACTTGTCATTCCAATCTCGGTGATGATCACTTGATACATTAGCTCGAGAACTCGTAACCGCAGCCACAAAATCTAATCCAGAACCTGGTGCATTGGCACCTCCAGCTCCATATCTGGTTCTCATGCCTTCAATCATATTTTTCTTTGACTTTGCCAGCCTCAATCAATCAATTGATTGTAGAACTGGCTCTGATACCACTTGTTAGCTTCCAATTGAGAATTGAAAGTCTAACCTAGTAGAAGAAAGAGTTAGGTGAGAAGAGAAGTGAAAGGGGATGAGAAATAGAGAAAGGGATGAGAAAAGAGAGTTAATTCCAAAAGGAAATCAGTTTATATTTCATTCAATGATGAGATTACAAGCTTAAGATCCTATTTATAGACCTTTGGATACAATGCATCAAGACTAACCGACTTAACCTCCAAAAAAAACAGACTTTCGCGCCAAAACTGTAGCAGCCCCTGATTTTGACCCGATATTGACCAACTTGCCACTTTGGCGCCTAAAAGGACTCAACTAACATTTAAAAATATACAACTCAATACTTGAAACAATACTCAGCCACTAATAATAGGAATTACAATTAAATTCTAACGATTCATAACAAATATATTTCATATAATATATTTAAGTGTTAAAAAAAATGAATTATATATATTAGATATACATCTAGAATTCTAAATTTATTCCCTTCAATTGTACAATTCCAAATTAATTCCTATATGGTGGCTCAATTTCAAATTAATTCCTACATAGGTGTTCAATGCTTTTCTTATACCATTAAAGAGTTAAATTCCAAAAAAAAAATTAGGGTATAATTTAATACCTTTTAAATATTTTTTTCTAATAATTATAATAATATATAGGTGTCCGCTATTATAATATCTACTTTTTGTGGTAAAATGCAAACATGACATATTATTAGCTAATATGTGAAAATCTTGTATTATAATTTGGTGAACTCTTTTCATAATCCTCTAGAATGCTAACATGACATATTATTAACTAATATGTGAAAATCTTGTATTATAATTTGGTGAACTCTTTTCATAATCCTCTAGATTTTATTGAAAATATTGATGTAGCTCAAATATACTGTTGTAACTATTTACCATACCAATATTTTGCCGTAAAAATTGATCAAATTCTGACAATAATTCAATAAGTTTTGACATGATGTACCTAAGTCATAAAATTTTGAAACCTTCGGATACCTCATTATATATATTTGAAATATTAGGGTACCTAGGTGATAAAATAATTAAATCTTGAGGTACCTAAGTGATAAATTTCTTATATATTAGTAAAAAAGATGGCTTAATTATCATTATCGGTAATACTTTAAAATAGATGTTTAGTTAAAATTATCTGTACAACACCCATTTATTACAAGTATTCACGTTGTTCTATTCGACAAACAAATGATTTATTAAAAATAATCATACTTACAACTAAATTAAGTATTCATATTTCGTAATTTGATAAATTTCTCACCACAACTCTCATAGTATTAATTATACTTTGTCATTTATTACGTGATATACTTTGTGTTATCACCGTTCTGATTAAGATCAACAAACAAAAGTTTAATCCTAGATTATATCCGTCCTCTATTCGTATCTTAAAAGTTGTTTTATACATAAATATATTCATATACCCCTTTTGCAAGTCAATAATTTTTTATCAAAATTTCTGTATATGGAGCTGAATAATGCATGTATGTATTAAATATCATCTAAATCCCTACCATATCTTGTTATGGTGTAAAGTATCAATGTTTCAAATCATTTAAGGTTGGTTTGCATGCACATTTTTTGTAGATGACTAATTAAGAGCTTGTTAATTGTTCGATATTAGCCCATTGATCGAAAATGGCTTGTTCATGACTCAGATAGCTTGTTAAATAACAATCATTTGATGCAAGATAATAGCTCGATTATATAACTCGAATAGCTTGAAGTAATAACAAACTCGATTCAACTTAATTATAATAACTATATAAAAAAGTTGGGATGCGTATCTAAAAAATACTCTCTATTTTTGCCCTTTTGAAAACTAAATTGGTGCTGAGCATAATAGTGTCTTCAGAATCGAGTTTGAATGGACTCCATCAAATTTAAAAGGATCTCTACTTTTTTTATAATGGAACGAAAGTTACGTGAGCTGCATATGTGGGCAACCTTCTCAAACTCCAAATGTCATCTCTCCCCTGATATAGACAGGATTCAATCACAAATCGTAGATACTCCTCAAACATTTTATGAGCTGAGCTAGACGACACCTTCTTAAATAAATCTTTACTTTAAATTTTTTTTTCTTTTTTAACATCAAGACGCCCGTAAGGTCAAATATCACATTCAATAACAATCATCAATTACAAATGGATACCAATAGGACAAAAGTCCCATTTTAAGCAGTAAATTTAATCAATTTTAAATCATTTGGGTGACTAAATGAGATTTTAATTAGGAGTTGAGTGATCAAATTATCTAAAATTTGAGCTGGATGACTAATTTGTCCAATTTTAAATGATTTTAGTAACCAAATGGAACATTTTTTAATAGTTGAGTGACTGAAATTTTTAAATTTTAAGTTGGGTGACCAACTTGTCCATTTTTGGTCACTTTAATGACTAAAATGGGACTTTTGTCATACCAATAATGGAGAGACGCAGCACCACGAATCATGATTACAAAAATTGTCAAAATATTATTATTTTGTAGCCTAATTGACAGGCCTATATATTACAAGTCCTAAAGGTCTAAACAAAAGAAATAAACTCAAAACAAGCAAAAGATGCAACAAATTTGACATCATCAATAATGACGTGAATTTTCCATGACAATCCCTAAATAAGGGCTGTCAGGCCAGATTAGGTTTTTAAATAAGGGTTGTTAGGCCAGATTAGGTTTTTACCCCTGCAATGATTCTCAATAATGTTCTAAAATTTGAACCTCATTTTTGTCGCATAAATAAAATTGAGGCTTCATTTAAAAATAAGGTTTTTTTTTTTTCAACAAAGCCTTTTTTAGTCATATTTTATACTTTTAATTATTTTAATAGTTGAATTATTTATAATTTTAATTATTTTAAGATAAATGACGAAAATATAAGAAAAAAATATGACTAAAAAAACTATGTAATCATTGGAATGTCAAAATTTTTTCAGAAAAGCTAAAAAAAATCACACCCCACCATTGAAAATAAAGCAAAAAGTATAAATAAATTAAGGTCAAAATGTAATGTTTTAACCGTTCATTTTTTTCCAATAAATTGTGACAAAATCACGGTACAAGTAGACCACTCGATAGGCGAGGCCTGAGTCCAACCGAAACAAAATAGGGACCAAAAACAACCAACACAAAAACAAAAAGACAGACCAACAGGAACAAAACGCTCGCCTAAAACACGACACAGCATACACCAAGCACAAAATCAAACAAGACACAGGGGATAGAAAAAACAAGGCGCTAGAACAAACACAAACAGGGATCCTAGCTGAATATGAACCAGAAGATCAGCACAAGAAACGAGAGCAGGACTGAAGCCTCAAAAAAAAAAAAAAAAAAAAAAAAATCCATCCACATCATTTTGCAAGTATGTCTACCACTATAGATTAGTCAAAACCATCAAAATTAAAACCCATAATTTTTCCTATCTCTATTACCCGCTCTATTTCCATGATCTTCTCATCATACTCTGCTTCCGTGATTTTCTCGTTCCGATTCCCCCTAACTAGATTCGCCTTATTCCTCTTTTTCTTTTTGCCATGGAACTTAATTGGATTCTGCGCACTTCTTCCGGGCGACATGTCCTTCAAGAAATCTTGTAGCTCCCGCTTCTTCTTCTCTTTCATCTTGTGTTCGAGAGCTCTTCTACCCCTTTTCGACGTCTGCATCTTTTCCTTCTTCCTTCGAGTTGTACTAGTCCCCTCCATAATCGGCACCGGCACATGTTAGTTCTCAGGTATACTGTCCTCTGTATGCTAGTGTCTGAGTAATTCAAGAGGTTCGAAACTTGGTGGAAATTTAGGGCCGGAGGTTGCAGAGTCATTATCACTAATGGTTTCCTGACCTTCGTTCTCATGCGGTGATGTCTGAGCCTAAGGCTGTACTGTTTTGGCATTATCATTCTCAATCCATGGCAGAAGAAGAGGTAGATGTTGATTTTCTAGAACCTCCTGAAGTGGTACTCAGGCAGCAGGCTGGGGGAAATAAGGGGGTAGTGGGGCGCTTGGGCCAGAGCATCCCAAAGCCCAACTACCGAAGTAAGGGTCATCAATACGAATAAATACTTGGCCCAACGAATGCCCAAAACACTCACACCTCCATTCGCTGACCTAGGAAGACGAGTTTCAGAATCCTCACAGTCATCTAAGAAATTCGTCACTTGTTCAAGAAGAGGTTGAACCCGTAGGGAATGCCGTGCCAGTGTGGTGCAGTAACTGTCTTCCTGTGACACTTGTGGAAAAGAGGCCTGCTCCCTTGCCAATCTAGCCGAGACTGCAAGTGCAACAACTCTGGGCGAGTAGTTTGGAATCAACACTAAATTGCCCTCTTTGGCCAGAACCAAATCAGATCTTCCATATAACATAATTTGAATCATCTGGTGAATGCATGTTGTAGAGCAGGTGTCAATTAGGATTCTGGCGACGTCAACACATTTCATGGCAGACGTCCTCGAATCCACCTTAACGAACTTTCCCCATATTTTTGCAATGTCAGTAAAGCAGTCCTTTGACCAACATTGGATAGGCAGTTCATAAATCTCAATCCACACCCTTCTATTAAGGGAGCCAAGGATCTTGCCGGAGTATTTATACACTTCCTTGAATTTCAGAAGTAAGGTCTTCTTCCGCGGGCCGAGGTAAGATTCCAAGGTGCCATCAGATTCATAAACCGGGATAAAAGTGGTGTTGCTTAACCCTTTAGGGGTTAATCCATACAGGTTGTTCTCCGTGATAAATGTGAGGATCTCATCCATACTAACCTCATCAGCTGAGTGTGCAATTATTGACCGATTGAGCCAGCCCTCCACACTCTTATTAACGTTGGACACCATAATCCTCAGAATGTTTGTATTCACGGCATCCCCTACCCAATTAGTTGGAGTATTGCCCTGATCATGATTTCCTCCATTGTCTCTGGACGGCTGAGAAACCCTTGATTGAGGCTGATTCCGGTAGGATGAAGAAGTTGGTCTTCTGCATGGGTTAGCCCATTGAACTCTGAGCCTAACGCCCACCACCCATCTTCCATTCATGGATGTAATTTCCCGTGCAGCTTCAGTCAAGTCATGAAATCGAACAAAGCCATAAGAGCATGTACACCTCAACCTTTTCTTTACAGGAACAAAAGTATCATAGATTATGTTGAATTCTCGAAAAACCGCCTTAAGCAATGAATTTTTCGTCCTTTCTGGTACAACCATCAACGGAGATGGACACCATCTCTCTAGCTATTTGCATTTCAAAATCGGTTTTGGGTATGGAATTGAGGATAGAGGACGTTGGTGTTGGATGTTGATAAGAGAGGAGGTGTGGTGTTGGATGTTAACCGGAGTGGGGAGGTGGTGGTCTATGAAGTGAGGTTGCAGTGATGATGGAGCCGAGAGAGACCGGCAGCCTGGAGAGAGAAACAGAGCGGACAGGAGAGAATTGTTTAGGTGAGGGGAGGGCGGTGGTTGTTTGGTGATTAGGAAGGTGGTTATGTGGTTGGCAATGGTGGAGAGAGACAGAATGGTTGGATTATATCTTTAAAGGTAGTGGAAGACGGTGGTGACGGAGAAAAGAAAAAGTAGGGTCGGTTACAGAAGACGAAGTGGTGTTACCAATGGAGGGAAGATGAAGTGGTTGCAGATGACGAAGTAGGGATCCGGTGGTGATACCAGTGATGGTGGAGGGAGATGGAGTGGCTGGAGAAGGCGAAACAGGGGCTGCTGTTGATGGAGGTTCCTCTGACGAAATGAAGTAACAGTTGTACGACTCAAATAGTGATGCAGCGGCGATTCCGTGGATGCAACACCGGAGCCGGTATGGTAGCTGACGCGTCCTCACGCGACGGATCTGGGCGGCGTGTGGTTCAAATGTTACCGTTAGGGATTTGGGGCTTTGAATATTGGGATTTAACCATTCATTATGGTTCAAATGGAGGTTCCCTTATTGAACCCCACCTTGAAGCCCTAAAATTGGAGCTTGGTATTTGCAGGCCCCATTTTTTTCAGTACCACAAGATAATAATTCGTTCATTAATATAAATGAAACTTTCATTTAGCACATATGTCTCATTTGCATAGTATATTTTGTGACCAATTAAAAAATTAAACTTTTGTTGCTATACTTAAGTGCAAACTTTATGATTATTTATTTTCAAACACTAAATAAGCAAAATTATTAACTAGATAAAAATAAATATAACCCTTACTAAAGGCATGTCCAAATGAGGCACCGTTGATATTCGTTGAGCCCGAGTATGATGAGAAAATCATCATATAAGTACAGGTATCATTGATACATAGACATAAAGTTATACAATTACAATTATATTATTTATATTTAATTTAATATTGAAAATGTTTTATAGTTAATTTAAATATTCAATATAATATTTTGGTAAAAATATACCAACTTATAAAAATACTATTATAATTAATAGTTGAAGCAAAAAAGATAAATATATAAATCAATTAATAAGTAAGAAAAAATACATATAAAAATAATCTGGACATGTGATTCAAAACTTTACATATGTTCTTATGAAAGTTGGTATGTTTATAAACTTTGTCATATGAAAAAGAACCGAAATCAATGATATTGATACGATACAAAATGTACATCAACTGGGAATCTCAAGCTAATAGCATTATATTGATAGTTTGCCTCCAATAATGGAGGATTTTATATAAGAAAGGGGGGAGATATTTTAGAAGAAGAAGGGGGAGACAGAGAGAAACATGATTTTTTTTTGCTAACTAGCATATTTTCAAAAAAAAAAAAAAAAAATTTGGCCCCATTTGAAAAATATTTAGCGAATTGGCCCATTTTACTGTAGCGAAGTGGGTGCATGAAGTACGGAACATCGTGCACCAGTGTTGCACGACGTTCCGTACTTCGTGCAACGGAGCGCTACTGTTGCACGCTGTACATTTTTTTATTTTTTTTAAGTTTTACCTCTTTAAAATTAAAAAAAAAATTAATAAAATTTCTTTTTAATTTAAATTATTTTAATTTTTAAAATAAAAATATCCCAGGGGGCGCACTTATCGACTGGTTTATTTACTTAGGTTCAATCACATACTAATTACTTTGTACTATTTACTTGTTATGTGCCTTGTACTATTTGATGTGCCCGTGCTTATGCTTTCAGGATGCCTACTTCCATGACGACACAATATTCAGGTTGGGGGTCCTCGGAAACAGCCTTTCTTCCACCCGGAAGGGGGAAGGCTGTGTACATCCACCCTCCCCAGACCCCGCTTTCGCGGGAGCCTTTGGCACTGGGACTGTTGTTGTTGTTATTGTTAAATTATTTTAATTTTTAATTTTAATAATTTGAATCACTAAATACGTATACATTTTAAATTAAAAGGTATATGTATATTATTATTTGAACTATTAATAAAAAAGATATAAATGAGGGACATATTTAAATGAGGAGATGATGATATTTATATTATTATTTAAACTATTTCATACAGAAACTATGGTATTATAATACTATTAATAAGAAGGATATAAATGAGGGATACATTTAAATGAAGAGATGTTGACGTTTCCAACAAAAAATCACGAGTTTACGCATTTGTACATTATTAATTGAACTATTTTATTAGATACATGTAACTCAAAAGCTAATGTATATAAATTTTGAAAATATATTTTAAAGAGGTTAAACTAAAAAAAAAAAAAAATTGGGCACTGTTGCACGCGTAAGGAACGGCGTGCAACAGTGCTGCTCCATTGCACGACATACGGAACGTCGTGCAACACCGGTGCATAACGTTTCGTATGTCGTGCACCCACTTCACTACAGTACAATGGGCCAATTTGCTAAATATTTTTCAAATGGGGCCAAATTTCTAATTTTTTTTTTTGAAAATATGCTAGTTAGAAAAAAAAGTCGAGAAACATAGATGGAGAGAGAGAATAGAGCATAACACTCTTACTACATCATTTGGCATGTCCTACCCTAATGTCTTCTCCACCTATATATACACCCGGGGGGGGGGGGGTTGAGGTGGCACGTTTATGGAACGTTCTAGAATGTGACAGGTGTCAGGCGTGGTTGGCGAGTGGAGGAGAGCCGCTGCTGGGCAAGGGAGTTGACGGTGTGATGGCACCAGGTATAGCGGCTTCGCGGTAGAGATGGCGAGTGGACACTTGGCGACTACTGATGACACGTATTTGGCAGATGTCAGGTTTGTTTTAGAGATAAAATTAATTACATAGCTAAGTTTTGTGAAAATTCAATTGGAAATATTGAGGTTTATATATGGGCCGGAAGTAAGTTTCACTAGATTTATATGTTGTTATCTTTTCTTTATTTGACTTTATTTCACTATTTTTTATTCGGTTCATGTGTGAATTTCTACTCTTCCTCACATGTGAATCCTTTTCAATCTTATCCCTTGCCTTTTTAGTGCAATCTAATTGAAAATATCATTGATTGAAGGGGCCCTTTGCACATTACTGAACCATTCTTCTCAAAGAATTGGTGTCGAAAAGGAGGACAAGATCATCTATATTATGTGCTATTATATCATAGAGCCAATTATTACGAAAGCTTAAGTTGTTAGATAAAAGTTTAATAATAATTGTGTAACCCAACAAGTGCACTAAAAAAAAAATGTGCCGTTATACTTGAATCGTATATAATGAACAAATGCACATCGAATAATATGCTGAAATTGTTGTAATACTAAGTGTAGGTACTATTGGGATTCGAATATAGGACCTCCTAAACAATGAAGTGATGGTGTTTCATTAAAGTTTCATGAAGAATACAATTTTGTCTACAATACTAAAAATTCTTATCTAGGCCTTAAGATAAAACGTGAACTATAGACACTATTTTGTGATGACAATTATATTTGTTACCAGTGTTGGTGTTTTGGGGTATCTACACGCAAGCGTCGGATCCTAGTAGAACTTCGAAATTAAGCATGCTCGAGCGAGAGTAGTACCAAGATGGGTGACCTTCTGGAAAGTCCTAGTGTTGCACCACACAAGTTGGGGGTTCTAAAAAATAGCCTTGCTTCAGGGTAGAACCCTGAAGGGGAAAAGCTGCGTACATTCACCCCCAGACCTTGCTTAGATAGGAGCCCCTGAGATACTAAAAATATTGCAAAACCAGTGTTAGTGTAGTAACTAAGCTACATACCTTTTAAAAAAAAAAGTCTTAAATTTGAATCTCATCCCTCAATCCAGCGAAATTGGTGCTCATCCTTTTTACGTGTATAAAAAACAGTATGACGAAGTATCCGTAGAATAATCACCCAATTCTTTGTGTCGGCTAGACATGAGAAGTGAAGTAACATGTGGTCGCAGATGAAAAGAATCAATCATCCATGGGTGATTGTTGGAACATGGGCCCCACCTGCCCACCATGATTCCACTTATTTATTTATTGAATATAAAAATGATATGGAGCATGTTCCAGAGAGTTCCATTTGACCTTTACAATTCAAGTGTTAAGGTCCAAATTCTAATTATGTTGTTTACCTCATTTATTAGACTTGCAATTAAAATTTTACTATTTGATTCTTTAAGTTCACTGATGTGATTTTTGTGGTTATTTCAAAACCGTCTACTCGCAAGCATACGTGATCGTCGTAATTAAATTGGGTATACGGGTCGTATTCACAGGAAATTGGACTTAAGCTGGATTTAGTTATTAATGCGCGGTAGAAATCGGGGTTCTGTTTGTTTGAATGATTTGTTAACTAAATATAAACTAAAGTTGCCAATTCAATTAAGATTAGTTTAGTGAATGAATTTAGGGTAACTTTACTTGTATCCCGTCATTATATTCTACTATGACAATAATTTAGGAGGCTTAGGCTACAAGCACTAAGCCTGGGTTAATATTTAAACAAGGGCTTAGAGTAATAAACTAGTCTAAAGGCATAATCGATCGTATCACTCTAGGTATAACATAGGTTATCTCATTAGCACTAGTTAATTCCTTTCTTGCTCCTAAGTCAACATTAAACCTGAATTAATACTTAAGTTAGGGTTTAGAGTAATGAACTAGCATAACCCATTATATCACCCTAGGTGTATCATGGATTATCTCAATAACACTAACAAATTCTTTTATCACTCCTAATTAAATATCAATTTGTATAAAGATTGTGTTTAGGATTGGGTACAACCTCAATCCTAACCACGCGTGAAAACCAGTTATGTTATGGTCTATACTACAAGCTCGTAGACTAATGCTAATAATTTGGAGATCTCAATATGACTACAAGTACACACAAAGAAACACCAAACGTAATCATAAATTCTCCACAGAGGTGCGTATATAACATAGCATAAATCCATTTTCATAATATAAATTAGGGATATGAGCGGCTACCCGCCCTTCATCTCTAAACTACAAGTCTACTCCTACAATGGAGTTTTGCATGCCATTCAAATCTAACAAAGACAAAAATAATGAATAAAAACTAAGGACTTGAAGACTCCCTCAATTGGCATTGACGTTGATCCTTGCTTTGATCCTTCCAGTATTCTGACGTAGCGGCTTCGAGAAGGAGGGGAGAAGAAGAGGCGTGGAAAAAGATGGGAAAAATAGGCCTCCCTCTTTCTCTTTATAGGTGGGGTGTCCTTTAGGGTACATCCATGCCTCTCCTGATCGATCGGGCAAGTCAGCTGATCAATCGGCCACCACGCTGATAGCTTGTGTAATTAATTTAAAATGGGCATAACTTTTGATCCGTAAGAATTTATGGACCAAATTATATACCAAATTGAAGCTCTCGAAGAGATCTAGATGACCCAGTGGTTTCATTAGTCGATTTGCAAATTATTAGGTCATAAATCCTCTTCTTTTAACCTCTTGCTCGTTTTAAGCTTGACTGATTGCCAAAATGCATGGTCAATCGATCCATGCACCTAAAGAAAGACTCGTTTTGACTGAATCTTGACCTGACGGGTACCTCTTTTAAACACATGGCCAGGTTTCTCAAAATAATCTTCAACTATGCCTCAATTTACGCTTGGTTATGCCGCTTATCAATTTTTGTTTGCTCTGTTGCACTCCAAGCCTAAATGTACCTAGATTACAAGAAACATGCATGTAAAATCCAAATATGTCATAGGAATGAGAGACAAAATATGTAAATATAAGGTACATCGACATCCCCAAACCCACTCTTTGCTTGTCCTCAAGCAAGATTCTGCTCAAATTAGCTAAAGATGAAAATTTTTGATTAAGCATGCCATGGCAAGAGTTACTCGTGAGAAATATTTCCAAACATACTTAAAGGTGTGCCTGAGAGTACAGAATCTTTATGTGATGTTATTATTTTGTTGGTCTTGGCTCGGATTCTCATGATTCAAATCTTTTTACTAGTGCGTGAATTAAAAACATCTCTCCATTTTTCTTATTTCAAAACCCTCCAAATTTAGGGCAAATAGAGAAAATAATAGACGGAATTAGTTATCCTAATCATTCACCGCTAATCAATAGTGAAATAAAAAAGTTTGTCATTCCCTCCCCCCCCCCCCCCTTTTTTGCTGTTTTTTTTTTTTCACGATCAAGCTTGTCTCCTTCAGACTCATGTAGCAAGTTTTCAACCAGTAGCTCCTGATCTAGTTGGCTCAAGGTACCAGGTTTTAAGAGACCCCTATAGACCTAAGGGCTCGAGTCCAAGGAATTTACAGCCTGATCCATTAGCACGTACGCCTTTTTTTTTTTTTTTTTTTCCATTAGGTATTAGTGCTTATTATAGTGACCTAAAGGGTTGATTTTTCTTAAGCTTTCCCTGTGGCCCATGTAGCGAGCTTTCGATCGGCAGCTCCCAACCTAGTTGGCTCAAGATACTAGGTTTTATGACACCCCTACAAGCTTACTTACTCAAGACACATGAGCTACAAGAACCAATGAGTTACTTTTTTTTTAAGGGAATACTCAAGATAAAGAGATATAAAATCAATTTCAACATTGCTTGAAGTAGAATGGTTGATTCCAATTCTTAAAGTTATTACTGCTATTTTAACCTAAAAAGTAGAATATGTCACAAGATTAAATGTGAAAAATAATAATCTCTCTAACAAGTTAAAATTAAAAAAATATAGATTCAAAAGTCATCTTTAGAAATAATTTCATTACATAAATATTCTAATCATCATAGTACATCTCAAATTTGATCTTCAATAGAAATCACAAATAATTCTATGCTCACCCATGCAAACACTTAGCTAATTTAAGCAAAAACAATGCTAAAAGGGCAATTAAGAGTTCACACCATTCATGCCATCCCCAAACCCAAACCTTGTATTGTTCTCAATGCAAATTGACGAAAATAAATATAAGCAAAGAAAGGGAAGAGACGACCTGAGGTGTGGCATATTCAGCTATACGTGGTGAGTAAATCCAGAAAGGAAAAACAGAAGTAGCAAGCTGCAATCGAACATATAGAAGATAGAGTACTAAACAAACTTGTTAGTAGTGTTAGAAATAAGAATCGTACAAGTGCTAAGTACAAGAGAAACAAAATTAGCATGGTAGGGATAACAAAAGGAACTATAATTAAGAGAGAGTTCATGTTGAAAAAAAAATGAAAACAAAATTAAAAGTAGGGTGGATTGCCTCCCAAGAGCGCTAAGTTTAACGTTTTCAGCCGGACACCATTTAGAGTACAATATCAATCAAAATCCGAGGCAGTGTCTGCCATAGAACTCTGGCTGACCCAGTAGTGATAATGCCCAAACCCAATAGCATTTCGAGACTTGTGACTATCAAGGAGGAAGACATTCCTAGCATCGAGGTCATGAATCTCTATTCGACCAGGTGTAGATGATGAAGCACAGCTATTGACACAGACAGGGACATTATAACAATTGGCACTTTTAGTAGAATCGGGCTTATCCGACTCTATCAAAGGGTTAATATCATCAATCCTATAGCACTCCAACTCGTCCTCAGTCTCAGGGTGTCGAAAAATGTTTGAGACCTTCAATTTACCCTTGAGGTTTCCAAAAGAAACCTCCAACACTCCCATCCTACAATGAATCACAGTGTTGGCCGTAGCTAAGAATGGTAGACCTAGAATAATGGGAGCATTGTGCTTTTGCCTAGGAGTAGGGTCTATATCTAAGACAATAAAATCAACAGAGAAGGCAAATTTGTCAATCTTGACAAGTACATCTTCCACTACCCCACGAGATACTCGCTCTGTTCCTTCAGCCAACTGAAGTGTGACATTAGTTGGCTTAAGGTCTCCTATACCCAATTCCTATAAAACTGAGTAAGGGATGAGGTTTACACTCGCTATTAGATCTAGCAAAGCTTTGCTAGTGTAACGCTCTCCTAAGACGTATAGAACTGTAAAAGCCTCGGAGTCTCGAAACTTGGGTGGGGCACCTGATACTAAAATGCTGCTCACCTTCTCGGTGAGCTGGACCTTCTTTAGGATATGCGCTTGTACACGCTTCTTTTTGGTGCAAAGGTCCTTGAGGAACTTGGCGTACATAGGAATGTGCATAATGGCTTCGATTAATGGCAGGTTGATCTTCATGTCCTTAAACACATCTATGAGCTCAGCCCTCCTTGTTTCGTCCTTCTTCTTCGGTCCTATAAGGGTCGAAGGAAAAGGGATAGCGGCTTCAGGAACCCTCTCTCGTGATCCCTCCCTATCAATAGTAGGAAGGGGGGGGAGAGGTTTGCTCACATCCTTCTCAATTTCAACCTCAACTTCTCTAAAGTTCTCCTCTCCTAAAACTAACACAGCCTGAGCTTGCTCATGAATGAGCAAGTTAGGGTTAGAACTAGTTGATCCCGTGGGGTATGTGAGTGGTCGGGAGGGTAACCTCCCTTCCTCTATCTTATTCAATGTGTGGGTCAACTGTCCTATCTGGTTCTCTAATTGGGCGATAGATTGTAAGTGAAACCGAACCAATTATGTGGTGTCCTCCATAAAGTGAAGCATACGCTCCTCAACTGTAACATATATTTTGGAGGTGGAGGGGAAGGGTCGTCGTGAGCAACATTGGAGTGAGGTCGAACATCATACCTGTGCTCTCCCTAAAAGACGGGAGGGTGTACGTTAACTGGAAAGCCGGGATCTTGTTGTCTCGTGGGTTAATTTTGATTGGCGTTATGCTTACATGAGAAGTTCGGATGATTACACCACCTGGGATTGTAGGTGTTGGAGAATGGGTCGTCATTCCTTGAATATCCTTGAGCTGCATAAACCTGTTCCTGCATAAATTCGGGAAACTGAGATTCATATAAACAATCATGCACAGAATGGTCCTCACCCAAACAAATGCCACACGGAGAAGTACCACCTCATGACTTAACTGCATTGATTAGGCGCACATTAGTCGGATTCACGTGTGAGTTCATAATCTGATCCATCTCCCTACTAAGGGCATCTAGTCTAAGATTGATGTCATCGTTGGGTGCTACTTCGTAGATGCCATGTGTGCCCCCTCTAACCACCCTCACAGAAGAGGCTTGGTTGAGAGAGTGTTCGCAAAGGCGCTCAAATAGTATCCATGCCTCATCCTCGTCTTGTTTGTTATATGCTCCCCCGCTTGAAGCATTAACCATTTCCTTATTAGAAGCAGTAAGACCATCATAAAAATGCTGTACAAGAGCCCACTTGGGTGACCCGTGGTTGGGACAGTTTCTAAGGAGCTCTTTAAATCTGTCCCAACTTTCATGAAATTGTTCTTGATCTTTTTGTTCAAAATTGTTGATCGCACACCTAACAGCCATAGTTCTGACTTTAGGATAAAACTTGATCAGAAACATTTTTTGGAGGCTATCCTAAGTGGTGATTTCACCCCTTGGAAGGGACTGAAACCACCTTTTAGCTACATCTTCTAACGAAAACGGAAAAAGACGTAGTCTAACAGCACCAATCGAGACCCCTTGATAGTGGCAAGTTTCGCATATTTTAATGAAAGTATCAAGGTGTTGGTATGGGCTCTCAATCGGCTTCCCATAAAAGGTGGGAAGCGTGTTGATGTTTCTCGGCTTAATTTCAAAGTTTGCATTACCCACAGCGGGTAACGTAACTCTGGCAGGATTGATGTACGTTTGGGGGACAAAATGGTCCCCAATCGTACCAAGTACGAAGTTAGCCATGAAAAAAAATTATTTAAAATAAATAAAAATAAACGAACAAAAAAAATAACACAGAAGAATAAAATAAAAAATAAATATTTTTTAACAAATAAAATAAAGAAGGTAAAAAAATAAATAAACAAAAAAGAAAAATAAACTAACAAAAATCAAGTAGGGGTTTTTTTTTCCTTTTCCTTTTTGAAAACAAAGAAAATAAAAATAGAAAAAAACTCGTTAATTTCTAAATCAACTTAGCCTGCCGATTCTTCGGCAACAGCGACAAAAACTTGATGCGAGATCATTGTAGCTAAATTGGGTATACGGGTCATATCCACATTGGAGTTAAGCCGGATTTAGTTATTAATGAGTGGTTGAAATCGAGTTTTTGTTTGTTTGGATGATTTGTTAACTAAAATAGTAAAACTAAATATAAACTAAAGTTGCCAATTCAATTAAGGTTGTCGGTTCCCAAAATAATGCTGAAAAATAAAAAAATAAAAAAATAATGCTAAAAAATAAATATTTACCAATCTACTGTTGAACTGCATTTTATAAACGCGATTATACTAAACCGCGTTCAAAAAACACGGTTATATGTAAAAATAACCGCATCAAGAACAAAAGTTTATATAGAGCATGAACCGCATTTAGAAGACGCGGTTTACTATCATATAAAACGCGTTTAGTAAACGCGGTTATAATGCTTTATGAATTAAACAACATAAATAACAAACTAATATATATATATAAATAACGAACTACTATATAAAAAATAATATAAATAAAACATAAATAAATGTTCAAAAAAATAAAACATAAATAAATATTACCGTGATATATTTCACTGCTACTAGCTGCTCACCGAGCCTTGTGCTCCTTTTTCATCTTGCATGTCAATACATTATGACATTTTCTCTTACAGAATTCACGTGTGACCCTTTGTGTATAGTCATTTCATCTATTTCATTTTGAATTCGTTTCGGGCGTGGGCGTCCTTGACTTCAAGACTTATCTTTTACAATGATATGAACCGCGTCTTTAAGACGCGGTTTAGTCATATATGAACCGCGTCTTAAAGATGCGGTTTATCTTCGAATGAACCGCGAACGCGGTTTATGTTCATATGAAACGCGTCTTTAAGACGCGTTTTATAACTGAAAAAAATTAATTCGGTTATTTTTGGAGTGAACCGCTTTTTCTAAACGCGGTTCAACAGTAGATTGGTAATTATTTATTTTTTGGCATTATTTTTTTTATTTTTTTATTTTTCAGCATTGTTTTGGGAAACGACTCATTAAGGTTAGTCCAGGAAATGAATTTAGGGTAGCTTTGCTTGTATTCCATCATTATATTCTACTATAACAATGATTTAGGAAGCTTGGGTTAATATTTAAACTAAGGCTTAGGATAATAAACTATTCTAAAGGTGTAACCTATCATATCACTCTAAGTTCATAGGTTATCTCATTAGCACTAGTTAATTACTTTCTGGCTCCTAAGTCAACATTAACCTTGAATTAATACTTAAGTTAAGGTTTAGGGTAATGAACTCGTCTAAGGACATAACCCATCATATCACCCTAGGTATAGCATGGATTATCTCAATAACACTAATAAATTCCTTTATCACTCGTAATTAAATATCAATTTGTATAAAAGATTGTGTTCAGGATTACAACCTCAACCCTAACCCCTGGTGAAAAGCAGTTATGCTATGGTCTAGACTACAAGCTATCGTAGACTAATGCAAATAATTTGATGATCTCAGTATGACTACAAGCACACACAAAGAAACACCAAACACAATGATAAATTCTCCACAGGGGTGCGTATCTAGCATAACATAGATCCATTGTCAAAAGCATAGTATAAATCCGGGATATGGGCGGCTACCCGCCCTTCATCCCTAAACTACAATTCTACCCATCTATAAGAGTTTTACACATCATTCAGATCTAATAAAGATAAAAAAAAAATGAATAAAAACTAAGGACATGAAGACTTCCTCAATTGGCGTTGACGTTGATCCTTACTTTGATCCTTCCAGTACTCCGACCACCTGCGCTTCGGCGTTTGAGAACCCCTTGAATCTCGTAGCGGCTTCGGGAAGGAGAGGAGGAGAGAAGGCATGGGAAAAGGTTGGAAAATAGGTCTTCCCTTCTCCATTTATAGGTGGGGCGTCATTTAGGGCACATCCGTGCCTCTCCCGATCGATCGGGCAAGTCAGCCGATCTATTGGCTACCCCGCTGACAGCTTGCATAGTTAACTTTAAACTGGCATAACTCTTGATCTGTAAGGATTTACGGGCCATATTATATACCAAATCGAAGCTCTCAAAGAGATATACATGACTCCAGTGGTTAAATTAGTGGATTTGCAAATTATTGGGTCATAAATCCTCTTCTTTTAACCTCTTGCTTGTTTTAAGCTTGACCGATTGCTAAAATGCATAGTCAATCGATTCACGTGCCTACGGAAAGACTCATTTTGACCAAACCTTGACCTAATGGGTATTTCTTTTACACACATGGTCGGATTTTTCAAAATAGTCTTCAACTATGCCTCAATTACACTTGATTATGCCGCTTTTCAACCTTTATTTGCTATGTTGCACTCCAAGTCTAAATGTAACTATATTACAAAAAAAAACACACATGTAAAAGCCAAATATATTATAGGAATGAGAGATAAAATATGTAAATACAAGGTAAAAAAAAAAAAAATCATATATTTTAATTAATTATAGCAAGAAAATATTGTATGATTTTTAAGTCATTGACCCAATAATATGACAAAGCACCATTACATCAAGAAAGAAGATCATGATAGAAAAAATAACAATAAATTAAACTTATATAAATTTTTTTAGCACTATACTTGTGAAGCTTAAAAAAAGGGGTATTGTATTAGTATTAATGATTTATTTTTTTGGAACCAAAGGAGATGAGCTAATAAATAAAATACCAAGCTATTCCTAGGATAGTTTGGTATTGTACTAATTTTTTTTATATATTAAAATGTGCTTATTTCTTCCTAACTTGCAAATGCAGCAAGTGTGTTTCAAACTTCACCATGTAGAGCTAAAAGAATTAGCTCATTCCTAATTCGGTGTCAAAAAATTCATTAACAATTGTATACTACCTTTCTTTTTAACTTTGTTGGTACAATACTCAACAAATTCATATAGGTCTAGTTTAGTATTTTTTTCATCATTCTTTCTTTTAAAACTAATACTAAATTAATTATTGTTTTATAAATTCATGAACTTTTTATCATAGAATAAGCCTAAAATTAGGTGTAATATTTGGACGTCAATAGCATATATAGCTCATTATTATAAAAAAAAAAAATCGCGTATGGTTTTTATGTCATTGACCCCAATAATACGATCAAAGCATCATTATAATATTGAATATTAAATTAATTATTATTTAAAAATGTATGGTTTTTTTTATCATAGAATAAGCATAAACTTAGGTATAATCTTTTGACATCATATATAGCTCATTATCAAAAACAATGGAAAATGACCAACCAACCTCATATATAGTAGTAAATAGTACGAAGGAATAAGGTGGTATTCAATTCAACTGTTGTGCTTGTGATACTAACTCCAGACAACGACTTGCAGACAGCCGAACCATATAAGTAGCTGCAGGTGGTCCGTAATAAAATCTTGGTTTTATTATTATAAAATACAGGTTTATTAACTAAAGTTTGATATCCAAGTTGTTGTAAAAGAATGACTTATGAAGGTACTAATTTATTTCACCTTAATTTAATTATTTTCACTTAAAGTTATATGCGGAGATTAGTACCAGATTCTTTGTCGTTGAAGACATGATTTGGGAATCAAGAAACGACTATGCTTTCCATAACTCTATCCCCTGCTAGCCGAAGATCATTGACATCATAAAATGAGGATCATCACTTGGTTTCAAACAATAGTTGGTTCCTCTAATATATCCATACACCACTGTATGAAAGACCACTACATATTGATTTTTCAATTCCATCCCTAGACCCAAAGTTTGACACAAACTGTCGGTAACACATCTCACTCATGCTTCTGGTGCTCATTCTCATGTAGGGCGGCTATAGCTACCATCTTCTAAACCAAAATGCTTACTCCCTGTGATCCTTAGTTCTCCTTCTAGGCAGTGTTGCCAATTGTGGACTATGGGCAAAGCCAGACGAGTGTTGCTCAACTTTGCCATAGTGCACTTCTAGCTTATATATTTTCTTCTCCATATGTCATATTCTTTCTTTCTTTCTTTTGCATTGTTTTTATTTTCTATTTTAGAGGCTATTTCTACATACCTCTAGGGAATTTGAACTCTTAATTATAAAAAAAGCTTTTTCAGATTAGTGTAAGACCTGTAACATTGGGATACTGCGCACAGGGTGATGCCTGGCGTTAAGGCGCATCACACTCCGATCATTGTGCAGACATGGTGATCTGGTGCGTGAACCCCTAGTGCATGATGGATGCCAGTGCCTATGTATGGTTGCGACGCGGGACATAACGAGACTTTGACCCGGTCTTGACCCTGTTGGAGCAGTTGTCATGTGCGCTTGTAGCAACGGCTTGGCTTGTTTAAGTGGCACTGGCTAAGTGCATCTTATACTCAAGCGTGCATACCGTAGTTGCACAGCTCCAATCAAGAACGAACCCTTGACTAAGTGCAATGCATGTGCAACTGCTGATACAAGATGGACATTGATCAGGCACAATTATACAAACGATGCGCACCCTTTGTATAGGTGAACTGGGCCAAACAAAATTGAACCTGAGCATGAAATCAATGGACGGAGTGCTATGCGCTTGTTGCATGGAATTGACCAAATGCGGGAGCATAGGTCAAGCACACTAAGTGCGCAAGCAATGACAAAGCATGGGAAGCTAAGTTCAATGCATGGTTAGTTGCACAATGCTAGCGCAATGATGGATCACCGCCTAGACGTAATGAGTGAGCACGTGGCACGAACTCAAGATGGACTTTAAGGGTGCTTCAGAGCGTATACGTTAACCTTGGGTGGGCCCCAGAAAATGTTACATTGGAGCCTTGAACAATGGATTGGTTCAATACACACACAAGCAGCGGGTGGCGCAAGGTGCATAGCACAAGTGGTGCGATAGGGCACAAGCGCTGGGTGCACTAGAAATGCTCGAGCACCGTGCACGTGCACAGCAGTGCGCTTACCTCTGGGCCACACCAAGACTTTGCTTGCAACCATGCACATAGTGTGCACCAAGTAGCGTGCATACATAGCGTAGTCAACGCTGAGCACTTGCAGCCCGAGCAGGCGACCCAATTAGCACTGGGCTCTAGCAGCACATGATGCAGGAAGACCACGTGGTGTGCGCAGCTTGCGCGACACTTGAAGTGCATGTGTGCCTTGTCTAGGCACGAGCGTTGCATGTGCCTGTAGCATCCCTCTGCGTAAGGACACCTAAAAATTTGAGTAGCCTTGCACATACAGAAAGGCATTTCACACATGTAGGTAACATGACTTGACAATTATTGAGCATGAGACATGGAAACTTGATGAAAGACCATTAACTGTGGCCTTGAGTGAAGTCCTTGATTGAGTAACCACCGCATAGTAGAGTGAAACTTGACTCGACACTTTGGTGCACTTTGACCTGGTAATCGCTTCCCTTGGGCAGGAAATGCAGCAGAGGTGCCCTGTGACTGGGAGCTTGACATTGTAATTGTCGTTAAGGATACCCCTAGTGGAGTGCCCCTGAAGGAAAAGTGGGAAATTAGGGTGCCAGGTGTCCGGCCAATTTCCTTGTCGGTCAGATCACGGGGATGGCTATACTTGTCTATAAATAAGGGAGTTTTGCCCAGAGTTGGATTCAGGCAATATTTTCTAGAGTTTAAGTCTTATTCTCAATTCCGAGAAGGGATTGTGAAGGTTTCCATTATAATAAAAGTCGTCCCTTTTGTCTTGTCTTCCATTTTTGGTGTTTTATGTTTATTTGTATTTAATTTCACTACTACTGTGTTGTTTGTGTGTATGTTTATGTTGAGTGGGTCCTAACCTCACCGCCATCGCAGGTAGCCATAAAAATACCTGTGATAATTAGTAAAAGCGCTGTGACCTTTAATATTGTGTCTCACAAACCTAAGGGTTGGTGACAAGCTTAGCCACGAACGTATAGGTTAGTGACGAGAGATAGATGTTTTAGAGTTAGATGAGAAAGGAAAAAGTGAGATAGAATATGAGATAAGGAAGAAAGAGAGTTAAGTTGAGAAGAGAATAAAGAAAATATTGATTTTCAAATTGACTGGATGATTCATTACATTGCTTGACAATCACTATTTAATACTCAAAAATAATACGAGTTGTACCTGATGGTTGGGGACAGTACAATAATAGTAGTCTTGAGTGTAGGAGATGTTAGCTTAGACCTTAATAATAGAGTTTTTTTTTTTAAACATTGTTTATTTGTAGCTACTTTGCACAGGAATTTAATTTCTGTGTCTTGTTTTATGAATAATTGTTATTCAATTGATTTTGATAATGGAGATTTTAATATGAGAAATAAATTATTTATTTACAAAGGTACATGAATGAACTGTTTATTCATATTATTTCTTTATCAAAACTATTGTAATTGTTTAAATGAATTTAACGTAAGTTCACTTGTTCAGTCTTTCTAAAAGAAAACACCCTGAATGTGATATTGCCTATACATGACACCAACGTACAAGGTTGGCGGCTTGCCTAAGCTGGTTCACATAAATGTATGTGGACCAATACATATTCGGGCAAGAGGTGGGTATGAGTACTTATTCACGTTTAGTGATGATTACTCAAGGCATGTATATGTTTACCTGATTAAATATTAGTCGGACTCTTTTGAAAAGTTCAAAGAGTACAAAGCTGAAGTTGAAAAGCAACTAGGTAAACAAGTTAAATTACTTCGACTAGATTGAGGTGGTGAATATTTTTTGGGTGAGTCTTTAGTTTTCCTAACTGTAAATGAGATAAAATTTCAGCTTTCTGCTCTGGGTACACCGCAGTAGAATGGTGTTGCAGATAAAAGGAACTAAGCCAATCTTTTCTACAGTTCTTTTGATCAAAAGGGTTTTTAAATACAATGCAAAATATTTAGAGAAGGATTTTGCAAGTAAGCTACATAACAAAAACAAACTAGTACTAAAGGAAAATAACAATAATTCTGAACAGCTACACACAACTTAAGTCATAGTGGGAGCATTAGATGCGCCTACTAAAAGGAACAAGAATATTCCAGGTACACGAAAGCTTAAGTGTAGTGGGAGGATTGTCAGGACACCTGATAGGTTCATAGCGGGAGCCTTAGTGGTTGACCGTGGTATTGAATCTGATCCTTTCAGCCACAATGAAGCAATAAAGTGTTCTAGTGTTGTGCAATCGGTTGCTCAAATCATGCGTGTACAAATGATATTAAGAGAAAGTAGTGACTTTCTGAGTGTTATATGTCAACGATGTACTACTCATTGAGAATGATATAGGGGTGTCATTAGCTGTAAAGATTTGGTTGTCATGATAGCTCAATGTGAAAGACATAGGAGAAGCCAGCTCTATTCTTAGGATTAAGTTTCTGCGAGGTCGTAAGAATAGGATGTTGGGTCTTTCTTTAGCCACTTATATTGACAAGATGTTGTCAAGGTATAGCATGGAGTCCCTACCTCTTTTGAGTAGTGTTCTAGGACACCTTAATAGGAGAAGCAATTGAGGAATATTCCATATGCTTTGGCAGTGGGAGCCTCAGGTATGCCATGTTGTGCACGAGACTTGATGTCTGCCACGCTATGGGATAGTATGCAGGTGTTAGTCTAATTTAGGTCCAATGGACTAGGTGGCAGTGAAATATTTTTCCTAGTTCTTGAGAAGAACTAGAGATCCTATGCTGATCTTTCAAAGTGATGAGCTTGTTCCAGTTGGTTATACTGATTTAAGACTTCCAGTCAGATTAATATGATAGACGTTCGACATCTAAGTATGTCTTGACCCTCGGAGTAGGAGCCATTAGTAAGGGAAATGTCAAGCAGTATTGTATTGCTGACTTCACAATAGAGTAATTGTGCTCACTAAGGGTTAGGCTCAGTAGATTTCTTGTTCAAACTTAGAAGGGGTGAGTATGGACTTTGTCATAAATTGGATTTAGGACAAGTGGAAGATTGTTAGGAACAGTATCCTGAAATCCAGATTTACTCAGGAAATATTATTTTAATTAATAAATAAAATTAAAGTTCCAGTTGTTTCCTAGTTAAATTTATATATTTGAGCATTTATACTGCATGTGATTTTCTTTTGGGAGGCATCCATGAGATGGGTGTAGTCCTCATACTACAATTTACAAGTTTTTTCTAAGTGGTTTATGAGACTAAGCCACAGATAGACTTGGAACAAATGATATGGATTGTTGTTTGAAAGACTCGTAGTTGAAGACAAGTCTAGACCACTTGTATGTTAAGACTATAACGAGACACTTTAGATGGCTTGTCTTGGTCATGTGGATGGAGATCCAAAAGTGTTAAGTTAGTGTGTTTGCCACACTGAGTTGGACCATGTGGGTTACTTATTTCTAGACTACTATTGGAGATGAGTGATTCGCATTGTACTATTTGAATGATGACTCTAAATCCTGAGGGTATTCTGGACTTGTGCATGGAGCGTTAGTTACTTTGGTGTACTATAAGTAAGGTCTAAAACGAATGACTGAAATCCCACGTACACTGGGTAGCAACGTGAAGTGTGACAAGGATCATGTATTGAATAGGGAATCTATAGTCTTTTGTGAGATACAGATGTCCCCTTAGTTGATTCGTAAATATTTGAATAGTTCGAAAACTTTGACCAAAGTATTCTAAGTGTTTGACATTTGAAATTTATACTGTAAATATGTTCAAGTATAAGTGAATTGTTCAGTGAAGGGCGAGTCGGTAACTAATGGAGAAGCTGTGAGAAGGATAATGGTAGTAGTTATGTTTATCCTTTGTCATGGACATCTAGTGGAGAGGTTGTTGTCATCAATACAGTATATTAGGGAGATATCAAATAAATAATTTAAGTCTGGAGTGCAGTGAGATTTATTTAGTGCAATTAAGTCTCATTAAATGGTAATTAAATTAATATCATGAGATAATTTAATTTAACCCATTTGGAGCTAGATTTAAATTGTCCCCGAGGTCCCTACGCAAGCCTCCGTATTTATTGCTACTAGAAAAATATTAAAGAATTTATGAGATGAATTATTTATCCATAAGATGGGTAAATTAATTTTGCCAAACATTATTCATGAGATGAATAAAAGTTGAAAATTATAAATAAAATAATTTTAAAAAATTAAAATTCATAAGATGAATTTTTATGTGTGAGAAACAAAGCAAAACAAAAAAACAAAAAAAAAAAAAACACATTTAAAACCTGCGCAGTGGCTATCCGTGTGAGCCGGATCCAACGTCGCGCGCTGGGACTCCCACCGGGGCTATCCATGTCCCCACGGGGGGGCCAATCGCGTGCTGACATGTGGCACATAGTGATAAGCCAAAACACACGTGAACTGTGCATTGAAACGAGTCGTTTTGTTTTTAGTTTTAAATAAAACGTTGTGTTTTGATGTCAACTGTGCAATCCTTTTTCGATTATAATTATATTTTTTCGCTCCGATATATTTCTATAAATAGAGGGGCTTATTCTGAGGTTTGGCATTAGAGTCAAAATATTTATTTAGGGCTTTTGAAATTATTTTGGAGATCCAGTTTAATATTTTTTGGAGCTCACCCTCCGGGCAGTTCGAGGCCATTGCGTAGAAGGTCTCGAGGTCTCGATTTTGAAGAATATTATTATCTTTCTGGTTTTCTTTATTATTGGAGCAATTCCAGGTACGTTTTTCTTTCCTTCTTCTTTTAGTTTCGCTTTTCTATTTATTTATAGTATTCGTTATTATACCTATTTAAATTTATGTATTGTTATGAATGTATTAGAGTAAAAGGCTTGTAGATCTAAATTAAGAATTTAGATCTAATGATTTAAATTATGAATTTAAGTTAGTAGATTTAAAATAAAGAATTTTAAATCAACCCTAGGTTTAGAGTTATAAATTCTAAACCTGTTCCGTTGCATAATCTTTAGGGAGAATTTTTGAAATTCATCCCAACAACCAGTATTAGGGCAAAGGATTTATAGAGATAAACCTATTCCCGGGAACTCTTGCACGTGAGGTGTCACGAAGCGTGACTCATCGACTAGGGGCTTAGGTAAAGAGAAGAGTCTCCTACTCTAAGTGCTCTAATGGGTGCCTATTGTTGTGACCATAGTTGAGAACTGTGAACCCAATAGTCGGCATCAGAGTTTATTTTCCAACAAAATTTATATGTTTTTCCCAACAAGCAGCACTAGTTTTCAATTTCATGACATGGTTCCAAGTCCCAAAGGGTACTAACATGGACTACTTAAGTCTAAGAGCTCACACAGTGAGAAGAGGGTATCCATTCAATCACTCTCAATTCTGGTCGTCTCATAGCACATACAGTAGGACGTGTATGTTATGGTGTAGCTCCCACTTAACTGGGCATGTCACTCTATCAATTAGGCCACAGGAATTTCCTCATAGGCAATACACAATATGCCACTAAAATTCAGCTATCTAACAGGGATGACATGGAACGAGTTAATTAAATCCATGTTCAACTCTTTCGAATCTCATCTTAGACTCACTGAGGCGACATTGTTTTCTATGCCTCTCATACAACACATGTATAAAGGCATGATGAGATCCATGTTTACTCAAAACATGACCTCATATGGTTTCATCTCCAACGCACTCAGCGTTGAGGCGATCATCTGTGTGAATGGACTGATCATAGCTTGGTGACATCTTTACACTGGCCTCATTCATAGATACTCATGCAAACAAGATTAGGTTAACAATCAAACAAAAATCACTAAATTGCATAAGAAACAAGTACGTTAAATAAAATGTATAGAATTACATCAAATTCTTCGGTGTCCTACGCTCCACACATGAGCTTGAAAAACATTTCTAAAAATTGGCTTGGTCAAAGGATCAGCCAACATTCTGTTTGTAGAAACATGCTTAAGGACTATATTCTCCAGCCTAACCTTATCTCTAATGTAGTGATATTGCCTATGGATATGCTTCGACTTCTTATGGAATTTCGAATCCTTCGAATATTGCAATGCGGCAATGTTGCCACAATATATCACAATTGGTTCCTTAGCAAGAGTCGTAACATCTAATTGCTGCAAGAAGTTAAGTAGCCACACTGCCTCTTGAGTTGCTGCACAACCCACTACATATTCTAATTCCATTGTCAATAGGGCAATGCATTCCTGCTTTTTACTGGACCAAGAGACAGCCCCACCTTCAAGAATGAACACATATTTGGAGGTGGACCTACATTCATCTCGATCTCCACCCCAATTCGCATCAGTATACTCTTTTAGCCTCAAGTCACCACCATGGTAACAAAGCACTAAATCCGTGGTACCACGAAGGTAACGAAAAATGCTCTTCATAGCTTATCAATGAGCTTGTCCATGATTACTTTGGTATCAGCTGACCAACCCAACAACAAAGCAAATGTCTGGAAGTGTACACAACATAGCATACATTAAGCTCCCTACTACACTTGCATATGGAACATTACTCATCCGTTCTTTTCCCTCAGCTGTTTTGGGGCACTCCTCAAGGCTTAAGCTTTAGCTTTTCTCAACTGGTGTATCAACGGGTTTGGAATTGTGCAAACAAAATCGTTCTAAAACCTTCTAAATGTAAGCCTTTTGAGACAAACCAAGAAGCCTTTTAGAACAATTTCTCAAAATTTAAACTCCGAGCATATATTTTGCTTCACCCATGTCCTTCATCTCAAAAATGGAGGACAACCACTTCTTGGTGGTGTTAATCATTTCCAGATTACTTCTAGCCAACAAGATGTCATCGACGTACAGAGAAAGAAAAATAATCCCCTCTTCTATCTTCTTAACGTATACACAGTGGTCCTCATCTACCATGGACAAACCAAAAGATATTATAGATTTGTGGAATCTAAAATACCACTGTCTAAACAACTATTTGAGACCATAAATGGATTGTTTAAGAAGACACACGTTGTTTTCTTCTCCTTGGTAACAAAACCAAGAGGTAGATCCATATAGATCTCCTCATTTAAGCTTCCATTTAAGAAAGTTGTCTTGACATCCATTTGGAACAACTCTAAATCCAAATGAGCAACTATGGCCAGAAGCAGACATATTGAGGTTAGTCTCACAATCGGAGAAAAAGTATCCTCGTAGTCTACACCCTCGATTTGGGCATATCCTTTTGCCACTAATTGAGCCTTATATTTGTCAATTGATCCATCTGCCTTGTGCTTAATCTTGAAAACCCACCTGTTTCGAATAGATTTGGGCCTAGGCGAAAGGTCAATCAACTCCCATACATTGTTCTTAGCCATCGAGTCTATTTTATCTCTCATGACTGCTCACCATGCAGTAGAATCTGGCTAAGCCAATGCCTTCACATAGGAAGTAGGTTCTTTATCTTGATTAGGAGTGCACAAAAACACTTCCCCTTCAATCAGAAAGTATCGACGAGGAATATGACCACGCTCACTTCTTTGCGGTCTAAGTGAAAAGGAGTTATCTACTGGTGGGACATCCCAACTTATGGGTGTTTCATCTGTAGATGGAAACTCACTCCACTATCCTTGGTGAACTCTAGCTGAATATGAGAAATTTCACCTTCCCCATCTTTGCCAAGCGATGGTGGATCCTCATCTAGCAATTCATATAGCTTAGAGTCCTTTTTAACTTCACCAAGATTGGGGAACTTATCCTCTATAAAATCAACATCTCTAGATTCTACCTCTGTCATACCTCCATCAGGGTACTCACCAAACATCACATACCCTTTGGAGTGTTCCGGGTATCTTATGAAGACTTGCTTGCTCGCTCTTAGACCAAGCTTACGATGTTTGTGCGATAAGATATAAACATAACCACAGCACCCCCATGGACGAAGATGATCCAAACCTAGCTTGCTACTATTGCACAATTCATATGGTGTAGTAGTCATAGACTTACTAAGAATGCGGTTAAGTATATAGGTGGCAGATAAAAGTGCGTCTCCCATAAACTTATAGGAAGATTTCCTTGAGCCATCATAGACCTAACCATGTCAAGTAAGGTACGATTCCTTCGCTCTGCAACACCATTTTATTATGGTGTTCTATGAATCGTGAGCTGTCGACGAATACCCTTTTCCTCACAAAATGCCTTGAACATATCAGACAAGTATTCTCAACCTCTGTCAGTACGAAGAGTTTTCACATGTCTCTGCCTTTGGTTCTCTACTTGCGCTACGAAGCATTTGAAGCAATCCAACTCTTCATAACGGTGAGATAAGAGGTAGACATATCCATAATGTGAATAGTCATCTATGAACGTGAGAAAGTACAACACACCATGCCTTGTTTTCATGTTCAATAGTCCACAAATATCGGAGTGGACAAGCTCTAAAGGATGGGATGTCCTTTTTGCCTTGCCAAAAGGCTTTCTACATGCTTTCCCTTCTAAGAATGACTCACACACAGGGAGTCGTACCATTGTAATAGGCCCCAATAGGCCATCCCGAACTAATCGGTTCATTCTATCCTAGCCAATATGGCCAAGTCTAGCATGCCACTTCACAGAATCTGATTTATCAAGAGGTAAAGAAACAAATGCATTAGAATAACTAAAATCATCGATATCAAGACGAAAGAACCCATTATCAAGATGCCCATAACCAAAAATGTTCCCATGAAAATAAATGTCTACAAGATCAAAAGCGAAATTAAGAGTTAACCAAGGCGAAGCAAAGCCAAAACAAAACAAAGATTACAATGAACTCCAAGTGCATATAGCATATCTTGGAAAATTAATGTATTCCCGCCACGCGGCTTAAGTTGATACAAACCAACCCCTAGCACTTCTTCTTCACTGCCATTTCCAAGCATGACAGATTGCATGCCAGATGGTATTCGATGGTAATCTATGAACCCAGCTCTATCATGACCTACGTGCTTGTTTGCTCCTGTATCCATGATCCAATTAAGGAGATGTTGAGCAACCAAGGCGTGAGTACACACAAAGGTATTCAAAGAGTTGGGAAGAAAGGGTACCTTTCTAGGCTCAGGACAATCTCGAGGAAGGTGGCCCTTCTGTTTGTAGTTATAACACTTCATCTTTGAGACATCCTTTTTCGGGGCTTGCTTTCCCTTCTGGCGTTTCCCAACACCAGCACTTTTAGGACCATGCTTATGAAAACCCTGACCAAGGTTGGGTACCTGACCCTTATGCTTAGGCACCAAAGGCTTGCATGTGACTGAATGAGCAACAATAGCAGTAGCACGAGAAGCCTCACGACGTTCTGCCTCAAACTCAAGGTGCCTTGAGATGTCGACAAAGGTCCTAATCTGCTCCCTGTGAGTAATTAAGGGCTTCATTTGGCTCCATTTATCATCTGGCAGTGAACGTATCACAACAAGAACTTATTGCTAGTCAGTGACCTCGGTTCCAGTAGTTTTGAGGTCACGAATCATAGAGCCCTTAACTCTTAGATGTTCAACTGTGGAGCGGTTTGGACTTTTGGTGTACGCCATCCACTTCAGATTGAAAGCACGGAGCTTTGTAGCTGATGTTTGGCCATATGCGATTCTCAATTGATTCCATGTAGATTCAGCTGTAGTACAAGTCTCAAACTTGCTAATAGATCGTCACGCATGTAATACAACAGTATAATGAGCGCTTTGCTCCTTTTTGAGCCAAGATTCTTAAGCAGCCAAGTCCTTCAACCCTTGTTCGGACTTGTCTTCCTTAGGCTTAGTCATGGTTATGCTTAATATTTCTAGCGGTTCTCATTCATTTAGTAGATATTGGACTTTTTGGTGCCACACGTCATAATTAGTTTTGTCCAGTTTTTCTAAATTGGACATATCGCTTAGGGTGCTGTTGGCCGCCATTATCACTACAATTCACATTATAGGCAATAGATTGATTTAGGCACAATTATTTAATTTATTAATTATATCATCGTATCACATCTCATGTCATAAGATCGAAAATTTTACTAAGCTCATAATCATCTCAAACAATATAATTTGTAATAATAAACCTAATTAATTACTCATAAAGAGCAAATCTTTTTAAATAACTCTGTAGGGCTACGGAAATCCATATTATAACTAATGAATAAGGAACCAATCCCTATAATTATTTTATTGAAACATATTCAAAAAGTAGCTCTAATTACATAATATGAGTAAGGTCCATATTAAACCATAAACATAATATTTACTATATATATATATATAAAATAAGATTAACTTATTAAAATTTATGACCTATATAATAACCCCTTTAACAGCCCAACGGCCTCTTTATATTTTAAAATAAGATTGGGCCACAACTGCATAGGCCTTTCTTAATTACCATAAACATTTTCCCCTTATTTTTATTTTTATTTTTATTTTTATTTTATTTTTTTTGTTTAAAAAAAAAAAAGAACAAAACAAGACAAAACAAACTAAGTTAGGGTTAACTTAAAACCCTCAATTCCCTTAACCACTCTCCACATTTGGGGGGGGGGGGGGGGGGGGGGGGGGGGGGGGGGGTTTGAATAAGTCTAGCAAAATTTGACACAATACAATATTATAATGCGGATACAATACGAAGATAGCGGATTTGGGTTGGGAGTTTCGAAGCCGGGTTAAATTTGGGTTGACACAATTAACCCATTTAGGTAATTAGGTTGAATTTGGATTTTATCTGTGTAACCCATTTTCAACATGATTGACCCGTTTATATAGTTATGTTAGGCATTTAAGCAACATATTATTGTTATTTTATATATATATATATATATATATATATATTTTGAG
The DNA here is from genome assembly GCA_018398585.1 of Simmondsia chinensis. Lineage (NCBI taxonomy): Eukaryota > Viridiplantae > Streptophyta > Magnoliopsida > Caryophyllales > Simmondsiaceae > Simmondsia > Simmondsia chinensis. The sequence goes on from JAGTTD010000013.1 coordinate 10,439,166, forward strand.
TTAAGATAATTTGAACTATATTTAGTAATATTAATTTGATAGTTTATTTTAAACGTTATAAATATAAAGTATTTATTAGTATTATCAACCATAATATATATTATTAACATGTTTGTAAGTTAAGAAAAACTAGCATTTAATGAAAAAATTTACTAATATAATTAAATTGGTAACCCCCAGGTTGCCCGTTTAATAATTGGGTTAAGTAAAGGTTGAAAGTTCCTAAATTATTTAATAAACGGGTCGGGTTCAGGTTGACCCCAATCTTAAGACCTCTCACATAGCACGAACATAAACACGACACATTTGCCACCCCTATGATTGATGGTTATCCCCACTCAGCAACGATGCCGCTCCGGCGAGCGACATCGGCCACTTTCACCGGTGACTCATCCTGGTGATTTCCATCAAGAGCCGTTCAATTTCGCTGCCTGTTAGTCCTCCCACCGAGGGATCGAACCACCCGACTTCAGTACGGACTCGTGTCGTCCCTGACATTACGGGCACCGCCGTGGCCCATTGTCAAAAAACACTCAGTATGGTTCTTTCAATCTCTCTCTCCCCCTTTTTTCTTTTTTATAACAAAGAAGGGATAGATGGTCCTTCGCCATAGCTGGGAGGAGTTTCAGACTTACCAGCGATAGGTTGTGGCGGCGCGTGTAGCGGCACGTGGTGGATTCCGGTGGTACTGGGTAAACACGCAGTAAAATATTTTTCCTTTTTTGTTTATTTAATTTTATAATATAATATGTGTGAGAATGTGAGCGGGTGAAGCATACCCAATAGGGTTGCTGAGACATATATTTATAGTAAAGAGTACAGGAATAATTACAGTATATTATCAGAATAATATCAGGATAATATTAGAATAATATCAGAATAAAATTAATATAATATATCCTAATACGCCCCCTCAATCTGTGCGAGGGAGACCTACGTGCAGATTGGTTTTATGGAAGCGGAAGCGATCAGTAGCCAATCCTTTGGTGAATATGTCAGCAACCTATTTGGTAGTCAGTGTGTACCGAACTTGGATATCACCCTTAACGACCTTCTCACGAACATAATGAAAGTCAACATCTACATGCTTGCTGCGATCATTAGAAAAAGGATTGGTGGCCAGGTAGGTAGCGGAGACATTATCACAGTAGACAAGTATCGGGCCAGTGTGGCGTAGGCCTACGTCACGCATAAGGTATCTGATCCAATTATATTCAGCAACAACCTTAGCTACAGCACGAAATTCGGACTCAGGGGAAGATTTAGCAACTATAGGCTGCTTCTTTGCACGCCACGAGATAAGATTAGGGCCAAGGAACAAAGCGAAGCCCGTGGTCAAGCGACGGGTGTCAGGACAACCACCCCAGTCAGCGTCAGCATACGCCATGACAGAGGTGCATGACCCCGGGGCGATGGTAAGGCCATGATCGGACGTGAGCTTAAGGTACCGTAGGATGCGTTTAACCATCTGCCAATGGGAAGTAGTAGGAGAGTGCATAAACTGAGACACATGGTTAACTGCATATGCGATGTCAGGACGGGTCATGATGAGGTACTGGAGGGCCCCTACCGCACTACAAAACTCAGTCGAATCGGGTAGGAGAGACCCATCAGACACAGATAGCTGGACCCGAGCCGGTAAGGGAGTTTGCACAGGTTTAGCCTCAAGCATGTCATGCTTACTCCGAAGATCCAGGGTGTATTTATGCTAAGAAAGAAACAAACCATGTCTGGTGAGTTTGGCCTCTATTCCAAGGAAGTAATGAAGGGGGCCAAGATCTTTCATGGCAAACTGTGTGGAGAGAGAAGCAGTGAGGCGTGTGAGTAGAGAGGAGTCAGAGCCAGTAAGGATAATATCGTCCATATACAAAAGCAGGCAAACGATGCTACAGGGGGAGCGATGTATAAATAAGGAGGGATCGGTCTTACTACAGTGGAACCCAAGACTATAGAGGAACATACTAAACCTATGAAACCAGGCTCGAGGGGCCTGTTTAAGGCCACAGAGAGCTTTTCGCAGCCGGCATACATGTGTCGGGTATTTCGGGTGAACGAACCCCGAAGGCTGACGCATGTATACCTCTTCTTTGAGAAAACCATGTAAAAATGCATTTTTGACATAAAGTTGGCGAATGGACCACCTATGAGTTACAGCAGGAGCAAGAATGAACCTGATGGTGGTGGGTTTGACAACAGGGCCAAAAGTCTCAAAGTAGTCAAGGTCCTCACGTTGATGGAAACCTTAAGCAATAAGGCGGGCCGTGAATCGATCAACAGAACCATCAGGTTTATACTTGACCTTATACTTCCAAGTACTACCGACCACATTTTGAGAAGGTGACGCAGGAACCAAGTCCCATGTCCGGTTTTGAATGAGAGCATTAAACTTCTTAGCCATGGCTTCCTGCCATTAAGGATTCTTAACGGCCTGTGAAAAACATGTTGGTTCCTGTATGACAACCACAGAGCTAAGAGACAGTATGTGTTTGGACTTGCGTATCCCATCCTTGAGGCAGGTGCGCATGGGGTGGACATTCGAGGTGGAGGGTACAATAGTGGGGGTAGGCTGAGGCCCGGAGTGACCATCTAAGGAGGGCACAGTAATGTTAGGGTGAGGATCCTGATGTGCACCCCCAGAGTCGTGGACGGGGCCCGAATCGGCCGTGGGGACTGCGGTGTCGGGGCCAGGCAACCCGGCCGAAGGCGGGGAGTGAGGGGAAGCAATGGGGATCCATGGTGGCGGGGGGAAGAACTCGAGCCTGAGACAACCGGAAGCCGTGCCACAGTACTAGGGGTGGTCGTGGGCATGGAGTAAGCCAAAATCAGACTCGGTAGGGAAATGTCCACAACCGTCTGGGTCGGTGGCGCATGCAAACTAGACACGAGATCGGGATAAGGAAACAAATGCTCAACAAAATGGACATGGCGACTAGTATACACTCTACCAGTAGTGGGGTCTAAACAGCGATACCCTTTGTAACGAACTCCATACCCAATAAAGACGCAGGGGACAGATCGTGGGGCCAATTTATGAGGGGTGCGGGATGTGATGTTGGGGTAACATGCACACCCAAAGACCTGAAAAAAATTATAGACAGGCGCCTTTTTAAGCAGTTTTTCAAAGGGAGAAAGATTTTGTAAGTTTGGGATAGGCAACCGATTTATAATGTAACAAGCAGTGCAAGCAGTATCAGTGAAATTTAGGTGGAAGACATGCCTGAAAGAGTAGGGTCCGTAGCATTTCACTTAAATATTGATGCTTTCATCTGCCACCCCATTTTGTTGTGGGGTATCAGGACAAGAGAGGCGGAAGTGAATACCATGAGTGCGACAAAGATTAGCCATGTGCCTATTGTCAAACTCACGGCCTCCATCACTTTGAAATCATTTAATTTTGACATTGAACTGATTTTCGACAAAGACCTTAAAATCAGTAAAGATGGAGTACACTTCGTCCTTCCTTTGCATCGGATAGAGCTAGGTAAAGCGTGTATAATCATCAACAAATAACACATAATACCGAAAAGCAGATTCAGACACAACAGGAAATTGCCAAACATCCAAATGCATTAATTGCAAAGGCGAAGTAGTAGTATGTAACACACGCAAAAATGGCAAATGACGCGACTTTCCTAGACAACATGCATGACAATGTTTTATTGAGCTAGCACTAAAAACAGAAGAAATCAAAGAACGGGTGCGTAAAGTATACAAAACAGAATTTCCTAAGTGACCTAAGCGCCTGTGCCAGAGTTCAGCCGAGACGGTCTGTGCTATGAGTCTAGTAGGGTGCAAAGAAAACCCATAAAGGGGTTCTTCACCGCGTATCTTGAGGAAGGGCATCCCCGTGGCCTTGTACTTGACACAAAAGGAAGAAGAGTCAAACTCCTAAACACAGTTGTTGTCTGGACACAACTGTTTAATAGACAATAGGTTGTATGTAAGACCAGGAACCAACATAACATTAAGAAGTAACAGATCACGAGAGTTAGTGCAAATTTTTGAAAAACGAACATGAGTGACTGGTAACAGGGGACCATTGCCAACTTGAATTAATTTTGAACCATGATAAACAGTGTGTTTAGTTAAAATACCTGCGTTGGAAGTCATATGGTTAGACGCCCCGGAGTCAGGGTACCATGTAGGATCAGCAGAATCATTAACAGACATGGCCGATAGAGATTGGGAGAGATCAGAATTAACATAGCGGTGAGGACGGAGAGAGGCAGCATGACTTGCTTGATGACAAATCTGACAAACCAATGGGTCGGCATCGAGTATACCGTCATGAGGCTAACGAGAATGCGTACCTGAGTTGCTACCCCAAGTTTGTTGATGCGGAGGGAGACCACCGGTGGGAACCATACCTGTACTAGGAGGATGTTGCGGTTGAATGTGCAACCCACCATGACCCAAGAGTTCCCATTGCAATTGTTGTTGCGTCCACGTCCACCGCGACCCCGGCCCGAGCCCAAGGAGTCCACGACAGGAGGAGTGACTGAGAGTGCATGGGCGTGATTTGTAGAGGAGCGGGAGTGAATGCGAGCAAGAGTAGCTTCTTCATCTAACAGTGCAGTCTTGAGTTGTTTAAAAGACAGATCACGAGACGACTGACGGGTGAAAGTGTTCAAGGCGGCATACTCTAGAGGGAGACCGAAGAGAGCGTAATGGAGGAGCTCACGGTTAGAGACAGGTGAGTTTATGGCGGCCAGGTCATCGGCTATGGTTTTAAGTTCGGTGAGGTAGGTGGTCATGGATTTATTTTCTTTACGTAAGGCAACAAGTTGAGAGTGAAGGTCAAACTCCTTTGCAAGGGAGTGGTCACGAAAGCGTTTGGCTAGGGTGGTCCACATGTCTCGGGATGTAGGGTGGTGGATGACATCATTTAGGACTGGGCGAGCGAGAGAGACAGACAAACATGCCCTAATGCTTTGAACTATATAGGACCATGTTGTAGCATCAGGGTCGGGGATATATTGGCCTTTGGGTGTCGGAATTTGGTCGGGGGAACACGGGTGTGATCCATCAACGAAACCCATAAGTCGATGGGCACGGAGAACCATAGAGACTTGTTCCCGCCATGTGCTATAATCGGTGGGGTTTTCTAGTTTAATAGTAACCATACTTGTGATAGAGGAGGGAGGAAGAGGAGACACATTGGGGGGGGGGGAGGAACTCCAATAGGGACGACGCACCAGCGATGAGGGGGGAAGAGTAATTGGAAAAATTAAATGAGGATAAGGGAAGACCAATATTATACCCGGAGGAAGAAGCACCAATATTAGCGGATGGCAAGGTGGGATCGGCATGAGGAGAGGAGAGAGAGGGGAGCGAGAGCCCGTGGGAGAACCCAGAGGAGAGAGAAGCCGACATAGGCATGGCCGGCAGCAGGGGTCTGGGCAGTGGCTGGGCGAGGGAAAGCGGTGGCCGAGCGGATGTTGCTGGTGCCGGTGACAGGGGGGGAAGCGTCAACACTAGAGAGAGAAGGAGAGGACGAGGTGGCAGTCATGGTGGTCGAATCAGTGGTGGCCGGCGAACGGGCAACCGGAGCAGTGGCGAGAGAGGGGTGACTGGGGTGGGAGGTCGCTGGTGGTCGAATCAGTGTTGTTGGACACCGGCAGGGAGGAAGAGCCACCAGAGAGAGGTAGAGGTGTCGGAGGAAGGGGCCTCTGGTGGTGTTGGACAGCGGCGGAGAGGAAGAGCCACCGGAGAGAGGGAGAGCGCTGGTGGGCTGCTGGTGGTCTCTAGAGTGGCGGCTAGTGTTTGAGAGCGGGTTTGGTGGCCGCTCACTTTCCTCCTTCTTCTTTTTTTTTTAATTTTTTATTTAGGGTTGGTATGTTCTGATACCATGTGAGAATGTGAGCTAGTGAAGCATACCCAATAGGGTTGCTTAGACATATATTTATAGTAAAAAATATAGGAATAATTACATAATATTATCAGAATAATATCAGAATAAAATCAACATAATATATCCTAATAATATATATTATAATAAATTACATGCAAGGGTCTAAGGAAATATGAAACACATTCATAATTCAAAGTTATAAATTAAAGTAGTACATAACTTGCTAAAATTAATCTAAATACACATAGTATAGTCTAGAAAAAGCTAAATTTTCTTTTTAAATTTGTGCATGGCAATCTAATGATTTATTCTACTAATTAACTCAAAATTAGTAAATTATCGACGAAGAAAAGTATTAATGGTTTTGATACCACAGTAGAAAAATATAGGTAAATGCACAAACACTAAGTTTACGAAATACCTCAATTACGGAACAGGATCGAGACTTGCCTTACTGCCTTGGTAGATCGCCTTAGGAACTTGAAGTATTGACTTAGAAGGCTGCCAGAGTCCTCTAGGTTCTCACCTCCTCAAAACCATGAGTCGAGATAGTGACTCCAAAGAGAAGCTAATTTTGGGAGAGATAACTAATATCTATTTCTTGATTGGATAATTTAAACTGGTTGAGAGGAGCCTGTATATATAGACAAACCCTCTCAACTTCTCTCCTTTTTTACGAGGGAGAGTATCCCACCATTTAGGTGGGATATCCTATATCTCGCCCATGAGATATCATATGATAGTGACTGTTATGTCTGTTGAAAAAAAAATAATAAGATAATGATTCTTATATATTTGATTTAAAAATTATTTATATGCTTGGAAAAAGAATATTTTAATTATTCTGTTTTTACAATTGAAAATATTAAAGTTATGAAAATAAATAAAAAATCAGAATATTATGTTTGTTACTAAAATCACGTTGATGACATGGGAAATATAATCTCTAGAAAAACAAATAAATAAATAAAGTAAAGAAAAATTATTTACATATTATGGCGCTTAAATAGCAATTAGTTATAGACTTGGGCTGATTTTGTGGAGATTTCTTTGATAAAATCTTTCTTGTATTTTGCCTATAAAATAGGCATACAAGATGAAAAGCTTAGACGACTGAAAAAATAGTCAATCAAATTAGGAAAACTTATCTCTTCGTTTTTCTTGTTTCTCCTTCCACTTTTTCAAAAATCTGTGAGTTATGGCAATAGAGGTTTGGAGATCTTTTATTGCTGCACAAATTAAGCTCCGATGGGTAGTTGAATCCTACGAAAGGAGCGCACTTAATTGAAAGATCAGACTCGTGCAGGAGCGGCATTTCCTTTCTAAAGAGAACGCCTTTTGCGTGCCTCAGCCCTGTAAGATACGTTTTCTATAAACTTTTCCTATCTAATTTATTTTATTCATGCCGTTGATGTTTGTACTGGATTGTCAGTTCATGTTTTGATAAAATTCATATACTATATTTTATCCTATTATGATGTTGTATTATTTATATTTGATTGGTGTAATTGTGTTCATATACAGTTATTTGATGTATATTATGGAAAATAATTCTAACAGTTTTAGAAAGGAAATTTTTGCCTTATTAAAAATATTTAAAGATTTTTCAATGTGCCTTCTATCTTATGGAAAACCATATTCCCTTTAAATTGTTTGAAGCTTTTAAATTGATAACCTCATAGTAATATTGGGGTTTGCTGAAATAATTGCATGAATTTTCTAAAACTCAAAACGTTTGCAGCATCTCATATACATTGCAGCCTTAATGAAAAAGAATTATAAGAAAAGGACAGAAATAAATAGCTACTCCAGCAATAGCAATACATGTTCCAATTCTTATTGGTGTTGGCTTGCATGATTGGGTGTGTTAGGAAAATGTCTCAAAATATACTTGTGATGGGTTTTTCTACGTCTATCAAAATTTAATATAAAACCCTATCTATTAAACACACCTAAATTGAAGTGTAGGGCGAGAGGGTGTCGAACCACAGGGACTAAAAGTGCGTGAATTTACTCTATGACTTAAATTGATTTAAATAAAATTGAGAGGTTTTTATATTAATTAACCTAAGAAAATAACAATTAAACTAAACTAATCTACTTTTAATCGAAAAAGTGTATTAAATTGGAAGCTAGGGTTTCGAATCCATCGTTTGCCAATTACTTTCGTGTCAACTTTTAACTTGGGGTTATTAATTATCACACGAGTAGAGGCTTAGGCTACAAGCTTCAACCTATTAGGATAATGTTGTTAGTATTGCGTATTGACCCTATCTAACTAAAGCATAAGGAAAATAGGTTCTACCTAACGTATTGTTAATTATTACGTATTGACCCTATCTAACTAAAGTATAGGGAAGATAGGCTTTAATTAACAATTCAGTTAATATTGTTGCTTGATTAATTAATCCTAAGGCTATAAGCACAAAGAATTAACTTATAAATATCAATATCAAATATTAAAGGTTACAAACTCAATAATCATATCAATTGAATAAACAATAAAAATACAATACTTTAAAGTATTTATCTCAACTAAGCAATTTATGAACACAATCAAATTAACCCGAATTAAGAGTAAATAAAAGTAAAGGCTAAGATTTCATCTAACCCCAGAGGGCAAGTTAGCTCTCCATCAAGGATGATCCGGTGAATAAGAAGTTGAACAAACTCCGCTAATTTCGCTCTCGTTCCAATTTAACAAAAAATTAAAATAAAGAAAAATATATTGTGTGAGAGAGAGAGAACAGAGGAAGAGGCAAAAGCAAGAGACGGTCGAGATAGAGGGACCCAAAACGGAGACTCCCTCCTCTTATAATTGACGCCACGAACCCTAGCGAGCTGGGCTGAAGATTGGCATTGACAAGGTGGGCCTGAACGTGCGCTGGTGGGCTGCGGTGGTGACGGGCTGGTGTTGAACAGGGCCGAGCTGGGTCGTGGTTGCTGAGCTGTGCATTTGGGCTGGAGGTCTGGTGTCGGGGTCTGCTGCTGCGGGTGGGCCGGAGGTCTGGTGGGCTGCTGCTGTTGGTGGGTAGGTCGGTGATGTGTCGGAGCTGGGCTATTGTGGGTCGAGGTTACTGTAGCGGTGCAGCTTGGGGTTGAAGATGATGAACAGCGCTGGTTCGGGTACTGTAGCGGTGCGGGTCGAGCTTTTATGTTCTTGTCCCGAATCTCGATTGACTTGATTTAATTGTTTAGGTATCGAATTTGTCTTATTTGCACCAACATTTGACAATTTCCGAAACTTTAATTTCAAACTTGCTAAACATAAAAATTGCCAAAATGAGTGTAAAATTATAAATAAATAGGTACAAAATAATTAAAATAACAAGTAAAAGATGCGTAAATATGAGACGCATCAACACCCCCACACCTAACCTTTGCTAGTCTTCGAACAAAGTATATGATTTAACTAGATTAAAGTGACCAACTGCCCCGACCATCCCAACCTTCACCCAATTTTCCGAAATTAACACCTATATTACAATTCAAGCTAAGATTAAATCAATTAGAGCATTCTCCAATTCCATGAATTTAGATGATTAAACTTCAAAACTCATCATAGAATTTCATTAACTTTGTATCAATTAATAGGAATTACTCAAGCAACGCACAAGTGTAAGTGAATAGGATTTCATGCCACAGAATCTCCTCAAATTCTCGCTCCCAACCAAATATATAAAGGTTTTGTGCACCCGCACCACTGAATCACCTAAACACATGCCTATACATAGAGAAATTTCAAGTGGCATATGAGTGACCACTTTACAACATTCTGACCTCGATATAGTACAAAAGAAACTTTATCATATTTTCAATTTTCTTTTTCTTTTGCCTTTTTCTTTTGAAGGAAACCCCTTTTTTTCTTTTCATTTTTTTTCTTTTTGTTTCCTCTTTCTTTTTAGTCCATTTTTGGATTTTTTTTTTTACAATACGTACTTCATCATTACAATTGACATTGATCAATCAACACTTTACATAAAATCAAGGGCAAGGATTAGGATAAGCCAATAGAGAAGGCTTGCAAAACTCAAGATATATAAGATTGTTTACTCAAATTCTTCAGATTTTTCGCAACATGAAAGTCCCGTGCTAAGTGAATATGTGAGCGGCATGAGTAGAACCCATTAATATCAACAACACTCATTAACAAGTATGAAGTAGAATCATTTAATTTCATGAAATTAAGAGAACGAAATAAACAACTAATCCCACTGTCGTCATAACATACGCGTCGATCAAGGAAAACTTAGATAAACGGTTATAATGCACGCTCAAAATGCACAAAAAGATGTTCAAAATTTTAAAAAATTGACCAAAAATGGGCACATACGAATGAGCCTTACCCCCACATCTAAATCATGCATTGTCCTCAATGCAACAACATCAATCATTAAAGCATAAGAGATAGGTGAGATGGAGCAATACAACCTGACGAGATGGTGCGAACATGTATATATGACTCCTTCAACACGGGACAAGAACCTGAAAAGAGAGAAAACAAGCCTCGAAGCAACTAATTAGTTCAAAAACGAAATTAAAAACAAGAAATAATAAACCTAGGTTGCCTCCTAGGAGCGTTAAGTTTTACGCCTTTAGCCGGGCACAATGGGTCCAACGAAGATCAAGTAATGGCATCAACCAAAGAAGCAACTTCACTGAGCTCACCTAAAACAAGATCTACAACACAATCGGTAGTGTCACACGTGAATTCAAGAGGAAGAGAGTAGTCCGTGGATGCCTAATGGGGGCAACAACAAGTGCAGATCGAAGCTTATGAAAAGCGTCTAACCAAGACTTATTGAACTCAACTGTTATGTCCTTAGATAGCACACTAGTCAATGGTTTAGCTAACCTCCCACGATCCTTAAGGAATCCTTTATAGAAACTCGCATGATCTAGAAATGCTCTAACTTGTTTCACATTTGAGGGAGGGGGCGAGTTGACATTCAAATCTATCGTAGTTCTATCAACCTCAATACCCTCCTTAAACAACTTATGGCCTAGTACAATGTCCTCCTAAGCCACAACATCGTGATTTTTCTCCCACCCAAGACTTCTTTCATGTCCGGGTTCAACCTTCATTGCATCTCCTTAGAAGGTTTTGCATTTTCATTAAGAGAGTCACTAACTAAAGTAGAGGAGAGTGTTTGGTCCACCAAATCATCCACAATATCCACACAAAAGCACTCTAACTCGTGCTCATTAGTGGGTGACGTTGAAGCCTTAAAAATATTCAACCTGATAGTCATTTTTGCAAAGCTAACATCCATTACCACAGATCTACAATTAATGGTAGCATTGGCCGTCACTAAGAAAGGCTATCCTAGAATGACAGGGATATGGTTTTTCGGATGACTAGAAGGCTCCATGTCAAGCACACGGAAATCAGCAGGAAACAAGGCTTTGTCTACCTTCACTAGTACATTAATCATCTCACCACGGGGAATCCTAGTAGATCTATCTGCTAATTGCAAGGTCACCGTGGTTGGTTGCAACTCTCCCAAGCCTAACTTCTCATAAACCGAGTAAGGAATAATGTTGACACTCGCTCCTAAGTCCAGTATGGCTTTATCGAGGTAGTCTTCAAGTGAACAAGAGATGGTGGGGACACCGGGATCTTTATACTAAATTGGAGTGTCACACTTTAGAATAGAGCTCACTTGCTCAGCTAAAAAAACTTTTTTAGGCAGATGTGCTCTAGATCGCCTCTTTTGGTTCAGTAGATCCTTAATGAACTTCGCATAGGCCGGGATCTATTTAATCTCCTCAAGAAGGGGAATGTTTATCATTACTTGCCTAAGTGTCTCCAAAATGTCTTCCCACTTCTTGTCCTTCCCATTTGAATGTGGTGCAACTAAAGCTTGGGGGAAGGGCACTCTCGATACATATGAGGAAGGAAGATAAGAGGTCCTAAGAATGGGAGAAGGGTGCTTGACCTCATCGCTTGTCTTCTCCGTTTCCTTGATCTTCTCTTCTTCCTCACCACTCATGGGTTCTTCACTTTCAGCACTCACCCCATTGTCAACCTCCGTCTTACTTCTTAACACTGTAATAGACTTTGCTTGTTCTTGATGGGGAGGATAGTTGTTTTGCCGTACACAGTTCCTAGGGTTCTCTATTGCCTAGCTAGAGAGTCTTCCCTTATCTCTCCTACTCAGAGTGTTAGCTAGTTGACCTATTTGGGTTTCTAACTTTGCAATTGATTGTGTATGAAAGTAGAGGAGTTGGGAATTAACTTCTAAACCTTACAGCAAACTCAAAACCTTCTCTTTAAAATTTGAATTAGAGGCCAAATTAGGAGGTTGAGAGTAGTTAGGAGCATACCCTTGAGGCTGAAAACCGACAGGCCAGGGCATTCTAGATTGCTGAGGTCGTGGGATCTGTTTTTGTGGTATAAACTGTCCTTCTCCTCCTTGCCTCCAGGAGAAGTTAGGATGGTTTCTCTAGCCTGGATTGTACGTGTTAGAGTATGGGTAATTTTGTGAGAATCCTTGGGCTGCATTGACTTGTTCCTCCGACCACTCCACATACGGTGAAGCAGAGGGGCAGTCGTGTAGAATGAGAGACACTAGAACATGAAGAGAAGGCACTATGCACATTTGAAACATGAGACATATTAGGTACAATAGAGGGGGCCAATATCATCTTAAATAGGGAAGTTAACTGCTCTACAGAAGAGGCAAGAGAGTCTACTTTCTTATCTAAGATGGAAGTGTGAACAATCTCATTTACTCCTCTATTTAACGTAGTAGCATTAAGACGTGCATGTGCTGCAGATTGTTGTGAATTCTCATTCAAAAGTTCAAACAGTTCCCACGCCTCATCCTCATTCTTTCTAAGGAACTGACCACCGCATGAGGCATCTACAGTTTGTTGACCCTTCTCGTTTAACCTATAATAGAAATTTTGGACTAGTTGCCATTTAGGGATAGCATGGGCATGATGTGGACAAGCTCGTAAGAGTTCCCTAAACCTATCCCAACTCTCGTGAAACTCTTCAGTAGGGAGTTGGGCGAAGGTGTTAATGGCACTCCTAGTGGTGTTAGTCTTACTAATGGGATAGAATTTCTTAAGAAATTCTTATTGTATTTGAGTCTAAGTACTAATCGTCCCACTAGGTAAGGTGCCTAACCAATATTTAGCCTTCTCCTTTAAAGAGAAAGGAAAGAGGCGATGCAAGATGGGGTCATCACTGACTTTAGGAATCCTAAAGGTTGAGCAAACCTCTATGAAACTGTCCAAGTGTGTGTACAGGTTCTCATTACCTAAGCCGTGGAATAAAGGAAGCATTTGTATAGTATGTGGCTTAAGCTCGAACTGATGGGCTACGGTTGGCAACCTAATGCAGGAGGGTGAAGCGTATGTGATGGGAGTCAAGTTGTCCATAAGTGTACGTGGTTGTTGTTCGTCAGCCATTACGGTTTGTGCTCGGTGTTGGGCTCTAAGGTCTCTTAAGATTCTTTCAATTTCAGGGTAATCTAGTAAGGTCCAGAGACAAAGAACCACGACCATGCATGAACAATTAACCACACAAAGTAAGTAAATTAAAAATTAAATAAGCAAAATAGATAAAACAGACGAAATAAATACTAAAAAAAAGACAAATAACAAGATACCCTAAAATCTACTTATGTGCGAAAATCACAAGAAAAATAATGCTAATAAAAGGAAAAAAAATTTATAGAAAAGAGACTAACAATTAAAGAGAATTAAAAATTAAAAATTCTAAATTAAGAATCAAATTAAGATTTCAAATCCTAGGTTGAAAAATAAAATAAAATAATTTAAAATTAAAGAAGAAATAGAAACTTAAAAATCAAAGAAAATCACAAAAATAAAATCACGGACGTTGCCTAGTCCCCGGCAAAGGCGCCAAAATCTTGATGTGTTTTTTACGCCTATCAAAATTTAATATAAAACACTATCTATTAAACACACCTAAATTGAAGTGTAGGGCGAGAGGGTGTCGAACCGCAAGGACTAAGAGTGCGTTAATTTACTCTATGACTTAAATTAATTTGAATAAAATTGAGAGGTTTTTGTATTAATTAACCTAAGGAAATAACAATTAAACAAAACTAATCTGCTTCTAATCGAAAAAGTGTATTAAATTGGAACCTAGGGCTTCGAATCCATGGTTAGCCAATTACTTTCGCGTTAACTTTTAACTTGGGGTTATTAATTGTCACACGGGTAGAGGTTTAGGATACAAGCTTTAATCTACTAAGATAATGTTGTTAGTATTGCGTGTTGATCCTATCTAACTAAAGCATAAGGAAAATAGGCTCTACCTAACGTATTGTTAATTATTACGTATTGACCCTATCTAACTAAAGCATAGGGAAGATAGGCTTTAATTAACAATTCGGTTAATACTATTGCTCGATTAATTAATCCTAAGGCTACAAGCACAAAGAATTAATTTATAAATATCAATATCAACAATTAAAGGTTACAAACTCAATAATTATATCAATTGAATAAACAATAAAAATATAATACTTCAAAGTATTTATCTCAACCAAGCAATTTATGTACACAATCAAATTAACCCGAATTAAGAGTAAACAAAAATAAAGGCTAAGATTTCATGTAACCCCAGAGAGCAAGTTAGCTCTCCATCAAGGATGATTCGGTGAAGAAGAAGTTGAACAAACTCTTGTTGATCTCCTTGCCAATTTCGCTCTCGTTCTAATTTAATAAAAAATTAAAATAAAGAAAAATTTATTATGAGAGAGAGAGAGAACAGGGGAAGAGGCAAAAGCAAGAGGCGGTCGAGAGAGAGAGGGACCCAAAAAGGAGACCCCCTCCTCTTATAATTGACGCCACGAACCCTAGCGAGCTGGGCTGAAGATTGGAGTTGACAAGGTGGGCCTGAACGTGCGCTGGTGGCCTGCGGTGGTGACGGGCTAGTGTTGAACAGGGCCGAGCTGGTCGTGCTTGCTGAGCTGTGCATTTGGGCTGGAGGTCTGGTGTCGGGGTCTGTTGCTGCGGGTGGGCCGGAGGTCTGGTGGCCTGCTGTTGTTGGTGGGTGGGCCGGTGATGGGCCGGAGTTGGGCTATTGTGGGCCAAGGTTACTGTAGCGGTGCAGCTTGGGGTTGAAGATGATGAACAGCGCTGGTTCGGAATACTGTAGCAGTGCGGGTTGAGCTTTTACGTTCTTGTCCCAAATCTCGATTGACTTGATTTAATTGTTTACGCATCAAATTTGTCTTATTTGCACCAACATTTTAAATTTCCGAAACTTTAATTTCAAATATGCTAAACATAAAAATTGCCAAAATGAGAGTAGAATTATTATTAAATAGGTGCAAAATAATTAAAAATAACAAGTAAAAGATGCGTAAATATGAGATGCATCAACTTGGTATTTTAGAAGGGTTGCCATAAGGAGCCCGATCGATCGAGAAAGTTACATAAAAGAAGGATGCCTGCAGTAAGCTTGCCGATCGATCGATCGGGAACTGCGTTTTCCACGCAGCTATGTATATGGACGTAGGGTTTACGTCAAAGCTATCCAAATTCACGGGGGGTTTTCCCCCAGCGGCACCGCCAATAAAAATTGAGTGAGATAGAGATATTGTAATTCTTCTTTTCAATTCAATAATAAAAGCTCCAATTTTCGCCCGTGGCTTTCTCCCTTTTCGATTGTAAAGGGGTTCATACGTAAATCATTGTGTCGTTTGTTTCTTTTCTCTTTTAGTCCATTTATTTCTCGATTTGTCGTGGTATTTGATTCGATTGCATATTGGGAGAATTGTTTATTTCCGCACAAATTGGTATCAGAGCCCAGTTCTTCGAATTGGTACAATGGCATCAGGTATTAAGACCGAGGTTGAGAAGTTCAATGGTCAAGGAAGCTTCAGCTAATGGCAAGTCCGTGTGAAAGGACTCCTAACTCAGAACGGCTTGAAGAAAGCATTGGAGGGGAAAGAGAAGAAACTCGATACTATGACTGAGGCACAATGGGAAGAGATGGATGATAAGGCTCTCAGGGCGATACAGATGTGTTTGGCTGATGATATTCTGTCAGAGGTTTTGGAGATGGAAACCGCAAAGGAGTTATGGGAGAAATTACTAGACATGTTTTGCCACAAGTCAGTCTCCAACAAACTCGCAATGAAGCGTCGGTTATTCACTTTCTAAATGACAGAGGGTACATCTCTTAAAAACCATCTTAGTGAGTTTATCTCTATTATACTAGAATTAAAGGAATTGGATGATGTCCCTAAGGATGAGGATAAAGCTATGTTTTTACTGTGTTCGCTCTCTAATTCATATAAGGGCTTCGTAGAAAGCATGATGTATGGGGGTAGGCCGACCATTACTGTTGATGAGGTGAAAAGAAACCTTGTGAGTAAAGAACGGGTAGATAGGGAGTTATCTTACTCAATGAATGACTTAGGTAGTGGTTTGCATGTGAGAGGTGGACCAGAACATTGGGGATCCAATAGTGGGTAAAAGTCTAGGTCTAAATCTAGACATAAGATCCTGTCTTGCCATTACTGTCACAAGAAAGAGCACTTAAAGAAAGACAGTTACAAGCACAAAAATAAACTGAAAGAGGGTAACATGGGTGACCAGGGCAAAGACAAGTCCGCTGAGGCTAGTGTTGTAGAGGATGATAGTGATAGGGAGTTTCTATTAGTTGCTAATTCTCAATCTAGGTCCAAGGATGAGTGGGTCATTGATTCGGGTTGTTCATATCACGTTACTCCAAATAGAGATGGGTAACGATGCTGCTTGTAAGGTAGTGGGGATTGGGACAATCCGTATGAGGATGTTTGATGGGGCTATTAGAACCTTAAGTGATGTACGTCACGTCCCGGAGTTAAAGAAGAGCTTGATTTCTCTAGGTACCCTTGAGTCTAGTAGATATAAGTACACTGCTAAAGGTAGAGTTATGCGGGTCAGTAAGGGTGCTTTAGTTGTGATGAAAGGAAATAGAGTTGGTACTTTGTATGAACTTGTAGGTACTACCGTGACAGGTTCAGTTGCTGTTTCCACATCTGCTATGACAGATGCAGAGATCACAAGACTATGGCATATGAGAATGGGTCACATTGGTGATAAGGCATTGTCTGACCTGAGTAAGAGGGGACGGCTTTGTGGTCAGTCAACAGGACTGATGGAATTCTGTGAGCACTGTGTATGGGAAGCAAAAGAGAGTCAGCTTCAAGTCATCAGTGCATCAGACAAAGGGAACGTTAGATTACATACATTCTGATCTGTGGGGACCTTCCAGAGTGGCTTCTAAAAGTAGGTCCAAGTATCTTCTAACATTTACTGAATGATTATTCACGTAAAGTTTGGGTCTATTTTCTTAAGCAAAAAAATGAAATGTATGATGTCTTCAAGAAATAGAAGATTCTGCTTGAAAAACAAACAGGGAAGCCGATCAAGAGGTTGAGAACTGATAATGGTCTTAAGTTTGTTGAAGGTGACTTCACTAGATTTTGCAAAGATCAGGGTATAGTCAAACACAGGACATGTATAGGTTGACCTCAGCAAAATGGAGTGGCTGAAAGATTGAACAGGATGTTACTTGAGAAGGCTCGATGCATGCTTTCAAATGCAGGTTTGAAAAGAGAATGGTGGGCGGAAGCAGTTAGCAGGGCTTGCTATCTTGTGAACAAGATACCGCATTCTTCATTGCAGATGTAGACACCTGAAGAGGTATAGTGTGATTCTACTTCTAATTATTCTCAGATTAAAGTTTTTGGTTGTCCTGCATATGCATATGTTAATGATGGAAAGCTAGAGGCTGGGGCCAAGAAATGCATCTTTCTTGGTTATTCGTCAGGTGTGAAGGGATCCCAGTGCTCAGAAGTTTCTTACTAGTAGAGATGTTACTTTTGATGAGTCTACTCCACTTCATCCGCCACACACACTCTCTATTGACAGTGATTCAGTTCAGGTTGAGACACCTGATGCTACACAGATACAGTCAGATCAGCAGGTTGTTCAGCTAGAGAGTATTCCAGCACCTCAGGTACAAGTTTCTGATGTTATTACTGATAATGTAGAAACAGGTCAGCAGGTGAAGAATTATACTATAGCTGGTGGTAGACCGAGGCGACAGATCAGGCCTCCAGAGAGATATGAGTATGAGGAGATGATTGCCTATGCCCTTACTACTGCTGAGTCATTAGATGACAGTGAGCTGACTTCGTATTCAGAGGATGTATCGAGATTAGATGCTGAGAAGTGGCTCATTGCTATGAATGAAGAGATGCCGTCTCTTCATAAGATCAGGACATGGGAACTGGAAGCCTCAAATTGGGAAAAGACTGATTGGTTGCAAATGAATCTTCAAAAGAAAAGAGGGCATTCCTGGAGTTGAAGATGTAAGATACAAGGCATGTTTGGTAGCTAAAGGCTATAGTCAGGTATAGGGAGTTGATTTTCATGATATATTTTCACCTGTAGTTAGACATTCTTCGATTCGTGCACTTTTGTCTTTGGTTGCCATGCATGACTTAGAGCTTGAGCAATTAGATGTAAGAACTGCATTTTTGTATGGTGAACTAGAAGAAAGTATCTATATGCATCAGCCAGAGGGTTCATTGTAGAAGGAAATGAAGATCATGTGTGTTTGCTTAAAAAGTATTTATATGATTTGAAGCAATCTCCTAGGCAATGGTATAGGAGATTTGATTAGTTTATGACAGGTCATGGATATATTAGGAGTAAGTACGACAGTTGTGTGTACTTCAGAAAGACTGATTCAGGCATTGTTTATTTGCTTTTGTATGTTGATGATATGTTGATTGCATCACGAGACATGAAAGATGTTGATGACTTGAAATATATGTTGAAGAGTGAGTTTGAGATGAAAGATCTTAGAGCAACTACGAAGATCTTAGGCATGGAGATTCGTAGAGACCGAAAAGCAGGAAAATTATACTTGTCATAGGAGAAGTATATTGAGAAGGTGTTAGATAGGTTTCATATGAAAGATGCTAATCTAGTTAGCACACCTTTAGCAGCTCACTTCAGACTCTCAGCATTAGATTCGCCTCAGACTAAGGAGGATGTCAGGTAAATGTCTCATATTTCCTATTTTAGTGCAGTGGACAGTATTATGTATGCAATGATTTGTATGCGTCCAAATATTGCTTTTGCAGTGAGCAGAATCAGTAGGTACATGGCGAATCCAGGTAAAGAGCATTAGCATGCTGTAAAGTGGATTCTCAGGTGTCTTCGTGGAACTTCTTATATTTGTTTGGAATATAGGAAAAGTAAGTGTTTTTTTGTTGGGTATGAAGATTCTGATTATGATGGAGACCTCGATAAGAGGAAGTCCACATCAAGGTATGTGTTTTGTCTAGACACAGCTATCAGTTGGAGAGTGTGTTTATAGTCTGTTACAGCACAGTCTACTGCCAAGGCCGAATATATGGCAGTCACAAAAGCATTCAAAGAAGCCGTATGGTTGAGAGGTTTGATTAGTGAAATCAGTGTTGAGCAGCGCATAGTTAGAGTCAACTATGATAGTCAGTACGTCATTCACCTAGCGAAAGATCAGATATCACATTATGACAGAACGAAGCATATAGATGTGAAGCATCATTTCATTAGAGATCTGATTGACGAACGCAAGGTGGAGTTTAAGAAGATAGGGACTGAGGACAATCCAGCTGACATGTTCACTAATGTTCTACCAGGGAGCAAGTTCGAGCATTGCTTCAATTTGGTGGGTCTTTCAGTTTGATGTGTGATAGCCCTAGTTGAGGGGGCGTTTGTGGAGAAGGTGGAGTTATTTTATTGTTAATGTTTATTTTGAGTCAAGGTGGAGATTTGTTAGGAAAATGTCTCAAAGTATACTTGGTATTTTAGTAGGGATGCCGTAAGGAGCCCGATCAATCGGGTGAAGACCGATCAATCGGGAAAGTTAGGCAAAAGAAGGAAGCCTGCAGTGAGCTCGCCGATTGATCGGGAACCTCGTTTTCCATGCGGCTATATATATAGATGTAGGTTTTATGTCAAAGCTATCCAAATTCACGAGAGGTTTTCCCCCAGCGGCGCCTCCAATAAAAATTGAGTGGGAGAGAGATATTGTAATTCTTCTTTTCAATGCAATAATAAAAGCTCCGATCTTCGCCCGTGATTTTCTCCCCTTTCAATTGTAAAGGGGTTTCGACGTAAATTATTATGTTGTTTGTTTCTTTTCTCTTTTAGTCCATTTATTTCTCGATTTGTCGTGGTATTTGATTCGATCGCATATTGGGAGAATTGTTTATTTCCGCACAGGGTGTGTGGCTGCGAGGTTAAATTTTTGGCCCCTTTGTATACAAGATTAATATGTGATACTGGATATATAAGTAAATATGTGGTTTCCTTTTTGTTTATAATTTGACTATATTGGCTAAATTAAATATTCATATGGTAGATTTGGTGACATAAACAAAGGACTTATTATTAAAAAAAAAAAGGCAGAGAGAGGGAGAACGGAAAAGATTTTGATTAAAAAAATAGATAAAATTATATTTGATAATTTACGTGGACATATTATTTTCTGGTGAGAAAAACTAGAAAACCATTGGCTGATTTTCTAAGTTGAAAGGAAAAAATCCATTTACATATTTTGGATAAATAAACAGTGTGAACTTTTGATATGTCCATAAAATTGTGGAGGTTAGTCCTAGTAATTTCAATAAATTTAAATGAAAAAAAACAAAAGTAGCAATCATACAAGTAACTTGTTTGATATATATTCACTTGTATAAATTTATTATGAGTATAAATTTATCACTGTGGTGATACTTATAAGACCAGAGTATTAGTTATCCTATTCTTTGGGAAGATAATAAATGTTTATTATAATACATAAAACTTTTATAGAGTTTAATGCTGAATTTTTGGGAAAAAAAAAAAAAAAAAAAGTTGTTTTACGGAGATTCAATTTTAACTAAAAGGGAAACAAAAGAAAAAGTCAAAGTAAATGTCGTTACATTACGTTGGCATGCGGATTTTAAGCACATAGTGAGATTGTTAAGGTGAAAACAAAAATCATGAGCTCTTTGATATTGAAACTAAATTTTGCAAATGTGAGATAATAGTTAAAGGAAATTATCATGTATATTTTATATACATACATAATATTATTTGATTATTTATCTTTGTATGTGTTGTGTACTTAAAATGTTCTTATATCATCTCTTTATCAGTATTGAGTTGATACTTATGTTATGAACTGTTGGTTTATTTTATAAACTTAACTCGTACATGGATCTAGAAAGATGATGTGAAATCATGCTAAACATTTTGAATATAGCTTGCTCAAGATATGAGTTGTTGATTTTCTTATGTATGATTGCATAAATGGCATAGATGTAAAATGTGATAAGGTTCATTACGAATATGGTATATTTGCATAAATGGCATAGATGTAAAATGTGATAAAATTCATTACGAATATGATATGTTGAGGGGCATGCATACCTTAAATATATATGTGTACATGGATAAATACTTGTGAGTATCATGCCGAGCCTATCCGATATGGATTTTGATATGACTACCAAAATGTGGGGGCAAAAGTTTCTTTTATGAGAAATAGTTGTGGTATAATTTATGGTAATTTATGTCGCATACAATTGGGTCGTAAACCCCATGTTTTATTTTAACTAGGCTGATGTCCATGTGGATCTTATATATGACTATCATAATGTGGGGGGCAAGTTTCTCTTATGAGAAATAATCAATGGCATAATTTATGTTGCATATGATTGGCATTTAGGCATTGTGTTTTATCTAAACTAGATGAATGTTCTGTGAATTTTAGTATGACGAGTGAAATGTTGGGGTGGTCTCTTTTGTGAAAAACAAGAAGAGCAATTAAAAGATCTTTGATGTAAAAGAATTATATTCATATATGGTAACAAATTTGAAGTTATAGAATGTGAGAGTTATGGTTAAGTAAAATCTTGATCATTCTATTTGTAAAATTTTAGAGCAATTTTACTAAGCAATTGACTATAAGTATTTAATATAAAAACAAAGATAAGTCAATTGCCAAAACTAAGCAAACTATGTAACATTAGTTTTGCTTGTGTGATATTTTGGTATATGACCAATTTAATTGAATGGTTTGTGGGGGGAAAAAAAAAAAAAAGAAGAAGAAGAAAAGAAAAAACCTACTTTAGTTCATTTTTATTTGGCTATAGAAAATGTTGGCTACTTCTTTGAAAGGCTTGTAAACCATAAGTTATGGTTATTGATTGGAACATATTTTTATCACTTGAAGAATTTGATGGTCGAGTTAATGTTGTGAATTCAACTCAGGCCTTATTAACTCGAACCAACATGATGGATTTTGAGTAATAGTTGTTTGATATTTCTATGTAAATTTACTCAAAATCATTACTTTAAGAAATGCATTGATTATTTTGAAAGATGCATTTAATGACAGAAAATAATTGAAAAAAAGAGAAGAGAAAAGCACTTCATGATGCAGTGCCATGCGATTAAATTAAAATAAATGCCTTTGAGAAGTGAAATTGGGTATTTCTTTATGAGTTTTGCCTAAAGCTATTCAT
Organism: Simmondsia chinensis; assembly: GCA_018398585.1. Taxonomy (NCBI): domain Eukaryota; kingdom Viridiplantae; phylum Streptophyta; class Magnoliopsida; order Caryophyllales; family Simmondsiaceae; genus Simmondsia; species Simmondsia chinensis. The sequence continues at coordinate 10,461,561 of JAGTTD010000013.1, forward strand.
TTTGAGGTCGTGTGATATGAAACGCCTTATATTATTTGAATATTTAAAGTTATTATGAATGACTTATAAGTGGTTTGTAATGTGTTATAAACAGTATAGCATTCTAATTGATGTTTGATCCGGGTGAATACAGATGTCCTATATTTACCAATGGGTCTACTACATCGTGCAATTCCACTAAATGGAAGGATGAAGATGTATTCTACATAGAGTCGGCGGAAAAGATTGCCTACATATAAAGAGTGCTTTACCAGGCAATAAAGAATGATGATGAGAATCCAATATTCAAAAGAGAAGAAATTTTGAATTCACTTACGAAAGGGCAGACATGCCTATGAGTTGTTAATCATCAAGGGGAGTGGGACTGAAGCCCATAAAATGAGTCATTACAGTGGAAACCCATTTTCAGAGGTATGGCGATCCCATGAATGAGGTTCAACGGGTAAAAACGAAACTGATGGGTGATTGAAGGAGCACCTGTTATACTATTTGTAGCGGGGTATTCCCGGTCCCATTCCAAAGGTGAGGTGTTCTTTATTGTGATGTTTAAGCCGAGTTTAAACTCTAAATGAACCCGATGGCATATTATTAGCGGGGTGATAATCACATATCACCCTTGAATGATTCACCTATGTGAGTGTGGTGGTGGGGTCGTCACTGTGGGAAATGGGCTATTCCTTAATGACACTCATGAGACAAAATTTCGTGCGCATGACCGTAACGCGACCGACCGATAGAGCCTTACAATTAACTGCATTCCGTGTGTGGGATGAGTCTAGACCTGATTACAAGGGATCTAGTTCAAAGCATTTATTCTACTATGATTTCTTCAGGTTGAAGCTCATAACGCTAAGTGTTGGTTCAAACCCGGAAGGTACCCACATGTATTAACGAAATACAATGCTCACAGAGTTTTATAATTTTTAAATCATGTGGGGGATTGTTGAAAAAAATAATAAAATAAGAATTCTTATATATTCGATTTAAAAATTATTTATATGTTTGGAAAAAGAATATTTTAATTATTCTTTTTTACAATTGAAAATATTAAAGTTCTAAAAATAAATAAAAAATCAGAATATTATATTTGTTGCTAAAATCACGTTGATGACATAGGAAAGATAATCTCTAGAAAAACAAATAACTAGAGTAAAGAAAAATTATTTACATATTATGGCGCTTAAATAGCAATCAGTTATAGAGTTGGGCTGATTTTGTGGAGATTTCTTTGATAAAATCTTTCTAGTATTTTGCCTATAAAATAGGCAGACAAGATGAAAAACTGAGAAAACTGAAAAAACAATCGACAAAATTAGGAAAACTTATCTCTTCGTTTTTATTGTTTCTCCTCCCACGTTTCATAAAACTGTGAGCTATGTCAATCGAGGTTCGGGGATCCTTTATTGCTGCACAAATTGAGGTCCGACGGATTGGTGAATCCTGGGAATGGAGCGCACTTAATTGAAAGATCAGATTCGTGCAAGAGGAGCGTTTCCTTTCTAAGGAGAGCGCCTTTTGCCTTCCTCAACCCTACAAAGATACGTTTTCTCTAAACTTTTCCTATCTAATTTATTTTATTCATGCCGTTGATGTTTATACTGGATTATCAATTCGTGTTTTGATAAAATTCATATACTATATTTTATCCTATTGTGATGGTGTATTATTTATGTTTGATTGGTGTAATTGTGGTCATATAAAATAGTTATTTGATGTATATTATGGAAAATATTTCCAACAATGTCCAACACATTTGACAAACATAAAACTGGACATTTGTGGTGTACAACACTCTCAAATAGACGGACCAATTGAATTAACCAACCAGCCAAGTATAAAGCTTTACAGGACAAATTTGAAGGCATGATATCTACTACTTTACAGGTCTTGTTTCAGCTAAGGACTTAATCGCTAACTTGAAAAATATGCTCCAAGGAAAGTTTGGTTGCTCCCGACAATTAGCCTACCAACTACCAAGTGACCTAAACAAAAACTGGTGTAACTTGACTTTTGTAGGGGTTTGAGCATTGCTTCAAATGTCAAGATGTTATTTACATTCGGGCGCTGCTCTACACGTTTGCATTTTTTTAGGCTTGTAAAAAAACCAAGTAACCAAGAATATTGGCAAGAGGACTGAAATGGGCTGAGATTGGAAGTAGGCCCAATAAATTTCATAGGCGTAGAGGTTTTTCTTTCCCTCTTCGCTCAGTTTAATGTTTAAGTATTTGTTTCATTTAGTAGTTTAATCCAAGGCAATGTTGGAAAAATAATACAAACTAATCTTTAGTTTTAGGGGGGAGTTGTGTCCCACATTAGGAAAATTGTGGGGGTGATTCTTTTTCTTAACAATCATATTTATTTTTTAGAAAATAATTTACCGCGCCTATTTACGATACGATTGCCGTTACTAGCCTTTTTTGGGTCATTAAAATTATGGTTGTTGGGAAATTATTGTGGCCGGGTTTTTTTATTAAAAGCTTGCAAAGGTTGTCCTTACTATGTTTCTGCCTTTTGAAGGAGCACTTTGTATTTGAATAATCACATTGCTAGTACAAGAAGAAATCTAAAATCCTTGATGACATTGTAAAACCATGAATGCACTTATTTCGAGTGAGTTCATTGATAGTTAGACAAACTTGATTATGAGTAGGCACTAGTGGGTTTTCTTATGGGTTGAAAGACAAACAAATTCCTTGTATAATCTTAATTAAATCCTTAGATAGTGCCGTCGTAATTCGATTGTCCTTAGCCAAAATATGAATCTGCTTATGGTAACATTTGTATGTGTGAATAACATGCTCATAATATGCCCCTTTTTGGCAAGAGTGTGAATATTGTAGCACTTCTTAAGTCTATATTTAATGTGAAAGACTTATGTAAGACAACTGTAATACTTACTTTGAAAACCATTAGAACATCTGAAAGGTTTAACTCATAACTATGTGGACAAAATTCTTAGAGACTTTGATCTTTTGGATAACGTACTATATGACCCTAATGTGCACTTGAAATGAGAAAGCTTAAGGTACATCTGATTGGTGGAGTGGTTCAGCATTAACCGCTTATTCGGCCTCACTGAGAATTTGGTGTAGATTCTTGTTTTGGTTGAACGATTTCGAAGTTAAATCGCTCGAGCCTGACCCGGTTGGTGGTCGGAAGAGAGTCCTTAGTTTGGATTCTGTTTTGGTGTTGTTTTTGAACATCTGTGCATGGAGGTGGTGCCACTGTTGTGTGGCTGACCATGATATTTAGAAATTGGATTATGTGATTTTTGGTTAATATGTGATTAATGCTTGAGGTTGATTGTGAACTTGTTGGAATGGATCCTTGAACCTAAAATTGGCCAGCTCTTAGATTAGGCATGTTTAGCTGTACAATCTTGGATTTGGTGTGGGTGTAGAGCATCGAATTTATTGAGTTTTAACTATGAGATTAGACCATGTGTGTGCGAATTGGATTTTCATACATGTTTAAGTGACCTAAGTGAAATAGTTGATTCTTGTAAAGGGCTAACAGACTTGTGAATTCTTGAAAAAAAAAGGGGGAAAAAACTACTATGTCTGATTTTGTGTATTAGTTTCTTTGTTGATGTGTCTCATGTGTTTCCCTTAACTATGTTTGAAGCAAGTTGGTATGTTGTCACTTCTTGCTTAGAGTAATGATAAATACATCATTTTTGGACTGTGTTGCTGACTTTTCAGTTTATAGTTGGAAAAAACATGATATGTTTGAGTTATATATAGACTTGGTGTTGTCTTTGGAGACTATTATGCCCTTAAGATCATTATTTCATATCTCCTTTCCTAGTTTTTGGGAAAAGAGTAAGATGTAGGCCATATGAGAACCTTGATTGACCTTAAAGTTTGAATTGGCATGTAGAAAATTAAATGGCTTAGAAATGTAATGTGAAACATTTCATTGTGGGGGTTGTAAGAGCACTCGAGAGCCTATGAGATATGTTGTATGATCATAATCTTTTCTGATTATTGTATTTTTGCTAATGTTTGCTAGTTATAGGTAGCTTATGGAAATTCATTATGGTGGAAATATTATTTTTGTGACTTCCAAAATCAGTGTGGATAGCTTGATGATGCTAGCACTTAAGCTTGAGGGCCTTGCAAATGCTTGGGTTGCCTTAAGTTGAATTGTAAAAGTCATCTTGTAAATTATGGTCTTCTGTACCTCTTTCTCTTGATTTCTCTTGATATCACCAAAATTTGATACAACATTGGTAATACATGGACTACGCTTAATAGTAATAATGCATGTACTCTAAGTACAATGAGAATAGGTATATGGTCCTTTGTGAGCTAAACTGGTTGTGATCCAACTGATTTGAGATGATAATGTTTCACAGTTGTGATGATATTTGAAATGGATAAATTTGCGGTATATGTCTTTTGTGCCAACTGTATATATGATATACGTATTATATGTGTATTATTTGAGTACTTAGGATAGAGATATGATTGTATTGATATGACATTTGCTCCACTGTTGTGTTGTACTGACACTTGTTGAAGCTGGTAGACGATTGAGCTAGTTGTTTAATAACTCATTGCAAATACCTCAATGTGGGGATGAGAGCAACTCGTGATTGATGTTGGTAGTGGTCAACTCTCAAGTATCGCTTTGTTGCAGTACAGTGTTGAAATGCCATTTATGATGGTTGAGCTTGATGCTTTAACCTAATCCATAGTCCATAACGGGTGGTGTGGACACTGCACACTTGATGGGTTTAGCAAGAGGAGACCTATTCATCTCAAGCATAAGATCATAAATGATCTACTCGAAAAAAGGTGATATCACTAAATTGTGTAAGGTCTGAAATAAACCTTATGGATCCATTGATAAAGATGCTATGTTATGAACTAGTTGTGAAACATCGAGGGGGATAAGACTAAAGTCTATACATGAATAAATTGTGATGTATCCAACTTGATCTTAACAGGTTCAATGTGAAAAGTCATAGTTTTATTCAAGAAATGCACTGTATTTTATGTTGTTCTTCCCTATAGTTTGACAGTGCGGGGACAGGTCCATAACCATATGTTTGGTGGTGTAAGTGAGGCTTGCACTTGATGGACATTGTCTGTATATTACCAAGGGGTGAGGTTGAGCTGTAGCTCTTAATGGACCCATATCCATATGTTTGTCGGTGCACAGTAACACACACTTGATGGGATCCACCTATATAGGTGTGGGAGTGTAGCCGCTCCCTATGAAGGTTTAAGACTTGTCTTCTAGAGCACCTATGAATATTCAAGACGAGCGCATAGCTGATAAAATGAGCCAAGCTGCAGGAGTTGCCAGGATTTGGAGTTTGGTATATGTCTGAGTGGAAGACTAAACGACCCCTTGTGAGGTACAAGACGAAAGCCATCTTGCAAGATGTTGGTCCTAAACTTGGGTTACACTAAGTGACGATTTAAGTCGTGAGACATCGGCACTGAAAAGCTGAACTCTCTTTTGCCCAATCTGTTCTTCTTTGTTCTCTTCCGCTTGTATCCTTTGTGAGGGATTATTGAAAAAATGATACAAGGTAATCTTTAGTTTTATGGGGCAGTTGTCTCCCACATTAGGAAAATTGTGTGGGTGATTCTTTTTCTTAACGAGCATATTTATTTTTTGGAAAATAATTTACTGCGCTTATTTATTTTACATTTGTCGTCTAGCTTTTTTTGGGTCATTAAAATTATGGCTGTTGGGAAATTATTGTGGCTAGTTTTTTGTTAAAAGCTGTTTTATTATTATTATTAAAAAACAGTAATGGTTGGAAGCTATCGACTAAATAGCTCTTATTCCCATTATAATAACTACCAACATTAATAAACAAATCCCATTAAAATCTGAGATACCCACAAAAAAAAAAAGGTAAAAAAAAAATCTCATGTATCTCTCTCTCTCTACCCTCCTTGCGGTGATGTTTTATGGCTGCATTTTATCTTTGAGACAATGATTCGTTCACACAGCTCTCTCTACTCTCTTGATTTTTTTTCCCTTCTCCTTATATTTTGGGCAAACTACAAGGTACTCCTAGCGGACAATTAACGAGTGTACGTTAAGAGTTGGATTGCGTTAATCCTGGAGGACAGCTGGCAGTTATTCTGTGTGCACCAAAGTTGTGGCGAAATCTTTTTTCAGGACAGTGGTATTTACCACGGCTCGATATCATCATTTTTTGTAAGATCTTTCTAATTGCTCTCTCATAGTTGCAATGTTCATTGCTAAGCTTGGAAATTGGTCAATTTTCTACCAATTATTTAATTGCTATATTTAGATAATTATTTTTGAAGTTTCTCCAGTATTTTTCACTGCAGTATTTTAGTATTGTCATAGCAAATTTTTCGTTTAATTTTCACAGTTATTAGTCAATTGTTTCAATAGTCAAATCAAGTTGTTTATTCTTATCCAATTACTAATTAGGAATCATATTAGGACTTAATTACTTTGGGTCTATAAATTGTCCATCTGTTTTCTTTTGTTTGTTAGTCTTTGATGTGATTTTAAAGTATGTTTTAAAACTGTCTACTCGCAAGCGTACGAGATCATCGTAGGTAAATCGGGTATACGGGTCGTATCTGTAGGAAATCATAGTTAAGTCGGATTTTGTTATTAATGAGCGGTTGAAATCGAGTTTTGAGTTGGTTTAAATGATTTGTTTACTAAAATAGCAAGATTGATGATAAACTAAAAGTGTCAAATCAATTGAGGTTAGTTCGAGGAATGAATTCAGGGTAGTTTTGCTCATATCCCATCATTATATTATACTATGACAATGGTTTAGGAGGCTTAGACTACAAGCACTAAGCCCGAGTTAGTATTTAAACTATGGCTTAGGATAATAAACTAGTCTAAAGGTAATATCCTATCATATCACCCTACGTATAGCATAGGTTATCTCATTAGCACTACTTAATTCCTTTCTTGCTCTTAATTCAATATTAAACCTGAATTAATATTTAAGTTAGGGCTTATGGTAATGAAGTAATCTAAGGGCGTAACCCATCATATCACCCTAGGTATAGTATGGACTATCTCAATAGCATTAATAAATTTATTTGTCACTCCTAACCAAATATTAATTTGTATAAAAGTTTGTGTTTAGAGTTGGGTACAACCTTAACCCTAACCACACGTGATAACTAGTTATGTAATGGTTTAGGCTATAAGGTTGTAGACTAATGCTAATAATTTGAAAATCTGAACATGGCTACAAGCTCACACAAAGAAAACCAAACAACAATCATAAATTCCCCACAAGAGTGCATAAATAACATAACAAAACCATTGTTTACAATAAAATTTAAATTTGGGTATGGATATCCATCCTTATGTCACGAGCCAAGGACCGAACAACTCAATTTTTGTTTTTTATTATTTTGTATCAATATGTAATGTAAAAAAATTTAAAATTAATTAGTGAAAATTGGTTTGAATTTTGAATTAGGTGGCCGGTTGAGGACAAGGGAAGTAGGCTAGGATTACTTGTTGTGTCAAGCACAATTAAGCATTAATTAATTTTGTGGGCTATTGTAAGGGCTAGGGGGCTAGGGTGGCCGGTTGGTGTCTCCTCCCCGACCTCTATATAATGACTTGCAATCCTTGTATTTCGACATCAAGTAATCAAGTGAAAATTTCAAATTCTCTTCTCCCTTTTCCCTCTCTCTAACCGTCACTCCCCTCTCCCTCTTCTAACTTCTAAATTTCTCTTCTTTTCTCTAACTTCTTCTCTAAATTTCTTTTCTTAATCTCTTCTCTCTTTCTCTTTCTCGATCCTTTCTCAAAAATTATCCAAGTCAAGAACTTAGGTTCATGACAAAGTGGTATCAGAGTCATCTTTCGATCGAAGAGAGCATATCCTATTCCTTAAACTCATTCGGTTAAAACCGAATAAAAAAAAAAAGAAAAAGTGGCTATTACAAGAAGTATGCCTTCAACCGGACATACAGAGAACAACGAGTGGGTTGATGCCATGGAAGAAAGGTTGGTCCGCTTGGAGGAAAGGATGGACCGCTTGGAGGATCATGTTGAGCAACAAAACCGAAATAGCACCGAGATGAAGGCCACCATGGAGAACATGGGGGGCGGACATTAAGGCCCTAGCCGAAGCCATTGGTCAGTTGGTAAAGGCCCAAGAAAAGAGGCCCGAAGTTGAGACCGTGGCACCAACCGTGGGTGCCCATGAAGCCACCGCCCAAGGAGGATCTGGGAATTATCCTAGGGCCGGAGATGGGATACTTCCGCCACCCGCGCGCTCCTCGGAACTCAGGACCAACCGTGTCCCACCTCGGGTCATGGAAGAAGGAGATTTTAGCCGAAGCAAAGCAATCGTACGTGGTCCACCCACATGCCGAGGCTCGAGATTCCGAAGTTTGAAGGTACAAACCCGAGAGCATGGATTCGTAAATGCCTTAAATATTTTTGTTGGTACCAAGTGCCCGAGCATGAATGGGTAGAATATGCCTCAAGCCATCTTCATGAGCATGGGGACATATGGTTCCATGCGCTTGAGCTTAGACACCCTCAAATGAAGTGGCCATTTTTTATGAATGAGCTATGCAAACGTTTTGGGGACCGTTCACTTCAAGACGTCGCCGAGGAGTTTAGCAAAATGGCTCAAAATGGGCCGGTCAAGGACTATGTCATGACATTTGAAGAGCTGAAGAGTTGGATGTTGATCCATCACCCGACCCTAAGCGAGGCATACTTTGTCTCAAGTTTCATTAGTGGGCTCAAGCCCGCCATACAAGCCTCCGTTAAGGCTAGCCACCCCACCGACCTTAGTATGGCCTTTGAACAAGCCAAACTACAAGAAGTTGCAATGGAAGAGCTAAGGACCATTATGCAGCCAACACCGAGGCCTATCCACAAGGACGAAACCGTGACTAAGCCCCTCACGCTGAACCAGACACAGCCGCCACAAGCCTCATCCCACTCCATGTCCAAGCCAACCGTGACCAAAGGAGGGCCCACCGTGTCAGCAGGGTCCTCGCAACCCACACGTGATCACAATAGATGCTATCGGTGTCATGAGCGGTACTTTCCCGGTCATGTGTGTAAATCTAAGCAACTCAACAGTATGAGAGGGTGGAGGAAGGAGCGAGCCAGGAGGAAGAAGCAGAAAAAGAGGAAGAAGAAATGGAAGTCTCGTTGTGTGCCTTGGAAGGAAAAGTCGCGCACAACACCTTCAAATTCAAAGGAAGTATCAAGGGAAGACCCATCATAATGATCCTTGTGGATAGTGGGAGGACCCACAGTTTCATAGATGAGCACTTGATTAAAAAGCTCAAGCTACCGACTCTCCCTACAGCAGTTATGGAGGTCACCGTGGCCAACGGGGAAGCTCTAGTGAGTTACTTACGATGTCCAGAGATTGAGTGGAAGGCGGAAGGAGTCACATTCAAGAACAACCTTCGGGTCCTAAACTTAAAGGGCCATGACTTAGTCTTTGGGGTAGAATGGCTTCAGAAGTACAGACCCATCACTTTTGACTTCGCCGCCCTTCGACTCACATGCCACAAGGAGGTAAAAGAAATCACGCTCCAGGGATAGAAGAAAAGGGCCACCTTAAACTCGTTGTCTCACAAAGGGGTAGTTCAAACCGTTAAGAAGAAGGTCGAACAAGTGTTAAAGAAAGTAAAGAAGGCCAAGAACCATGAAGCCGCCACCTTCTAACCTACATGAGTTATAGAACAACGTTGGGACAAGCACAAGGGCAAGAGAGTACGCAAGATCAAGGTACACTGGTCCAACGGCACCGAGGAGAAAGAAACTTGGGAAGACTTGTCTTACATTATAAAGCAATTATCGAACTTTAATCCTTAAGGACAAGGATTGTTTGAAGGGAAGGGGATTGTCATGAGCCAAGGACCGAACAACTCATTTTTTGTTTTTTATTATTTTGTATCAATATGTAATGTAAAAAAATGTAAAATTAATTAGTGAAAATTAGTTTGAATTTTGAATTAGGTGGCCGGTTGGGGACAAGGGAAGCAGGCTAGGATTACTTGTTTGTAAAGCATAGTTAAGCATTAATTAATTTTGTGGGCTATTGTAAGGGCTAGGGGGCTAGGGTGGCCAGTTGGTGTCTCCTCCCCAACCTCTATATAATGACTTGCAATCCTTGTATTTTGGCATCAAGTAATTAAGTGAAAATTTCAAATTCTCTTCTCCCTTTTCCCTCTCTCTAACCGTCACTCCCTTCTCCCTCTTCTAACTTCTAAATTTCTCTTCTTTTCTCTAACTTCTTCTCTAAATTTCTTTTCTTAATCTCTTCTCTCTTTCTCTTTCTCGATCCTTTCTCAAAACTTATCCAAGTTACAGACTTAGGTTCGTGACACCTTCATCCCTAAGATAAAACTCTACTCCTCCATAGGAGTTTTAAACATCATAAAATCCAAGAAAGATAACAATAATGAAAAAAACTAAAGATTTGAAGGCTCCTCCAATTGATGTTGACGTTGATCCTTACTTTGATTCCTCTAATACTTCGAAAACCTGTGCTTCGCCATTTGAAAACCCCATGGATCTCGTAGAGGCTTTGGAAAGGAGAGGATGAGAGGAGGCGTAGGCTAAAGATACGAAATTAGGTCTCTCCTCTTTAATTTATATTTGTTGCACGCCGCAGACGCGTGGCAGATCGATCGGGCCACCCTCTGCATTTTTAACTCTAGTGCCCTCTCCCCATACATATATATATATATATATATATATATATATATATATATATATATATATATATATATATATATATATATATATAAGGTAAATATCAAATGAGAGTATTTGACTATGGTGAGATATGAGAGCTTAAATCTCAGCCACTGAATTCAAGATGAAGGGCTGAGATTGCACATATAAAAATGCACTAAAAACTCTCTCTCTCTCTCCTCCTCTTTATATGCGCAATCTCAACCCTTCATCTTTAATTCAGTAGCTGAGATTTAAGCTCTCATATCTCACCATAGTCAAATGTTCTCATTTGGTAATCACCCCATATATATATATATATATATATATATATATATATATATATATATATATATATATATATATGTATGTATAATTAATATATAGTATTATATAATATATATTAACTATCCACAAGACTTATTTGGGTTACCGAATTATGACCCGGTTGGTCCTTTTTCACACACGTGATGGGGTTTCTCAAAGCAGTCTTCAAAAATTTCCCCGATTATACTTGATTTTGTTGCTTTTCCACCTTTGTTCGCTCCGTTGAACTCCAAGCCTAGATTATAACAAAAATACACTTGTAAAAGCCGAATATTTTGCAGGAGTGAAGAATAAAAAATATAAATATAAGGTACGTCAGTCTTCTAATAATCGAGATTAATAAAATTGTTATCTCCTTTATTTTGGTTCTTTTGGCATTCCTTTGAATCAATGAGTCATCCAATTTTAAAATCCAATATTGTTTTTCGAATTGAACATATTAGAGGAACCTACATCGACTTTTTCTCATTACTATATATCAAGCAGCTGTAGATCTAGGATTTTAACAATGCAGGGTTTATATTTATAACAATAAATAAATAAATATATGATTTTTTTGCTATAATTCCTTATATTTAATACAATATATCAACAAAATCATTGTGTTTTAATCATCTTACTTTCGTCCTTGACATGTTTACTTTGTCATTTTAGTCCTAAAATGAAGTTGACCATAAAAAAAATTTTTTGGATAGTTTAATAGAGACATAAACAATATCAAAAGTTAACCATAGATTAACAAAAAAAAATGATGATTAAGTCATGCATTGTTGGATTTATATTGTGTGAAGTTCTGACATAACTAGACTATTGAAAATGATTTCATAGTTTTTTTCGATAATTAGGACAGAACTTGGATTATTTCATAAACTTAACTCTAAATTTATCATAGAACTAAATATGCACAAATTAATTTGTACAAACTCAGATTGGCACAATTAAATTATAACTATATTGACAAGGTGGAAAACTTGGAAGAACTTTTGGCTCAACAACCTCTATATATATATATATATATATATATAAGCCCAAAGACGCTCTATAGAACTTGATCAGTTACAATTGAAGACAAAATGGAAGGGGGAGGGAAATCAACCCAGTCATGGGAATAGGCTCCGAGACTATGAAACTTTGTCACTTCATGGGCAACAACATTTGCCTCTCTGCGCCACCAACAAAAATGAACACTAGTAAAAGATGATAGCATAAGTTTGACATCATTAACAATTGGCAAAATTTCCTAAGGGGATGAGACTCATTTTCAAAAGCACGAATGACGTCCTAACAGCCAGTCTCATAAATCATGAACTCATAACTAAATTGGACAGCAAGGGAGCATGCACCCCTCAAAGCAAGACACTCAGCCATACATGCCGAAGAAGCAAAATAAGAGCCGCACCAACCTGAAATAACCGTCGCCCACTCATCTTGAATAACAACCCCTAGAGCTACTACCACGGACAAAGAGAACCAAGTACCATCTGTGTTACATTTAATCCACCCAATCGGAGGCTTTAACTAACCCCTTCTCGTTGAAACATGATTCCGAACAGTAGTAGGTGGCTCTCCTGCAACAGGCCCGGCCTCCAAGGCCTCAAAACACACACAATCCACAATCCACAACCCATTTTGGATCATCCACAGAACCTTCAAAAACGAACCTGCATCTGGATTTCCAAATCCACCTACATACAAAAATAATTTTAGAAGTCAAAAAGCGATCATCAATAGACGAAAAATAAGATTTTTCAACTAGCCCAGAAAACCACAAAAACCAACAACATCTAGCTTCAACCCCAAATCAGACACAAACCAACGGCACAAGTGAATGGACATAGAAATATAGCATGATCAGCTGATTCGGGTTCCAGATTGCATATAAGACATAAATCGGAGACATCAGGAATTCTTATCGTTATGTTTGTATAGCAAGGGAGAGCATCCATTAGAAGCCTCCACAAAAAGACATGTAAACGAGGAGGAACAGGGGCCTTCCATAACCTGCTCAAACTCTTCTTTTCAGGAAAATTAGAAGGAGAGGCTTGTAATCTTCGATCACAATCGGAACAAGAAGGGCTCCATGTTTGACTCGATAGAAACTTTTCGAATCAAACTTCCATATCAAACCATCATCCAAACAAGGATTGGAGATAGGAATACATCAAATATCATTAGCAACTTCCCTGGAGAAAAGTCTTGAAAGAGCATCAAGGATCCAAGACCTGGAATTTGGCAAGATAAGAACAGACACTCTCAAAATAAGAAACGTCACCAAGACCCATGGGAGGCGAAATGCAGCCTCCATTTGGCACCCAATCATCAGACAAAACCTTTACATACCGACCATTCTAAATATTCCAAGTAAGGCCTTTTTTTTAAAAATCTTGACCCTCAATGATACATCTCTAAAACCAAGACGGGCAGGAACCAATACCCCCTAAGAAGCTCCCATCAAGAAAGTAAAGACCCTTAAGTGCGTAAACCCAGAGGGAATTCAGTTCATTTAGAATTCTCCAAGCTTGGTTGGCTAACATGGCAATATTCATACTTTCCATATCTCGAAATCCCAAACCTCCCAAGCTTTTGGGTTTTGCAATCTTTTTCCAGCTATCCTAATGGATCTGCCTTTCCTTATTACACTTTCCTCTCCACCAAATTTTTGCAATCAAACTATTAATTTTACGAGCCAAGGAAAGAGAAATTTTCCAACAATGAAAGACCTATTGCAGAATAGCAGAGATTACTAACTCGATAAGAACTTATCGACCTGCATGAGAAAGAAGAGACAATTTCCAACCCTCGACCTTCTTTTTTATTCGATCCACCAGATACCCAAGAGTGCGATTTTATCCCGGCCCCACAACACATGAATGCCTAAGTACTTATCACCAAAACTAAGAGGTGGGACTCGCAACTCGGCCAAGCAATCATAACGGATATCCTGAGGAGTATTCAAAGAGAAAAAAAAAAAGCAGTTGACTTCTCAAAGTTAATAGATTGCCCCAAAGCGTCGCAAAACAATTGGGTAACACGTTTAACCTCCCTAATGACATTATTATTTTCTTTGCAAAAAAGTAAGCAATCATCAGGCAAAAAAAAAAAAAAAAAAAAGAGAGAGAGAAGGTGAATGTGCCGAGATAACTAAGGGTTGCCATGAACCCCCTATCCAATGCATCCTGAATCAATCATGAGAAGATCTCCATGAGAAGGACGAACAAATAAGGAGAGAGAGGGTCCCCCTGCCTAATCCCCCGGGAAATAAAAAGGGAGGTAAACAGACTCCATTCACCATCAGGGTAACAGGCACCGTCCTAACACATTCCATAATCCATGAGATAAATGTAGAATTAAAACCGAACTGACGAAGAATACCCTCAAGACACTCCCAATTAATTTGATCATTGGCTTTCGAGAGATCTATTTTGATAGCCATATTCCCGCTTTCCCCTTCTTTCTCCTCTTTAAGGCACGAAATTCCTCATGAGCAATAATGATATTGTCTTGAATTCTTCTACCCTAAACGAAAGCCCCTTGACAAGGGGGAGATGATTGAAGGAAGTAAGGGTTCAAGTCTATTAGCTAGGATTTTTGAGATGACTTTATACATGAAGTTACACAAGCTAATAGGTCTAAATTAGGTAATGATTTCAGGATTTTGAACCTTTGGGATAAGGGCAATATTGGTTTGATTCATAGATCCTAACATAATTCCAGACTCAAAGAAGGATAAAACAACACCACACACGTCATTAGCAACAATATTGCAGAATTTTTTTAGAAAAGATACCTGAAAACCATCAGTGTCCGGAGCTTTGAGGCCACCCATGCCGTCAACAGCCACCTTAACATCAGTACAGCATATTCGAGCAGAGAGCACACTGTTAGTAGCATTAGAAATCAAGAGTTTAAACTGAGTGTGCTTTGGTCAGCCCCCTGCACTCTACCGCAGCAAAAGCAGCCCTAAAATAGGACAAAATCAGCTCCTGAATGTATTTTTCTTGATCAACCCAGTTGCCCCTCACATCCTTGAGCTTGATAATGCAATTTTGGCATCATCGAACAAGAGCAAAGACATGAAAAAATTAGGAGTTACGATCCTCTAGCGTGAACCAATCTATACGGGATCTTTGTTTCCAATAAACCTCTTCTTTTTCCCAGATCTTATTCAGCTTTGAAATGATCTCCTCCTTTTCAATCCGGTCTTTCGGGAATTGGGATCTACTTTGGATTTCTTACAATCTACCCAACGTTGGATCAATTTCAGCAGCAAAGGCATGGCGCAAAGTTTGATTCCACTCTAAAAGATGGGCACGGCAGAGGGATAGTTTACGAAGGAGGTCAGGCATGGAACCTGACCAAGAGTGAGCCAACCAACCCTCTAAGATAACATTGGAACAATCACTATGAAGAGTCCATTTAGCTTCAAATTTAAATCGATACCAGGGCCGCTTCACAATCCCAAATAGAGACACAAGTAAAGGGGAGTGATCAAATTCAATTTTCAAGAGAAGCTAAATGGAAACCTAAGGGAAAAGAGCTAACCACGCAGCGTTAACAGCCACTTTATCAAGTCTCTCTTGAACATGTCTTTCGCCATTCTGTATCTATATATGACTTTTGGTATCCTATCCACATAAGATAATTCAAACTATCTTTTATAATGTCGAGTCAATCTCTAATACCCCTCGCATAACACGAATATAACACAACACGAAATATTTTCCAGCCCTAGTATATATAATTTTCTTCAAATGCTTTGAAAAGTCATTATGGGAAAAATGCAGAAAAGATTTACGAGTCAAAGTTCTTTACAATCAAGTTGTATTTAACGAAGGATTTAGAAACAGTTGAAGATCGAAAAGAGTGGTGACTTGAGAGAAAATCTAAACGTATTTAATAACCTCTCAATTGGCTTGTTTGGACAGAACACTCAAGGAGGTAGACAATGTTTTGATTTGCTGGTTTCTCTCCCATAATCTTAGGAAATGATGATGATAACTTTGCTAGCCGAAAAAACAAATTTAAAATTGGATGAAACAATTGTGGTCTTGTTAGAAAATGAAAAGCTGGTGAAAGGAGATACCACAAAAAATCATGAAGTAGCTGCTTTGCTGTCAAGTTCAATTAGAGTGATACATTGTGCAAACGGATATGGTGATAGACATTATATTAGGTCAAGTTTAGGACCTAGCATGGATTACAGCACCAAAAAATATTATTATTATCATGAGATAGACCATATTCAAGTCTTTTGTAGAAATATGGAAGCGAACATAGAAGAGTAAAAGAAGACTCGTGAGAAGCGGGAGACTAGCAAGGGGGAAATAGTCGAGAAATCCGCTAACATAGCCTTTGATGATGGCAATGACCTTTTCATAGTGCGAGATAGCAAGATGAATGAAGATTCTTGGTGAAAGAATACTGAGGAACCCACTGTATGATGGGTGTCCTTCCATATATTTATGAGAGAACAGTACAATAGAATATTACATAAGCCTGGGGCCCACATAGCCCAATATACAAATATTAACAACTTATACATTATACTCTAACACCTCCCTTCAATCGAAGCGGGAGATAAATAAATGCGAAGATTGTGTCTAAATAAAAGAAATAAATGGCGCGGAAGACTTTTTTTGAAAATATCTGCAATCTGCTATGAAGATGGTATATGGAGAACTCGAATCAGGCCCATATGAACATGTTCTCGAACAAAGTGAATGTCGATTTTGATATGTCTGGTACAAACAAGTTGCATAGGGTTCGTAGACAAGTATGTAGCTGAGAGATTGTCATAATAAACCAAAGTAGCTCAGGGAATGGAAACAATAAGATCATGTACCAAGGAGCGAAGCCAGCAGCATTCTAAAACGGCATTAGCGACGGCATGATATTCGGCTTCTGCACTAGAGCGAGAGATAGTAGGCTGACGTTTAGAATACCAAGAGATGATATTTCCACCCAGAAAAACATAGAAGCCAGATGAGGAACGATGGGTATTGGGACAACCTTCCCAATCAGAATTAGAATAAGCCACAAGCTGATCCAAAGAGGTAGGAGAAATAGTCAAACTGTGATCCAAGGTACCCTTGATATAGCGAAGAATGCGTTTTAGGATGACCCATTATGGAAGGCGAGGAGCATGCATGAAAAGGCACACCTATTGCATCGCATATGAAATATCGAGACATGTAAAAGTAAGATATTACAGGGCACCAACAACAAACTAGTACATAGTAGCATTGGTCATAATGTCGCAATCGGTCAGCGATAGTTTTGACTTGCAATCAGTAGGGGATGTGCCTAAGATTTACATATTTTATTCTTCATACATAAGAAATATTCGGCTTTTACACGTGTGCTTTTTTTGTAATCTAGGTACATTTAGGCTTGGAGTACAATGGAGCGAACAAAGGTAGAAAAACAGCAAAGTCAAGCATAATCGAGGCATATTTGAAGATTACTTTGAGACACACGACCACGTGTGCAAAGAATAGCCAATTGAGTCGTGATTCGGTAACCCAAATAGGTCACACATGTGTTTTTGTTATAATCTAGGTACATTTAGGCTAGGAGTACAATGGAGCGAACAAAGGTTGAAAAACAGCAAATCAAGCATAATCAAGGCATATTTGAAGGCTACTTTGATAAACTCGACCACGTGTAGAAAAGAATGGCCAATTGAGTCGTGATTCGATAACCCAAATAGGTCTAGTAAAGTTTCGGGTACTAAACTATCAATCGGCATGAAGTACCGATCAGTCAGCGACCCGTGTAGGACACAGACTATAGCAGGACTATCGATCAATCAGGAAACCAGGCTGATTAATCGACCCGATATAGAGCCCAAACCGATCGATCAACCACATGACCCATCGATCGGCTCGGCTCCAGCGGCGTGACGAGTAGGTCATGCTACAGGTATAAATAAGGAGGGAAGAGATCTATTGTTGTATCTTTTTCCACTCCTCTCCTTCTCCTCTCTTTCTCGAAGCCGCTACGAAATCCAAAGGTTCTCAAACGCCGATGCGCAGGTGGTCGGAGTACTAAGGGGTTCAACGCAAGGAACAACGTAAACGTCAATTTGGGGAGCCTTCAATTCTTAATTTTCTTTCCATTGTTTCCTTTTTTTTCTTTTTTTTTTTTGAATTTAATGATGTGTAGAATTCTCATGGAGAAGTAGACTCATAGTTTTGGAGTGAAGGACGGGTAGCCATCCGGATCCAGGATTTATACTTTATCGTAGGCAATGATTTATGTTATGTTATTATCGCTCTCTTATGGGGAACTTATATTTATGATTGGTTTTCTATGGATGAGCTTGTAGCCATGTTTATATTTTCGATTTATTTGCATCCCATCTATGTGCTTGTAGCCTAGACTTAACATAACAGGTTTTTAAGCATGATCAGGGTTGAGGTTGTACCCAATCCTGAACACAATCTTTTATACAAATTAATGCTTAATTAGGAGTGATAAAGGAATTTGTTAGTGCTATTGAGATAATATATTGTACACCTAGAGTAATAAGATAGGTTAAACTCGTAGACTAGCTCATTACCCTAACCCTAACTTAAGTATTAATCCATGTTTAACATAAAATTAAGAGCTGAAAAAGAATTAAGTAGTACTATTGAGATAACATTTGCTATTCCAAGGATGTTAAGATATGCTATGCCCTTAGAATAGTTCATTATCCTAAGCCTTAATTTAAGTGTTGACCCAGGCTTAGTGCTTATAGCCTAAGCCCTCTAAATCATTTTCATAATGAAAGTATAATGATAGGATTCGAGTTAAGCTACCCCGAACTCATTCTCTAAACTACCTTAATTGATTTGTCAACTTTAGCTATAGTTAGTTTTATTAATTTAGTAAACAATCATTCAAACCACACAAAACCCGATTTCAACTTCTCGTTAATCACTAAATCTGACTTAACGCTGATTCCCTATGGATACTACTTGTATAGCCGATTTAGCTATGACGATCTCGTATGCTTGTGAGTAGATGGTTTTAAAACAACCTCTAAGTTTACATCAAGTTTTTAGTGCCGTTGTCGGGGAATCGGTAGACTAAGTTGATTTAGAAATTAATGAGTTATTTTCTATTTTTATTTTTATTTTTATTTTCTTTGTTTTCAAAAAAAAAACAAATGAAAAAATGTCACTTATTTTTTCATTAGTTTATTTTTTCGTTTCATTTATTTTTGTTTATTTATTTATTTATTTTAAGTAATTTTTTTCCCCATTGGCCGCCTTCGAACCACTTACGATTGGGGCCCACTTTGTACCCCAAACGTAAGTCACACCCATCGGAGCTGCGTTACCGGCCGTGGGTAACGCCAGCTTTGAGATTAAGATCGAGATCATCAACATGCTTCCCACTTTATACGAGAATCCGATACAGAGTCCATACGAGTACCTTGATGCGTTTATAGAAATTTGCGAAACTCGTCACTATAAAGATGTCGTGACTGATGCTATTAGGCTACGTCTTTTTCCATTCGCATTAAAAGACGTAGCCAAAAGGTAGTTTCGGTCTCTTGTGAGAGGTGAAATCACCACTTGAGCTGATCTCCAACAAAAGTTCTTGATCAAATTTTATCCTAAAGCCAGAACTATGGCTGTTAGATCTGTAATCAACAGTGTCGAGCCAAGGGACTAGGAACAATTTCATGCAAGTTGGGTTAGATTCAAGGAGCTCTTGAGGAGCTGTCCCCACCATGGGTCGTCCAAGTGGACTCTAGTGTAACATTTTTATGATGGTCTCATTGCATCTAAAAAGCAAATGGTTAATGCTTCATGCACGGGAGAACTTAATAAGCAAGATGAGGACGAGGAGTGGATGCTATTTGAGCGCCTCAACGAACACTCTCTCGACCAAGCCTTTTCTGTGAGGGTGATTAGAGGGGGCACACCTGATGTCTACCAAGTAGCACCTTACAATGACATTAACCTCTGATTAGACGCCCATAGTAAGAAGATGGATCAGCTTCTGAACTTGCATGCAAATCCTACTAATATGCGCCCAATCGAAGCGGCTGAGTCATCGGGCTGTACTATTCCATGTGGTGTTTGTTCGATGAGGGCCATTCTATGCTTGACTCTTTATATGCGTCTCAATTTCCCTAATACATGCGTGAACAAGTTTATCCAACTCAAAGATATTCAAGGAAAAATGACCCATTCTCCAATAACTACAATCCCGGGTGGCACGAGCATCCAAACTTCTCGTGGAAGCAGAACACCAATCAAAATCAACCCATGAGACAACAAGATCCTGGCTTTGTAGGTAACGTACACCCTCCCATTTTGCAAGGAGGGTGTTGTTATGGCACTCGACCTCACTCCAATGTTATCCATGATAGCCCTCCTCTCCCACCTCCAGGATATACTTCGCGGTTCGAGGAGTGTATGCTCCACTTTTTGGAGGACACTTCACAACTGATTTGGTCTCACTCGCACTGCATGGCCAAATTAGAGAACCAAATAGGATAGCTTGTGCAGGCCTTGAATAGGAGAGAGGGAAAAGGAGTTTACCCTCCTAACCACTTACAAACCCTGCAAAATCAACTAGTTCTAAACCTAGTTCGATCATCCATGAGCAAGCTAAGGTTATGTAAGCTTAGGAGAGGAGAATCATAGGGATGTCGAGGATGAGGCCGAGAAGGATGTGACACCCTCTACCACAGCTGATAGGGAAGGATCACAGGAAAGAGTTTTTGAACCCGTTGTCCCTTTTCCTTTAGCTCTTCTAGGACTGAAGAAGAAGGATGACCCAAAGAGGGTTGAGCTCATAGATGTGTTTATAAATGTGAAGATAAACTTGCCGTTGATCGAAGCCACTAAATATATTCCTACGTATGCCTAGTTCCTCAAGGACCTTTGTGCCAAAAAGAAGCGCCCAAAAGCATATATCCCAAAGAAGGCCTAGCTCACCGAGAAGGTGAGCAGCATTTTAGAGTTGGGTGCCCCACCCATGTTTTGAGACCCCGGGGCTTTTACAGGTCCATGTGTCTTAGGAGAGCATTACACCAGTAGAGCCTTACTAGATCTAGGAGTGGATGTAAACCTCGTCCCTTAGTTTTTTTGGAATTAGGTATAGGAGGTCTTAAGCCAACTAATGTTACACTTTAGTTGGCTGATAGGACAGAGCGGGTACCTCGTGAGGTAGTGGAAGATGTACTTGCCAAGGTTGATAAGTTCGTCTTCCCTGTTGATTTTGTCATCTTAGTTATAGACCGTACTCCTATTCCTAACAACGGCAGATGCTGTGATTCACTATAGTATGGGAGTGTTGGAGGTTTCTTTTGGCAACCTCAAGGGAAATTGAAGGTCTCGAATGTCGTTCGGCACATTGAGATTGAGGTTGAGTTCGAATGCTATAGCGTTGATGATATCGACCCTTTGTTCGAGTTAAATAAGCCCAATTCTGCTAAAACTGCCAATTGTAGCAGTGTCCCTGTCTGTGTAGATAGTTGTGTTACATCACCTACACTTGGTAGGATAGAGATTCGCGACCCCAATGTTGGTAATGTTTCCCTCCTTGATAGTCACTTGTCTAGAAACGCTGTTGGGTTTAGAAATCATCTCTACTGGCTCAACCTGAGTTCTATGGCATACATTACCTCGGATTTCGATTGACTCTGTGCTCCAAATTGCGCCCAGCTGAAGACATTAAACTTAGCACTCTTGGGAGGCAACTCAACTTACTTTTAATTTTGTTTTAATTTATTTTTTAACATGAACTCTCTTTCAATTATAGATCCTTTTGTTATCCCTGCCATGCTAACTTTATTTTTCTTTTACTAAAAACTTGTATGTTCCTTATCTCTAACTCTACTAACAAGTCTGTTTAGTATTTTGTCTTCTCTATCTTCTATTGAAGCGTGGTATTCGGTCTTCACTTTTTTGATTTGCTCACTACACAGAGCTGAAGATGCCACACCTCAGGTTGTCTCTTTCCTTTCCTTGCTTGTATTTACTTTCATTGACTTGCATTGAGGACAACGTAAGGTTTGGGGTTGGAGATGGCATGATTGTCCTTTTAGCATCTTTTTGCTTAAATTAGATGAGTTGTGCATGGATCAGCATAGAATTATGGTGACTTATATTGAAGTTCAAATTTGAGATGTACTATGACGATTAGAATATTCATGCAATGAGATTATTCCTGGATCTAACTTTTCAATTTGTATTTTGGTCTTTTAACTTGCTAGAGAGATTACTACTTTTCACCCTTAATCTTGTGACATTTCCTACTTTTTAGGTTGAATTAGTGGGATTGATTTTAGGAATTTGAATCCACCATTTTACTCCTAACAATGTTGAAATCAATTTTCTGTCTCTTTATCTTGAGTGATTCCAAAAAAAAAAAAAAAAAAGGTTCTTGTGATTTGTTGGTTCTTGTGGCCCCTATGTCTCGAGCTAGTAAGCCGTAGGTCTGTCTTAACACTTGATACCTTCAGCCAACTGGGTCGGGAGCTACCGGTTCAAAGCTCGCTACATGGGATGCAACGAAATCTTATGCAATATCAACCAGCTCAGGTTACCATAGTAAGCACTACTACCTAGAAAAGGGAAAGGTATGCGCTAGTAACGACTTAGGCTGTGAATTCCTTTAATTCGAGCTATTAGGTTCGAGGAGTGCTCTTCATTTGGTGCCTTCAGCTAACTGGATCGGGAGTCACGGGCCGAAAATATGCTACATGGGTCTGAGGGAGACATGCCTGACCGTAAAAAACAAAAAAAAAAAAAAACAAAAAACAAAAAAGTGGAAAACAAGAGAGAAAATAGAAACCTTTTTATTTCACTATGATTAGCGGTGAATGATTAGGATAGCTAATTCCTTCTATTACTCTCTCTATTTATCCTAAATTTGAAGGATTTGAAATAAGACAAAGGGGAGAGAAGTTCTAAGCTCACATACTAGTCAAGTCACGAGACTCGAGTTAGAACCAGTATAATAAGAACATCATATAAAGATTCTCTACTCTCAAGTACACCTTCAAATATGATCGGGAAATAGTTTTTATAAGTTATTCTTGCTATTGCATGCCTGTCTAAATTTTTCCGTTATTGGCTAGTTAAGTTGAATCTTGCTTGAAAACAAGCAAGGAGTGGGTTTGGGGATGTTAACGTGCCTTATATTTACATATTTTATTCTTCGTTGCCACAAAATATTTGGCTTTTATATGTGTAATTTTGTTGTAATCCAGGTACATTTAGGCTTGGATCCCATTAGAACTAAGGCACCGGATCCCATTAGAACTTCGAAGTTAAGCGTGCTTAAGTGAGAGTAGTACAAGGATGGGTGACCTCCTGGGAAATCCGCGTGTTGCCAATCCTATAAGGTTGGGGGCCCTCGAAAACAACATCTCGGCAGGGTTACATCCTGAAGGGGTAAGGCTGCGGACATCCACCCCTTCCAGACCCCGCTTATGCGGGAGCCCTTGAGGCACTAGGTCTGTTGTTGCTGTTATTGTAGGTACATTTAGGCTTAGAGTACAGCAGAGCGAACAAAGGTAGAAAAATGGAAAAGTCAAGCATAACTGAGGCATATTTACTTTGAGAAATTTGACCACATGTGGAAAATAATGCCCAATCGAGTTGTGATTCAGTAACCCAAATAGGTCTCGTAAAGTTTTAGGTTCTAAACAATCAATCAGCATGAAGTATCGATCAGTCAGCAGCCCGCGCATAACACGGTTTACAATAGGACTTTCGATCATTCGGGAAACCAGGCCAATCAATCAGTCTGATACAGAGCCTAAACCGATCGATCTGCTTGGCTTTGGTCATGCCGCAGGTATAAATAGGGAGGGAAGTGACCTGTTTTCGTATATTTTTCTACGCCTCTCCTTCTCCTCTCCTTCCTGAAGCCACTGCGAGATCCAAAGGGTTCTCAAGCGCCGAAACGCAGGTGGTCAGAGTGCTAAGGGCTTCAAAGCAAGGATCAATGTTAACGTCAATTGGGGAGTCTTCAATTCTTAGCTTTCTTTTCATTGTTTCTTTCTTTTGAATTTAATGATGTGCAGAATTCCCATGGAGAAGTAGACTCATAGTTTTGGAGTGAAGGACGGGTAGCCGTCCGAACTGATTTTCGACTCTAAAGCATACTAATATTTCCAAAGGCCTACAAGGAGGAAGCGGGGACTCGACGAAGACGAATCAAGCGAAACCAAAAAAAAAAAGGCATTCGTTGGCACCCGAAATGCTAAAGATCGAAGACTTTTAGGATATGGAGCGGCTTGTCGGACTACGCCCGGGGAGGCGTCGGTGAATACGGCTGCCATCTATCATGATGGTTCAGCCAAGTTCTGGTAGCAGACCAAAAGACGTAAAGAATGCAGAGCGTGAAGTGCAATTAAATCCATTTTTGGGACGAGTTTCAGGCAGAATGGAGGGTTCCTGCCCGGTTTTAGTCCGCCATGTTGTGCCGCATTAAAGAACTATAAAATACATGAATCCGCAGAAAAATTGATTTTTATGAATTGTTCATTCAATTAATTTCAAATAAGTCATATCTTGTTCAGACCAATAAATAGAGCTAAGGTTCTACGCTAGTAGAAAACCGAAATAACTAGTTAGAGTAGGCATGAAGGAGCTAAATGAAATATGTTCTTTTAAGTTCTAAACTTCCCTTTTTAAATTTTTAATGATCTAATTTTCTTGGAAGAAAAAAAGTGTGAAAAGACGGGTAGCCGTCCGGATCCAGGATTTATACTTTATCGTAGATAATGATTTATGTTATGTTATTATCGCACTCTTATGGGGAACTTATATTTATGATTGGTTTTCTATGGATGAGCTTGTAGCCATGTTTAGATTTTCTATTTATTTGCGTCCCATCTAGGTGCTTGCAGCTTAGACTTTAATGTGACAAGTTTTTACGCGTGGTCAGGATTGAGGTTGTACCTAATCCTGAACACAATCTCTTATACAAATTAATGATTAATTATGAGTGACAAAGGAATTTGTTCGTACTGTTGAGATAATCTATGCTACACCTAGAGTGATAAGATTGATTATGCCCTTAGACTAATTCATTATCCTAAACCCTAACTTAAGTATTAATCCAGGTTTAACATAAAATTAAGAGTTGGAAAGGAATTAAGTAGTGCTATTGAGATAACATATGCTATACTAGGGGTGATAAGATAGGTTGTGCCCTTATACTAGTTCATTACCCTAAGCCTTAATTTAAATGTTGACCTAGGCTTAGTGCTTATAGCTTAAGCCCTCTAAATCATTGCCTTAATAAAAGCATAATGATAGGATTTGAGTTAATAAAAGCATAATGATAGGATTTGAGTTAAGCTGCCCTGAACTCATTCCCTAAACTACCTTAATTTTGATTTGACAACTTTAGCTATATTAGTTTTATTAATTTAGTAAACAAATCATTCAAACCGCACAAAAATCCGATTTCAACCGCTTGTTAATCACTAAATCTGACTTAACACTAATGCTTTGTGGATACGACTCGTATACCCTATTTAGCTACGATGATCTCATATGCTTGCAAGTAGGCGGTTTTAAAACAACCTCTAAGATCACATCAGTAGGTGTGGCAACAAGTTTGCATGAAAGCATGTGAGACGTAACAAGAAGATCTTGGGCATACTTCAACTGAGATAAAAATAAACCCGTAGAGAGATGAGAGACTAAAATCCCAAGAAAGTAATTAAGGCATCCCAAATCTATCATATCAAACTCACATCGAAGATAGTGAAGTAGTGCATGTAGTATAGAATCTGAAGAAGCGGTGACAACAATATCATCCACATCTACTAATAAGATGGCCATGACAGTCCCTCAATGGAGAAATGAAGCAAAGTGATTATACCATGCACGGGATCCTGGCTTAAGACTATATAGAGACTTGTTCGATTTGCAAACATAATCAGGAAATTGAGAATCTACAAATCCAGCAGTTGCTTCATGTACACTTCTTCATTAAGAGTGTCATGCAAAAAGGCATTTTGACTTCGAGCTGATGAATAGGCCACTTAGGAGAAGTGGAAATGGTGAGAACGGTATGAACTATAGCAAGCTTGACAACAAGGCTAAAGGTTTCACCATAGTCAATCCCATATCGTTACGTGAACCCTTGAGCTATCAATCGAGCTTTGTAGCATTCAACCTGTTCTGTTTGAGTCTGCTTGACTCGGTAAACGCATTTGGATCATACTACGTTAGCATGATTAAGGTGAGGTACCAATGTTCAAGTATTGTTGCTTAATAGAGCTTGATATTCATTAAGCATTGCAGTTTTCCAATTGTCATCCGCGAGAACCTGCTTATAAGAGTATGGAATGCTGGGCAAAATAGTATAAGCAAGCGTAGAAGGTTTAAAGAGAGGCTTCACAATACTAGCTTTAGAGCGAGTGACTATAGGATGAACTGAAGGGACAGGAAGCTTGAGGTGCGGCAGGGTTAGGAGATGATGACTCACGAGTAGACACTTCACCTATAGTAGCTTCAATTGATGTAGGTGAAGTGAGCAAAGGAGGAGCTACGGTAGGCATGCAATTGGCATTAGTCACAGGGTCCAGTCAAATAACAGGTGGAGGAGTCCCAACAAATGGAGAAGAAGCTAGCAGTGATGAGAAAACTTGATGAAGACGATGCATTTTAACCTATGAAAGAGCGCCAAACCGAGCAAATGGAAAATCTGTTTGAATCAAAGACGGCATGCATAGAAATGATCACTTTGTGAGTAGCTAGATCAAGACATTTATAGCCCTTATGATTAAACGGATATCCCAAGAAAACACACAAGCCAGATCGAGGGGCGAGTTTATGTGGCACAGTAGCACTTAAATTTGGATAACAAGCACATCCAAAGATCTGAAGATGATCATATGCAACCTTCTCTTTATATAGGCGTTGAAATGGTACCTTCTTCTTGATAAAAGTAGAGGGAAAGAAGTTAATAATGTGAGTAGTAACAAGTACAGCTTCAACCCATTACTTTAGAGGCATACACGCCTGGAAGAGAAGAGATCACATCATATTTCCAATAGTTCTATGCATATGTTTCGCCTTACCATTCTATTGTGAGGTGTGAGGACATGAAATTCGATTTAGAATGTCTTGTTGAGCAAAAAGGCCATTGAAGTCATGATTAATATATTCGGTTCCATTATCACAATGAAAATGCTTAATCTCAACCTCAAACTGATTTAAAATGAGATTATGAAATTGAACAAATAAATCAAACACCTCAAATTTAGCACGCTTAGGGCAAATCCATACAAAATGAGAGTAATAATTCAAAAATAGCAAATAATACTTAAAAGCACTAAAGCTTAACACAGGTGATGATCAAATATCAAAATGATTAATATCAATAGGACAAATTGTGTTTGCAACAGACTTCTAAAATGGTAAATGACTATGCTTACACAGTTGGCAAGCATGACAAACACTAGACTTAGACTAGAAACTAGAACAGGAAATAAATTTTTGCTTAACGAGGGAAGGCAAAATTGGTGCTCCGACATGTCTTAGGGGGTAATTGCATAGCGAGGATGGGACTTGTGACACAAAAAGGGATGTGGGTTAGACCAACGATGCGGGTACTGTGAAGAGAGGTCCCGAGCTTACGCATCTGATGATCACAGACTTTGATTTAGGATCCTTGGCAGAAAACCCACACGAGTTAAATTCAAGAAGACAATTATTATCTAAACAAAATTGACGAACAGAAAGTAAATTTTTGGAGAGACCCCGGAGCAAACAAGACATTCTTTAGAGTGAAATAACCAAAAAGAGTAGAAATAGAATATGATCCAATCCCAGCAGCAGATAGAGATGCACCATTCCCAACTAAAATTTGGCCAAGACCACGATAAGTAAATAGTGATGTAAGGATACCTAAGTTTTTTTTTCATGTGGGATGACGCCCCACTATCCATAACCCAGGAGGAATCAAGGATAGGGGTCAAGTAGGACTGTGGAGGAAACTGAGAGGCATCAAAGCCTAGATAAAAGCCATAACTAGTGGTAAAAGCATTATTAGCTAGATGATACTGTGGATAAGAAGGTATGTTACCGCCCCGAGGAGTCATGCCAAAAGAAGGAGCTCGAAACGGCGGATAAGCAAGAGGCATAGGCCATGGCATACCTCCAAAATTTGGACCCCACATATTCGAATTCCATTGCTGACCGTAGCCTTGGCCATTGTGTTCGCGGCCCCGTCGGCCTCTACCATTGCCTCGACCATTACCAGATTGTAAGCCATAACCTGTTTGTTGCGGGATCTATTGAACAGAAAGTGCAACCGGCTGCTCAGCAGTGGCTGGCTGCCTGTGAGTAGGAGCGGATGGTGCGGCAGTATTAGTAGCCCCGCTATCAATCGAAGGATTCTCTATTGCAACTAATACAATCAAAGAACTAGGGTTATCAATCTTAAGACGGGATTCTTCATTCATGATCATAGAGCCTCAATAAAAGACGGAAAAGGAACACAGGACGTGCTAATAGTACAAACAACCAATACCATATCAGCATCAATAATTGAAGCATTAATAGACCAAAAATTATTAGATAAAGACTTGACTTTTGTTAGATATGCAAGTATTATCAGGTTTCCTATCTTTATGTTAGTCAATTCTCGTTTAAATTACAATTGATGTGACAGCGCAAAATCAAGAAAAAGACGAGAAATCGAACCCCAAAGCGAAGCAATAGTTAAATTGCCAAAGAGGGCACCAACACGCGGTCACCGGATCCTGTTAGAACTCCGAAGTTAAGCGTGCTTGGGCGAGATGGGTGACCTCTTGGGAAGTCCTCACCCTTAGGTTGAGGGCACTGGGAAATAGCCTCTCTGCAGGTTAACACCCTGAAAGAGAAAGCCTGTGTACACCCCCCCCCCCCCCCCCCCCCCCCCCCCCCCCCCCCCCCCCCCCCTCCTCAGACCCTGCATAGGCGGGAGCCCTTGAGGTACTGGGTATGTTAAAATAAATAAACCACCACAGATTGCACTAGCAAGATCAAGAGATATTGTACCAAGTATCCAAGATATGAGTAGATTATCAATTTGACGCCAATAACAGTAGTTGGGATTGATAGGAACGGGTGAGATGGATGAGCCATCAAGATGATCATCAAGGCATATCCCCGACATGCAAAGAGAAAGGATTGACGCCAAACAAGGTAGGTAGACAGATTGTTCAGGTCTAAGGTAGACAAGATCTGATGCTGAATATTTGAAACACTAAATGGACTTGGAAGAGTAAGAACGCCACCTGGTACAGTGGCCATTGGTGTAAAATCCGGCGGGGTTCGGGATGCCAGAGTTGCAGCGGTTGATGAGGTGTTGGCCATTATAACCGGTGGCGGCAGCAAGAGTGCGGCTAGTGTATGCCGGCGTGAGAAGGAGAGATTGAGAGAGAGCCAGTGGTGGTGAGATTTGAGGTGTCGCGAGTTTGAGTGCAGCTAGGGTTAGTTGCAGTTTGAGGAAGAGATATAGAGAGCGAGTGGCGGAGAGAGGTGTCGTGGCTAGGGTTAGCCTAATTACAAGAGGGCAATATTTGGCTCTGATACCATGAAAGAATATTGAGAAATCCACTGATTGATAGGAGCCTTCTCATATATTTATAGGAGAAGGATAAAATAAAAAATTATAGAAGTTGGGCTCATATGCCTCAATATACAAATATTAACAACCTATACATTATATTCTAACACTTGAGTCTTAAGTTAGGGGTGCTCACATCAAGTATGTTCAAAGAGGGAGTTATCCGCTTGATATGAAAAACGAGGTCAAGGATGAAGAGTCAAGAATGAAGGTGTCTAGAACGTCCAAATTAAGATGCATGTGTGAGAGTATTATGCAAGGTGGGGTATGTTGCACGACTCCAAAGAAAATTCATCTCTTTCGGAAGGTTTGATGTATTAAGCTGTGACTATTTCGCTTGAGGTGAGAGAATGACAATCACAAAAAAAAAAAAAAAAAAAAAAAAAATTATTTTTTACTTATTTGAACAATAATGACGAGTCCAAACTATTAAATTGCAATTCTAAAGGGCAACCTTTCAATTTCCATCTTACATTCAAGATTCAACCAATTACTTTATAAATAAATTAGAATTCTAAAGGGCAACTTTTCAGTTTCCATCTTACATTTTCAAGATTTGGCCAATTACTTTAAATCAAATATTTAAATATAATAGCAGTTACACGAATGAATCAAGCTAGAATTAAACCATCAAGTATTTACTGGGAGCCAAATTAAATTGAAAAACCTCGTGTAACTGAAGCCAACTGAACTATCACATAAACAATCAAAAAGTTAACAATTTATTGGCAAAATCATCCTAATCCTCACATAATTTCTCTCAAACGCTCTCAAACGAATAAGCTACTCCAACATGTACAGGGCCAAGAATCCTTTCGAAGAAAGATCGATCGACACTTGAACTCGACAAAGTTCGGGAAACGCAAGAAAACCGTCCATCTACAATATATGTTGAAGGTAAGGCTACATACTTATTTTCTACTATCACTGTATGCCAAGAAAAATAACTGCACCAGCGGCTAGGTCAAAAGGAGTGGGAAGATGAGGAGGATTTTATATGAAGGACTTGCAACTGTGTCGTTTTATCTATCTTGAACGATGTCGCTCGGTACACTCCCTGAAAGCATAGCTGCACTATGATCTCCATATGAAGTGGTTTTTTTCTTGCTTTCGTTGTTGCTACATGCATGTAGCTATTATTTATTATGTGGACTTTCAATACATACAAAAATAGTGGAGCCAATGTCCAAAATAACACAAAAATAAAAAATATTTCCTAAACTAGCTTTTTAAGAAAAATATTTTCTAAAATGGCATCCATGTCATCATTTAACTTTTTTATTTTTTATTTTTACTTTTTTTACTTTTTTATTTTATTTTTAATATATTTATTATTTTTAAAATTTATAATACTTTTTTAATCACAACAAATAAATTAAAATATATTATTTATTAAATATTTAGAATAAATTTCCCTACAAATAATTTTATATAAAATTTAATAAATAATATAGTTTAATTTATTTATTATAATACATAAAATATTATAAATTTATAAATGTGTAAAAAAATAAAAAATAAAAAATAATGGCATGAATGCCATTTGGGAAAATATTTTTTTTAAAAAGCTAGTTTAGGAAATATTTTTTTATTTTTGTGTTATTTTGGGCAATGGCTCAAAATAGTGTTTTTCCTCTTGAATTTTAGTTCTATCACTAAATACAACAAGAAATTGTGAAATTAGACTAATATCTATATGTTATATTTGAAATAGTATTTACATATGAATGAATATAAGATTATTATAAGTATTATTAAAAATTAAACATACAATATACTAATTATAAGAGAAATATATTATAATCAAAACAAATAATTAAATTATAATGAATAATAAATATAAAATGAAAATTGAATAAAAAAAACTCATGAACAAAACTCTTTTACATTCTATATTACTTAAAATCAAAATATTAAAATGAATGACAAAAATTAAAAAAATGTGAATAAAAAAACCATGCAAACTAAACTCTTAACCTTCAAAAGTAAAATTTCCCGAAAAAGTCATAAATTAAACTTTCGCGTTACACATAAAATTAATGTAATATTTGAAATAAAATATTAAAATGAATAATAAAGATAAAAACAGACCCTAAAAAATCTCAAAAAGTAAATTCTTCATCTTTAATATCAAAATTATAATAATGAATGACAAACATTAAAAAAAAGGCCTAAAAAACCTCGAAAATTAAACTTTCATATCTCAAAAATTGACCAAAAATAGTCACATACTAAACTTTTCACATTATATATTAAGATAATGATTAAAATAGACCATTAAATGAATGATGGAAAAAAATGGCCTCAAAAAATCCCCAAAACTAAGCTCTTCAAGTTATAATAATGAACGATAAACATTCAAGAAAACTGCCCAAAAACCCTCAAGAATTAAACTTTCGTATCCCAAAACTGTCAAACAAAAGTCATAAATTAAACTCTTCACGTTATATATTAAATTAAAATAATACTTTTTTTGACAGTTAGCGATAAATCAAGATACAAAAACCAGCGTCTCACGAAAGCGGAACCCAAGACCACACATAGGTGGGCAATGATCAATGCAAAAATGTACCAAAATAAAAAAAAGCAAGATCTACCTACCACTACAGCCCATGATATCGATCAACACCCACTACAACATCAAGTACACACAAACACCAAACAAAACGCCGCACCGGAAGACCTTATCGCCAAAGATGCCTACATACAGATAGTACCACTCCACCCCAACAATCAATCCTCCCAAAAAAATACTCTGGGTGTCGGAACACCAGCCTACCCAAACAACAACTTCTCCCATTAACCCGAAATTTATAGGCAATTAGAGCGGGACTTAAATACAGTTCCTATTTTTCTTTCTTAGGGGATTACAACTTGTGCCGGCTTCCATGGCACAGAACGTGTTAATCATGTCACTTTCTGTGCTGCTGTAGCTTAAACCTAGATTAAATTATACTTAAAATAAAAATTTGAATGTATGATAAATCTCTAAAACTCGAAAAGTAAACTCTTCATTCATAATAATGAATGACAAACATTAAAAAAATTAATTGCCCAAAAAATCTCAAAATTGACCAAGAAATAGTCATATACTAAACTCTTCACATTATAAACTAAAATCATAATTAAAATAAAATATTAAAATAAATGATAAATATAAAAATGGCTCTAAAAATCCCAAAAACTAAACTTTTCACTTTTAATATCAAAATTATAATAATGAATGACAGACATTCAAAAAATTTTTCCAAAAAACCTCATGAATTAAACTTTCATATCTTAAAATTGACCCCAAACAAGTCATAGATTAAACTCTTCACATTATATATTAAAATAACAATTAAACATTTAAATAAATTGTAAATAGAAAAAATAGCTTAAAAAAATCTCAAAAACTAAACTCTTTAGCTTCACCATTAAAGTTATAATAATGAATGACAAATATTCAAAAAAATAATCCAAAAACCCTCAAATATTAAACTTTCGAGTTCCAAAAAAGTATAAAACAAGAATTGAAATCAATTTCGTATCTCAAAACGATAAAAATTATTTAACTCGTGAAAACCTACTTGAATTGCAATATAAATGTTTTAAATCAATAAATAGATAAATACATCAATAGTAAACATAAATCCAGAATTCGAATTAATTTCATAACTGAAAATAAATAATAAATCAAAAATATTACAATCAATAGAAGTAACCCTCATTTTCATTTCACAATCACCCAAATCATTAACAGAAAGCCTTAAATTTCAAAGAAATTTCAGAGATTCTACAACAAACCATATAACACTCATAAGCCACTACATACGTCCACTCATCCAACAAAACAATGAAAACACACATGAACATCAGGTGACCATAACAAATCCACATTACAATCGCCATGAACAAGATCTGACTTAAGGTAAGTATTGTAGCTCTTTGCTGCTTTTATCTAAAAGCTAGACTTTGACATCATCACACAAACACAAACCAATACGCATCCACACCGTTGGCAACAACAGAGGCAGATCGATGGCGTGGATCTGAAATGAGGGTGGAGGAATGGGATTGAGAAGAAAAGGGGAGGAAGTGGTTATGAAATTAGGGTTAAAAAAATAATGGAACAACGACATTTACATATAAACATATATAAAGTAATTGACAATTTTTCTTACATGTATGTTTTTTTAATATGAATGTACATATACCAAAAACATTCTCCCTTGCGCACAATAAACCCTTTTCTATATATATATATATATATATATATACACTAATTATAACATATTATGTAATTTTTTTATATTTTCTTTTTGCCCTTTTAGTAAAAACTCATCCTTTAATTTTAGTGCAATATTATTCCTTTCTTAATTTACTACAATGCGAATTACTTACATTGAACATTATTTCTGCAACTTAAAAATAACTTAGTTCAGCTAATACAAAAAATTCACAACTACAAAATACAGTACACAGCAAATGCCACCATTGAGTCGCATGGAAAGAAACCTAGTTTTAATGAGGGCGAAGCGAAAAGTTGAACAATTTATATGTGCTTGAAGCATTTATGTCACGTGTGTTTTTTTTTATATTCTAATAGTTTTCCCCATTCCATTGAGGGAAATCAACTTTCACTTCATGAAGAAAAATATTTTAAGTATTAGTAGTTTTTGCTAAAAAGTTATGAAAAAATAATTAAAATGAGACAGAAAATATTTTTCTGTCAAAACAAATGGAGTATATGGCATTGTTAAGAAACAAAAAAATATCTATTTTTCTTGCAATGTTCTAAGAAAAGTGGAAAACTGGAAAGTTGTTGCTTTCAATTGGAGAATTGGATACAATTTTCCAAATTTCTCTATCGTTTTAAAATATTTTGAAAGCAGTTCATTGTTTGCCAGAGTTTTCCACATCCATATTTTTCAATTTGCTGGTGTTTTCCATGGATTTCTTCATTTGTTTTTTGATAATTAGTTATAAACTCGTATACAAAAACCGGCGTCCTACGAAAGCGGGTCCCAAGACCAAACATGGGTGGGTAGAGATCAGTGCAAAAATAAACCAAATGGCAAAAAAAGAAAAGATTTACCTACTGTCACATCCCATGATATAGAGCAATGCCTACTATAATATCAAGAATAAATAAACATCAAACAAAAATGCCACACTGGAAGACCTTATTGCCAAATATGTCTACCAAAGATGTCTACATAGGGATAGCACCACTACACCCAATAGCCAATCCTCCAACAACAACTAAAAAAAAAAAAAAAAAAATGAACAACTCCCGATGTGGAGACACGAGCCTACCCAAACAACAACCCGAAATTAATAGGCAATTAGAGCGGGACTTACATGCGATTCCTTTTTTTCTTCCATAGGGGATTACAATGTGCATAGAACGTGTTGAGCATGTCACTTTCTAGGCACTGTAGCTTAAACCTAGTCTTTTGCCCATCTCCCAGCATTCTTTAGAGCATTGAACTTGTTTCATTAGGGCACTATCCGTCACACATTTCTCTTTCCTTACCATTAGGTAGCCGAATTTGTTTAGTTTTAGAAACGATGCAATATGTTCCATCTCTGACCAAACCTAGGCCCTAACTTCAACGCTTTGGATGCATCCTTATTGGCGGCCTCCTTCGAGATCCTAACCAACCCTGATGAAATAGTATGCTCCATGCCTTTCTTCAATCGAACTCTATTGCACGTGGTTGCCTTTGGGTTGGCCATTTGATTTTCTGAAGAAGGAACCTCCATTTTCCCCTGAACTACAACTTCAAACAAATTAACAAACCTTGGTGGAAAAGTGTCACTAATATCATCCAATTGTGCCAATTAATCCTCTCTAACCTCTTCTGTCGAGCTTTCCCCTTCAAACTGCAGAATTCTTGGAGTCGTTGATGCATCAACTTCCTGAACTTTGACTTCGAAGAGATTTACTAAACCTGGAAATGTCTCACTTGAGGTATCTAACTTTTCTACAACGTTATTTCCCGTATACTTGGCTTCACTGAGCTCTGCCTCTTGGGTTTCCTTCACCACTTTAACTTCCCGGCGACACTCGGCACGGATTCTTCATGCAATTCCACCACCAGTGAATTATTGTCTATCCTATCATCTTTGGGGCACCATGACCACATCTCCGTTTTCCTCCGAAGATTTTTGGTATTTATTCTCTGTTGCTGAAATCTTTCATTTCAAGAATTTTTCATATTCCACCTAACCAACCTCAAAAGCATAGACCATGTGCTGTGAGCTTCCTATAGTCAGGACAACGACATCTTTTACTGGCTCCAATAGGTCTGTTTCAATCAGTACCCGTCCAACTTCAAAATTCAAAAATCTCCAGCAGTCGACGTCCAATGCAACAATTCCACCCCACTCTCCTACTAGCCTCCTAAAGTTCTCTAATGACCAAGCTTGTAATGGTACCCATTGCATGCGATACAGGCCAACTTCTTTAAGTTCTTGTCAAATTTTGCCCATTTTCTTATGTTATAGATGCCATATTCAAACCACAAACTTGTTTTTCCAGCAATAAGTCTCTTTCTTCCTCCTTTTGGAAGACAACCACAAACTTCCTATTCCAAGACTTAGCACTTCACATTACATTGCACATTCTATTAGTAAAAAATCCTTTGCCCACTCTCTACTTAGCTCCTCCTCAGCCTTGATTATGATACTTGGACAAAATTTTTCCACATTCCCCTTTTCTTGTTTCCCTACAACAATCCTCC
Organism: Simmondsia chinensis; assembly: GCA_018398585.1. Taxonomy (NCBI): domain Eukaryota; kingdom Viridiplantae; phylum Streptophyta; class Magnoliopsida; order Caryophyllales; family Simmondsiaceae; genus Simmondsia; species Simmondsia chinensis. The sequence goes on from JAGTTD010000013.1 coordinate 10,497,893, forward strand.
TTTCCACCCCAGCTATAGGTAGTCTGTTTAGTCCTTCCTTCCTGATGTTATCCTAAGGAGGTATACCACTGACAACGTCAACAAAGGTTTTGAGGTCGCCATGTAGGATTCAGTAATGTCTTCTTAGTATTTGGAGTCTTACTCATTTCTTGATTCTTTTTTTGACCTCTGGAGAATTTTTCCCAATTTACTATAATCCTCCTATCCCCTAACTATATACCCCAATTGCCTTTTCTGTAGCTACCTCTGTCTTCTTTAGGTGTCGAAACCTATTAACCTCACATTCTTCTTTTGCCTCACTTTCCTTCGAACAAAGGCATCTATGACATCTCCATGATTCGAAAAAAATATTTTCAACCATTGATTATATATTTGCATTGGTAGGTTATCCACAAACAAGATGTACCCCGGGACTCCGACACTCGATCCTCTGACTTCCTTTCTATCACTCATCTCCAACTTCCTACCTCCGTTACAAGCAACCATAAAATATTTAAATAATAGAACTTGGTAATACATTTACATGGGTTTCTTCATATTTTATTATTATCAGCTTCTTTCGCTTTGTCTTTCCTCACCACATCTTTCTCATTCTCAATCTCTCAGACTTTTGTGCCATTGCCATCATTTACACATTAACATCATAAATTGATGCAAATTATTACTAAGTTCTGTTATTCAAATATTTATGGTCGTTAGCACCATATTAGGGTGAATGGTATCACATAAATAATTTCCAAGCCCGTGACATTTAAGAGAATCGTGTGAGTTAGAATGCGAAACAATTAAGTATGTTGTATGTGAAGGCTATATTTGTATTGTATTTCAATAATCAATTACTCTTTTTCTTTGCATTTGATCGTACATTATGTGTGGATGACCCGTACTTTAAAATTTTATATCCCGAAGTGCTTTTTGTTCCTGAACTAACATTTAAATTTTCACAAATTGGATATACTAGAACCAATTTTTTTGAAATGGTTATCCTAATTATTCAAACAGGTTCGGATCGAATTATTGTGCTATTGAATTTAGGAATATTACTCATATATATAATTTTTAATTTTCAAAAAATTGAAAAATCAAGATCATTTGAACACATCTTCATGTTTTCTATATTCGAAAACTGTATATTTTCACTCCGGCATATTCTTCCAAATATAATATGAAACAGAAAATTTAGAGATGTTAACGAAAATTAAGAATGAAAATTAGAAGTGTTTTCTGTCCCTGAACAAGGCCTAAATTACCCACTTGAATCAAATAGAAAATGCATTATATGGTGTACAAATGTATTCAACATTTTTTTTTTTTTTTTTTTTTTGGGAATACAATGGAAAATACAATCTTATAACTAAGGATCTATAATTCTTATGAATTTCGTACTTTTTGGGTGTTTGTGATTCAAAATCAGTAATATTGAAGTGGAATGAGGATTCTATGTAACGTAATTGATGATTCTACAATGCATAACATATCATGTCACGTAACATTTTTAAGTTTTACATTTCTAAGGATCCCAAAAAACCTATACAACTTAAGAAAGAGTCACAAGAACATCAAGGAATGGAACCTTTGCATCATGCAAGGAACCCCAGCCTCTCTCCATTCTTTTTTGCCAATCGGATTAGTCCTTGCCTCTGCTTTGCATCCGCTCCTATTGATTTGCAAAACTCAGTAATCACCTGTATTGAGAGTAACCCCAAAAAAAAAAAATTTATATGTTAAAACCAATCATAACCCTCTATCTAACACATTTAAGCTTTTGGATGACTGACTTCTATATTAAGTCTTATTCATTCAGAGATCACCCATAAATATCAACATAACATATGAAATGATGACTAGAGATGGAAATCTGGTCAATTAGGTCAGGCTCCTGTATACGCATTCGTTATGGGTTATCTCATATTTATAATAAACTTAAGCCAGTTTGGGCGATACTTGGGTTGAATTGGATCTAAATTAAGCTATTTTGGTGTTTGGATCACCTTAATTTTAGATTATCCTAGGCAGAGTCAAACTTAGGTTGAGCACGGATTTTGAGTAAAATCTATCTAATTACAACTTTATTCCCAAAGATATTTTCAACTTTCTTTAAATTTTTTTTAATATAACATTTTGTCATTCTCTAGTCTCCTTTGGTCATAAGAGATTGACATATTAATTTTATAGTTCACTCTACCTAACAAAAAAAATAAATAAATAAATAAATAATGATATAATCATCGAGCCCTGGTGTAAGATTGTTAATAATATATTAGATGAAATCGCAATGGTTGGTCTAATTGATTAAAACGGATAGTTAATAAGTTGTTTTTTATTACAATTACAATGAAGGGACTTTGACTTCAAGAGTAATAGTTCTTGGGATATCTCAGTATTTGCCCTTATTTATAATATCTAACTACAAATTGTTATCAAGTGTAAGTATTCCTTGTACTTTAAGTGAACATTTGAATTAGGATATTGTTGTGGTGGTGTTCAAATTTATGCCACAATTTAGAAATTTGAGGTTTGTGGTAGGACCTGAGGCTATAGCCTACTATTGAACTCCATTGAGTTGCAGGGGAATTCCCCCCAATATTAGTCATCGTCGCCCAGTGCAAGAGCTTTACAATTTCTTTTTTTGCCTATATATATGGTGATATATGTTGAAAATGATTATCTCCTCCTCCAGTTTTCTCAGTAGATTGCTTTTTCTTTTGCCTTAGGTTTTTTTTCTTAAATGAGAGTTCTCCGCCTAAATCTGTGTTATTGTTTTCTCTTTTCTCTTCTCAATTTGTTTAAGATATATTTATTCACATCTAATTCAAACCCAATTTTCGGGTACTTGCCCAACACACATAGTCCAAGCATAACGTAATTTTATACTATCTGATTGTGGCATGAAGAAATTATGGTTTACAATCTCTCTCAAACATAATTCCTATTTTTTATCCAACATATTTTACTACAAATATCGATGCCTAATGCTCTCTTATAGCTGTTAGTTATGGTTGTTATAATAGCTATCATTGCAGTTTAGGACCCCCGATTTGTGTAAGTTGGTCAATAAATTCAAATTGGGTCATCTCAACTTCTGGTTGAACTTAATCCAAAATTTTTGTCCCAATTAATAGGACCAATACGCATGTTTTTTTCAGATCGGGTTGCTTTTACTACCTCCAGCGCCAATCTAATTTCACTCAAACTTATGTGAAAATTGCTTCTTTAAAGAATCAAAGTCTTAGAGTGCTTAAAATCATGGAGAAAACTAATCAAAACTCATTCAAGTACAAGAATATAGAGGATTCACCTGAGAGTGCAAGGCAATAGCTTTCCCTCTAAGCTGATTGAACCGCTTCTTACCAATAATGTTCCTGGTGAGTACCACCACCGGGGCAAACAGACCTTTCCCTTCATTCACATTCTTCATCATGGGCTGCAACCGAACTGGCCTCCCTACCCGAACCTGACCCGAGACTGACTTAGCCAGCAAGGCATAGTTCTCACCCGAAGCAAATGACGAGCCCGAGCACAAGCCTGAGCCTGAGCCTGAGACTGAGCCTGTGAACCCAACTGCAGTGACTGAAGCAGCCATCCAAAGGTACGTTCTTTAGCTTCTCCAAAGCAGTTCCTAGAGATGGGCAATGAGTTTTAGGCCTTAGAATTTGGTTAACGTCTGATGTGATGATATTTGTGTAGTGTGGGATGACGATGGGTTTTGGTGTAAAAATGAGAGCCTTTGGTTTTTATTTGGATTCATTTGTGACCCCTTGACATTATGAGAGCCACAGATTTGTGTTGGTTGGCCTATTGTGATTTTACTTGTCTAGCCCTCTTTCTTTTCCTCTTTGTTTTGCGGTTCACATAGAGGAAATCTGAATCTAGAGTTCTAATGGCCCTTCTTTCTGATATGGGACCCATTTGGTTGATTCTTATGCCTTGGTTTTTTTGGTGATTGTAATCCCCCATGGTTGGGGACCTAATTTAACTTGTGACGTGTTAGTCTAAAAATCATTAAGTATTGTAATAGAATAGTTTTAACTTTTGGGGCCATTAGTTTTATGACTTGCTATGAAAGCTATGATCGGTCTAGACATTTTTTGGGCTTGAAGCAATTTAAAAGGAACCCTTTATAAATAATAGCGTTTATTTAACAGCATAAACATTAGTACCATAAATTATAAAAAATGAGTCATAAAACTTATTAACATTATATTAACAATTCATGGTTAAAAAATTACGACAAAAATAAAACACGAAAACTTTTATGTAGCCTCCTTTAGGGGCCCATACAACTTGCAGACCCAAAGCGATTACTTGTGTTGCTTGGGGTAATGTCCAGCCTTGATGAAAGCCTTATGAACCGAGAAGTCACAAATTAAGATCTTAATAGCCTTCACTTCGAATTCTAATTTATTTTTAGAATACAAAGTGAGTCTATGTATTATCCACGCTTTAAGCCTAATAAACATTTACGTCATGTAGCATTTTAGGGTATACAAATCATTTTTTTATATTTACCAAACACTTTAAGCTTTGAAGATAATTGGTTCTTTGACTAGAGAAGAACAAATATAGGTAGAATGAGTTCTCCTATAATATATCAAGTGATCTCACATTATTAGTAAAATAGTGGTACATACGATGATCACAGTGTTTTATATTATACTTGTAATTAGAGAATAAAATCTCATTCCATGCATATTATTTGGTCCAAGTGTATTGAATTAATTAATCATCTATTTATTTACTATTTGTCTTAGTGTCAAGGAACTGACTAATCCCTAAATTTTGAGGGCAACCTGTATAATCTCATAATCGAAAATCTCAACATACAATAGCACCTTAAACTATTTCATTACAAAAACTTGCATTTAACAATAATTTCATATTTTAACAGTAAGATACCAATATTAAATTTTTGAATTTGACACCGTTACAGCCGTTCATTTTAGCGAAGTTTCCATCAGAATTGTTAGTCATTCAAAAAGGAGGAAATAGACATGGATGGAGAAAAATCTAAGAGGTTGAAGTTGGCATCATGAATGTGAACCGCATGGTGCCATCTGGCTAGCAGCCATGACTTGTATGGCTAGGGAGTAGGGCCCCCCATTGGCAATTGAAGTGGTCAAAACTCAGGTTCAGCCGTCCATGTTTGTGTCATTGGTCTCTCTTCTTATAATCTTCATTGTGTTTGTGGTAATGTACGTGGTGGAGTGTTGTCCACATGGTCGGCTTGCTTTCCCTATTATTTCTAGAATTTGGTAAATGAATCAATATGGAAGTATTAACCATGTTGCTGAAAAAGATACACTGGATATGCCAACACAGAAGATAGGCAAGAAAGCATAATATTGGGTATTGCGGTCATACCGGGTACTGGCAGAGTTAGAAAGAAAAACATTTTAGCAAGTGCGCTATATCCTTAGGTTTCTCTTCCCTTGAGTATCGAATCATCAATATTGGAAGAGCCATGAGAAGCCTTATATCCTACGTTTGGCTGCCTATGAGATATGAGCTACTCACCCTTATGTCTCTCGCCATATTATAACGAGTTCCTTATTTTGAGACTGCATCACGAGCTAAGCACGCTATATTAGCCCTATAATACCCCCTATCTCACCAAAAAGGATCATTAGAACACCCCCCCTATCTCACCAAAAAGGATCATTAGAACACACATCTCAAAAGTCAACCAAATTCTGCCGAAATCTTTTAAAAAATCTCAAATACTCTAGTCCCGCTCCTCTTATGAGCTTAAGTCCAGCTCTGTTATCCAACATACCAATCTAAAAACAATTAGCACCACATGTGGAAAAGGAAAGCCCACGGCAAGACCATTATATAAACTTCATCTCTCCCAAAAGTATGTTGAACCTGAATATAAAACAGAGCCTAAATTGATAGAATCTTGTTTGCTTTGAATCGGTTCCATAGCCAACTATTTTGAGTACCTTTGGGCAGCGGGCGCGATGAGAACAAACTAATGAAATTGAAAGGCTAAGTACGCAAATTCCAAGAGGAATCCCACGGCTTAGGCACTCGAGACAAGGATCAAATACAAACCCAGGTGAGAGTATATCCCATTTTCATTTGAGGGTTTCCATTGAACAAGAATCCATTGTCAGGATGGAAAGCCGTTAGGTTTGGTTTATATATGTCGCTGTTAGCGTCTAGACACCTAAACCCGAATTCAATCGAACACTCAAGCCAATGCTAGTGACAGATTATAAATCAAAGGGCACACTAATATTACTAAATATCAACGAGAAATAAATATGCAAAAATTAAATCAAGACCAAATATAACGTGGAAAACCCTTTAGAGTGGAGGAAAAAACCATGGGGCAAAATCACAGCAAAATCCACTATATAAAATAGCAATTACAACGTTTATAGTTTCAAGATGTTTGTCCTAACTTAAAACCTACAAGCAAATCAAGCAATATAAGGATTACCTCCTGTTTCGGGGATTTTTGGTTAGGTTCTTTAAGATGAGGACCAGGCTCAAGCCCTCGTTAAGAAAGCAGCTGCTAGCGTTCGACCTGATATCCCCTGCAAAACAAAGGAGGCCGTTAGAGGAACCCACGGGTTTGCCCGCGGGAGACCCCTCCGATACCTAAGTTAATAAAAGACATAATAATAACAAATGATAAGTAAATAGCGTAAAATTAACAATAATAAATACTTATCATATACGGAGAGGGGGTCCGTACTGGCGAGGTGGTCGGAATTCGTACCAGCGAGGTGGCCGGGAAGAGAGAAGAAGGAGAGAGAGAGAGTGGGGTTGTTGTGTGTGGAGCCTCTTCCCCTTGTGAAGATGAAAAGGGGTTTTTATAGGAGAGAGAGGAGAAGGCGGTAGTGGGATGATGACGGCTATACCGGGACGGGTCAGGCGGTACCGGATGGGTCAGGCGGTACTCGAGGGTAGGCAACACCGGTGGCTAGGCGGTAGCAGGTAGTGGTGGTACCGGCTAGGTGGGTGGTGAGAAGGGAGGCGGTAAGAGAGAGAGAAAGAAGGAAGGCGGTCTGAGAGAGAGAAAGAAGGGAGGCGGTGAAAGAGTCAAGAAGAGAGAGAGAGAGCCGGGAGGTCAGGAGAGAGACAAGAAGAAGTGATCAGGAGAGAGAAAGAAGAAGTCGTGAGGAGAGAGAGAGATGCGTGGGGAAGAAGCCAAAGGAGGAGAAAGAATGCGGAGACTGGAGACGTGGGCCAGGGGGCCAGCCGAGAGAGAGGAGAGAGATACAGAAGAATAAAAATAAAATTGTATTTAATTCTCGTTGTTATCTTGTTATTCTATTTTAATATTAACCTGGTTATTTTTATCCTCTACACCTCCCTAAGCCCGAAAACAATTGATTCACCCGATCAATTTACTCCAATTAATGCCTAAAAAATTCGCTCCAAATTGCTCTAAGATCAATCACTGATCTTCACCGAAAATTATCGGAATTTTCAAGCCGAGCTTTGTTCACGTTCATGTTGTTGCTCTTGTGAGTTGCTTCTCTCTGTTTTTGGGGGTATAAAATTAACGTGCAATCAGCAACCCCAATTTTGGGTTTTAAATACTTAATATATCCTAGGGCTTAATAAATCATGGGCTAATCACATTTAGCCCATTAAAAACTCAATTTTTCTTTTTTCAACTCAAAACGATAAATAACTTGTGGGCTAGACTATAGTACATATTATGTACCACCTTGGTCTATACATCAATCATGTTCTTGTCTGTATGAATCTTCTCTAACATCATTAGCTTTTCTTCAATCATGGAATGCAACCAATAATATCTCACATCAATGTGCTTTGTGTGGGAATGATATATGGAATTCTTAATTAAGTTTATCGCACTCTGACTATCACAAAATAACAAATACTCTTTTTATTTCAGATCCAATTCTTAAATAAACCTCCTCATACATCTCTTTCCCTGCTTCAACAGCAACAATGTACTCAACTTCAGTAGTGGAGAGAGCAACACACTTCTGCAATCTAGATTACCAAGACACAGCCCCCCGCAAAAGTGAATAAATAACCCGGAATAGATTTCCTACTATCGAGACATCCTACTATATCAAAATTAGTATACCCTTCAAGAATCGGTCCCAAGCCTCCAAAACTTAATCACTGTTTTGAAGTATCCTACGAATATCTGAAGATCCACTTTACTTCTTCCCAGTAAACTTTCCCTATATTCGAAAGAAACCTACTCACAACACCCACAACATGAGCAATATCTGACCTGGTACAAACCAGAGCATACATCAAAGACCCAACAGTAGAGGAGTAAAGAATAATTGACATTTCTTCTTTCTTTTTCTTGGTCACAGGACAAGACTATTTACCCAATTTGAAATGTGAGGCAAGAGGTATGCTAATTGGTTTAGCACTCATCATGTTGAACCTATCAAGCAGCCATTCAACATACTTTTCTTATGACAACCACAACTATCCAGCTTCTCTATCACGAGTAATCTCGATACGTAAAATCTACTTCATTGGACCCAAGTCTTTCAGTTCGAAAGACTTTGACAATTCCTCTTTGAGCCTTCGAATCATATCTACATCTTGACCAACAATTACATATCATCAACATAAAGTAGTAAAATGATGAAATTACCTCCAGAGAATTTCCTTATGTAACAATGATATGCAGCTACTCTCTTGTACCCTTGACCCACCATGAAGGAGTCAAATTTTTTATACCACTGCCTAGGAGCCTGTTCAAACCATATGAGCTCTTTTTCAATCTGCAAACTAAGTGGTCTTTACTCTGAATTTCATATCCTTCAGGCTACTTCATGTAGATCTTCTCTTACAAGTCACCATGGAGAGATGTAGTTTTCACATCCAATTATTCAAGCTCAAGATTCATACTAAATGTCATACTTGGTACCATTCAAATGGAACTCATCTTCCCAACTTGAACAAAGATCTCATCAAAGTCAATCCCTTTCTTTTGAGTGAATCATTTCACCACCAATCGAGCCTTATGCTTTACAATTGATCACCATTTTTTTCAGCTTGAACACCCACTTGTTCTGAAGTGCTTTTCTACCCTTAGAAATCAACCAACTCATAGGTTTCATTCTTCCCTACAGAATTCATCTCTTCATTCATGGCTTTTGCCCAATTATCCTTGTCTTCAAGAGTCTGCACTTCTTGATAGCTCTCGAACTTCCCCTCATCAGCAAGACAAATACAATCAGAACTAGAATACCTTGTAGACGGTCGACTCTCTCTATCAAACCTTCTCAACTAAGGCTCAACAGTCACTGGTTGGGGCATGGCTCCCCTTACTCAACATCGTCTGTATCTAGAGCACCATCAACTACAACTGGCTCAGTGTTGTTCCCGAGTTTTGTCCCATCATAAACCTGCTCTTCAACTGTGGTACCTGATGAGATGAAATCGGTGTAGTATCAGCAACACTACTAGGAGCACATGTAGTCTTCTCTAACTTGTCAAAATTTGCCATGTTCTTATGTTCATGAAACACGACATCTCTGCTTCTTCTGGTCCTTTTCTTTAGAAGGTCCAATAATCTGCAACCAAACTCCTCATCACCATATCCTACAACTAAGGATGGAGTAGCTTTACTGTCATGCTTCAATCTCTGTTCCTTTGGCACATGCATGAAGGCTTTACATCCACCCACCTTCAAATGAGAATAAGAAGCATCTTTCCCTGTCCACACTCTCTTTGGAATATCAAAATTCAAAGGAATTGATGGAGCCCTATTGATGATGTATACAGCAGTATTAACAACTTCACCCCAAAATGACTTAGGGAGCTTTGACATTCTAAGTAAACATTTGTTTTCTCCTATTCATCGTTTTTACGACATCATTGTTTTGAGGAGTACCCGATTCTTTTCTTTCACGGCAAAATCCCATGCTTCTTACAATACCTTCTAAAATCACGGTTAGTGTACTCTCTCCTATTGTCAGTTTGGAGACACATCAGCAACATCCATGTCTATCTCTCCACCATGGCGTGAAACTACTAAAAAACTTGAAATACCTAGCTTTTGGATCTCAAACAAAACACACAAGTTTTTCGTGAAATATCACCAATAAAAGTAACAAAATATCTATTTCCTCCTAAAGACTCCACCCATCAAAATATATCAATTCAAGTTTATTTCGTTTTCATTTAAGTTGTTTACGAAAATTGACTCTATAAGAGTTTAGTGACTTATCTTCAAATGAAGGAAATGAGGGACTCTTTAGCCAATAACTACAACCCTTTCTCACTCACATGAGCTAGCCGTCTATGCCACAAATTCGGTGAAGCATCATCCTCGATCGCGTTCAATTCACCACCACACACTGTAACATGTGTTTTGTATAGTGAACAACAAAGCTTTCCTCTAGTTACTATCAGTGACTCCTTGGTAAGCTTTCATTTTTCATCACCAAGATGATGAGTATAACCTTCCTTGTTTAGAACATTCACAGAAATCGGATTGGGGCACAATTCAGGAACATGTTGCACGTTCTTCAAAGTAACATTGCAATTAGTATTAATCTGGATACGGATATTTCCAATCCCAATGATCTTAGCGACACTACTGTTATTCATTTTCACAATATCAAAGTCACCTAATTTGTACATAGAAAAATGCTCTGTTTTGGGAACACAATGATAAAAAGCACCAGAATCAATAATTCATTTAATATTAAGATGACTTATATGATTGCACTCATCCTAAACACAAAATAATATTACCTCGCCATCATTATTATCAGTTGCTACAACTACAATCTTCTTATCATCTAATTTATTCTGACTCGTTTCACCTTTTTGTTCCTTCTTTAAAAGAAAAAAAATCTCTCTTCAAGTCTGTAGTCTTATAACAATGCCAACACTTTAGTTTTTCTCCTTTGGACTTAGACCTGCCTTTGGACTTACCACGCCCCTTAGACCATCTACTTTTGTTTCTACCTCAATTCTCAGTAACAAGTGCCTACATATCAACACCAATCTCTTTTCTTCTCATCTCTTTATTAAACAAGCAGTCTTTTACTACACTCAGGGACAATTTCCCATCTAGAGCTCAGTTACTAACAATTACCACCAAGGTCTTCCAACTGTCAGGTAGAGAACTTAAAAGAAACAAAGCATGTAACTCATCATTAAGAAAAATTTTCATGACATTCAACTGGTTAATAACATCCTGAATTTCATTCAAGTGTTTGGCCATAGATCATCCGTCTTTCAATTTCAAGTTGACCGACTTCTTAATCAAAAAAGCCTTATTTCTCAAAGTCCTTCTTTGATACCGACTCTCTAAACTTTTCTATAATGTCTCAGCATTAGTCTCTTGGGATATATGGTGAAAAACACTGAAATCTTCCTACTGTCTAATTGTCTCAACAGTTTTTCTGCTTAGTTTCTCCCATTCTTTATCTATCTCTTTTTCGACCTACCACTGACACCCTCAATCGGGTCATGTAAATCTTTACAATAAAATAGGTCTTCCATCATCGGCTTTCAAATTGAATAATTTTCACCGGTCAATTTTATCATCATACTGTTACTGGTATCATTTATTATTATTTACCCTAATAATAAAACTTAGCTCTGACACCACTTTGTTGGGGTCTAGACACCTAAACCCGAACTCAATCGACCACTCAAGTTACTATTAATGACAGATTATAAATCAAAGGGCACCAATATCACCAAATATCGACAAGAAATAAATATGCGAAAATTAAATCAACACCAGATATAGTATGGAAAACCCTCTAGAGTACAGGGAAAAACTACGGGGCACACCTACAACAAAATTCACTATAGAAAATAGCAATTACAATGTTGATTTAAAAATTTTTGCCTTAACTTGAAACCTACAAACAAATTGAGCAATACAAGGATTACCTCCTTAGGCCCAAGAACAATTGATTCACCTGATTAATTCACTCTAATCAATGCCTAGAAAACTCGCCAAATTGCTCCAGGATCAATAACTAATCTTCACCGAAAATTATCAAAATTTTTGAGCCGAGCTTTCGTTCCCTTTCACATTGTTGCTCTTGTGAGTTGTTGCTGCTTGCTCTCTTTTTGGGGTATAAAATTAATGTACAATCAACAACCCTAATTTTGGGGTTTTAAATACTTAATATACCCTAGGGCTTAATAAATCATGGCTAATCACATATAGCCCATCAAAAACTCAATTTTCATTTTTTATACCCAAAACGATAAATAAGTTGTAGGTTAGACCATAGTACATATTATATACCCTACAATCCTAATTGTGCGAAGAATTAAAATTTAAAATTAAGTATGAAATACAATGTTTGATTCTAAGCCATATTGTAAAACATATTGAGAAACAAGAGTCTATTTTCATAGTTAGAAACTGTTAAGTTTAGTCATATACGTCCTAATTGTGTGATATAAGAACTAAAAATTGAAGATAGCCTGAATAAGCCAAAACATTGCAGCCGGAACAAGAAGATAGCCCGAAATGGACCTTTGACAGTGGAGGGACATTTTCAGTAAGCTCCTTCACAAGCAATCATGAAGAAATGGGAAACAATGGTCGACAACTTGATCAATAACGTATGGAAAGGAGTAGCAACTCCTAAAGTGGAGCTTCTAGTATGGATGGCTCCCCTTTGAAAAGTCACACAAAAATAAGGCTAAGACGACTGGGGATTATAAGTGATAGTGAAGTAGTGTGTGCGCTATGCAAGTCCAAGCCTGAAGATTTGGATCATTTGTTCATCAAATGCACAATAGCATGGGAATTATGGACATCAATTTCGGAGTGGTGGGCCATATACTTTGTCTCCCTTTTCACACTAAGAGAATTATACGAATAATGGATAGCGCTCAAGGTTATGAGAAAATTCCAAAAGAAGGTATGAATCTCAACGCTTTTTGCATATATATGGGTGATTAGGAATAAGAGAAACAAAGTAGTCTTTGAAAATGACACACTAGACCTTGATGATATGAAATGGAGTATAAAGACGAGAGTTGGGTTTTGGATTCAAGCATGGTGCAATGACTTTCCATATGTAGCTGAGGAAGCCGGAAGGCAAATTGCATCTATTCGAACATGGGGACAAGGCCCTAGCTATCAGCACGGGAGGAAAGGCTAAGAGAGCACTGAGAACCAAACCTTCATTTTTGTATAAACACTGAAGCAACAACACCTAAAGCCATTGCAGAGTATCACGAGTGAAGAAGGGGCGTTTGAAAGAATGATTTATCGCTGGAAATTGAATTTTTGTTCCTTGTTTGTAACCTTGATCTGATTTTGATGTTTGAGGCTTCTTGTATTCTGTATCTGGGAAACTTATTCCTCTGCATGGCCCCGGCTTTATGCCTTTTCTCAGGGGTTGTAACAAATTATCCAAAACAAAGAATTAAAATTGAATTTATTACTTTCCAATTTATATTATAGACCCTAAAAATAGTTGGATCCCCAAAATTCATACGTACAAGCTCCGATAAGATGTCCTTATATGCTATATATCTTTCTAAGATATCCGCCATTGACCCCATCTATTACTTGTATCTAATTTAAAATATTTTCATGATATTTAGCAAGACATACACAACTCTCTAAAATATAGTTGCCTACTTAGAGATGTTTTAATTGCTTTAATTATATTTTTGAGCTATTTACACCGTTGATCCCTTATGTTTCTAATTTTATTCAAGTTAGCCCCTCATCTTTTTTTTCTTTTTTTTTTTTTTGGATTAAAATTGGTGCCTTATCATTATAAATTTGTTCAAATTCCTTTAACTTTTTAAATTTGTTCAAAGTAGTCTTTTATCATTTTTTATTCAAAATGGTCACTGATATTTTGTTTTATACAAAATTAGTCCTTCATATTGTGACCACAATAAAAAAATAAAAAGATGAAGGAATAATTTTTTCATAAAATAAATCATGAGGGAAGATGTTGAACAAAAAAAGATAAAGAACTAATTTCAACAAATTTTAAAAGATGAGGGAGCAATTCGAACAAAATAAAAGATGAGAGACCAATTTAGACAAAATTTGAAGGACAACAGAACTCTTATATTTTTAAATTTGAAACACCGTCTTTTGTTAGATCTATTCCATCTATTATCATTAAATGTAAAATATAATAGATATAATGCAAATGAAATTTTCCAACTGACATAGATTTTAAAGACGTAATTAACATGTCGACGGAGGCAATGTTGTTAGTCGCATTATAGAACAACATACTCATAAGTTTATCTTAAATCTCCAACTCGCAGCATGTGGATACAATGTCATTCGCGATTGCACAAGCATCGTGGAGATATTGAAATGGACAAAAATAAATGATTTTTTTTTTTGCATTATATAGGACGAGCCAATGTGCAATCACGCACATATAGGATATGTTGGATTTCATTGTCCACCTATTATAAGTCAACAAGATCATGCTCGCATTCATCATTAACATTTCTTTAATCTCGCTTTTTCTTTTAATAAATTTAGATAAGCATCGCATTTCAAAGTGCTACAAGAGACTCTTTGAGCAGCAGGGTTTAGTGTGTTTTGATAGTAACAAAGAAATCTATGGTCTTTGCCCGTGGTAAACGGCTTCTCAACCATAACGACATATTTGACTATTCACGTCTATTAGTGGCTTGTGAAAACATAGAGTTATGAAATGCACCCGATAGATCATGTGGGAAGGCTCGCTGTGATTTATCCGCATTCAAGTTGGGGTGGAAACTTCTTAGGTATCTCGATACGTTGCCGGTCCCACCACTAGGTGGATGGATGTAGCCTTTGCCATTATTGTAAAGTTTATAAAATGCCTTATTCTGTGTATAATCTAAGGTAAAATACTGCCGTAAGTGACTACTGGCACATCTAGTAGTGGAAACTGTTGACGGATTTTCAACTATCGTGCTCTCGGAATCAAATGTTTCACCGATGCCGGAAGCAGGTTGAGCACATTTTGCACTAGGCAATTCACCGAATGGTGATTCTTCTAAATGAGAGGAAATAACCACATGCTTGTGAGGATTATATTCAAATTTATCATTATTTTCCCATTTTAAAGTGTTTATAAATGGTGGCTTTATCACGGGATCTAAAAATTACGCTATTGGGTATTGAACTAAACTATTAGTATAATATTCTTAGTGTTATGCTAGTAGGATATTCTTTAGATATTTAACATAATCCTATCTCTGTATAGCATTCTATACATATGATACATTAACAATCCTGTTAGGCATGCTTTCTAAAATATTCTCTCACATGATATCAAAGCAAAGTCAACCCTAATTCTCTTCTCAAACTTAACCCTAGTTCCCACCTTTCAACTCTCTGCCTCCCACACTAAACTTACATTTTCTCTTCTTCCGAAATTGTAATGGGAAAGCAATTGGTCAATTTCTCAATTTAGAGAAGCTCTTTTTGTTCAAATGCAACCACACAATCCTGACCCCATTATACTTTCAATTATCCACCACTCGTATTGCCTCAGGTAGGCCGTCCTTATTGTTTCTGGTGATTCGACTCCTAATCCAGGCTCGGGTAATTTCATGGCAGCCCATCTCCTTCCTCGAGTCCGCTACCCTCCTCTCCGGTTCCGGCTATTCCCATTGCCCCTCGTCTACCAACGAGCCTATCCTCTCGTTTTTCACTTCCCGACTTCCGCCATCTCAATTTGGAGCCTTCCCATATGGTATACCTCTTCTACCTCTCTCTCTCTCTCTCTCTCAAATACCCATGACAGAATTAATACTTTATTGGTGGCTTTACCCTAAGTCTCATCCCCCCTCCCTATGACCTACCCCTCGAATCTTGTCTACCCCTATGGTAAGTTGGCCTTATCAACTTCCTCTCCAGTGACACTCTCTCTCTCTTTCCTTCTGTTGTCACAAGTCTCATTATAGTTAAACTTAAGTCTGCCACTGACTATCCCTAACGGCGCAAACAGATCTCAATGATTCTTCAATCTTATCATGTCATGGGGTTTGCTGGCTCCTTTCCTCGGGTGATTTTACAAAATAGCATGTTTAGTAATTTTTATTACTAAAATAGCACGCAAAAATTTTAAATTACAAAAATAACCTGCCTAATTAGTATGGCACTGCCACGTCAGTAGGGGCATTTTGATCTTTTTCATTTTTGAAAATTTAAAAAAAAAAAAAGAAAAATTAGTTTCATTTTTTTTACGCATGTAGAAACTTTTCACAAAAATTTAAAAAAAAGGTAATTACCTAAATTTTTTGTGTCATATTATATAGATATTATTATTATTTGATATACATAAATTTATCCAATTTTTAAAAAGTATTGTCCAAAAAAAAATATTTACTATTAATATTATTATTATATATCGTAGTTTATATGTCATATAAAATAAAATATTTTTTCAACATCATAAAAATAATAATAAAATATTTAGAATATTAAACATATAATTATTTTGAGGAAAAACCATTATAGACGCATAATGAAGTCATTAGTGTAATGTGATCCCATAATTATTGGAAAAATGGCGTAAAAATTAAAAGATTTCTTCATGCATAACTATATTATACAAGCTAGTAGAGCCTTGTGGTATATTTAATTAAAGTTGTGGTACATATACTTAAAACTCGTGGTACATTTCTAAAACTCATTGTAAATGTGTTCAAACTAAGTTGGGTGCCTTTAAAACCATTAGAGATCCTTAATAAAGTCATTAGTATAGCATAATCCTATAATTAGTGGAAAAATGGCATCAAAATTAAAGATTTCTTCATTTATAACTATGTGATACAAGTTAGTAGAACCTTATGATACATTTAGTTTAAAGTAGAGATATATTTAGTTAAAACTCGTGGACATTTATAAAACTAACTCCAAATGGGTCCAAAATAAGTCGGGGTAAATTTAGGACCACTATAGATGTTTAATAAAGTCATTAGTGCAACATAATCCAATAATTAATAGAAAAATAATGTAAAAATTAAAGATTCTTTTAAGTATAACTATTTGGTACAAGCTAGAAGGATCTTGTGGTACATTCAGTTAAAAGTCGTGATACATTTTCTTAAAACTCATTGTACATTTCTAAAACTAATTTCAAATGGATACAAACTAATTTAGGGTACCTTTAGGCCATTAGAGAATCTTAATGAAGTCATTAGTATAATGCAATCCCATAATTAGTGGAAAAACGGTATCGAAATTAAAGATTCCTTCATTTATAACTATATGGTACAAACTAGTAGAACCTTGTGGTACATTTAGTTTAAAATAGAGATACTTTTAGTTAAAACTCATGGTACATTTATAAAACTAACTCTAAATGGGTCTAAAATAAGTTGGAGTATATTTAGAACCATTTTAGACGCTTAATAAAATTATTAGTGTAACATAATCCCATAATTAGTAGAAAAATGGCTTAATGAAGTAATCTATAGTTTTGATGCCATTTTTCCACTAATTATGAGATTACGTTACACTAATGACTTCATTAAGACTCTCTAATGGTCCTAAAGATACCCCAACTTAGTTTGGACCCATTTGGAATTAGTTTTAGAAATTTACCACGACTTTTAACTTATGTACCACGAGGTTTTACTAACTTGTATCACATAATTGTATATGAAGAATTCTTTATTTTTTTTGTTTTTTCATTGATTATGGGATTATATTACACTAATGAGTTCATTAAGTATCTATAGTGGTCCTAAATATAGCCCAATCTTATTTGGGCCCATTTCGAGTTAGTTTTAGAAGTGTACCAATAGTTTTAACTAAATGCACCATGACTTTGAACTAAATGTACCACAAGATCCTACTAACTTGTACCACATATGTATACATGAAAGAACCTTCAATTTTTATGCCATTTTTCCACTAATTATGGGATTATGTTACACTACTGACTTGATTCGTCCTAAATGTGCCCCAACTTATTTTTGACCCATCTGGAGTTAGTTTTAGATATGTACCACGCGCTTTAACTAAATATACCTCTACTTTAAACTAAATGTACCGTAAGGTTATGCTATCTTGTACCACATAGTTATACATGAAGGAATCATTTATTTTTATGCCATTTTTTCACTAATTATGGTATTATGTTATACGAATAAAGCAAAAGGCATTATGTTATATTAATAACTTTATTAAAAATATGTAATTGTCCCAAATGTACCCCAACTTAGTTTGAACCAATTTGGAGTCAATTTTATGAATGTACCATGAGTTTTTACTAAATGTACCTCTAGTTTAAACTAAATGTACCTCCACTTTAAATTAAATGCACCACAAAGTTCTACTAGCTTGTACTATATAGTTATAAATGAATGAATCTTTAATTTTGATGCCATTTTCTTACTAATTATGGGATTATGCTATACTAATAACTTCAATAAGGATCTCTAAAGGTCTTAAAGGCACCCCAACTTAGTTTGACCATATTTGGAATGAGTTTTAGAAATGTACCATGAGTTTTAAGTAAATGTACCACGACTTTTAACTAAATGTACTATAAGGTTCTAATAGTTTATACCACATAGTTATACATAAAGAAATCTTTAATTTTTACTTTATTTTTTGAATAATTATGAGAATCACGTTATACTAATAACTTCATTATGCGTCTATAATAGTTTTTTTCTTAAAATAATTATATTTTTAATATTCTAATTATTTTATTATCATTTTTATGGTGTACAAAAAAAATATTTTATTTTATATGACACATAAACTTCTATATATAACAACAATATCAATAGTAAATATATATATTTTTTTGGACAATACTTTTTAAAAAATTGGACAAATTTATACAAATCAAATAATAATACCTATAGAATACGTTACAAAAAGTTTAGGCAATTACCTTTTTTACATTTTTGTAAAAAGTTGTTGCACGGTTTAAAAAAATTAATTTTCCTTTTTTTAGTTTTCAAAAATAAAAAATGACCAAAATGCCCCTGCTTAGTGGCAGTGCCATGCTGATTAGATGTGCTATTTTGATAATTTTAAATTTTCACATGCTATTTTAGTAATTTTGAATTTGCACGCTATTCTGGAAATAAAAATTACCCTACGTGCTATTATGGAAAATCACCCTCGCCCCCCCCCCCCCCCCCACCCCCAAAAAAAAAAAAAAAAAAAAAACACATCCAACAACCCAGTGGCGTCCTCATTATCAACCCTAATCACTTTAATTGGGCATGTATAGATCAAAGTATTAGGTCTTCTTTATCTACCTTCGTAGCTCGTCCAATATTAAATGATGTTATTCATCATCCCCCTTCTAAAGACATGTGGGATGCGCTTGCCAAAAGATTCATGGATCATTCCCTAGTAAAAGAATTTGACCTCCGCTCTCAACTTGTTATTCTCTGTAAAGAAAATAAGACCACGAATATATACCTTACTGAGTTTAAACCATACCAAATAATCTTGTTGTCATAGATTTGCCCTTCTCTAATTGGGAGTTGATTCACTATGCCCCCTTTGGATTACCCGCTAAGTATGGTCCCTTTAACACCTTCATCCCTAACTTCTCCCAAAACTTTACCTTTGAACAACTCAAGATCCCTTTACTGCATGAAGAAGCGGCTCTTACTCGAATTTAGGGACATTCCAACCTTGATCATAGTCATGCCTTAGTTGCTACTAGCTAGCCTAAGGATTCAACAGGTGGTGAGTGTGACCATGGTGGGTGTATAAGTGGGGGTCAAGGACACAATTCCAAAGGCCAAGTAGGATATGGTGGTCGGAATGGCGGCTGCAGTTATCTAGCACAACCAACACCGTTGTATGGTGGACCTTTGCCACAGCTCAACTTGGGCTTGGGTTTGGCTCCAGGAGGTCCTAATGGATTACCTCTGCACTTTCATACTTGGGCACGACCCTCATGTACATCCTGTCATCAGTCCAGTGATGGTATACTTGGATCTCGACCTCTTGTGTTTCAAATTTGCTATCAGGTAGTCATGCCGCCTCCCATTGTGTTCACCAATATGCCCAGACTGATCTATCTTATTTTCTATCGACCATGTTTGTCTCTTATCCGTCTGACTACACGTGGTACTCAAATTCTGGTGTGTCCAACCATATGATTTCAAACTCTAGTATTTTGACAAATTTGCAATCTTACACTGGTTCTAAATCTATTCAAGTTGGCAATGGTTCTTTTCTTTCTATTTCTCATGATGGCTAGCCTACTATTCATACAAAGTCTTGCTCCTTTTCGTTGTCTAACGTTTATTTAACAACTTTGTCGTGATATAACTATGTTGTTGAATTTGACTCCTCTTCTTTTGTGTCAAGGACAAAGCTACAGGAACACTCCTCCTCAGGATTCGCAATAATAGACCTCTCTACGGCTTTTTCCCTCACCTTTCTGGAGTTGTGGCAAAGGGCAGTCACCGCTAAACTATGGGACAGGCGCTTAGGACACCTAGGAAATTCAATTTTAGATATTATAAATCGTCGTTGTTTACTTTCTACTAGTTCTTGTTTGTTAAAACATTACAATGCATGTTTTAGGTAAGTCTCATAGACTTCTGTTTTCTTGTGTTATTCATACGACTACTAAACTTTTACAATTAGTTCATTCTGATGTTTGGCGAGCTCCTATTGCATCTAACTGTGAGTTTTAGTATTATATTATTTTTATTGATGATTTTTCTCATTTTTCGTGGTTATATCCAATGCGAAGGAAAGATGAAGCTTGAAAATCCTAATTGGCTTCTAGTCTTTGCATCCACTTGCCACAATCCAGGGATCCAAGTAGGGTTAGGCTTTGTTGTCTTTTTCTCCCTATTTTATGATTTCAACATCTTTGTTGAAAACTAATTTCATCTAAAAATCAAGTGCTTTCAAAGTAATGGAGGTCGGGATTTTGACAATCGTGCTATGAGTGCTCTCTGTTGAACCCTTGGCCTACACTTTTGTCTTTCCTATCATGGTACTACACAACAAAATGGAAAGGCAGAATGTAAGCATCAACATATAAATGAAATGGTACAGATGCTACTTCTTTTATCTTGTTTGCCCCCACTGTTTTGGGCTGATGTAGCCTCCATTTCTTGATAAAATCTATCTTCTTTTGAAAAACTCTTTCACCAAGCACTTGACTATGGCTTTTTTCACGTCTTTGGAAGTGTATGTTATCCTAACATCACTCTCCATACTGGTCATAAATTAGCACCCCATTCCATATCTTGTGCCTTCCTTGGGTATGCATCGCACTATAGAGTGTACCGTTATCTTGACTCAGTCATGGGTCATGCTTATATTAGTCATCACGTGCACTTTGTAGACAATGCTTTTCCCTATCCTAAATTATTGCCTAGTGTAGTGACACTCTGTCCTGCAAGTCTTGTTCAGCTTCCTCTTCATATCACGTCCATGACGACTCCACCTACGTATGGTCGTTACTGTCATCTCCCTCATTGGCAGTCACCTCAGCTTCGCACCTTTTGCCTGCTTCCTCTAGTCGTGAGGTGGCGACTGTTTACCCACTGACCGTGCCTACCATCGTCGAGAGTCGAGGCAGCTTGGCCACTCCTCCCTCTAGCTCAGTTAGCGGGTGCCTTGGGTGCACCATCGAGTTCCTCTAATGATGACTCGGTTGCCTCTTCTGAGGCTAATGATGTACCATTGCCCATACCTACTAAGCCCATTGTATCACAAAATGTCCATCCTATGCGCATTAGGATTAAAGATGGCATATGAAAGTCCAAACATATTCTCTATTTGTCCTTTATCATGGTCATACAGGAACTCATAGTCCATTCTCCAACTGGATGTCAAAAATGCATTTTTACATGTTTTTTAACTAAAGAAGTGCATATAAAACAACCACAAGGCTTTATACACCCCAAGTTTCCTAACAATGTTTATCGCCTGTGTAAAGCTCTCTAATGGCTCAAACAGGCACATCGAGCTTGGTTTTATAGGTCTAGTACGTTCCTCTATTGTTTTGGGTTCCACTTTAATAAGGCAAATCCCTCTCTTTTCATGCATCGATCCCCTACGAGGATCGCGTGTCTTCTCATATATATTGATGATATTATTCTTACTGGTTCAAAACCATCTCATCTACAATATCTTATTGCCTCCCTATTGACTTAGTTTTCCATGAAGGATCTTGGCCCTCTTCATTACTTCCTTAGCATTGAAGCCAAACCCTCCGAGCATGGTCTCTTCCTTACTCAACACAAATAAACCATTGATCTCCTTAGTTAGCATGACATGCTTGAGGCCAAGCCGGTACAAACACCTCTCCCGGCCCAAGTTCAACCATTTTTGACTAATGGGGATCCACTTGATGATCCAACCGAGTATCAAAGTGTGATGGGTGCTCTCCAGTATCTCACCATGACCTGTCTTGATATTTGCTATGCTATTAACCGTATGTCCCAATTTATCTATGCACCGAGGTCCTCTCATTGGTGGATGGTCAAGCGAATCCTTTATTACCTCAAACATAAGCCTGATCATGGTCTCATTATTTCCCCAAGATCTTGCACGGCTATAACTACTTAAGCTGATGCTGATTGGGGTGGGTGTCCTGACACTCGTCTCTCCAATACTAGCTTTGCCCTCTTTCTTGGTCCCAACCTTATCTCTAGGGGTGCCAAGAAGCAACACATCGTTTCCTAGTCTGATGCAGAGTTTGAGTATCAAGTTGTGACACAGGTCGTTGCTGAGTGTAGCTAGCTTAGGAGGTATCTTATGCATGATATTGGTCTTTGTCACTCTAGTTCAGTTCAGAATTTTTGTGACAATATTTCAGCCACATATCTTGCTACTAATCCTATCTCCAATTATCGTAATAAGCACGTTGTTGTTGACTTTTACTATGTTTGAGATAAGGCAATTAAGGGTGACATTCAGGTTTGGTATACTCCCATCACTAAACATGTCCCTAATATTTTTACCAAGGGTTTATCTTCTAATCATTTCCGCATTCAGAGGGCCAATCTAGGCATTCGGCTGCCACATTCAAATTAAGAGGGTTTATTAGTATAATATACTGAGTATTATGTTAGTAGGATGTTCACTAGATATTTTACAGTAATTCTATCTCTATATAGCTTTTCTATATATATGGTACATTACCAATTAATGTACCTTAGGTTCACATATTTTATTTCTCATTCCTACAGTATATTCGGCTTTTTATATTTGTGTTTTGTTGTAATCTAGGTATATTTAGGCTTGGAGTGCAATGGAGCAAACAAAGGTTGAAAAGTGGGGAATCAAGCATAATCGAGGCATATTTGAAGACTACTCTGAGAAACCCAACCACATGTGCAAAAGATGGACCAATCGGGTCATAATTCAGTAAATCAAATAAATCTGGTAGAGTTTCAGGTACTAAATGATCAATCGGCATGAAGTACCGATCGGTCAACAGCCCACAGTAGGACGGAGTTTACAGTGGAGCTACCGATAGATCGAGAAATAGGGCCGATCAATCGACCGGCTATAGACAGCCAGCTTGGCGAATCGGTCAGTCCTCATGTTGCGGATATAAATACCGGGGGGGCTAATTTGAGGATCTTTTGCCACATCTCCTCTCCTCCTCTCCTTTCTAAAGCCGCTACGAGATCCAATTGGTCTCAAACAGTGGTCAGAGTGTTGGCGGAATTAAAGTAAGGATCAATATCAAACATCGATTGAGGGAGTCTTCGCTTTCAAGTTTTATTCATTGTTTTCTCTGTTTTAGATTTTATGATGTATAAAACTCACACGAAGGAGTAGACACTTTGAGCTTAGGGATGAATGATGGATAGTTATCCGTATCCTAAATTTATATTATGCTTTTGACAATAGTTTTGTTATGCTATTTACTCACCCCTGTGGGAAATTTATGATTGTTGTTTGGTTTTCTTTGTATGTGCTTGTAGCCATATTAAGATCTCCAAATCATTAGCATTGATCTATGAGCTTGTAGCCTAAACCATAATATAACTGGTTTTCATACGTGGTCAAGGTTGAGATTGTACCAAACCCCAAACACAATCTTTTATATAATTTAATATTGAATTAGTAGCAAGAAAGAAATTAAGTAGTGTTAATGAAATATCTGATTATATACGTAGGGTGATATGATATGTTATACCTCCAGACTAGTTTATTATCTTAAACCCTAGTATAAATATTAACTCAAGCTTAGTGCTTGTAGCCTAAGCCTCCTAAATCAATGTCATAGTAGAATATAATGGCAGGATACGAATAAAGCTACCCTAAATTCATTCCATGAACTAACTTCAATTGAATTGACACCTTAGTATAGATTTTATTGTCTTCTTCAATTAATTGTCCAAACAATCAACAAAATCCCAAAAATCAAATCAATCATTAATAACAAAATCCAACTTGACTCTGATTCCCTGTTGATAGGTCTCATATACCCGATTTAGCTACAACGATCTCATACGCTTGCAAGTACGCGGTTTTAAACCACACTTTTAAAATTGCATCAGCAATTGATGTGTTTTTCTATGTCTATCAAAATTTAATATTAACCCTATCCACTAAACACATCTAAATTAAAGTTTAGGGCAAGAGGGTGTCGAACCACATGGACTAAGAGTACATGAAGTTTATTCTATAACCTAAATTGATTTGAGGAAAAATTGAGAGATTTTTGTAAAATTAATCTAGAAAACGATAATTAAACTAAGGTAATCTACCTTTAAAGGGGAAAAGTGTATGGAATTGGAACCTTAAGTTTCGAATACATCATTAGCCAATTATTCTTGTGTTAACTCTTAAATTTGTATTATTGATTGTTACATGGGTAGTGGTTTAGGCTACAAGCTTCAACCTACTATAGTGATGTTGTTAGTATCACGTATTGACCCTATCTAACTAAAACATAAGGAAAATAAGCTATATCTAACGTATTGTTAATTACCAAGTATTGGCCTTATCTAACTTAAAGCGTAGGAAAGATATGCTTTAATTAACAATTCGGTGAATATTATTGCTTGATTAATTAATCCTAAGGCTCCAAGCACAAAGAGTTAATTTATATAATCAACATCAACGATCAAAGGTTACAAACTTAATAATCATCTCAATTGAATAAACAATAAAAACATAATATTTCAAAGTATTTATCTCAATCAAGCAATTCATATAACAAATAAAGTATCCTAAAATTAAAAGTAATATAAAAGTAAAAAAGCTAAGACTTCATCTAAAACCCTTGAGAGCAAGTTAGCCCTCCATCAATGATGAACTGGTGAAGGAGGAGATGATCGAACTCATATCGGTCTTCAGGTTAATTTCGCTCTCATTTCAATTTAACTAAGAAAAAGCAAATTAAAATTGGGAGGAGAGAATTGGCGAGAGAGAGAGGCGGTCAAAAAATATAGAACCCAAAAACAGAGCATATCCCAATCCCCTAAAATAGAGACCTAAACGAACTTGTATACTGCTGCTGATGTGGGCTGAAGCTGGTGTCGGTTGAACAGGGATGCAGGTGTTGGGCTAAGCCGAGGTTGATGGGCCTGGTGTTCTGGGCTGGACTGAGGACGATAGTGACGGGCCTGAGGGTGAGTTGCTGGTGACGATGGGCCTGACGCACTGGAGGTTGGAGCTGGGCCTGGAAGTGAGGACGATGCTGCGTGGGCTTGGTGTCAGTGTGGGTCGCAGGTGATGGGCCTGAGGGTGGAAGTTGATGTTGGGCCTGCGTTGATGGGCTGTGCAGCAAGCGGTGGAGGGCTGAACAGGGGCGCCGGTGTGTTGGGCCTGACAGAAGATGGGCTTTGTGCTAATCTTGGGCTGTGCTGGACTGGAGACGGAAGTTGGTTGTTGGGCTGGACTTGCTGGTATTGATGGGCCTGGTGGTGATGACGCAGTGATGATGGCCTAAACTTGGTCTGTGCGCGGGATGCAGTGCGGGTCGGGCTGTCTGGAGTTGATGGGTACTATAGCAGGCTCTTGATCCCGTACCCGATTGACTTGATTAAATTGCCTATGCCTCGAATTTTGTCTTATTTGCATCAAATTTAACAATTTACGGGATTTTAATCTTCGAATCTATAAAACATAAAAAATGTCAATGTGAGGATATATCGATAATTAAATATATGCAAAATATTTAAAATAGCAAATAAAAGATGCATAAATATGAGATACATCAACACCCCCACACCTAACTTTTGCTAGTCCTCGAGCAAAATATTGTATTGACACAAAACTTAAGCAGCCAACTATCCCAACCTTCACCAAGTCTTCCAAGATTAACATATACATTATAATTCAAGACAAGATTAAGTTATCCAGAGCAATCTCCAATTTCATAAATTCAGATGATTAAACTTCAAAACTCGTCATATAATTTCATTAACTGTGTATCAATTGATGGAAACTACTCAAGCAATTTAAGTACATAAGTGAACGTGAATGGGATCTCATTTAAATTCTAGCATCTAACCAAATATACCAAGGTTTTGTACACCCACATTATTGAATCACATAAATACATGCCCATATATTAAGAATTCTAAGTGGCATATGAGTGACAACTTTACAATATTTTGACCTTGATAAAGCACAAAAGAAGTACAACTTTATCATAAATGCACATTAATTTTCACTTTGTTCTTTTTTTTTTTTTTCCTCTTTGGAGGGAACTTTTTGCTTTCTTTCTTTCTTTTAATTTTTTCATTTTCTTTTTTTTTTCTTTTGTTTTCTTTCTGTCCAATTTTTGGACTTTCGCATAACAAGTACCTCAGCATTATAATTGACAATGATCAACAAGTATTTTACATTGCATCAAGAGGTAAGAATTAGGATAAGCCAATAGGACAAGCCCACAAAATTTAAGACATATAGGATTATTTACTCAAACTTATCAAATTTTCACAACACGAAAGTTTTATGCATAGTAAATATATAAGCGGTATAAGTAGAACCCATTAATATCAACAATGAGTGACAATACCCACTCACAAATATTGACTAAAATCATTTAATTTTTTGAAATTAAAAGAAAAAAATAGACAATTAATCCTATTATTATTCTAACATGCTCAAAATGCCAAAAAAAAAAAAAAAAATTGTTACAAATTTGTTGCTGGGTTCTACAGGGAAAGAGGTGGGGATAAAGAAGAAAGGCCAAATGTCGAAAGAAAAAGACATCTACCCCTTGGCAACATGTCTGCCTGCACTCATCGCCACGACAGCCATTTTTGCATGCTTACTTCCCCTGCTTCTTCTTCTTCTTCTACTACCGCAGAACACAACCCTGTTCATGATCTGCTCTTCTAAGCTCTGAGAGTGAGAAAAGAAGAGAGAGAGATGGCGAGTGATGTGGGGAGGACTGCTCTGGTGGGGGTGACGGACAAGGCGAGGCATGCCATGGCCACTGAAGCTCCTTATTCTCTTCTTACTGTTGAGCGCAAAGTCCGCACTGACCTCGAAGTTTCCCTTCCCAAGCCTTGTGAGTGCTTTCTCTTATGACTACTCTGCTTTGAGTTTGTTTAAATGTCTGCTAAGTGTTTGTTTAAATGTCTGACCGAGATTGCGCAAGCGACTTATGGGTGCTTGTTGACTTTCTTAAAAGGCTTGCATATGGAGACCTTAGTTACCCCAAAACAAACATAGGGAGATCTTGTCAAAAATAACGAGTTATTTACGGTGGTTCCTAATATTTTCAAGCCTGTTTAAATTGGTTTTTTTCTTTTATGTAAAATAGCTCTATTATTTATAATTTTGTTCATATTAGTCTCCAATAATAATGTTTTATTTTACGATAAAGTTAATACTCCACCTTGTGACCAAAATTAAGTTAAAATTAAAACATGAGTGACTACTTTTGTTCTAAAATAAAATATTATAGATCATTTTTAATAAAAGGAAAAACTAGAAACTAATTTGGATAAAGTTACAAATGTTAAGGACCATTTTGAGCTAAATAAACAATAAATGACCAATTTAAATAAATTTAAAAGCACTGGACCAACGGTTTAAATAACTCCAAAAATAACTTGCATTGGCATCCGTGGCATTATGCTAAATTGTTCATCCTGATTAAAAAGCATTATGCTGCATGGTTATTCTCTGCAGTGTTCAAATTAGCCAGATAATTTTTCTCTCAGTCAATTATATGATATCGACCAGTGAAGTTCGAGTTCATAGCCCCGTATATTTAGCATAAGCTGGGTTTTGGACCGGCCATGAAAAAAAGGGAAGGTCACAGAAGATAACCATGATGAGTAAATCATGAACTATTTATTCTGTTAACTTTGGCCTTTAGTTCTAGACAAAGGAAGCATGCCAAAATGATAGACGGTATGATGCTAATTGAATGTAGTTTCCAAAGATGTAGCATTCTGTGAAGGTCTAGGATATCCTCTTATTATAGTTCAAGAATTGAATGGAGGTGATTAATACTCCCTCCAGCCTGAAATGCTTCACCTTTTCGATGTCATATAAGATAAAGAGACTCTTTGTACATATTCTCTTGTAAAGTATCCATCTTTCTATTTCCGTATGCACTACTAGATGTAAACATCGGGTTAAATTATTGGAACATTAGAAATTTTCACAATAAATTGAATCACTCTAAGGTCTTGTTTTGCGTTTGGAATTGCAGCCAGGCTGAGACTGGAATTAGGATCTGAAATTCTAATCCTGTTGTTTAGTTCACCTACTACAATTCCACTACCTAATTTAATAGACTTGAGTTTTAACTGAAAGTCATACATTCTAATTCCTTGGACTAGGGGAAAGAAATTGCAATTCCACATTAATTCTATTGACCTGAAACACTAATGGCGAATCATGTTCTCGAGTTTGAAACTTTGCATTTTAGGTGTTTCCCCCAATTATGATTTCTATTTTTCGTTTTGTTGAAAATCCAAATGGCAAGACCTTGGACATGATATGGGAGGTATAGAATGCATTTCATTATTTGTGCTTCAGACTTGTATCAGCTATTAAAATGGTGTAAAGCAGTGCAGCATGAAGATCATCAGACTGATTGATGTCATTAACTTATTATGGTGCTCTGAACTGTGAATCCAGGAAAGTTAAATCCAACAATATTTGACTATCACATGGGGAGGCATGGAAGCAATAATATTTGAGATGGAATTAGAGAGATGGGGTATTAGTCAACTTTTCAAATTTGTATGTGGATAATCGACAATGATGATTCTAAGGCTGACAAAATCTGTCACAATGTTATAATACAAATACGACAAGAAAATAGCGGGTTTGGATTCAGATTTCGGATTTGGGGTTGAACTTGGATTGACATGTTAAATTTGTGTAAGTAATTGGTTCAGGTCAATGCGTTGGAAACACATTTCAAAGTTTTAAACGGGACGTTTCATATTAGGATGAGCCTATTTATTTGCTTAATATGATGTCAGTCATGTTGGTTATGGATGGTTATTTGAGTTGTATATTGTTGTTAGCCTGCCAATCTAGATAGGTCATTGTAGCCTAAGTTGGTATATGATAATATGAATTATTCTTTTCTTAGGTTAAAATTTCATAATTTGTTTACCACAATTTAAATACGTCAGTTCTTACTATTGTCAAGTGTAAGGGGCATAATGTTGGCGTCTTTTTAGATTTTATATAACTAAATGGTGACCCTACAGGTTACCTAACTGTTAATTGGGTTAGATTAGGATTGAGGGTTCTTAATCTGTTTAGTAAATGGGTTGGGTCCTTACTAGGACTCCTCAATATGACACAGAATGTTTGCAACGTTGTATGATTCCATCACAAAATCTGACAACAGACAAACTCTTTATACATATTTGGTTTAAAATCCCATCTGCCTATGGGTGTTCATGGGTTGTGTAATACCCAAGACCCACCCAACCCAAATCAATTGGGTTGGGTTGGGTTGGGTATTATTTCAACTTTGGGTCTAGTGGGTCCACTATGCTTTGTACCCATGGGTATCGGGTATGGTTCTGGGTTACCCGTGGGTCGGCATTCATTATCTTGGAGCATTTCCAAATGAGCCTAAATCAAGATTAAATGAGCCTAAATAAGGCGAACATATCTCGGATATTTTAATGTTTGACTATTTATTATTTAGGTACTCAGACATTTCAATATATAAGTGGGATACTTTGATGTTTGACTGTTACTTAGGTATCCGACGTTTCAATATATAAGTATAATACCTCAAAGTTTGACTATTTATTACTTAAGTACCTGACGTTTTTATATATAAGTTGGATACCTGAGATTTGACTATTTATCACTTCGGTATCCTGAAGTTCCAATATATAAGTGGGTTTCCTTAAGGTTTAAAACTTCTATCTATTAGGCACATGGATATTTTAAAATTTTATCAATCCGGTATTCTTCTTCTGAAATTCGATAGATATTTATTGGAAAATGTTAAATTAGAACATGACTCCGATAATATATAAGTATTTTCATTACAATTTGGTTATTTTGGCAAAAGATGTTGATACGACATATGATTTTAGCAATATATGTTAGTAGTTTACATGAAAATTTGATGAATATTTTATCATAATTTGTTCAATTTTTGTCAAAAAATATTGATATGACTTATATTTTATCTTCGCATAAAACTGGTTAGATTTCTAAAACAATTTCATGAAATTCCAACATAGGGTACTTCAATTGTATTGTATATAATTGAAATAGGGTACCTAGATAATAAACGCTAAAATCTTAGGGTACCTAACTGATTATATATATATACACACATGCGGATGATCTAAAATAGAAAAATCCTAACATATTATCATTCAGATCAATAGTTGATAATTAGATTCCCTTCTTGGCTTTGTATCGATTATCTATCTTAAACTCAAATTAGAATTAGTTAAAATCGAAACTTAGATGAATGCTTATGCACTAACCAAACATGGCCCTACCCAACCCAACCCGACCCAACCCAAAACCATCATCCTACCATTTGATGGATACGGGTTGGGTATGGGTCAAATGTTGGATGGGTCATGTTGGTTCTTGACCCAACCCACCCAAACCCAACCCACATGCACCCCTTGATATGCCCCATTAAACAAAGCAAATTACTCTCTGCTGAACGTTCATTCATGATAGTGCATTAGTAGGGCGTCTGATAGAGAAAATTTGCAGCAATACTTAACATCATAGATTTAAATCTGCATAAGACTTCATACATCTAACCCTACTTTATCACAAGCCTTATATAAATGTCTGCCCTTACTGTTGAGGTGTCAAGTTTACATGTTTCCGTTACACAGATTGGTTTGTTTTCGTCCTTATGGTACCTTTAGTATGTCATGTGAAGAACTTCAACATTAATGAACTTGAATGTGAATTTTGATGTAGCTGCTTAGACATCTCCAATTTTCTTATGCAACAGATTTATAGCTCTATGAGACAGATCTTGGGTTGATGTTTAGTGTCTTAAAGCGTGATGCAATCAAACATTTGGCTTGTTTCCCCTTTTAATTCTCTCGTCACAAGCATAGTTAGCTTACGTTAGTAGTATAATACATGTTTTATAATACATATCCGTATTTTTTCCGAATAAAAAGCAAAAGATCAATTGAAAATATTCATATTTGTGCATAAATATCTATCTATATTCTATATTTTGTAAAATTTGCCACTTCCACTTCCAAACTATTGACTTGTACATTATTTTTATAACAATATATCATACTTACTACTGGTATGAGGTGGCACCGTCAAGTAGAATCAAAATTGACATAATTGCATTTCTTTTCTCTTTATCAGTAATTTAGAATGAGTTGTTATAGACATGAATGTGTGTGCATGTGTGTATAAGCCAGGGAATTTTTGACAAACTGTTTTATATATATAGAGCTAAATAATATACAAATGTTTTAGATTCTGTTTAGTTCCAGTACCATGTTTTACTAACTATGGTTGCATGATATGAAGATCTTGCAAGGGCACTGGCTGCACCAGATAGAGACCATCCTAATGGAACTCCAGGCCATGAACATCGCGGTCTAAGCGTTCTTCAACAGCATGTTGCTTTTTTCGACCAGAACGATGATGGAATTATATATCCCTGGGAAACCTTCTCTGGTAATTCTCTGTGCTGAAACACTCTTCTTAGAACTTCATATCTTTACTTAGCATTATGTGTCATAACGTCTATGTCAACTGTCGTACTCTTACAACTGATTTACCAATTAAACTTAACAAGTTTTCTGCTCTTTTTGAAGGTCTACGCGCCATTGGTTTCAACGCAATTGCATCACTTATCATGGCCATCGTCATTAATGTAGGATTGAGTTGGTATACTCTCGATGTAAGTTGAATCCATAGAATGAGTAAATACCTTGTTTTCGATTTCCTTGTTTGCATTTCCAATCTCTAGGAAAATATTAGGCTTGTTGGGTTATCAAGGACTATGTTACTCTGATTCATTCTGCTCTTTAGCACCTGTGTCTGACCCCCTTGGACATCTGGATACAATATGACATTTCGGATACTTCAGTGTAGATGGAAAAAAAGGATATGTATCAATATCTTATCCTTCTCCATGAGTCCAAGCAAACATAGATCAAGGATGCAAAGAGAGCCAGTTTCTTCTAAAACAACTTTAACTCAACACTGCCAAACCACTTAGGTCTTGTTTGGAACATGGAATTAGAGCCCAGACTTAGGCTGAGATGTGGAACATGGGTTCAGAATTCCAATTTTGTTGCTTGGTTCACTTGTTCGTTTCCTTTTTTATTGCTTCAAACTCTGCTATGAAGTTTAACACGAGTATTCTCCCCCTACTTATTCTTATGATGAAGGGATGGTTTCCTTCTCCTTTGTTTCCCATATACGTACACAACATACACAAAGCGAGGCACGGCAGTGACTCCGGAACCTATGACACTGAGGGAAGGTAATTCCTCATATAATCTCTCAGGCTTTTCTTGGAAAACACATAATCTGACCGTTCTATGACTATTTTCAAATTAAATTTCAGGTTTGTCCCATCCAATATCGAGAATATTTTCAGCAAGTATGCACGCACAGTGCCTGATAAGCTAACCTTTGGGGAGCTATGGAGCATGACTGAGGGAAACCGTGTTGCATTCGACCCGTTTGGTTGGTACGTTTTCAACACTTTGGTCATTTGGAATGGGTCATTTTGGATTTCAAATTTTTTTTAAACAGGTAAGGAGAACATTAGACAAGTTATCACTAGACAGCCAAGTGCATTAACACAAATAATCCTCTCGAGATGTTGAAGCGATTGTCCTTTACTTCCTCCACTTCCCTGCCAGAAATGATCTATATTTGCCACCAATTCCGCATCTTGATTAAATTACGCAAGAGATTTTGAGCTAATAGTTGAGTGCTTAGCTGTAATCAAATGAAGTGCCTCCATAATTCATATGTATACTATGTTTTATTTATTAATAGACTTATAAATGTATTTACATTATATAAACTAGTTGGCACAGATAAGGACTAAAAGCTCTTAGCAAGGACAGCTGCGAAACCATGAACTGCAATCTGTTTCCACATAATTTGTTTAGGTAATGCTTGGTATGGAAAAACTGCAGGGTAGCAAGTAAGCTTGAATGGATAGTCTTGTACATCCTTGCTAGGGATGAGGAGGGTTTTCTATCAAAAGAAGCCGTTCGACGCCTTTTCGATGGTAGTTTGTTCGAGTACTGCGCCAAGATGAACATGGGCTTTGAAGGCAAGATGTACTGATGCAAATCTTAAGCACTATGGCGCTATTATGTATATGTTAGATTATGTTATAATGTTATACTAAGGTTGTGATAATATATGGGGCTTGTTCAAGTTTATTTGGTAGTGTAACAGAACTGGATCTTTTATAGCAATCGTGAATGAGAAATATGAAATTGATCTTAATTTGTAATGAATTTGCAAAATTTCACAGGTCTTTGGCCCTGATTCATGAAGTTGGATTATATATGGTTTACATGCAGGCCTAAGTGGGGATTTATCATAGGAATAATTGGCATTAGATGGAGTAGCCTATTAAGTTTATATGTTATATGTCTTCTCTTTCACAACCCCAATGTGGGACTACGGGTGTATTTGAAACGAGCCAAGCTCAAGCTCCTCATCGACTCGTTTATATTTATCTCGGCTTGGGCTTTCGTGCTAGCTGACCCGGCTCGGTAAGCTTCAAATTAAGCAAAAATCTTGCAAGCTCATTTAAGCTTAATCTACCCTCATTTGGACTCGTTTAGGCTTCCGTTTGGCTCATTTGTGCAATTTGGCTTGGTTGATAATATTTTGTTGACAATTATATTAAAATAGGCTTGTTTAGGCTCACAAATCTTTGAGCTCGAGCTTCATTAGGCTCGGACTTGGCTTGAGCTCAAAACGAGCTGAGCTTTTTGAGTTTTATGGCGGCCATCTTACGAGAGCTCGCAAGGTGGCTCGGCTCGGCTCATTTACACCCTTTTTTGGGACACATTTTAATTGCACCTTTTGCCTTTTCTGTTTCTCTCGGATCTAACATGCACTACAGAGGGCGTCAGCGCATCAATCCAAATGCACCCTTCTTCTCAAGAGCATGATGTGTCAAACAAGAGCCTGGGATTATTAACCTATTCTGATACCATGTGAAACGTTACCGAGCCTTAAACTTGACTCATAGTTGGCGTATACAAGATTCACATATAAGTCTAATTGAGATTCTATCAAAAATCAATGAACTTGCTAGGCTTATATGATCGCTTCTATCTCAGAATTCCAATATGGAACTTCCTAATAGACTCACATGTTAAGAGTCCTGGATAGAATTTGATATGAATGAATAGAAACTAGGGTATGTATTACTCAATTTATTCTTTTAGAAAATCAACAAAACAATAGCTCAGTGTACAAAATTTCCACCAAAGGACAGAGACGTAGTTTTCGAGAATTGAAATCAGACCCACCAATCTTTGAGGAAGATAATTAGGAAAAAGGCAAAAAAAAAAAAAAAAAAAAAAAAATGGAAAAGAAAGATATGATTCATCAATAGACATAGTAAAGGGGGTTAGGGAGCTTGAATGTTCTCCTTGCAGAGGGAAGTCCCTGAATGCTACTCCACTGATCTCCAACAATGCCCCAGATCCTGTATCCACTCTCCATTAGTTGTTTCCTCACTTCTGCCTTGTAGTTTTGGACCAACTTATTCTCGTCGTTCGGACTTCTGCAAAAAATTTTGAGACAATTTTAGTAGGTCGAAGTTGCTTCTCTTTTTGGCTCCGTTTCGTGAAAATTGATTTTAGTCCCATTTCAATAGTGTCTTTCTTAATAGCTAGTAAAAATAAGGTGAAAAGAAATCTTTTTTCTACCAAAGAGAAGATGACTTCCTCTTAGAAAAAAACAGAATGGATTTTCCTTCAAGAGAGTCTTTTCCATTTTGATCTTATACCTTCAGTCTCAAATGGACTTTAAATGAATCAAAGATAGTTCACATACAAATTTACGATTTTCTAAATCAAACAAAACAGAATCTTACAGGAAAAACAATTATCAGTAAAATCTCCTTAGGAAAATAGAAACTATATTTCATCCAACCAAATAAAGCCTTAAGTTTAGCAACGGGAAATGAATCAGGTACTTAAATTGTGTAAAATGGACCTTAGAATGAGGCTAGACCAGCCATGGAAGCCAACGTGGACCAAGTTGTCAATGGTGGCAGATCGAAGGTGTTCCCTTCTGGAGGAGACCAAGATGATCTGGATTCCCCTGCTTTTTATCTCATTGAAGAGCTTCAGTGTGTGCTCTATTGCTGGTGCTTTACCTTGGCTCATCCACTCCTCCAAGTTGGTTAAGTTCAACTTCTCCCCTCTGTATTCACCACGACAAGAATCAAAGGAAGTTGTGAATTTATCGTATCAGAAAATGTAACTACTTCAATACTACTTTTTCCAGCGTAATGGCGTTTCGAAGAGTATAGATTTTAATCCCGTAGACAGGATCATTGCAATCACAGGTCGATGAAATTTGTGTTGCTCATAATGAATTGGGGCATCTATGTAGCGACCTTTTAAATGAATTCATATTTTGTTTAATCTATAGCAAAATTTTCCTTTTGGTTGAATTGCAAGTTTAATACAAAATGTGAAGCTAATCTTGAAATGTTGAGTCATGATTTGACCAATGTCTATCAGTATTTTAAATATTCCTATAATTATGGTTTATATGTTCAGTAGTCAAATTATATTAAAACTAACATTTATAAGGCTATGCCTAAAAATCTTCACAAATGTCAACTTCTATTTTCAAAATAGTTCAAAGGTTATGACCATGATTATATAATTTCTGCAAATATAAATGAGTTAGTTAAAGAAGATTGATAAATTTTACAGGGCCTTCAGATCTGACCCACAAAGTGGGTATACATAAGCTCCACATGCAAATCCAAAAGAGATTCCATCTTATAACTAATTAGCTTTAGATGTAGTAACCCACTAGGCTTATATATGATCTCTTTTCATTCACAACTCCAATATAGAATTCAACTAGATTCAATAAGGAGTCCTTAACAAAGATGGTAAATATTTTACCCATAGTTGTGTATACTGTAGTAAGGAAGTGTAGACAAGAGGGTGTCATCAACATCAAAGATCCAAGCATCTTTGCCATCCTTCTTCAACTCACAGCTGCTACTCAGATACACCATACACTCCTCCAATGCAAGCTCGCCATCCACCTTGTACTGCGTCGAGCTCAAGTACTTACCGATGTAGCCGGTGCACTCATCGGGCACCGTTTCGAACCCTTGGATGTTGTTGAGCTCCACGTTCATTCTCCAGCTCTCGCAGTAGTTTTTTAGGCTCATTTTCAGCCCATTAATGTTCTTAGATCTAAGTAGGTTTCCCCTCTGGTGAAGTATGTTCCAATCTGCTAATGCTGACTCACAAAATATAGAGATGAAACCCACCAAAAATGCCACTGTTTTTGACATTTTTTGGGTTGTTTTCTTTGTTGAACTCAAAATGAGGTTGATGGAGAAAGTTGGTTTATGTTGTGGTATAAATAGAGTGGTCTAAGAATTGGGTTATTTAATGTGGAAATGACAACTTATTTTACCCACTTGGGCCTTACCTTAGTAATAGGAAGCAAGTAAGGGAATAGAGTATTGTTATAGGCCAAAAGGTCCGGAGTTCGATTCCCCCTTGAACCTCTCCTAAAGAATCTCTGACTTAACCGGTTCATATGGTGTGTGGGTCGCTACATGCACTGGGGTTTACCGAATAATTGGGTTCCTTGTTAAGAAAAAAAAAAAATAAGAACTTATTTTAGTGGTAAAATAGAATTAAAGGTAAAATTCTAAGGGCCCGTTTGTATTAACTGGTTCAGAAATAACTCCTTTTCTTATTTTTAATATTTAGTTCTTGTTAAAACCTATTAAAAATTAAATACAAGCTACTGAAAATGAGAAAAAGAAAATTTTTAATTTTTTTGAGCGCAAAGAAAAAAAAAAAAAAAAGGAATTTGAAAATGGATGAGGCAAAAGTAACATGGGATTTGGGATTCTTTTTGTCGCGCACTAATAAATTTGTTCTCCACTCTCATGCTGCTGGTCAACACTCACGGTGGCTTCAATTGAATTTTCATGTACCAGCTGGAGAATTGAACTGTTAAACCTTTGATGTTAATAACAATATCATTTCAATATAAGCATAAGATCAAAGGATTTATCATAAGTAAATTGCATTTTAAATAAAGATGATATCAATTTGTAATATAAAATAAAGAATTAAAGTTTGACACTCACCCATTAAGTTGATCTTAATCATATTTTTTCTACCTTAATTTTTCAACTCAATTCCAACACAAAACTGATCCTTCCAATCTGTACACTTATCATTTCAACTCATACCCTTAACATTCCAACTCAAACTCTATCTTTTGCAACTGACATTCAATTCAACCTTGTCTTATCCCATCAAACCAAGTTGGCCACTTATTTTATTTAAAATAATTCAATGTATCTATGAGTTGTAGGTAATTGTCAATTTTGTAAGTTTGGATATCATATATAAGGACATCAAGTACTTGAAGTTCAAATCAAGTTTAATACAAAATAGGGTGTTTTACTAAAATCTACCTAAATTTTAGTTGTAATTTCAAAAAATCGCCTAAATTTTCTATTTCTTTAATGTTACATCTAAACTTTTTAAAATTTTTCAGTGCCACACTTTAATGTGATGTCATTAACATCCGTTGGTTTAGTTGTTCCATACAAAATTTTGGAAAGTTTAGGTATGACATTGAAAAATTAGAAAATTTAGGTGATTTTTTGAAAACGCACCTAAAATTTACGTGGTTCTTAGTTAAAAAACAAAAAACCTACAGAATATACATTTCTTCTCTTTCTCATGTTAGATTACCGTTCTTCTTAGTTTTATAGAAAAATCTTTTAGTAACCAACATAATTTAAGGCTCCGTTTATTTTGGCGGAAAACTATATTCTAGGAATTGATTTTTCTTTGGAAAAGGTTTTACTTAGGAAGTATAAAATCTGAAGGGGCTTCTCCATTGTTTGTTTCAAAGGAAAATTTAATTCCGCATTGTGATGTTTTCTTGTATGTTTTAAATAGGACAATATAAGTAGCAATATAACATATAAGAAAAGTAACCAAAAATAAATAAATAAAATAAATTAAGCATCATAGCTCTATGAATTAGAAAAACTATCTCGTAGGCATCCTAAGTTTGAGCATTTATCACCTTAGTACCCTGTTATTTTAATATATACAATGAGGTATCCTAAGATAAGAAATATTATCACTGACATATACACAGTGTTAAAATCTAGTAAATTTTCATTGAAATTCGCCTAATTTCTAGGTTGTCCTAGTTTTGACAAAAAATACTTATATACCATCAAAAAAATATATCATATTTGCATTTTTGGAGAAAAGAAATTATCACATTATGGTAGGTAACACATATAAATTGTTGCACTCATGTTCCACGTCAACAATTTTCATTTTAAATCTACTAAATTGGCAAAGATATCCGATGCATGACAGTACTTTTAAACTTCAGGATACATCATTGTATATTACTGAAACATCATGATACCTATGTAATAGATGCTAAACTATTGGAGCGCTTTTATACTTTCCTTATATAATGTCATATAGCAATTCAATTAGATTAAAATTATTCTTTTGCAATAATAACAAAGTAACATCCAAGCTGCGTTTAATTATTCGATCAAATTCTTGTACGATATTATGACGTTGAATGTCTACAGCTCAATTTGGTTTATTTCTATTTAATCTAGATTCGCATGATGATTATCACGAAAGTTTTTGCACCACTAAGAATCTTGGGTTCCCCTATTTTAAAAGGGAAATCAGTTTCCTCAAACGGTTTCTGCCGGAAAACCTTTTCCGTCACTAATACGCAACAAATAATAAAAAATGGGAAAACCACTTTCTAGAATCTACTTTCCGTCAAAACAAACG
Source organism: Simmondsia chinensis (assembly GCA_018398585.1). Lineage (NCBI taxonomy): Eukaryota > Viridiplantae > Streptophyta > Magnoliopsida > Caryophyllales > Simmondsiaceae > Simmondsia > Simmondsia chinensis. The sequence continues at coordinate 10,537,283 of JAGTTD010000013.1, forward strand.
GAGCCTAAGTTTCAAGAGTAATTTATGTAAAATAAGGGTAGACTGAATATATTTGACGATTTTCATACTCCATGATGGAGAACAATATATCTTGATGAGAACAATATATCTTATGATGGAGAGCTGAAATGCAAAATGATCGAAAATGGGGTTGGATTAACGATGGGCTTTAATATTTTAATGTGATGGGTTTGTCTGACTGCATGCCATAATAATAATTCATAATATAGTATTTATTATTTTAATGCCTTTGTCTGCTTGTACATTTAGTGCCTGTCAGCATCATTCTCCATCCAACATGAGAGAAGGATTTATAACAAGGCAAAATGTCTTATATTCATAATTCTTTTATTAATTACATTAGGTTATATATGAAGTCTGGTTATATTGGATCTTGTTCATAAGGTAAATGATTGAGCTTGTCCGATTTAGACCCATAACATACTAAGGTTTTAGTACGGGAGGCTCTATATATACACTGACGTTGCATATGTTGACATTAGAGTTGAGAAATAGCTGAGAGTTGAGTTGTCTTGTGTAAACTTCCAAAGATATAGTGGAATTACTATACTCACCTCCATGGATGTAAACCTCGGCTAAATCACGTAAATTTCAGTATTCTTAATTTTACTCCTCAACCCCCCCCCCCCCCCCTTCATTTGTGATTGCTATTTTTATTTAGGGTTTCAACATTTTGTACGTCGTCTTAACAAGTGGTACCTACTACGTTTTTGTAAAAACAATACTTTTTAATGGACTGACAAAACTACATTTTACATATTAGTTTTTTCTGTGTTTAGCTTATATTTTTTAATGGAAAGGTTATTTCCCATTGGGCAAAATATGACTTTTCTTGTAAAATAGACGAGTTCATCTTTTTAAGTGATCCAAAGGGTTCAGAATGTTAATTGGTCCTCGTCTAGATCAAAGGATTCAAAACATTCAGCGGTCAAGATCTGGATTAAATTAGAATGAACAGGACGGGATTATAAAAATATTAAAAAGCTCATAGTGTTGCTCGAACATGGGACCAAAGAATAAATTGGTCCGATGCGATCTTAGATAGATTTACTTTGCTGGAAATGATTTTCATATTAGATCCACATTTTGCATTTTAACAACGTTCATCATTTCACACCTGAATTGGACATATGACCATAGACCATTCATGATTTGAACCAGGGACTCAGAACCAGGCAAAATAACAACAATTAGTCCAATAATGAATTGAGTTTGATCATAAACTAAATAGAGGTTTTATAGTATGGTATGACACATGCACTCACTTTACTAGGACTTTTCTTTCATGCAAAGTTACAATTTCTTAGTTCAGCGGGAAATCACCATCTTGAATAAAGATCCACATTGATCCAAACCTAAACTAGATCACACCGAAGACCAATAGAAGTTTGAACGTTGGACCAAGTAGCAAATTAAATAATACCAATTCGATAGGGTAATGGATCAAATTCAATGTATAATCCAAGTTTTACCCCATACCATAACGTTATCTTATTTAAAATATTCATTACTCTAACTTAAACTAAACAGATGATAAAACGATTGAAATTCGAATGAAGCACAATAATTGGGTTGAACAAGGAACACTCTAAGTTTATATTTAGGAAACAAGGCTTTTTTCTACTAAATAAAGGACGAGTATTTTAAGATTATTAATTTTTTTCCCCCTTATACTACAACTTTTCTAGATAATATTTTTTTTTTAAAAAGATGACAATTTCCTAACCAAATGAAACGTAAGAGTAGAAATACACGTATATAAATTGAATATAAAATAAGTAGTAACGTTACCCTTGATCAATATCAAGTGGGAGCAGGTTCGTCATCTCTAGCACCCCACTCTTTACTAGCATGTGATGGAGTGCTGTGGAGAACATCGTGGGCCAATCACATGCTACTCGGATTCAGCTCCTAGGTTTGATTTCCACTAGGAATGTTGTGCAGTGTTGAAACTTTTTTTTTTTTACATCGATAATGTCTAGGGGATGGAGGATATCGGCTTCAAACATGTGTCTCAGGGTTGGCCAACCGCCACCCCAACTATTGGGACAAATCGGAGACCAACATGCAATGTCGAAATTTGGCATTTAATAAACATCTTAAATTTGAATTTTTCTTTTTTTTTTTTCCTTTTTTCGTTTCATTTATGTATTTACATCTATATTTGTACAAGGAATAAGGAATAAATTGTGTTGTCTTATTTAGAACACATTAGGTATTATATATATATATATATATTTTTTTTTTAATTGATAAATTAAAATTAAAATTTTAAGTTTTCACTAAAATTATAAAAATTTAAAAAAGAAAAATGGTTTTGAAAATATCATTTTTATTTATAAAAATTATAAATTATAAATAAAGAAATAGTAAACGACCTCTTAGATTTCATTCGATTGAAAGGAAATTCTCCTTTACAGCTTTCAATTTGTAATTATCATAAAAATTACCATACAATTTTTGTTACCCTCATCATTTTCTCATCCTTTTTTTTCAATCGTGATCCAATCATGTGGGCCATGTCGAAGGGAACTTTTTTTTTTTTTTTTTTTTTTTTTATAATTTTTTCGTGACTTGCTAATAGCAACTGCATATACTAAACAACAATCTCAAAATTGGAGTACATTTTAAAGACTAGTTATAATATTGTGATAACTATGCAATGCCATGCAAGTGTCTCCTAGGGGCCCAAGCATATTGGAGCTTCAACTCATAGGCCAGTAAGCCTAAAAGGGCTTAAATGAACTTATCTTATAACAATTTATTAGCCTAAGTATTGAATCAAATTCGAGCTTAGATGAGTCGAGCTCAAGTTTAAACAAAACCAAAGTAGCCTAAATCAAGCTTAAATGAGCCTAAATAATGCGAGCTCAGCAGCCTAGGTTTAAGCTAAACCAAGCTGAGTTGAGCTTGACGAGCATCACTGGAGTCATATATCACATGAAGCTTTATGTACATACAAAACGATTCAGTTACGATTTGCTCAAGCGCTATAGTGAACTGATTAGAAACAATCACAACACAACTAAAGCTAAAACAAACTACATCAACACAAAATGAACCAAAATAATATCTTTATGATATTCAAAACTCAAAAGACATAATCAACTGACAGATGAGAAGTACAAGCAAAAGGACATCACTTTATATATACAATTTAAGTACTCGTCTAAATCCTAATACACGTGTCAAAAAGTTATCAAACCATAAGAAGACAACATTAAACGGTCGTCTTCTTTTTTAAAAGTTTGATGTTCATCTCATACATCATAATGGGCATGGGCAGAACATGACAGATTATGTTTTCATAAGCTATTTTTTCATTAAAGTGTTATAAATAGATTTGAATATGAATTTAATTTTTTTTTCATTGTTTCATAGAATTTTAAGATCGAATTAAATTATCCACAGTCATCAATTTCGACAACAAGTCTGGATGCTTTTATTTAGGGATATGTAATGGCAATAGAATGCTAGATTTACCAACAAATAACGACAAATTTTACAACTTTCTATACTATTATTCAAAATATTTTACTATATATGTATAAATGTTTCATATAATTTATAGACTAAAAAAATTAATACAATAAACCTCAAGATATTAAAACATAATTTACACTTATTATAAGGGCAAGAGTCAAATAGAATTTGTCAAAAGAAAGTTTCTTCCCCGGAATTTCGGTGTAATTGAAGGCTCATGCTTTCAAAAAGCAAATCACGATTTTAAAGTTGTTATCTTTCTGTTTTATTTTACCAAGTAAATGCCAACTTATCTCACCATCCTAATCTATCCAGCCTCATGTTCTTCAATGTACAGTTTATGACCATTTCTATTGTAGGGCTCTTTATTTAGGGTAATATCACAGTTATTATGTTCAAATGACTTCATTTGCCAAAATTTGGATCAATGCCTCAGTTGCATATTGCAACTGATCCAATCCTCACAAATTTCAAGCTCAAGCCGAGTCAAATTATAGGGCTTATAGTACAGTAAGCAGAATCCCAATTCGGTAACAAAGGCTTAAGCACGATAGCTTGTAGGCCAAAACAAATGTGAAGTCTATGTTACCCAAAATATGTTTGAACTATACTATTTTAAGCCCCTAATAGGCTGTGGCCCGAAACCTTCATGACAGGAAATTTCCTACTATGTCAACAACTTCAATCTCAAGTCCAAACCAAGAACAATGGCAGCATTAGAAGATTCACATTACTAACAAAAACATACTGACATTGGAAAAATGCAACTTTATGACAACATATAATCGAGTATAAATTCAAAAACTCGTTAATGTGACACTTAAATTTGCCATCTTCTGCACATAAGATTCCAGATTCCAAATCCCTTACCAAACTATGACAATCATATGGCGAAACAAACAAGGTTAAGACGAAGGACTCTCTTACACAATGGCATTGGCAGCACTAGCGATCCTAGGCCATAGGTCAGCACACTCCTTTGCAATCGGTCCCGTTATAGCAGATCCTGAAATCAAAATAATACCACCGTTTTCATTAATTAAACGTCTGTTGCAAACTCCTGTTGGTATCATGACAATAAATTATCACCCAGAAGCTACGCTTCAATAGCATCACCTTAAATTGTGCGTGTCCGCAACTGCATGAGTAGCAAGGGCAACTAGTACTAAATGATCTAATTTAAGAAAAGAAAGAACATGGTGTTTTGATATTTACAGTCACGTTAGGGACAGATTATGAAAATTGTATTGGGAAGATAGTCATACAATCATTATCGCCTATGTATTGATAGCTCCTTACTTGCCAATACGTTTATAAACATGTTTTAGATAAAATACGACATTACACATTATGAAGGCAATACATGACGAACTTTCGTGTAAATCCATTGCTGTCACATTTAATGCAAGAGTAAAATCAGATATTGGTCTATACACAATTAACTCCAAATACGAATTACAGATCAACAATTCACAATAAAGACAAGCCAACTAAAGCTATGAACCCAAAGCACCCATATACTCAGTAAATATATAGAAAATGGGCAATAAGTCCTACGAAGAAACATATATAGCTAGAACTGCTGGCCTAGATGCTCGGAGTGAAAGTTATGTATGCAATATAGACAAATATGACTAGGTATTAAATGGCAAATGGAACAGCAGAGTCCTAAAACATAACAGGCTACATAAACTTGCTTGTGTTGATGCTCAACTCCAAGTTTCATGTATGCAGCATGAGAGGTGACGCTCAATAGTACAATAGCATATTGAGGATTACCTTTCATTTCACCCTTAGGATTGACGATGACTCCAGCATTGTCTGCAAGAGCAATCATATATATCAGAAACATTGAGACAGTAGCAATCAAAAAGTAAAACCATCAGTGATTGCTGACCCCAAACATTAAGAAAAACATTTAAAGGAAAATATAGAGTCATATGAGGCCCAGATACAAGCTAAATAATAAGATCGTAATCAGTCCAACATGAATTATTCGAGAAACGCCATCAGAGCAAATCTAATGCTCCAATTGTGAATAATTAGTGCACTTATTTAGATGAAGTAACATCAGGACGACCATGCCATAGAACGTGAACTATCATTGAAATTTAGACTGTTACACATGAAAAGCACATGCCAGTTAACAAACCCTTCCGTATGAGGGTCATGTTCAAGCTGTGATGTGAAATATTAGGGTCCGTTTGGCAGAGGGAAAAACATAATTCTAAGAACTCATTTTCCTTGTTTTGTCGTTTAGCACAAACGAATGGGGTGGAACATAATTTTCGAATCAAAATAATTGCCTTACATTGGAGGGAATATGACTTTATAAAGGCGTTAGGTCCATTTGAAATATGGTACAACAACAACAACAGGCCCAATGCCTCAAAGGCTCCCGGTTAAGCAGGGTCTAGGAGGGGTAGGATGTATGCAGCCTTACCCCTTCAAGGTGATACCCTGAAGAGAGGCTGATTCCGAAGACCCCCAACCTGAAAGGCATGAAGAGCATGAAAATCATAGAAAGTATAGAGAGCATGAGAAGCATGGAAGCATGTAATCATGGAAGCAAGAGCAAAAGGCAGAAAGCAAACAAGCATCACAGGGAAAGATCCTACATACTACCCAATGCAAGCGTATAGAAAGAATAGAGAGTATAGAGAGCCAAGAGAGCAAAGAGAGCATAGAGAATATCAGCAGCGAGTAACAAAACATCACAAGGCGACAGACCCTAGGAGCATTAAGCGTCCAACCTACACCAAAACTGCATATATACAAATAGGTATGCAAGCAACCTCGTGGCACTAGAACTAGCTTAGAAGTGCTCGAAACTCCTACACCGTTATCAGTTATACCTATACTAATACTCCAAGGAGCTCGGTCTAGGGTCATTTCCTCATTTAGGTTGAGATAGGCGAGGTTTGACGAATTGCCTCCATCCAACTCTTCTTTGACCGGCATCTCCCTCTCTTCCCGTATGCAATATGGAGTTGTTCGCAACTCCTGACAGGGGCAATGGTTGGTCTCCTCCTAACATGCCCAAACCACTGCAGACGTTGCTCCCTCAACTTCTCTTCTATTGAGGCCAAGCCTAATTTACTTCTTATAACGTCATTTTTTATCCTATCCTTCCTTGTGTGTCCACATATCCATCTCAATATCTTCATCTCCGCCACTTTTAGCTTTTGCATGTGATGACACTTAACTGGCCGCCACATTTGAAGTATGGTAACCATGATCAAATAAAAAAATAACATAAATACAATTTATCAAATTGGAAATTAACAGCAATAATAGATGCATGAAAACAATTAATTAGAAAATAAGTTCACAAAATCCTATATTGGGTTCAGGCATGCAAAAGCTCCCTCCATAGAAAGAACATGCCCCTCTTGGGCGAGTCTGACCCTTGACTTCAAAAGCACTCATTTCCCAAGAATTAACAATACAAGACCTTTATGCATGCAGCAAGGAGAGGCCCTCAAAGCATAATCACCATATCTCACTATTTGAAAGGGTGGGGAGCCTCTTTTGGCTCGCTACTTTTCACCTCCCTACTCTCAGATTTTTATAGATAAAAGATACATAATTAATCTTTTTTTTCCCTGATAAAGTCAAACCACGTTTTTGTTTCACTTTTCAACATGGTGCAACCAAGATACTTACAACCAAATGCATGCATTGAAACACATGTTTCACATTATTTAATAATTTCCATTTTAATTTCATATATATATATTGCAACTACTTTATTAGCTTTTGAATTTAAAGTAGTTTTCTTGTAAAATCTTGTAAATTTTTGTTTTAGAAGAACACATAAATAGAATGACTTTTTGAATCAACATAAATATATGATTTTTTCCAACATTCCCCAACACAATTTAATAAATTAAATTTTGTGAGCGTATGTATTCCATTAATAGGTCTAGACGACCTAATTCAAGGAATTTTATGCTATGATGGTTTATTCATGTTAAAGCTTGTTTACATACTAGTTCAAACCCGAAAGGTACCTAATTACAGATATTAACTGAATACAAACACTCACAAAATTCAGTTCATTAAATTATGTGAAGGGACGTTGGGGGAAAAATCATATATTCTTCAAAATTCAAAAAAAAAGAAAAAAACACACTAAGATTTCACAACAAACTACTTTAGATTCAAAAGATCAAAAAATTAGTTGGAATACTTGCTCTTTTATGCTTGTATTTTATGCATACATTTATGTGAATAAGATTTAAATCTAGGTATGGAGACACACACATATATACACATATACAGATATGTATATATGTATGTATATGTGTGTGTATTCAAACAGAAATCATTACAGAATGTAAAAGATGTGTTTGAAGACATGCATTTTGTTGCAAGTATCTCATTTTTACCACACTGAAAAGAAAGACAAAAACGGGTGAGGATCACAGGCAGTCACTGCCTCATGCACTCGGGAGCTGGCATTTAATTTTTTTAGCATACATGTATACATTAAGTACATGGCACTTATTTTTTTTACTCTATATATACATTAAAAATAATCAATTATTAAATATATTAAAAAAAAAAAATTTAATTCTACAGTATACATATATAATATACTGGAATTTAATTTCTTATCATATATATACAAATATAATATACATAATTTATATATATTTAATATATATCAAAAACAATAAATTTTAGAAAAATTTTACATAAATATTTTATATATTTTGCTTAATGTGTATATGTATGCTAAAAAAAAACTAAATGCTAGCTCTCTAACGCATAAGGCAATGACTGTCGGTGATCCTCACCCATACAAAAACACATGGGCTAATTTTTCTCAAGAAAAAAGGATAAATCATATATCTTTTATCCAGAAAAAGTGAAAAGCAACAAACCAAGAGAGGATATCTTTGATAACTATGGTTTAGGGATCTTTCATTGTTGCGTGCAGATAGATGCCCAACGAGTAGTTAAATCCTAGGAAAGAAGTGCATGTGAGTGCAAGTTTCAAACTCGTATAGGAGAGGCATTTCCTTTCTAAAGAGATTGCTTTTTGCATGCCACCATCCAATATAGGCCTTTTTAAATCCATTTCTCTAATTAATTGTTTTTCACGTATCTATTGGTGTGTGCATTGTGGTCGTTAATGGCTAATTGATGAAATCTTATTCATGCCATTACTGTTTTATTTGATTATTATTGCCATATTTCCAATAGAGTCAACATAGCATGGGGCCCAAATTTGGCCTACTTCGGGTCTTTGCTACAAAAGTCCAATTTCTTGGTCCGTGTTGGAAGTCATCAACACAAAGATCGAACCAAACTGAAGATTGTAAAAGTTTACAGGACGAAGGATTGAACCAAATACCAATATCATCCAGTCGTGGACCAAACTAGCAGTTTGGGTTTTAACCAAACCAATATTACAACACATAAAAGATGCTCAATAGCAATAATCTGGCTTGGTCTGAGGTTTTTTGTCCACGCTGGTATTTGAATACCCATATACTAAAGTACGATTTTGAGTCAGGATAGAATGATTGGCACGGTTAAATTAGACACGAGAATTAAAAGAGGTTTGATAAATCAGGGTAGTGTTTGGTTTCCTTCATAAAAACACAACTTGTTTTGATGAAATTGTATTTATAATGGATCGCATTTTTTTTTTTTTTTTTAATCACAATGGTTCGCTATTTAAATATATTAGTCTATTTATTTTTCTTGGAAGATACCTGGTCTGGAAACTAGTGTTTTCTCAAAAGTATGTAAATGATCCATGCAAGCTTGCAAGGACAACTATAAAACTCAAAAGACTTGGCTTGTTTTGAACCTAGTAAAGCTCCATCTCAGAGGCCCACAAACCTCAACAAGCTTCGATTGAGAGATTGAGAGCCCAAACAACAAGAACATAGCTTGGAGCTTGTCAATTTAGGTTTAAGCCCAACTAAGCCAGGAAAAGTTTTTAGCTCAGAGTCTCAAGGTTCACCAGCTTTGAGCCAAGCAAATTGTTGTACATTTGACCCTAACAAACTCAAGCTCATCTAGGCTCATTGCAGGTCCTACTTGAAATACTATATCTACGGAATAATTTATCTTCAATCCAAACCAAGGAAAACTATATCTCAATTATGCTTTCCCTTGTAAGATAATTTGCTCTACAAAACGTTTTTGGGAGAAGGTAACTTTTTCCTAACAAAACAAAGCCTGAGATGGTTCCAAGGTACAATGGACCAACAAGAACAGTCAAAAAATTTGAGCCAACAGACATGAAACCATTTTAAACACTTTGCAAATAAGCAGGCTTTAATGAAACTTCTACATCAGAGAACGAACATGATAAATTATTAAACCTATGCACCAGAGTTCTCCAGCAAGCGATTGACAAAACCCATTAACAAATTAGAAAAACATAAATGACATGAACTTAAGGTGCCTTTGCAATCAAACAAACACTGGACGAGTAACATAAAATAAGAGAGCAACAAAGATTATATTCAAAAAACAGGGGTGTACTGACCTTCAAAGTACATATAGACACCATCCTTTCGGCGCCATGGCTTGCGCTGCCTGACGATGACAGCAGGCATGACCTTCTTGCGGAGATCGGGTTTCCCTTTCTTCACAGTGGCCATCACCATGTCACCAGCACACGCTGACGGCAACCTGTTCAACCTCCCCTTGATCCCCTTTACTGCAATGATGTAAAGGTTCTTGGCTCCAGTGTTGTCAGCACAGTTAACAACGGCCGACACTGGAAGACCGAGTGTCATCCTAAACTTGTTTCCAGCAGAACCTCCGCGTCCTACATTGGCCATGAAACAACAAAAGAGAACAAAATTTATCAGTAACTCCTCAGCAAAGTCCTTTCTCTAGTCCTGCTACAATATTGATGGTTCCTTACTTTCCTTTTTAAAAATGGTGTTTACATATCGTTGCTAATAATACAGTAAAATACGCATTTTCTTGATGTTATTAGACATATTATAACATGCATCTGCAATTTCCCATCTGAAAATAAATGATAATTGAGAATAATCAATACTTATAACTAATTAAATATTCCTATTCTATATTTTGCTAAATTTATCAATTCAACTCTCAAGTTATTGATTATACCCTAACATTTACAATGTATCATAATTCTATTACAGATGTTGTCACTAACATTCTTCTTTAATTCTATAAGTCAATGAACTTTTCACCAACGTTTTCGTGCATACAGTCGAATAATATACGTAAGTATTATATCCCGTTTAACGTACGTACCATGTTTTGCTAACAGAGGGAGAGACACAGCAAACAGATTCGCAAGCAGATTTGAACAAGACTAATACAAAATTAGGCATTAGATTTATAAATTCACAGTGAAATGAAGCAGCTAGAGAATGAAACCGACGAATGTTACCTCTCTTCGACATTGTGCACGGCTGAAATTAACCCTTCACAATGCAGAACAAAACTTGATTTGTTTCGGTTAGGGTTTATGTAGGATTGCCAAAAACTAGGGTTTTTTTGGGTGGCATTTGGTTACGGATTTCCAACTTTACCCCTCTATCTTTTCCTTTTTTCTTTTTTGTTTTGGTAAATTATAAAAACCCTTTATCTTTTTGTTTTAATAATATAAAGTTCTCCTTGTGAATAAACTCAATTACTAAATCCTTTACTTTTAAAAATCAAACATTAAACCTTTATTAAATTTTTTTTGACAATTTTATCCCTCCAAAGTGAGAGAGTTAGGTATTTAATTTTATTTTTAAAAGAGGGTTTTATATTTCTAGATAAAAATTAATATTTTTAGGAAAAAGTAAAAAAATTTCTATATTTATAAAAAATAGATTAATTATATTAATAATATTATAAATTTAAAAGATAAAAAATATTATGAGATAAAAATAACATTTTTGTTTAAAATAATTTCAACTTAGATTTAAAATTTTGAAATTTTAAAATTTATAAATTAAAACTTTGAAACAGATAATGAAAAAAAAAATTTGAAAAACATTTGAAAAATATGATAATATGTTTTAACTTCAGTTTTTTTCTTTTTTTTTTCAAATAATATTATTTTTCATAATTTATTTTTAAATTTTTAATTTCATCCATTTTTTAATTTTAAATTTATAGTATAACTTTATTTTATACTTTATGCCAAAGTCCCCCAATTCACCACAAGTAGTGGTGGCCAACGGGCCGGGTCGGCCAGGAAATCGGCCCGACTAGGGCCCGAGCCCGGTCTACACTGGGCCGAGCCACAAGCCCAATTTTAATTAGCTCTGGGCCGGGCTCGGGCCTGGCTCGGGCCCGGCTCTTTTCTTGAGATGAGCCGTTGCCCACTCCTCCTAATTAAAAAAAAGAAAAATTATATTTTTTTCTATAAATACCTAATCCTTTCCAACCCATTTCCTCACCAAATTTTCAATCTTCTCTTCTCTCTCTATACATTCATCATCTCCCATCTTCTTCAACTTTCCTAATTGCAACATTGTGCTCTAAAGTTTGAAGTTCATAAAGTATTTGCCTGAAGTTTCATTGTTCTCTCGTTTCAGTAATTTTAGTATCGCAATTTTATTTAGTTCGTATTTTTAGTTATTTAATTTGTATTACTACTTACATTTTATAAATACTAATCACTTATACTAATATGGCACATAACTCTTCATCATCCTCTAGAACCGGTCGTGCTAGTTCTAGCTCTTCTCTGCCACCCAGAATTTCTAAAAGAAGTAGAATTGTCAAACTTAATACGGAAGAACAAACTTTTATACAACCAGGCCCATCACCTCTATACACTGATGATGGCATAAATATTATCATGAGTCAGGTGGTGGGGGTGGAGACTCATAAACTGATGAGGAATCCACGTCCACCACCGAAGCCCAGCCAAGTTGTACCTCTACTAGTAGGCATACAACTAGTGGAGTATGGAATCACTTTACCCTTAATAAGACAACTAATAAAGCAACTTGTAAATTATGTGACCCACCTAGGACTTTAAGCCATCAACCTGGCAGTGGAACAGGTACATTAAGCAGACATATACTTAGGTGCCACCCCGAGCAATGCCCAGATAAGAGCCAACAACGTCTAATACAGCAAGTGACCGGTGCACTTGCTAATTTTGGGTTCTCTCAAGAGGGCAACCGAAAGGGGATAACTAAATATATAATTTTGGGTGAAAGGTCTTTCAATGCCAGCGAAAACCAATATTTCGTCGACTACCTCCAACAATGGGTGAACCCCGCCATTGTGAGGATTCCTCAGAACATCGTAAAGCCGGAGGCTTTTACGGAGTATCACAGGATGAAAGCTGAGGTCTTAACACTTTTTGCAACGAACACGGGCATGTTCTCGTTGACGTCGGACATATGGAAGTCAAAACCCGGTGTGCCTTATATGTGCATAACGGCACACTGGATCGATGACTCCTACATCCTCCAAAAGAAAATAATTCATTTTGGTAAGTTAGATTGCCCCCACACTGCCGAGATAATTACGGGTGCGATTATGTCGGCAGTTCGCGACTGGGGCATAAAGCGACGTATCTTCAGTATTACGTTCAACAATGCTACCAATAACACTGCATCCGTTACACATTTAATTAGGCACATGAGACGCATGTTAGGTGGGAAGTGTTTCTATATTCGTTGTATTTGTCACATTTTGCATTTAATGGTAATGGATGGTTTAGAGCTAGTAAACGCATCCCTTAACACCTTAAGATCCTTAATAATATCTATTAAATCATCCGGCACTAAAAAAAAATTTAGAAATCTACGTAGGTTGCATGGCATAGAATATAAACAATTCAAACTAGACTCCCAAACTAGGTGGTCGTCTACGGTAGAAATGTTAGAGCGCATTCTACTATATAAAGACGTTCTGATAGAATTTGTACAGAACAAAAATTCAGAATGGAGCGATTACAACCTGAACGGTATATATTAGGAGACAATAGATGAAATTTGTAAATTTTTTTGCATGTTTAAAGAGGCCACGACATTTTTTTCGGGTTGCTACTATCCGACCATGCCTCAAGCAATATCAAGATTGCTTGATATTGTAAATTGGATGGCGGGTAATGAATCCAACCCCATTTTGTTCGAATAAGGCAATGAAAGAAAAGTTTGCTAAATATTATTCTAAACTACCTCTCACATACTGCTTAGCAACTATTTTAAATCCTCGTTGTAAACACGGGGGTTTCAACTTGTTTTGCCAACATTTTTTTAAATATTTGTATCCTAGTCTCAATATCGACACTTTCATTGCCGAAGTCGATAACAACTTGCACAGTTTATTTTCTCACTATTCCCTGAAATTAGCGTCCAATAATCCATATCCTAGTACTGCTGCAGTAGGATCTTCCACATCAAGTGGAAGTAGTTCACACACGTCATATTCGTGGAAGCTGTTGGAGCAATTTAGGCCCACAATAGCCCTCACGTTGCTCCATATTATTTGCGGACACCGTTGCTCCATATTTTCGTGACGCCGGTCAACCTGGATTTTGACCTTTTACAATGGTGGAACACAAACCAAACCCAGTATCCCGTGCTTTCCACCATAGCACGTCATATACTAAGCTGTCCGGTGTTTTTAGTAGCATCGGAGTGTGCTTTCAGTCTTGGTAGCAGGTTGCTTGGAACGAAGAGGGCGAAGCTATCACCGTCAAGTTTGGAGATGTCTGTGTGCTTGAAGGATTGGCTGTTAGCTGAGGCAAGGAATCAACAGAAAATAAAGCTGGATTCATCGAGCGATGAAGAAGACGACCGCACCACTGATACATCAAACGATGGCATAGTAACCCCCCCATACGACTGATATCAACACTTTTATATGTCAATTATTTACTTTGTATTTTTTGATAAATAAATTTGTACTTTTAAATATTAGGCTCCAACTGCGTTGTATTTATACTTGTTAGGTTATTTATTTACCATTATTTTTTTATCAGATATTTACCATTATTTACTATTACTTATTGTATATTTTATTTTATTACATATATTTAGTATTATTAGTGCTTGGAAAAAAATTTATTTGTAATTTATATTATTTATCAATGAATTATAATAATTTTAGTATAAAATGACTTTGTATTATTTAAATTTTGTATTTTTTTTAAAGCTAACGAAAAGCGGGCCAACCCGGGCCCACTCGGCCTGGCCCGACACTGTAGCAAGCCCGGCCCGGTCCGCTACAGTGCAGGGACGGGCCCCGGCCCAACCGGGCCCGTGGCCACCTCTACCACAAGCCTGCCCTTCCAAAATACTAAATTTTCAATGCTCCATAAAAAAAAAAAGAAAAATATTATTATTTAATGGTCTCTTTTAAATGCAAATAGAAAAAAGGAAAAAAAAAGAATAAAAGATTTAAATAAAATAATCAATTTATATAGTCCTTTCTAACCATTTATACCTCAGTTGATAAAATTCGAACTAAAACTCATAAACTTCCAAAAATTAAACCAATTATACCTCCGTTAGTAAAATTCATATATACTACGTGTTTTCTTAATGTTATCTATATAATATATGTATCCATATTTTTTTTCATTTGACAAAAATGATAATTTAAGTAAAAGAAAAAAAAAATAATCAACACCTACAATTAAATTTAAGTATTGATAGTCTATATTTGTTAAATATTATTTTAATCCAAATTATTGATTATACCAGTTCACTTAGTGTGTGATACATTTCTATTACATGCTATGTATATTGTAGTTAACGTTATCCTTAACTTTTATATGTCAACCAACTTTCGATCAAAGTTTTCATGTATATAGCCGAATAATATATTAAGTCCCATTTAATTTTCATAACGTATTTTACTAATAAAAAAGAAACATACCCAGAACCTCAAGGGCTCCCGCCTACGCAGGATCTTGGGGGAAGGGGGGCGGATGTACGCAGCTTTCCCTCTTTAGGGTGTTAACCTGAAGAGATGCTGTTTCCGAGTGCCCCCAACCTGAGGGTGAGAACTTGCCAATAGGTCACCCATCCTGGTACTGCTCTCGCCCAAGCACGCTTAACTTCGGAGTTCTAATGGGATCCGGTGAAGGCGTGTTGGTGCCCTCTTTGGTAATGTATTTTACTAATACTTTATAATAAAGAACATAGTATTAAAATGTGAAGAGTTGTACATATTGAAAAAGATAGATATGAGTCTGATATAATAAATAAAAAAAAAAGGATAAATATGAGAAATCAACATTAAAATTATAAAAATTAGGAACCTAATATATATATATATAAGTTATTATATTGTAATAAATTTATTATGTGCTCTACTAATATATACATCAAAATGAGAATATAATAACAAAAATATTCAAATAAAAACACTATAATTATAAAAATGTATGCCTAAGTATAAATCAGTTAATTAAGCAACATTGTGAGAATGAATCAGAAGATAAAATTAACATGTAAAAAGGGCGTCACAAATACATGCAAGACACTCATAAAAGGCGTGGGCTGCCATAATTTTCAACCGTATGAAATAAAATGCGTTGTTTAGCTTCTTAAATTTTCTGCAACGTTAATGAGCCACATTGTCATGATTGTGTGATACTCAGTAGATATTTTAGAGAATTAGAAGTTGGTTACAAGTTAGTTAGCGATGCTTGGGTTAGCTTGGGTTTCGGCAGGAATTTAATTGGGGAGTTAGTTGGTTATATAAATAGCCAAAGCTTATTAATAACTCAACTTAATAATGAGTTAAGCTCGATAACGAACTCGACTCAACTTGGCTAGACTATCAATTTATGTATCAAATACGATAATATCTTATTGAACCAAATTTGAAAAATCTCTAGAACTCTTTTAAGGTTCAATTTCAAATCAAGCTTGATAAGAGTAATGGAGCTTGAGTTTAAATAATAGGGTGCTCGAGTTGATTCAATTTATTTACACCGCTAATAGCCGGTAACAATGACAATAGTAGTTTATATATCAAAAACGCTTTCTAATTTTGAAAACTATTTTTAGTTATTTCTTCTTTCTTGTTTGAGTTTATCATAGAAAAGCGTAATTATTATAGTTGGTAAATATATGACTGAATGTCTAATAGGGTTTAAAATTAGGCTTATTGAACATAAAATGAGCTTAGATATTTAATAGGGTTATTGCAACAGTGAAATGCGTCGCTTAATGCAATGGGTAAGGTGAAACGCAATGTTTAGTGTCGTTCTGATTTTGAATTTGGGTATTTTGGGGCAATGACCAATTTGCCTTTTACTTGTTGTACTAATTAGTATTTGTACCGTGTACTAGCTGCCCAAAGCTTGTACTATGCTGCCCGCACTTGTCCTTGTTGCCTGAAAAGAGGAAAAAAGGGAAGGAAAAGCTGATTGACAGCTATACTCTTCATTTTCATCCTTATCTTCTAACCGTTGCTCTGTAAAGCTTCTTCGAGAAGCCTCCCCCATGGCGATCTCAGCCGTTCGTTGCCCGGATGCGTGCCACTCGATTAAAGGCTCACTTTGTGCTTCTTGTGGGTATCGGTTGTCCGTTAGATCATTCTAAATCGATGGCTATGATGAGGTCTTAGGTTGCACTCGGAATGTAGCTTGGGCGGCTATAAAATGCCGTTGTTAGGGTTTTAGAGAGGGGTGACCTGGTTAATCTTTTCCTCTCCCCTTTCTTTCTGGCGATTTACTTATCTAAGGCTCTCAAAGCAACCCTAGCCCTAAACCCGAACCTCTGAGCCCAAAAGTTGAAGGTTCCGGCCTCGTGAGCCTTGATTCGAACTGATTCTGTGTTCGTGGTGCTCAGATTGGGAGGGTGGTGCTTCGGTTCAGATCTGGTGGTGTGTGGAGAGCGATGGCAGTTCGCTGCTATAGATTTTGAGTCTTAGGTGTTCAGATCTTGACATAAATCAGCTTCTGTAGGAGGTATACTTCTATCCTTACTTAGTTCTTTGATTTCCGTCTTAGAATCTAAATTTCTTGGTTGAATTCTTGAGTCTAAAGGTGATTTTGTTCTAGGATTGAGTTGATTGAGTTGTAATCAATGATTGTTTTGTATAAATCGGCTCCTTAGGGTTAAGATCTGAGATCTTGGAGTCTGTATTTGATTCATTTGCTTTGTGTGACTTGTAATTGTTTTTCTGAAGTCATTTATTGCAAAAAATCTCTTCAACTCATGATACACAAGCACCAACAAGTGGTATTACAGCCACAGGTTAAATATAAAACTCGATTCTTAAACAATGACTTCAGCTAAACACGATATTGAGAAACTTACTAGTAGAAATGACTTCAAACTATGGAAAGTAAAGGTCCAAGCCTTGCTTATGGCTCTTGGTGTGAGTTCCACACTTCTGGAGGACAAGGACTAACCAGAAGGATTCAAACCATCAGAGAACGCTAGCATGGATAAGGTAGCTCATGGTAACATCTTACTCTATGTTAATAACTCAATTCTTTCTAAAGTTTCTTCTAAAAAAAATGCTCTCGGTGTGTTGAAGAAGTTAGAAAAATTATATGCTACAAAATCACTGATGCATCTCATATTTACGTATCTTTTAATTGTTATTTTAATTATTTTGTGCCTGAATAATTATAGTCTTATACTCACTTTGATAATTTTTATATTTTATAGGTTCGAAATTAAAGTTCCAAAAATTGTCAAATTTTGGCACAAATAGGACAAAATTCGAAGTGTAAGCAAATAGATAAAGTCAATTAGAGATTGGGACGAGATCGTACGAACTCGATTCGCACCCATTCAGATGCAGACACGTTAGCCCAACCACCAACCCATCATCGTCCAAATTCCAGTCCAACATGCAACATCAGCCCAACATAAGCCCACCATCGTCCTCAAAGGCAGCTCGGCCCAAATCACAGCTTCACCAGGCCCACCGTCATCTTCAACCTCCAGCTTCGGCCCATTCAGCGTAGGCCCATCGACCTCAGCCCATGCTCATCACCAAGCTCACCCGTGACCAAACACCAGGCCCACCTGCGTCCTCCTCAATCCAGCCCAGCTTGTGCACCTCAGGCCCATCGGCTTCAGCTCACATGCAGAACCACTGTACAACCCAACATCTCAACCCAACCCGTCACCTGCGTTCACCGTGCCACCTCACTCAAGCCCAGCAACCCATTGTCACCTACAACAGCCCAGATTCGGTAAGGCTTGGGAGGCGGATAATATAAGCTCTGTTTTTGGATTGGGAATAGGGGGTTCTTTGTTTTTTCGGGGGATTTTTGGTGCTAGCACCATAGGACCCCCTTTCTCTCTCACCAATTCTCTCTCCTCTCAATTTTAATTTACTTTTTCTTTGTTAAATTGGAACAAGAGCGAAATTAGCAGGAAGACCGATATGAGTATGTTCATCTCCTCCTTCACCGGTTCATCCTTGATGGAAAGCTAACTTGCTTTCTATGGTTAGATGAAGTCTTAGCCTTTACTTTTGTATTTAATTTGGGTTAATTTAATTGTTTACATGAATTGCTTGATTGAGATAAATACTTTGAAGTATTATGTTCTTATCGTTTATTCAACTGAGATGATTATTGAGTTTGTAACTTTTGATCATTGATATTGATATTTATAAATTAATTCTTTGTGCTTGTAGCCTTAGGATTAAATAATTATGTAATAGTATTCACCGAATTTCTAAATAAAGCCTATGTTCCATATGCTTTAGTTAGAGAGGGTCAATACGTGATAATTAACAATACGTTAGATTCAGCCTATTTTCCTTATGTTTTAGTTAGATATGGTTAATACGCGATACTAACAACATCACCTTAGTAGGTTGAAACTTGTAGCCTAAACCACTACTCATGTGACAATCAATAATCCAAATTCAAGAGTTAACGCAAGAATAATTGGCTAATGATGGATTCAAAACTTTAAGCTCCAATTTAATATACTTTTTTTTCTTTAGAAGTAGAATACTCAGTTTAATTTTCGTTTCTTTAGATTAATTAACATAAAATCCCATGATTTCCTAAAATCAATTTAGGTAATAGAATAAATTGACGCACTTTTCGTCCTTGTGGTTCGACACCCTTTCGCCCTAAACTTCAATTTAGATGTGTTTAGTGGATAGAGTTTAATATTAAATTTTGATAGAAGTAGAAAAATGCATCAAGATTTTGGCACTGTTACCGGGGGCTAGGCAACGTTCGTGATTGTATTTTTGTGATTTTCTTTGATTCTTAACTTAATATTTTTATTTATTTATTCTTTAATTGTTAGTGTCTCTTTTTTTTTAAAATAAAAAAATAAAAATATTTTCTTTTCTTTTCTTACAAAAAAAGGGTTATTTTCTTTTTTCTTTTTTGAGGCATTAATTGTCTTATAATTTTCGTGCATAGGTAAATTTTAGGATAACTTCTTCCCCCCCCCCCCCCCCCCCCCCCCCCCCCTCTTTTTAAGTGTTTATTTTGTTTGTTTTAATAGTTTTAATTTTTAGTTTTACTTGATTCTTCTGGTTGTTCGTTCATGCACGGTCGTCGCTCTTTGTCTCTTGACTTTACCATATTTAACCCTAAAATTGAAAGGACCTTAAGAGACCTTAGAGCCCAACACCGAGCACAAACCTCAATGGCTAACAAACAAAAACCACGTTCAATTATGGAGTACTTTACTCCCACCACATACATCTCACCTTCATGCATTAGGTTGCCACCTGTAGCCCATCAGTCAAGCTTAAGCCACGTACCATACAAATGCTTCCTTCGTTCCATGGCTTAGGTAATGAGAAACCGTACACACACTTGGACAGTTTCATGGAGGTTTGCTCAACCTTCAGGATTCCTAACATTAGTGATGATGCCATCTTCTTCGGCTTTTTCCTTTCTCTTTGAAAAATAAGGCTAAGTATTGGTTAGACACCTTACCTAGTGGGACGATTAGTACTTGGACTCTAATGCAACAAAAATTTCTTAAGAAATTCTATCCTATTAGTAAGACCAACATTGCTAGGAGAGCTATTAACACCTTTGCCCAACTTCCTAATGAAGAGTTTCATGAGAGTTGGATAGGTTTAGGGAACTATTGAGAGCCTATCCACATCATGCTATCCCTAAATGAGAACTCACAACCTTTGCCCAACTTCCATAACTTTTATTATGGGTTGGATGAAAAGAGTCAACAAATTGTTGATACCTCTTATGGTGGTCAGTTCCTTAGGAAGAATGAGAATGAGGCATGGGAACTTTTCGAACATTTGAATGAGAACTCACAACAGAATGCCGCACATGCACGTTAAAATGCTGGTCAGTTAAATAGAGAAGGAGTACATGAAATTGTTCACACCTCCATCTTAGATAAGAAAGTAGACTCCCTTGCTTCTTTTATGGAGCAACTTACTTCCTTATTTAAGATAACATTGACTCCATCTACTATGCCTAATGTGTCTAATGTTCAAAACATGCATAGTTCTTGTTTTTCAAAACATGCATATTACTTGTTCTTCATGTTCTAGTGTCTCTCATTCTACATTTCAGTGCCCCTCTGCTTCATCCTTTGTTGAGTGTTCACAGGAACATGTTAATGCAACCCAAGGATTCTCAAGGAACAATCCGTACTCGAACACATATAATATGGGTTGGAGAAACCATCCAAACTTCTCCTGGAGGCAAGGAGGAGAAGGACAATTCATGCAACAACGTCGAATCCACGACCTCAGTAGTCTAGTATACCATAACCTCTCAGTTTTCAACCGCAAGGGTATACTTCTAACTACTCTCAACCTTCTAATTTGAGCTATAATTAGAATTTTGAAAAGAATGTCTTGAGTACACTAAAGGATTTAGAAGCTAATTCCCAACTCCTCCACTCCCATACACAATTGATTTCAAAGCTCGAAACCCAAATAGGTCAGCTAGCTAACACTTTAAGTAGGAGAGATGAAGGAAGACTCCCTAGCCAAGCCGTAAAGAACCCTAGGAATCATGTGAGGCAAGACAACTATCCTCCCCATCAAGAGCAAGTAGAGTCCATTACAGTGTTGAGAAGTGGGGAGTAGGTTGGCAATGGGGTGAGTGCTGAGAGTAAAGTACCTATAAATGGTGAGGGAGAAGAGAAAAGCACGGAAAGAGAGAAGGAGACCAATGAGGTCACTCTCTTCTCCCATTCCTAAGACATCTGATCTTCCTTCCTCATATGAACCTAGAGTACCCTTCCCCAGGCTTTAGTTGCACCACATCCAAATAGGAAGGACAAGAAGTGGGAAGATATTGTGGAGACATTTAGGAAAGTAAAGATAAACATTCCCCTTCTTGATGCGATTAAATAGATTTCAGCCTACGCGAAGTTCATTAAGGATTTAACCAAAAGAAGCAATCTAGAGCAAATTTGCCTAAGAAAGTGTTTTTAGCTAAGCAAGTGAGCTCCATTTTGAAGTGTGACACTTCGATTAAGTACAAAGACCTTAGTGTCCCCACCATCTCTTGTTCACTTGGAGACAACCCGATCAATAAGGCTTTACTGGACTTAGGAGCGAGTGTCAACATTATTCCTTACTCGGTTTATGAGAAGCTAGGCCTAGGAGAGTTGGAACCCACCATGGTGATCTTCTAGTTAGCGGATAGATCAACTAAAGTCCCTCGTGGTGAGCTTACTAACATACTGATAAAGGTAGACAAAGCCATGTTTCCTGCTGATTTTCTTGTGCTTGATATGGAACCTTCTAGTCATTCAAAAAACCATATCCCTGTCATTCTAGGTTGGTATTTCTTAGCGACGGCCAATGCCACAATTAATTGTAGATCTGGGGTAATGGATGTTAGTTTTGCAAACATGATTATTAGGTCAAACATTTTTAAGGCTTCATTGTTACCCATTAGTGAGGATGAGTCGAAGTGTTTTTGTGTAAATGTTGTTGATGATTTGGTGGACCTAACACCCCCGTCTGTCCTAGTTAGTGACCCCCTAGATGAGAATGCAAAACCTTCTAAAGAGATGCAACAAAGGTTGAACCCGAACATGAAAGAAGTTTTGGGTTGGGAGAAGAATCATGTTATAGTTCAAGAAGGAATTGCACTAGGTCATAGGTTGTCTAAGGAGGGCATTGAAGTTGATAAGGATAAAATAGATTTGACTGTTAACTCGCCCCCTCCCTCAAATGTGAAGCAAGTTAGAGCCTTTCTAGGTCATGCGAGTTTCTATAAGGGATTTCTTAAGGACCGTGGGAAGTTAGCTAGGCCATTGACTAGTTTGCTATCTAAGGACATATCAGTTGATCTCAAAGAGTCTTGGTTAGAAGCTTTTCATAAGCTTCGATCTACACTTATTGCTGCCCCCATTAAACATCCACCCGACCACTCTCTCCCTCCTGAAATCATGTGCGACACTTCTAATTTTGCTTTAGGTACTGTCTTAGGTGAGCTTAGTGAAGTCGTTCCCTCGAATGATGTCATTACTTGATCTTCATTGGATCTATTACGCCCAACTGAAGGCGTAAAATTTAGTGCTACTAGGAGACAACCTATGTTTGTTAATTCTTGTTTTTAATCTAGTTTTTGAACTAATTAGTTGCCTGGAGGCTTGTTTTCTTTCTTTTTAGGTTCTTGTCCCATGTTGAAGGAGTCATACAAGTTCACGCCGCCTTGTCATGTTGTATCACTCCATCTTACCTATTTCTTGTATTTTAATGATTAATGTTGTCGCATTGAGGATAATGCCTGATTTAGGTGTGGGGGCGAAGCTCATTTGCATGTGCTCTTTTTTTGGGTCAAATTTTTAAAATTTTGAACATCTTTTGTGCATATTGAGTGTGCATTGTAACCGTTTAGCCAAGTTTTCCTTGATTGACACGTATGTTAGGATGATAGTAGGATTAGTTGTTTATTTTGTTCTCTTAATTCCATAAAATTAAATGATTCTACTCCATACTTATTAGTGAGTATTGTCAATCATTGTTGATATTAATGGGTTCTACTCATGCCGGGACTTTCAGGCTGTGGAAAATCTAAAAAATTTAAGTAAACAATCCTATATGTTTTGAGTTCTGCAGGCTTGCCCTATTGGCTTATCCTAATCCTTGTCTCTTGATGTTATGTAAAGTACCTATTGATCAATGTCGATTGTAATGTTGAAGTACTTGTTATGCGAAAGTTCAAAAATTGGACAGAAAAAGAAGAGGAAACAAAAGGAAAAAAAAAAAGAAAAAATTGAGAAGAAAGAAAGAAAAAAGTTTCCTCCAAAGGGAAGCAAAATGCAAAAGAAAAAGAAGAAAGTGTAAGTTGATGTGCATTCATGATAAAGTTGTTCTTCTTTTGTGCTCTACCAATATCAAAATGTGGTAAAGTGGTCACTCATAGGCCACTTAGAATTCTCTATGTATGGGTATATGTTTAGGTGATTCAATAGTGTTAGGCATACAAAACCTTGATATATTTGGTTGGATGCAATAATTTGAGGAGATTCTATGGCATGAGATCCCATTCACTTTCACTTGTGTACTTAAATTGCTGAGTAATTTCTACTAGTTGATACATGGTTAATGAAATTCTATGATGAGTTTTGAAGTTTAATTATCTGAATTCATGCAATTGGAGAATGCTGTAGATGACTTAACCTTGTCTTGGATTATAATGTATGTGTTAATCTCGGAAAACTTGGTGAAGGTTGGGGTAGTTGGTCACATGAGTCATCATGTCTATCTTACGCTTTGCTCGAGGACTAGCAAAGGTTAGGTGTGGGGTGTTGATGTGTCTCATATTTTCGCATCTTTTAATTGCTATTTTAATTGCTATTTTAATTATTTTGTGCCTAATTAATTATAGTTTTATACTCATTTTGGCAATTTTTATGCTTTATAGGTTCAAAATTGAAGTTCCAGAAATTGTTAAATTTTGGTGCAAACAGGACAAAATTCAATGCGTAAGCAATTAAATCAAGTCAATCGGAGATCTGGAAGAGATCGTACGAACCCGACCCGCACCCATTCAGACGCAGACCCGTCAGCCCAACCACCAGCACATCATCGTCCAAACTCAGTCCAACACGCAACATCAGCCCGACGTAAGCCCACCATCGTCCTCAAAAGCAGTTCGGCCCAAATCATAGCTTCACCAGGCCCACCATCATCTTCAACCTCCAGCTTCGACCCATTCAACGCAGGCCCATCGACCTCAGCCCACTCTCATCACCAAGCTCACCGTGACCAAATGCCAAGCCCATCTACGTCCTCCTCAGTCCATCCCAACTCGTGCACCTCAGGCCCATCGACTTCAGCTTACAAGCAGAACCACCATACAACCCAACATCTCAGTCTAGCCCGTCACCTATGCTCACCGTGCCACTTCACGCAATCCCAATAGCCCATTGTCACCTACAACAGCCCAGATTCGGTAGGGCTTGGGAGGGGGATAATATAAGCTCTGTTTTTGGATTGGGAATTGGGGGGGGGGGGGGGGGGGGGGGGGGTTGGGTTGTTGGGGTTTGGTGCTAGCACCGCAGGACCGCCTCTCTCTCTCACCAATTCTTTCTCCTCTCAATTTTAATTTGCTTTTGCTTTGTTAAATTGGAACGAGAGCGAAATTAAC
Source organism: Simmondsia chinensis (assembly GCA_018398585.1). Classification (NCBI taxonomy): domain Eukaryota; kingdom Viridiplantae; phylum Streptophyta; class Magnoliopsida; order Caryophyllales; family Simmondsiaceae; genus Simmondsia; species Simmondsia chinensis. The sequence continues at coordinate 10,562,295 of JAGTTD010000013.1, forward strand.
GGGAAGACCGACATGAGCATGTTCATCTTTGATAGAGAGCTAACTTGCTCTTTAGGGTTAGATAAAGTCTTAACCTTTACTTTTGTACTACTTTTAATTTGGGTTAATTTTATTGTTTACATAAATTACTTGATTGAGATAAATACTTTGAAGTATTATGTTCTTATCGTTTATGCAATTGAGATGATTATTGAGTTTCTAACATTTGATCATTGATGTTGATATTTATAAATTAATTCTTTGTGCTTGTAGCTTTAGTATTAATTAACCAAGTAATAGTATTCACGGAATTGTTAATTAAAGCCCGTCTTCCCCATGCTTCAGTTAATAGGGTCAATACGTGATAATTAACAATACGCTAGGTTGAGCCTAATTTCCTTATGTTTTAGTTAGATGGGGTCAATACGCGATACTAAGAACATTACTTTAGTAGGTTGAAGCTTGTAGCCTGAACCACTACCCGTGTGATAATTAATAGTCCTAATTCAAGAGTTAACGCAAGAATAACTGGCTAATGATGGATTCAAACCCTTGGTTCCAATTTAATATACTTTTTTTTCTTTAGAAGTAGAATACTTAGTTTAATTTTCGCTTCTTTAGATTAATTAATACAAAATCCCATATAAATTAATTTAGGCTGTAGAATAAATTCATGCACTCTGAGTCCCTGTGGTTCGACACCCTCTCATCCTAAAATTCAATTTAGATGTATTTAGTGGATAAGGTTTAATATTAAATTTTGATAGGCGTAGAAAATCACTTCAATCACTTGCTGACCATGTATTATACATGGAGAGGTTCTACTCCTTTAGAATGGACGAAAACAAAAACATAGAGGACAATCTAGATGACTTTTACAGAGTTTTAGATGACTTAGTTACACTAAAAGTTGAAATATTAGATGTGTCTCAGGCTATAATACTTTTAGGATTTTTCCTAAGTACCTAAAACCTTTAAAAGACACCTTAAGATATGATAAAAAGACTATATCACTGGTTGAGGTAGGAGATGCCTTCAGATCTAAAGTAGTAGTACTAAAGAAAGAAGGAAAATACTTCAATAATAAAAGTAACAACCACGATGAGAGCTTAAATGTAAGAGGAAGAACTAAAATGAGAGACTACCATAAAAAGAGAGGACAGAGTCACTCAAGATCTCAATCTAGGGGTAGAAAAGACTTGTCTAATACTAAATGCTATAAATGTGGTAAATATAGACATTATAGACAATTCTGCCCTGATAGGAACCAGAACCAAGGTAGAGCTGATTACACTGTTGATAATAATGAATGTGGTGAAGTACTTATGGCCTCTGCTAATCTTGCTTGTCATGAATGGGTACTTGATTCTAGCTGTAGCCTCCATATAGCTTTTGAAAAGTCTTATTTTACTGATTACACTTCTGCTAATGGGGGAAAGGTTATGTTAGGAAATAACTATGCCTGTAAGGTAGTTGGTGTGGGAAATGTGAGGGCTAAAATATCTAGCACTAGCTTTAACCTAGAGGGTATAAGACATGTCCCAGAACTGAAGAGAAACCACATTTCCTTAAGACAATTTGACCCGAGTGGACTGACCTTAAAAGCGAGTAGGGAAGAGATGAAAGTCTTTAAAGGTGCCCTAGTTATCATAAAGGGAGAGATCAACACCGGTATATATGTCCTGAAAGGGAAGGTAGTTTCTGGTGAAGGAAATGTAGCCAAGACTGACCCTAAAGACACTACTAGCCTGTGGCATAAGAGACTTGGACACATATCTGAGAGGGGATTTACAGAGTTGCAAAAACAAGGTGTTTTGGTGCTGATTTTGTGACACAACTTGACTTTTGTGATCATTGTATATTTGGCAAGCATTATAGGATTGTATTTAGCACAAGTTCACATACAACTTATGGCATTATTGATTATGTTCACGCTAAGTTATTGGGACCTTCTAGGGTACCCACAATAGTGGAGCTTCTTATTTCCTGTCTATAGTTGATGACTTCTCAAGAAAAGTATGGGTTTATCTACTTAAAAACAAAAATGATACATTTGATACTTATGTTAAGTGGAAAAACTTTAATTGAGAACCAAACAGGAAAGAAATTGAAAGTGTTCAAAACTAACAATGGCTTGGAATTTGTGAACTCTGAATTTGACACGTTGCTAAAAATGGAATTAAACGACATAAAATAGTAAGAGGAACCCCCCCAACGAAATGGTGTAGCTGAACATATGAACCTAGACTCTTTTAGATAGGGTACAATGCATGTTGTTTTCATCCGGAATGTCAAAGCAATTCTGGGGTGAATCTGTTAACATAGCCGCATATTTAGTTAATAGATCCCCAAATTCAGCTTTGAAAATGAAAACCCCCTGAAAGTGTATGGACCGGTAAAACAATTAACTATGATAACTTAAAAGTATTTGGGTGTTCAGCCTTTGCACACCAAAAGGAGGGTAAATTGGAGCCTAGGGCAATTAAAGGCATTTTTCTAGGGTATCCTTCACGTGTAAAGGGTTTTTGATTAGGGATTAACGAGGAAAATCGAACTATAACAATTATAAGTGGGGATGTCATCTTCAATGAAGATGAGATGCCCTACATCAAAGAAGAATTGAGTAATAGTCCATCTGTTAGGGAATTTGATCCTGACTACTATGATTTTGACGTTAACCCACCTAACCCCATAAACCTAAGGAAAGAACCTAAAGATAACCTAGAACACACTGACAATACTGATAGAAATGCTGCTGTAACTATGCCTATAGATCAGAAACTAAATCTAGCAGCCTTGAAAATGAAGCTCGGGACTTAAAGACCTACCAACTGGCAAGGGATAGAGTTAGAAGAGAGTCTAGAGCACCTGAAAGATATGGCTATGCTGAAGGTATAGCCTATGCTTTAAACACAGCTTTAGATTACGTAGAAACTGAGCCGTTGTCCTATTCTCAAGCTGCCAACAACAAGCATTCAACAGAGTGGCTGAATGCTATGACTATTGAAATGGAGAGCTTGAGAAAGAACAATACTTGGGTCTTGATTCCCAAGCCTAAGGGTAGGAAGGTTATTGGTTCTATGTGGATCTTTAGGGTAAAAGAACCCGATACTCTTGAAGATTTGCCCAGGTCTAAGGCTAGACTAGTAGCCAAAGGCTTTACGCAGAATGAGGGGGTCGACTACACCAAAATTTTCAGCCATGTCGTTAAACATACCACTATTCGTGTCATTATGTGCTGGATTGCTTTCTATGATATGTTGTTGCATCAAATAGATGTCACCACTGCATTTTTGCATGGAGAGCTTAAGGAAGAGATCCTCATCTCTCAACCCGAGGGGTTTGTTGAACCCGAGCATTCTGAGCATGTTTATTTGCTGAAAAAATCACTGCATGGGCTGAAACAGTCACCCAGACAGTGGTATAAGAAGTTTCATGCATTTATGGCTTATAATGGCTTTAGTAGGCCTGTTCATGATTCATGCTTGTACTTGAAAGACATTAACTGTTCTTGTGCTATCTTCCTACTAATATATGTGGACGATATATTGTTAGCTAACAGGTCCCAGAAGCAGATTTCAGATTTAAAATCTCGGTTAAATGGTTTTTTAAATATGAAAGATTTAGGGGAAGCTAAGAGAATACTAGGTATTGATATCATTAGGAACAGGTCTAAATGAAAATCCCCATTTGAGTTAGAGTCATTATGTTACTAAGCTCTTGAAAAGGTTTAATATGTTTGAGTCAAAACCTGTGAAACAACCTTTAGCATCGCAATGCCATTTTTCAGCAAGTCAATCTCCTGAAACTGAGCAGGAACAGCTTAAAATGAGAATAATACCGTATGCCAACACTATAGGGTCATTAATGTATGCGATGACCTGCACGAGGCTGGACTTGGCTTTTACGATGAGTATACTATCTCGTTATATGTCAAATCCTGGTAAGGTACATTGGAATAAAGTTAAATGGCTGCTAGGATATGTAAAAGGGTTTCTAGATTTGGGCTTAACTTTTGGTAGGGACCAAAATGAACTTAGATTGACAGGGTATGTAGATTCTAATTTTGTGGGTGATTTAGATAGGAGACGATCCACATCAGCCTATATATTCACCTTAACGGGTGGAGCTATTAGCTGGAGGTCAAAGTTGCAGACTTTAACCTCTTTATCTACCACAGAGTCAGAACTTCTAGTTCTATCTAATGTTGTTAAGGAAGCTATATGGCTAAACAGTTTATTGAATGAAATAAAACTTGACCTAGGATACCCTAAAATCTACTCGGATAGTCAATCCGCCATTGCCCTGTGTAAAACCCTGTATTTCATGATAGAAACTAACACTTAGTAGTTAGACGATATTTTATCATGAATAATACAGAAGAAAATCAGATTGAGCTGCTGAAAATTAGTACTGATGATAACCCTGCCAATATGGGCACTAAAAGTCTTCCTTTGGAAAAATTTATACAGTTCGTTAAACTCGTCCAAATGGAATGGAGCCTGGGATGAAAAATGTTTGAGAAACTGTTAGTCATATAGTTACCAAGTTTGTTATAGTTGGTAAATATATGACTTAATGCCTAATAGGGTTTAAAATTAGGCTTAATGGACTTAAAATGAGCTTAGATATTTAATAAGGTTATTGCAACAGTGAAACGTGTCACTTAATGTAATGGGTAAGGTGAAACGCAGTGTTTAGTGTCATTCTGATTTTGAATTTGGGTATTTTGGGGCAATGACCAAATTTTCCCTTTACTTATTGTACTAATTACTATTTGTACCGTGTACTAGCTGCCCAAAGCTTGTACTATGATGCCCGCACTTGTCCTTGCTGCCCGAAAAAAGGAAAAAAAGGGAAGGAAAAGTCGATTGACAGTTGTACTCTTCATTTTCATCCTTATATTCTAACTGTTGCTCTGTAAAGCTTCTTCAAGAAGCTTCCCCCATGGCAATCTCAGTTGTTCATTGCCCCGGACGTGTGCCACTCAATTAAAGGCTCACCATGTGCTTCTTGTGGGTATCTGTTGTCCATTAGATCGTTCTAAATGGACGGTTGTGATGAGGTATTGGGTTGCACTCGCATTGTAGCTTGGGTGGCTATTAAATGCTGTTGTTAGGGTTTTAGAGAGGGGTGACTTGATCAATCGTTTCCTCTCCCCTTTCTTTCTGGCGATTTACTTCTCCAAGGCTCTCAAAGCAACTCTAACCCCAAACCCGAACCTCTGAGCCAAAAAGTCGAAGGTTCCAGCCTCAGTGAGCCTTGATTCGAAGCGATTCCATGTTTGTGGTGCTCAGATCAGGCTGGTGGTGCTTCGGTTCAAATCTGGTGGTGTTCAGTTCGTGGTGTGTGGAGAGCGATTCCAGTTCGTTGTTGTTGATTCGAGTCTTAGGCATTTAGACCTTGACATAAATCAGCTTCTGGAGGAGGTCTACTTCTATCTTTACTTAGTTCTTTAGTTTCTAACTTAGAATCCAAAATTCTTGGTTGGGTTATTGAGTCTAGAGGTGATTTTGTTCTAGGATTGAGTTGATTGAGTTGTAATCAGTGGTTGTTTTGTATAAATTAGTTCCTTAGGGTTAAGATTTGAGATCATAGGGTCTGTATTTGATTCTTTTGCTTTGTGCGACTTTTGATTGTTTATTTGAAGTCATTAATTGCGAAAATCTCTTTTAACTCATGGCGTACAAGCACCAACATAAATAAAAAACTATAGTTAAGATATATTACACATGTTTTATTTTGATTTTGCAAGGAAAGTGTAGATAAATACAAACTCTGAGTGACACTGGATGAAACCTCATGTTGCATTTAGTGATAGGAAAAACAAAGAAAATAATATAAAGAAACAAATAAAGAGGGATTTAAGGCTAGTTATATATGTTTTGTATTGAGAGTTATTTCTCTAGTTATCAAAAAAAAGTGCTCGTTATAGGCTAATATCAAGGAGAGATAACTACCTTTGTACCTAACCATGTTTTTTAAAGAGGTAAAAGCAGAGCTACAGGACCTTAAGGCTACCCTCTCAAGAGAGGACAACCTAGGGCTTCAGGCTGAGAAATGGATAAGAAAGTGTGGGAAGGAGCATTAGCTCAATGGAGACACCAACACTCTCATGAACGGCATTAGCAAGCCAGCCAGTCGAACTATTAGCTTCTCTGAAAAACATGGTGAAATGAGATGTGATCAATTGAGGAGCAAATGATATGAATGACCACAATAGATGCAACATCTGTAGGAGTTGAATAAGAGCGATTGAGCACCTTAATAACCACCTCACTATCACCTTCAAGAATAACTTTGCATGGCCTCAACCTGGTTACAAAATACAAAGCATCTCTTGTAGCAATTACTTCCGCCACAATAATTTGGAGCATGCCCATGCTTTCTAGCCCCAACAAACAGAATGGCCCCTTAATTATTACGAGCAATAAACCTAGCATCTTCCATGTTTTCATGTTTCGACCCATTAAAATTGACCTTTACGCATCCCCGGGGGGGGGGGGGGGGGGGGGGGGGGGGGAGGATGGGCAGCCCCAGGATAACCTCCTCTTACACTTCTCGTTCCTACTACAAGAATTATTGACATCCACCTCATCCCCCATCCTATTTCGGAAATTCCATTTCCACTATATGTGTTTAGCCATGACCACATGTCTGATTAGGCTAGACCTTTTTTCTCTAAAAATCACCTTGTTTTTGTCCTTCCACATCTGTCAACACAAAATAGTAAATTTAGGCAGGCTTCTATGTCCCTTGTGAGCTCTTAACTCATCCACAAATGTGGACCCCTAAGGGATGGCGTTTGCCATCCCATATATTTGGCTGCTTCCCAGCTGGCTATAGCTTGAGGGCACGAGACTAGGATGTGAGCCAAGTCCTTATTCTCAGAGCCACACCAGGCAAGTAGGCTTAATTGCTACAAAATGCGTTTATGAATTAATTGTGAGCCCATCATCCAAGGCTTGCCAAAGGAAGATTTTAACCATCTATGGAATATCAAGCTTCCACATCTATCATAAATTTCGAGAATTTCTTTCAGTCCAATCAAGATTGTGGGCCAACGAAGTGGCTGATTTTACGGTAAAGTCCCCTGTACTGGTGAAGTCCCAGCAGAGCATGTCCTCCACCTTCGATTTAGGGGCAAGAAATAAGAGATGCCACTCTGCGTCAACAGAAGTACAATCCACCTTAGCTTATTCAAATTCCACTCACTATTTGTAATAAAATCTGCTACTTTCAAGGAAGTATCCGCGTCCTGGTCCGTGTCCTTCATAGATTTGATAAGAGGACCATCTGCGGCCCACCAATCAAGCAAAAGTTAACCTTCTCTCCATTCCCTATCTTCTATTTCAATCCTCTAGCAAGGATCGGTCTAACTATAGGAACTCCCCTCCAGGTAGGTGAATTAGACTTCTTCCCTTCATATTGCATAAAATCAACATTATTCAAGTATTTGCATTTTGCAACTCTTACCCAATGCTTATCTTTATCCATTAGAATTTTGCAGCCCAATTTACACAAAAAAGCAAGATTAATGGTCCCCTTAGGTTTGCTAACTTTGTTCCAAGCAATCATATTTAGACCTTTCTTATCCTTGGAATTCCAAAAGAACTGCCTGCATAATCCATCTCCTTTCTTATACGCTCTCCTACAAATCTTAAAGCAGTACATGATATGACTCGGCATAGATTCAAGGGAGGGCTGGATTAGAGTAGCTTTCCCGGCCTTAGACAAAAGTCCGCTTTCCAGCTAGCAATTGTCCCCTGCATTTTTTCCACAACCTCAGTCACCACTCTCGAGTTGAATCTTCTGGTACAAAAAAAAAAGCCCAAGTATTTTCCCAAGTTCTAGGATATCAGGATATCAATATGGTCGATAATCCTTCTTCTCAACTCTCTATCGTGTTGGCCAAGAAAATTATCTCCGATTTATCAAGATTAACTAATTGGCTAGAGTCCACACAATAATCCTGGATCATACTCTGCAGCATAGTAACAGCCTCCATACGAGCATCACAAAACACTAGACAATCATCAATGATGAAGACGCAAGGAATAGCAGGTGCATTTCTAGATAATTTAATACCAACCCCATATCTCTTTATTTGACATTGCTCCTGAAGATCAACTGAGAGAGCTTCACGAAAAAGTATAAACAAATAGGGCATCAATAGATCTCCTTCGCACAGCCCTCTGAAGGAGTGAACCATGCTATAGGACTATCATCAACCAAAACTAAGAAGGAACTTATGGTCACACACTCCATAATCCAGCCTATCCATTTCGAGTGAAAACCTAGTTTAAACAAGACTTGCTCAAGAAAACGTCATTCCACTCTATCATAAGCTTTTTCCATATCAAGCTTTAAAGCAATCCAGCTTCCCTTGTTTCCTTTTAAAAGTTGTCATGCTTTTGTGAGCCATAAGTATATTGTCTAGAATTGAAAGTCCCAGGACAAAAGTACCTTGCCACTAACTGATTAACTTATCAAGGGTTTAAATCTGCTGGCTAGGGTCTTGGCAATAGCTTTATAAATGACATTACATAAACTTATAGGCACTCTAAACTGGTTAACAACTTGAGGGGCAATCCACCTTGGAGATGAGCATGATAAAGGTGTGATTAATCTCTCGAAGAAGTTTACTAGGCTTATAGTTCAATGCAATAATTAATTGAAAATCGAAGCCAAACCCGCTGTCATTCCGTTGAATCCTTACTTCTTCACTTAAAAGTTTACTAGACTTATAGTCCAGTCCAATAAGGATTTGACGTAATTAATATTTTTAAATTGTTAAAATAACATGTCAAGAATAGATCAACTTTTTTTTTTATTCAATCCGTGGACCTTGATGTGTACCTAGTTTGTTAAACTATACTTCTAAATGTGTATTCCGAGCTTAGGTCAAGGTAACAAAAGACCCGTAAAAGTTGATGGTCAAACCATGATTCAGGCTGAAAAGTAATGGTCAATCTAGTCTTGGTTTAGTTTATTTAGTTTGGTCCGGGTTTCCTTGTGACCCAAATGTTGTACCTTAAATTTTTTTGAACACCAAACCGCCTGAGGGTTAGAAATTCATTACTAAATGATCGGAGTTTACAAGGGAAACAACTGAAAGTGGACAAACCTGCCACCAATCATGGGAACATCTATGACCTAAGTGACATGAAGCAATAAAGTGAGCGCCCGATTACATGATTGTGGTGCCCATTGAAACAAAAAATTCCTAAAAAAACTAGATGAAGATAACAACCTAATATCCGCTATAACAACACTACATTTCCACACAAGGGATACAACATGAGAAATTAAATCAATAGCCTGTTTACAATCAGATTCAACAATGATATTCTTCCAATCTCGGGACTTAGCGAGAGAAACGACAGCCCGGATAGCGAAGACTTTGGCGATGAGGGGGACTTAGCAATGAAAGAACCGCACCATCCTCCCACTAAGAAGCCTTGGCTATCCCAGGCTACAACAGCAGCGGCCGAACAGGAGGAAGAAGAAAAGGCAACGTCGGAGTTGATCTTGATCCAGTCGTTTGGTGGGGACATCCAAGCATCAGCATCACAAGAAGGGGCTGTCTATAGGGGAGCGGCCAGCGGAACATGAGCCAGACCAACAAATTCCTGTGCAGCAGCATCGGCTTTTGAGGGCCGAGGACATGGGTGACAGGGACACGTGCCTGAAAACGAAATCACATCTACTCTTCCAAATTTCCCAATACAGAAGCATAATCCTGAAAATATCATGATGTGAGAATCTCGGGTTAGAACAGATTTGGTCCCACCAAATATCAACAACATTCCTAGTGCCTCACGGGCTGCCGCAAAAGCAGGTTCGGGGGGGGGGGGGGGGGATGGATGTACACAGTCTTACCCCTTCCGAGTGGAAGAGAGGCTGTTTCCGAGAGCCTCCAACCTGAAGATCTTGCCATCCTGGAAGCAAGGCATTCTGAAAAGGGTTAGGTCATGTCAAAGACACATCTACGGCACATAATAAAGCAAATAGACCACATCCATACACACATACGCATACGCACATAAGCACACCACATGGGGTAAATCCGCGTTATAAACCCTATGCTAGCACCAATATGCAACATTACTCTAGGCCGCTACGTCGGCTACCCCTATGCTCGCTCTCCAACAAGCTCTATCCAAGGCCATCTCCTCACTGAGGTTTAGGTGGGTCAGGTCATGTCAGATCGTCTCCATCCAACTCTTCTTAGGCCTACCTCTCCCTCTTCTTCCTAGCGTTGTATGTAGCTATTCACATCTCCTGACTGGAGCTGTGGTCGGTCTCCTCCTAACGTATCCAAACCATCTCAAGCGTTGCTCCCTCAATTTGTCCTCGATCGAGGCTACGCCAAACTTTCCTCTTATAGTGTTGTTTCTGACCCTATCCTTCCTTGTGTGCCCACACATCCATCGCGGCATCCTCATCTCTACCACCTTCTTCTTCTGGGTGTGATGTTGTTTCATTGAGCGACACTCTGCCCCGTACAACATAGCCGGTCTCACTAATGTCCTATAGTATTTTCCCTTTAGCTTTAGCGGGACCTTTCTATCGCAAAGTACCCTGGAAGCCATCCTCCATTTCTGCCAGCCTACCTTAATCCTGTTGTTGACATCCTCGTCAACCTCACCATTCTGCTGTACCATGGAACCCAAGTATCTAAAACTCTCCTTCCTCGGTATGGTCTCAGACCCTATCTTGACGTTTTCTGTACTGGGCACGGTAGAGTGACCGAACTTGAGTTCCAAGTACTCGGTCTTGGATCTACTAATTCGTAGGCCCTTCTGTTCCAAAGCCCTTCTCCACAATTCCAGCTTCTCACTTATGTCGACTCGAGAGTCCCCCACCAATACTATGTCATCTATAAACAACATACACCAAGGTACATCTCCTTGGATGTTCCTGGTGAGCTCATCCATGACTAGAATGAACAGAAAGGGGCTCAAGGCAGAACCTTGGTGTACCCCAACCGTTATTGGGAATGTGTCTGTCTCCCCTTCCCCTGTACGCACATTAGTTTGTGCAGCCTCATACATGTCCTTAATGGCCCGAATATATGGCATGGGGATTCCCTTCCTACTCAAGACCCTCCATAGGATCTCTCTGCACTCTATCATACGCCTTCTCCAAATCAATGAAGACCATGTAGAGATCCTTCTGCCTCTCCCTGTACTGCTCTATCGTCTGCCTAATGAGGTGGATGGCTTATATTGTTAATCTCCCAGGTATAAATCTGAATTGGTTCTCGGATACCTCCGTCTGTTGCCTTAACCTCCTCTCTATGACCCGTTCCCACAGCTTCAAAGTGTGGCTCATTAGCTTGATCCCCCGATAGTTTGCGCAACTTTGGATGTCGCCTTTATTCTTGTATATCGGAATCAATGTACTATTTCTCCATTCGTCAGGCATCTTCTTCCCCATAAGGATTTGGTTAAATAATTTAGTCAGCCAATTGATGCCCCTCTGTCCAAGGCATTTCCATACCTCTATTGGTATTCCATCAGGGCCAACTGCTTTACCCCTTCCCATCTGTCTAAGGGCTTCCTGGACTTCTTTGGGTGTAATTCTCCTACAATAGCAGTAGTTCTGATACTCCTCTGATGTTTGGAGATCCCCTAGGGATAACTTTGTGCTCCCCTGATCGTTGAACAGATTGTGGAAGTAGGCTTTCTACCTGACTTTAATTTGTTGCCCTTCCACAAGCACCTGTCCATCTACCCCTTTTATGCACTTTACATGCTCCAAGTCCCTCGTCTTCCTTTCTCTCGCTCTGGCAATTTTGTTTATATCTTTAGCTCCCTCCTTGGTATCTAGCTGTTTGTAGAACTCCTCGTAGGCTTTGGATTGTGCTTCTATGACTATTTTCTTTGCTTCTTGGCTTGCTGATATTGATGTCGCTTGTCTTCTTCTCCACTACGCTCCCATTCCTTGAAAAAGTCTCATTTGGCCTTAATGTTTTGTTGGATTTCCTCGCACCACCCCCAGGATTCTCTGTTGTTAGGTGCCCCGCCCTTTGACACTCCCACAATTTCGCGTGCCAGTCCTCTAATCTTTTGGGCCAGTTTGTTCCACATTTGGTTTGTATCTCCCTCCACATCCCAATCGAGCTCTGATTCCGCCCTTTCCTTATAGGCTTTATACTTCTCTCCCTTCAAATCCCTCAAGCGAGTATGTGTCTGCACGGGTTTTGTGCTTCTTTTGGCCCTCGTCTTGGCCTTTACATCGGCGCACACCACCCTATGTTGTGTAGATAGGTCTTTCCCTGGGATGGCCTTGCAGTCCCTGCAGTCCCTTTGTACCCTTTTCCATAGTAGTATGTAGTCAATTTGGGTCCTTGCCCCACCACTTTGATACGTGATGATGTGTTCCTCTCGCTTTCTAAAGAAGGTGTTGGCCACTGTTAGCTCGTAAGTGGCTGCAAAGTCCGGGAGGGATTTCCCTTCTGCATTCCTAGTTCCAAAACCAAATCCTCCATGACATGATGCGTAACCATCCTCTGTCGAGCCAACATGCCCATTGAGATCCCCGCCAATCACCACTTATTCAGTTTGGGGTATACTTTGCATTATTTTGTCAGAGTCCTCCCAGAATGATGCCTTCTCGTTCTCTGACAGTCCAGTCTGAGATGCGTAGGCACTGATAACATTCAATGCCTCCCCATCTAGGATCAACTTGATGCCTATGATCCTATCCCCACTCCTAGACACTTCGACCACTTTATCCTTAAGGTTGTTATCCACAATGATGCCAACTCCATTCCTCACTCTATCTTTGCCCAACAACAACAATAACAACAACAAACCCAGTGCCTCCAAGTGTCTTTGCCCGAATACCACAATTTATATCCCAGCACATCTCTTGCTTTCGTGCCCACCCCTTTGAAGATAGCCTCAAGTTTTGATTACCATAATTAGGTCCCACCAAATATGAAAACTATAAAAGCCTTCCACATTTGGTTTAAACCCCAACAAAGACGCGAACCAAGTTGCTCTGACCCAAGGACAAAAGAAGAATAAATGTTCCACCGTCTTCGGAATCGTATCACACCTTGGACAGAAAGGGTTGTGTTTGAGTTTCCTCTTCCATAAGTTTTCGTCAGTAGCTAAGGCGTTCATAAGGGCTCTCCAAAGGAAATGTTTGATTTTCGAGATAGCATTAATAGACCAAAGAACACGTAGGCCGTGAGCCTAGCAAAGTGAGGAGCTGGAAGATGCTCCTTCCCCGGAGGAAGGACTGTTGGTATTGAGCCAATGATGATACCCGGATTTCGCTGAGTATACACCATTTTTTTGTAAAGTGCCAAACCAACTCGTCATCCCGATATGGGTTTCCAACCGGGATGGTGGAAATGGCTTTCGACACATCCAAAGAGAACCGTGAAAGGAGGGGAGAATTCCAACTTCTCCTGCCGGAAATAATGAGATCAGGACTTTGGACACATAAGGGACACTCGATGGACCTCAAATATGTTCTTTGCTATAACTTCGTACTAGTCCAAATTAGATCCCGTGAGACTCCAAATCAAGGACCAGGATGAACCGAGTAGAAACTAATTCCATATAGTTCAGAATAACTCAGTTCAATGTTGGCTTTAGTCTGGATGAAATCCCTTAATGAAGGTCTATGCATTCATGCGCTACAAACTTGGTATTGAAAACGATAAAGTAGTACATGAAGAAATATATATACATATAGGCTATGCCAATATTTTCAACAAAACTTCAACAAATTACAAAAAAAAAATCTACCAATTTTTGATATAAATTATCTATACATTACTGAAATCATGTAACATGCCAACATTCTTTGGCAAACATAATCGAATTCTAATGAAGAAACTTGCATATTCTATTTTAATATTTCCAGCTCATCTACACACCTGACCAATCCATGCCAAAAACTCGGAAGAAACTAAATGAAAGGCATTTATGCGCAAAAACACACGGAATTGTAGAATACCCAAAAAATCAAATATCAACCCAAAATTTGTTTATACATACACCAAATACTACTATAACATTAAAAGATACACAAAGATAATAGGACGACGAAGAAAGGCACGAACATGGCTGCAATCAAGGCGAAGACGAGAGGGTAATCATGGGGCGAACAAATCAGACGTACGTTGGTGCAAGGCATTCATCGACCATATCCACGAGGTTTGGATTTTCTAAAGCAGCTGCTACTCTTTCCTTATCATTCAGCTGTTTATTCACTGCAAGTATGGCATTATAAAGACCCAGCAAAATATTTTTAGCATTTCAAAATGACGTTAAAATGTGCGTTAGGTAAATGACTTGTGGTGTTTACGTTGGTAATTTCAAAGAAGAATGCATCTGCTTTGCCAAGAATGTATAATCGAGAGTCTAGCCAAAACCATAGAGTAAGCAGGCCAACCCAGCTAGCTAGCTAGGGTTGTTATAAAGTTCAAAAGACTTGAATCATTTCAAGCTCGAGTTTGAGCTGTCCATCCTCAGCCTTGTAAAGCTCAAGCTCTGCGGTTCACGAGCGTAAATGAAATACGTGCTAAATAATGAATTCAAATGCGCCTACTCAAGCTAGGTTAGAACCTAGTGAATTGAGCTTGAGCCTAAGAAAGCCCAACAAGCTTGATTGAACTTAGCGGGTCCAAACAGAGGAAGTATGACTTGAAGCTCATCAAGCTTTGGTTGGAGTCCACCAGGCTAAACCGAGTTTTAGCCAAGAAGAATGTTGGTGAGCTAAGCCCTGATCCAGACAAGCTTTGTTATTTACACTCGTAGGCCGTAGGCATGGCGAGGAAGAGGTGATGAAGACCATGCAAAGCCACCTTGCCTACTTGGACTTTATGGAAGATCTGAGCCTTTTATACAGCAAAATGGCAACACAGAATCAATGTTCGTAAGTCCTATCACCACCCAGGGAGCCTACTCTTTATGGTCTTGTTCTTAATTGCTTGTATTTTTTATTTTATTTTATTTTTTTATTTTTTATTTTTTGCTGATCTACTGTGTTCTCATTTTGCTATCCTTCTAATTGTTTGGATGTGTTCAGTAATCGCTTAGCAGCCTTGTTTTTGCTCGCTTGTGTTTGTTTAACCCTCTCACTTATTTGTGCTTCATTTTAGTAATATTCCCCAATATACAAATCTCCGAAGCCTCTTACCGGGTGCATAGACAGCCGCAACCAGCATTAGTAACTCTTCGGAGATTGCCGACACGGCAACACCACCTAATGGGACAAGGATTGATTTGTCTGGTATCTTTGTTTCTAAACAAGCATGCAATCAAACATGAACACTAGTTCTTAACATTATATTACAGTTGGGTTACATTAGGATCAACCTTGAGTCCTTTCCTGTTTATTTTGGTTATGGACGAGCTCATTAGGCACATTCAAGAGCCTAGGAAGCCTATTCTTTATGGTTTTTTTGTTCTTAATTTTTTGTGACAAATTGTTTTCTTTTCTTTGTTTTTCTTTTTTTTTTTTGGGTGACTTGCTGTGTTCTTGTTTTGCTGTATTTTTGCTTGTTTGGGTGTGTTCACTATTTGCTAGGCTGCCTTGTTTGGGCGACCAGCATTAGGAACTCGGATATTATTCATTACTAAGCCTATATATGGTACAAGGACTGATTTCTATTTCTTTTTGTCTAAAGAACCAAGCAATCCAACAAGAGTACTTGGTCTTAACATGGAATCAAATGGACGCCATATAACATGATCATCTGGGTTTTGAGCTAGATGCAACAAGATTGGCTGTTTTGCAACATTACTTTCACAATGACCTCCACAATGCGCATATATGGTATTTTATTCACTAAAACACATCTATAAACATATTTACATGTTAAAAACTGTTAAGTAGGCATAAGAGCTAATGACTGTTTGGCTATTCATTCAAGTTTTTGCAAGAAAGCATATAGGGGAAGAAGGAACAGAGAGAGAACCTGCAGCCTCAGTTGCGTGGGTTCCAGGTGCCACTCTGATATCCACCTGGGAAAGGCACCTAGGGATTAGGAAATAACATTGAAAAGTACGCTACGGAATCCAGAAATTTAGTAACACATAGTTGCAGTTCTTGCAGGGAAAGGCATCCATTAGAAACCTTGAACCTCAAATTTAAGGCAAAAATGGTACTTTGAAGAGAAAAGGAAAAGCCATTCAAATATTTAAAGCAGAGAAGAGGCGATTTGATTTTCCCTCAACATAAGACGTCGTAATCAAGTCTTACCTACAAGCCCTACCTATAATCATAGGTACAATTCTCCATTCTCTCCCCAAATACTAGTATTAGATAAGGGTACTTGGACAGTGATTTGACATTGGGCGCTTTAACTTAGTCCACAAACATATAAAAACCTTAAAAATTAGCTGATTTGACATATGCCATGTCCGACTGCCATACCCAAGTCCAAGTAACGTTTCCTTGAGAAATCAGGGTCAGGAAGCGATAAGAAAGGTTAGTGCAAGTTATGCGGGGAAGCTATGTCATTTCCCGGGCCTTGAGAAACGTAATAAAGTATTTTCATTATGTACCTCCATGTTGGCAGGTTTCATGATGTTAAGTCATGGGTTTCGGTGAAATTCATAGGCAGTTGTAATTTTTTCACGATCCAGGTTTTCAGTATTGGTGATAAAGCATTAACAAAAAAAAGAAGGTGCCATATAATACGCTGAGATGAAATGCAGCCACAGCCGATTGGAAAGCAGAAATATAATAAAAAGGTGATATTCACAGGCAGTTGTAATTTTTTCACCATCCAGGGTTTCAGTGATATTCACAGGCAGTTGTAATTTTTTCACCATCTAGGTTTTCAGTATTGGTGATAAAGCAATAACGGAAAAAAAAGAAGGCGCCATATAATACACTGAGATGAAATGCAGCCGGCAGCTTGCAAATTGGAAATATAATAAAAAGGTTTCCTACTAAGATAAGAAAGGTTCACACCTTGTAACGAGAGGGCAAGCTGCGCAAAAGTTTCACTCTCAAACAAAGACCAATCACTGTTGCCATACTGCAATGCTCTACTGTTGGTGTAAATGTAACTCTGAGCAACAAGAGGAATATTAGATCAGGTCAGTATTTTATTTCAGAAAATAAGTTGAGCCGATACAAACAGAATGCAAATTGAAATAGATACACAATGGTAGTCACCTGACATAGCTATGGTTGTCATCTACTTCTACTGAATCTTCTGTGACTACTTTAAGCTCTTCCAAGGAATAAGGATGCTCTGGATCTTTTATATCTCTAATATGATTTTTGAAAAGTCAAGAATACAAAAGCCATTTAATATAAAGCACCAACACCTGCAAACAGATTGCTGCTCAATACACCCATAGGGTTGTGACTTGGCTTGTTATTTAGCTCGAAAGGCTCCGCTCATTTCAAGCTCGGGCCAAGGTGAGCCATGCAAGCCTGGTAAAGCTCAAGCTTGGCTGCATGGGAGCCTTAAATAAGTGCTTACTTGGCCAAACATTTTTGGCGGAAGAAAAGATCTTTTCCACTGAAAAATTACCTTTTTAGTTTTTAGGGTGCTTGATCAAAAAACAAAAACACTTTTCAATAAAATGAAAAGTTGTTTTTTTTATTTTCAAGAAAAAGCGTTTTTAGATGAAGCAAGAAGGTTTGTTTTTTTTTTTTTTTTTTTTTATAATTTTTAAGAAAAAGCAAAAAAAAAAAAAAAAAGAATGTTTCTCAATACCCTTATCATAGTTTTAATAAATTGATTCCGAAATAGAAATTCCAAAAAACGCGATTATTGTCATAGCATGGCCAATCAGCCCCTAAGCCAACCTTGAGCTGAATTATAAGTCTAAAAGTGTCCAATCGAGTAGCGCTCAAGTCTAAATGAGCCAAGCATGAGCCTAAGCAGAGCTCAAACGAGCATACCTCGAGCCTGGATGAGGCAAGCTTAGCTCCAACCTCATCGAGGTAGGTTCAAGTCGCGATTAAGTTCAAGTCTTGAGGCACGATGAGCTACCAAGCCAAGCTCGAGCTGAGCAAAAATTCGAGAACTAAGCGTCGGCCCTGACAGGCTAGGGCTTGGATCATTTACACCTCTATAGATCCAATAAGAGTAAGCGTGAGATCTAGAGCTAGACAAATGCTATTTCCAACGCTATATATTCATTCACACAAAATGGGATATATATAGTACTTATTTTTAGGAGGACATGATCCGTGCTAAAAGCCAGACATGACCCATATGAACATTTACGTTCAGAAACAAAGACTCATATGCCTAATATATTACTAGACTATTTGACTTCGATAGTAGTCGACTATCAGATCCCCCAATAAATGATTGTACGGCATTTTGCATTCAATAATCTCAAAGGTTAAAAGTGAGGCGATCATTGTCATATACAATCCTCTTCCGGTTCCTCTTCAGGAAAGGGTCAACGACAAATTAAAAAATGAGCCAATCATTTCCCAAACAAAGGAAAGATGCTTAGCATTAATGCAGAACTGAATAAAACAATCTATAACTTTCTATATAGAGCAAATAGAAATTAAATTAACCGGCAAATAAAAGCACATATAACATATATGCCGAAAAGCTAGTCATGTTTAGTGCTCCTATTGGCTAATGTTTGGATCTGCTAGTGTTCACATAAACAAAGAGAAGTTATGTCATAGAATGACATTGTCATACATCATTGAGGTCCAACGCTTTTATAATAATCAGACCATACGCCATGATACAAGATAAACCTTTTTTTTATAAGAAATGAAGATCTAGTAAGAGAAAAAGGTGCACAATGCGAAAGACAAGACATCCTTTGGGAAGAAATGAGAAAAACATATATAAACTAATGAAAGAAAGTCATCTAGTCCCTTAGCAAGTCGACCAAGGTCGTGCCAAAAGAGCCTCCAAACCTTTTACCCAACCACTTGCTCCCGTTCACTTTTGTATATTAGTGCTTAAATATTTTGACATTTCTTTCCAACCAAATAACCACATAATAGCCACCCTACTTGTAAAGAATAAAATTTTAGAGTTCTTGTTCCTCTCAAATCCTCTTAATTAACCAAAAGAAACCCTTGTCCTCCAGGCATTAATAATGTTCTACTGTTATACCAGAGAATGAAATGAAAATAACATCCGGGGACGCACCAGTTCTTGTCGCAAACCCTTGATGAATAACCATATTATCCTCAAATAGGAACCATTAGAAGCTTCAGATGGAGTAATAACAGTTATGACCACAAAAACTGGCAAATAACAACTGAAAGGAATGAAACCATTTGCTAGCTCATAAGAACATCAAGCTAAAGCAATTGCAGTTCAAATCATGTAATGAACAATAGAATAATTTAAAGCATAAGCTGAGACGCAAATTCACAATTGAAGTTCAAATCATGGAACCAAATGGTAAGCGGTCATAGCATCGCTAAAGTGGGGAGTGGGAGCCTTTACGTAACATCCATTTCAGTTGTTTTTCTCGAGGGAACATAAGTTGTTTTAAGCCTTAGTTTGAAATGCTGGAATGAATAGCTAAACTCATTAATCTTTATACTTTATAACAAATTTAAAATATAAATTTATTCGGTATATTTTCTTAAGTAGAATATAACATATCTGCATTTTAAAGGTCATTACAGAAGTAGCATGATATAACGACCAATTGCATAATGTCTAGCTCAAAATTCGTGACATAACAGCCTTTATTTGAGCCATAATTCAAATTTCAAACACTGGACCCTAAATTTATCAGAAGTACACCCTCATGAGCTCAAACAAAAACTCGAAAACCAGTAACTAATAGAAAAAATAAGAACACAACTATGTTGAACAATAAATAACTAAGAAAAAGGATATCAAAAATTTCAAGCTGGTCTATGGGTTCAACAACATACTCGTCTTCTACATCACATGCTACAGGTCGAAGCCGACGTTCTTTCTTCTCATACACAGTTGGATTTGCATTTATCAGCCCAGTCACCATCTTCCTCTATGTTTCTTCCCTACCTCTCTAACCTGTAGATATTGAAGAACACACCAATATACAGAATCCAAAGAATCAGTACGGAAACAGAAAAGAGAACAACAATTTCAAATAGAGTACAAGTAGCCACATTTTATTCTCAGATGAAAAAACAAGGAAAGGATTAACATCATAGAACTGGAAGTGCTAGTACATAGGAATCGACAGGATGGAAAAGGTATTGCATCTTTTTTTAAGACTTCGAACTCACAAAGGTCTTGTTTGATGCGTGGAATTGGAGCCATGTTGTTTGGTTCACCTATTAAAATTGGAATACAATTCTACTTCCCAATTCCATGGAATTGGATATTAACTAGAAATCTTACAATCCAGTTTCTTGAAGTGAGGATAAGAAATTGCAATTCCATATCAATTCCACTCACATGAAACCCAAAATTACCCCATTTGGTTAACCCAAACCAAAAATGACTTAAAACCGTAACACTTAGACACAATCTAAATTTGACTTTAACCTCAAGATCACCATACTCAAATAATTTAAACCTAAAATGACCCAGATCAATAACTCAAAGTCCGAAGTGACAGACTCGATTCACATAAAACAGAAAACAACTCAAAATCTAAAAAATGAAACTACTTGGCTTGAATGTGATGTAACCAGGTTGCGCTTAAAGTTGAAATGACCTGACCAAATTGACTCGAAACCTGATATGACCCAAACCCAACAATGACCCGACCCATCTCACCATTAACCTAAAATTAACTTGACCTGCGGTAACCCGTTTTTGACATGATGCAACCTATTTGAGAAAAAATTAAGATGATTCTAGCTCAAAAGGACCTAAATCCACTCAAACCTACTCATTCTAGCATGAATCCTAAAAAGACCTAACCCGATTAATTGAAAAAGCCGACATTACCTAAAACAAAATGATCCGATCGAATAAGTCAAACTCAAAGTGATTTGCTCTGACCAAAATCCAACCCTGACTAATTCAAAACTTGCAATGCTCCAACTCGATTTACCAAAAACCTGTGATGACTCGAATCCTTATGAAATTCCTTTGATTAACCAAACAATAGAATTTTAATTCTATCAAAATTCCAATTCCACTAGAATGGAATTGCAATTCCACAAACTATTCCAATTCCATGTGCCAAACAGAGTCAAAGAGTTCCTTCCCATAATGAATCTCAACATTTGGAGTTAAGCAAAGTGAAAGTCTGTTATCAAAGATTATCTGATGTGTTGTGGTAAAAGCTCACTCAATATAAATTAAGAGGGGAAATTAAGACTCCAGTACACAAAAAAACATGGCATTCTAGAAAAAAGCTTTAGAAAAACACCTACATCAATGTAGAGCTAAAAAAACCCAAGCGATTGGCTCAAACGGTGAGGCACTTGGACCAGATGCCTTTTGAAGCATTATTCAAATCTTTCCATTGCGTCCAAACAAATAATTTTGGGGGCATCTACGGTCATAAGAAAACTTTTGTCTGGCCAGTTCATACAACTCGGGGATTAAATCGAGGTGCGTCTAAACTAGCTTGACAACATGATTACCAAAAAGAAGTATATAGCGATGCAATTACACCATCATATCCACAAAATCAATGGCTTAAAGATGAAAACTTTTCTCTGATTTGATACACAAAATAGATGCAGCAATACCATTTTCCCCAGCACGTCAAGAAGAGTTACGGCATCTAAGATTCAGCACATGGCCGCCAAACAAGATACAGACATATGTAATCGCTAAAGAAGTCGCAAGTACGGTAAATTCGAGGGTTGGAAACCCTAAACAAACTGTAAATTGAGGCCTAAATCAAAGCATACATTTGTCACTAAATAAGATACAAACACATGTAACCGCTTACAACTCATACAAGTGCGGTAAATTCAAGCCCTAAGAACCCTAAACATTCTATAAAGGGTTTTGCACGAAAGCCCCCAATATTTTTCTCTCGGTGTGAATTTAGTCCTTATACAATTTAAATAGTACCAATTTAGTCCTATGGTGAAAATTCTACTTAATTTAACAATGTAATCGTGAACGGTGTGGTCATGTAAAATGCAAATAACCTAATATAAATCCATCCATCGACTCCATGTAAGCTCACCTGTCACGCAAGCCCTAAAAAGTTTGTCAACAACTTAATCTCAATTTTATCTAAGACTTAATTGACACAAAGTAAATGGCACAAGGCATAAATTGATACAATTAAAAGTACAAAGACTAAATTAACACAATAGCCAACCCAACAAATTAGGGACTAAATCGAAGCATAAATTCAAAGGACACAGAACACGATGCAGAAAAGAAGCGGAAGAAGACGATAACGACGAAACTGAAGAATAAGAAGGAAGAAACAAACAACCTGGATGTGAAGCCGCTAGTGTACTGCAGGTGAGGCTTGTGACGCGGCGGAGAGGACTGGCGGCGCAGGTGGAGGCTACGGTGGTTCTGCTCCGTGATCGTATCGGAGGCGGTTGTCTCTGAGATTCTAGTCCTATGGCGGTGCTCTATCCACGGAGAAGTAGTTTCAACCGGTCGGTATTAGCCGGTTTTTAATATTTTATCAGGTCAACTTATAATTGGATTAAAAGGGGTAAAAAAAAAAAAGGGCTAAGGGTTGTGATTAAAAAAAAAGGGCTCGGTGTTGTAGTGAAAAAACAAAAAAGGGCTAAGGGTAAAGAAAAGGAGAATAAAGTTTTATTTACCCACCAGGCCTTGTTCGATAGTAGAAGCAAGTAAATGGATATAGTATTGCATTAAGTCAAAAGGTTTGGAGTTTGATTCCTCCTTGAATCTGATACAATCCGAGTGTCTTCGGATCCGCCAAACGCTCCTTCCCCATTACTGCCAACACCTCTACCGCCAGTTGTGCCTCCAACACCCATACAGCAACTCGATCCCCATCCACCAACCATTCCTCCATACCTGCCAACCTCTTCTCCTCCATTACCTCCAAGGCCCATCTCGCCATTCTTCTCGCCTAGAGACTCTAGATGACGGCACCGCAACACGCACCCAACATGTTACCGCTATTGATCACTCAGCAGGCGTCCCCCTTACACTCCAATCAGCCTCGCCGCAACAGCAACAACCCCTTCTAGATCTTTCCATTACTTGCCACGTCATCTTAGATATTTAGTTGGATATTTTGTAGATATTTTCTTTATATATAGGAAAGGTTAACTAGGGTTACAGATATGTGACGAATTGTGTGTGCTTCTTCTTCTCCTTTCCCAAATTCTAAATCTATGTCTTCTCCCCTTTGTTTTATATAAATCCTCCATTATTAGAGTTTCTCTATCAATATATATTTATATTAGCTTGTGATGTCAATTAATCTGAGCTAGATTACATTTGGCTTGTATCAATTGATACCCCGGTCATCATCTTCAAAGTTATTCATCATCATCATCACCTCCCATCATCACAGATCATCAACCCATCAGCAGCTCACGATCACTTGGTATCGTCAATTCTGTTCATCATCATCGTCATCGAGCAGTTCACCATCGTTGATTGCAGAGAACAGAGCATCTTCATTTTCATCGACCCAGCATCACCACTAGTAGCTGAGCTTCGCAATTCTCACAACCTTCACATCGTCATGGCGCAGCTCACCACCGGTAACCATCTTTGTTCACCACCCATCATTCTCTAACCTCAATGGCTAATCACCCATCATCATCAACTCCCCAGTTCACCCCGATCATCATCATCATCATCCTTCTCATCGTCATCATCAGCTCACCACCATCGTCCCTCAGCACTCAAACCCAAACCCGGTCATCATCATCGATCACCATCAGCTGATATTCAGGCCACTGCCGATTATCACCCAAAGCCGACCCTAGACTTCGATCATCATCATCGCTGATCTTCAACTCACCCAAACCCGATCTGCACACAAGGTATTCGACGAAATGCCTTAATGAGTCCCTTAGTTCACCACCGATTTTTCATCACCATGGCTGCTTTTGACATTACTTAACAAGCTCCAGCCTGATTTACTAAGATCGAACTTCCTAGACCCGGTGACAATGGTGTGGAAGGGTGGTTACATAATTGTGAGAGGTACTTAGGTACCCTGAACTACTCCCTCACGGAGCTCATGCATCTCCGCCAAACGGAAAGTGTTGGCGAGTACTTGAGCCGGTTTGAGTCCCTAGTGGACAAGTGTGGGTTGACGGAAGAACAAAAGGTTAAGGTGATGATAAGCGGCTTGCAGGAAGAGATAGCTAAAGGCGTTCTCTTATTTACGCCCCAAACAATGCTTGACACCAAATTGTTGGCCAAGCAACAAGAGCGTAATCTCGCCTATCTTGAAAATTTAGCCGGCAAGGGATCGTTGGGAGCAACGCCAATCATGCCCACGCCAAGCCCTGTGAGGGCCCTTACCGTCAACCTTCCACCACTCCCACCTCAGCAGTTGCTACCGCCAACCGGCAACACACTTCGACCCCTACCTTAGCGCCAGCTAAGTATGACGCCTACTGCACTTGATGATGACGAAACCCCTACTTCACAACCGGCCTTAGATCCGAGCCTAGATCCAGTCCCGGATACCGCCATTGCCCCACTTCTTGCCGTCTTCGTGGATGCCGCCAATTGTCCTGCTGCGACAATGGCATATGAGAAACAAATTGTCACTTCATCAACTTCGTTCCCTGCAATCTCTATGACTCCAATTGCTGACCCGCCTCTATTATTCCCAATCAATATAGAGCCCCCAACCGAATCAGATCCTTTAGAGCTTCAACAACTGCTTCCCGAGTTTGAGGATATTTTCACAACTTCCACCAAACTTCCATTATCCTGCCCATTCTTCGAGCACCGAGTACCCCTCAAGGTTAGTACTTCGCCATTCCCAGAAAGATGGCTCACGGCATATGTCTTACTGAAGCTCCAAAAGTTAGTATTTGACCCAAGAGGATTTTCTACATTTCGAAGTTGGCTCGGTGTCCATGACCCTTGGGGAGAAGGGTCTTTGGAGGGGAAAGAAGTGATACGAGCCAATGTGGGATTAAGCGTACAGAAGGACATCATCTCATTAATCCTCACCCGCTTGGGCTGCTGCCGCCAAATATCCTACCTGCCCAATCATCACCCGCTAAGCTCACCTCATGGGGACATACATATGGTAGCTACCCTACTTCCGATCCTCAAGGACAAGGATCGTTTCAAGGGGCGGTATTGATACAATCCGAGTTTCTCCGGATCTGCCAAACGCTCCTTCCCAGTTACCGCCAACACCTCTACCACTAGCTGTGCCACCAACACCCATACAGTAACCAGATCCCCATCCACCAACAACCAGTCCTCCATACCCGCCAACCTATTCTCCTACATTACCCCCTAAGCCCATCTTGCCATCCTTCCCGCCTAATGACTATAGATGACGGCACCGCAACACGCACCCAACATGTTACTGCCAACGATCACTCAGTAGGCGTCCCCCTTACGCACCAATTAGCCTTGCTGCGACAGCAACAGCCCCCTTCTAGATCCTTCCATCACTTGCCACGTCATCTTGGATATTTTGTAGATGCTTTCTCTATATTTAAGGAAGGTTAGCTAGGGTTAGAGATGTGTGATGAATTGTGTGTGTTTCTTCTTCTCCTCCCCCAAACTCTAAATCTATGTATTCTCCCCTTTCTTTTATATAAATTCTCTATTATTGGAGTTCCTATCAATATATATCTATATTAGCTTGTGATTTCAATTGATTTGAGCTAGATTACATTTGTATCAAAATCTCTCCATGAGAAATCTTTGACTTAATTGGCTCATGTGATATGTGGGTCGCCGCATGGGTTAGGGTTTACCGGGTTACCAGGTTCCTCATTAGGGGAAAAAAAAAAAAGAGAAAGAGAGAGAGAGAGAGAGAGAGAGAGAAAATGAAGTCTTATTTGATAAGTGAGTAAAGATGAATAAATAGATGTTAAAAGAAAGAGGATAAATTATTATCTTAATTTTGATATGTTTGATAAATAGTGGTAAAGGTTTAGAGGGGGAACAAAATTGCCCAAGATTTTAAAGAACTTAGGGATTGTGTTAACAGAAATTTTTTCTGGAAAACTTTTTCCGTTTGTCCTATTTTTACAAATTTGGAAAACAAATTTAAACTATTTCCAAATTTTTTTTTACAAAATAAGGTTCTTATTTTCCAACTTTTCCATCACCCTTTTTATAATATTTTCTATATATATGCATCTCCTCCTTCTCTTGCATAAATAATTTTAGGGTATTTAAGGCTAGATTTTTAATTTAAAAAGCAACAAATAATTTTCAAGGCAGAGGACGCATAAGAAGATCATACAAGTTATTTAGTTATAGTTACTCATCTTTGCAGAATATGATAAAGCGGGCTTTTGGGGTACTTAAGGCCACGTTCCCAATTTTAAAAGCAATACCGAACTATCTGCTATGGTAACAAAAGTTGATCTCATATCGTGTTGTATATTATATAATTTTATTTGAAAGGAAGACATAATAGATACATTATTTGTTTCATACTGCAGAAACGATGCGGTGATCACATAGTTAGTAAAATATAGTATGGGAACCCAAGAAAATTTAATACGTTAGTGTACTATTGGGCTTATTCATAAAAAGTTCAGTTAAAAGGTCATTGACTTATAAAAAACTTATATATGATTACATTCATATATATAACAACTTCTTCTAAAATACTGATATAGTAGGAAGAAATATAATCCTGTTAATTTTGACTTAGGCCTCGTTTGGTATGTAGGAAGTAGATGAGAGAAGTTTCAATTCATGAGAATTGTCGTTTTCAGGTGTTGTTTGGTATGCCGGAAGGAGGTAGAATATGAAAAGTTGGAATTCTTAAGTAAGTTCCAATTGCTTCAAAATGGGGGAAGTAACTTACCTAGGCCTGGTCTGGTATACAGGACGTAGACGGGGGAAATTTCAATTCATGGGAAGTATCATTTTAAATCTTGTTTGGTATGCAGGAAGTAGGTAGGATGTGGTAAATTGAAATTTTGCTGAGTAAGTTCTAATTGCTTTAAAATGGAAAAGTAACTTACCTAGCCCCCAGGTAATTTTTACTTCCTTCGTGACTTTTAATCCATATGATAATTATACTTCTTCTAATTTGTAATTATGATAAGTTTACCCATTACTCCCTCTATCAATAATGTTAGAAGATTGGACATGGGTATAATAGTAATTTTAATTGTATTTATGAGAAGTATTGTGTTAACCAAACAAAACATAGGAATTGAATTCCCATGAAGTTCTATTTCCCATATGGGTAACCAAACACTTTTATACTACTTCGTGAGAAGTTTACAAGGAAAGTGAATTCATGAAAAGTACGAGTTCCTGTAGATATTCAATTCCTTCGACAACCAAACGAGATCCTAATCCCCCATGTAAGTGCTACTTCCTTCATAACTTTTAATCCATATGTCAATTTTGCCCCTTCTAATTTGTGATTATGACAAGTTTACCATTACTATCTCTATCAATAATGTTAGAAGATTGGAAGTAATTCTGATTATATTTCATGGGCAGTGTTGCGTCAACAAAACAAAACAAAGAAATTGGATTTCCAAGAAGTTCTATTTCCTATATGGGCAACCAAACACTTTTATACTACTTCCTGTAAAGTTGACAAGGGAAGTAATTCCTGGGAAGTACTACTTCCTATGGGAATTTAATTCCTTCGGCAACCAAGCGAGGCCTTATATTTGATGGTGCTACCTATAACAACTTTAGTATAAGTTAATAATTTCGGAGTTGAAGTGGTAAATTTAGCAAAATATAGACCATAGGTACTTAAATTTTAGATATATGTATGATTATTTTCAACTAATCTTTTGTTTTGTATTTGGAAAAAATACGGATACATGTTCTAAGACGTGTTTTAAACGACAAACATAAAGGTGGATACGTCCCAACAAACGCAAATGAATGAGGTCCAGCAAAATATCCGTATTAGGGGCAATCATACCTAAACACCCTTTTAAAGCAAAAAATACAAATATGTTTTTAGTACGTCAATCATACATAAACCACTGGTCCCTAATGAGAACAATATTTCCATTATACAAGAGGGCACAACAAATGCAAATGAACGAGATTCGACAAGCAATTACCAGATCAATTGTGAAACGATTATACCAATCAGTAGAGTACAAGTTATAATGTTGTATATTTAAACTATAGTTGTAATTTATTTCGACAATTAATTACTCTTTTTTCTTAGTGTTTGAATAATTTACAAGTATTACTGAGGCGTATCATAACTTTCAAATCAGTGACATTATTATTTAGACCAAGTTTGAATCATATTATTTGATTTTGGATTTATGGGTATTACTTATGTATCATTCTCAAGTTTCAAAAATTTGGAAAACAAGGATCACTTAAACGCATTTTTGCATTTAATTTGTTTAAACTAATTAAATTATTAACACAAAATTTGAGATGTTGTAATATGTAGAAACTATCTGTTTTCGCTTAATTTGTTTAAAAATATGGTTATTGAAGAGTATTTTTGTCATTTTACGATAATATTAATAAAAAGAGTTGTCACTTCAGCTTTATCGACAGAAAATGACGTTATCAAGTCGGAGATTGGACTTCTTATTAATAGAAAAAAATATTTAAGAGCCTTTTTATTAATGCAACAAAAATTTATAAGCCTTTTTATTAATTCAAAAAATTTATTTTTATTATTTCCAAAAATATCGGAATACTAAAATGTAAATAACTCCTTTTTTACCCATCATTATCTTACAGCCAAATACGAAGTAATGTTTATCATTCCTTTATTTGAATATATTTAAAAACGAAGAATAAACATGAAAAATGGTAAATGAATCACCCTGGATAAAGGTAAAGAGAGGTATATTTATGAAAAGATAACTTTACTCTTCTCTTATTGATTTCAAATTAATTTCCCCATCTTAAAATTAATTTTTCAATCTTTAAAGCTAATCCTAAATTCTTATTTTTACTCTAATACTCAAATTTAACTTTAAGTAGGGAATAAAACAATGAATATACTAAGTTTTTCCTGTGCAATGCACGATGGTGTCTTTTCTATACATTATTTTTCAGTTGTGAACTCAAAAATTGAATCAATGTAAATTTGCTTATTGATGGTTAAATTAGTGCCTGGGCATACATGAATTTCATTCCATTAAACTGCAGAAGTGACACCAAATCAAAATACCAACATATTTCCCTTCATGGGATCCCTCTAGCTAATTATGTTCATTTCCCTGCAATGAATGTAGTTTTTAGGGTAATTTATATTTTAATACCCAACATTTTTGAAATAATAAAAGGTATATAAATATTAGTTCAAATCCAAAACTTCTCGTTTTATTTCTTTTCAGGTTCAATTTTTCAAGATTGTTTTGAATCAACTTTTGCAGTAGCCTCCCATAGTTTTTAGCTTTCTTTTTGCATTTAAATTTCTATGATTAATTTAGATTTTAATTATTTTTCATTCAATTTTTACACTTAATATGAAAAAATATGCAGAATCTCTTAAGTTTTGGGGAAGTTGAACACGACTCATGAAAACACTTAGATTAAGGATTGCAGGCTTTTAGGGGAGGGGGATTTGCTATAATATATTCAAAGATTTTAACCTCAATCCTTAAATCTAACCCTACGTCAAATTCAAACCTGACATGTTTGATTTGAGGGTCGTAATGGTTACTTCATTAATAATTAACCTTATTTTACCCACCATAGTATAAAGCTCATACTGCCCAATCCGAACAAAAAAAATTTCAAAATTTAAAATTTTTTGGATATGAGAATGCCACAAACCCTAGCCACCAAAATGTAGCATTGAACCATCGCCAACCCAAGCCACCAAACCCCACGATCAAACCATCGGTGACTGTCGAATCACCCAAGAAGGCTTTAGTCCAGTCTTGTATTAGCCCCTTTTATTAATAGCCTTTTAGGGGCTTCAACCCAAATTTTTAATATAGTTATTTGATCCTATTATTTTGCTGACTCTTCGTTATCATGTTTATTTATTAATTAAGTTTATTCTTATTATTTAATGCGATTGTTTCTGACTTGAGCAGCGAACGGGTCCCCAAGGGTTACTCGGCTGGGTCCTCTAACTGTCTATTTGTCTTTTGGGAAATATCAAGTCAGGCATGTAATTAGAGTTTGATTTTAGCTCATTCTAGCAAACCGCGCTCCAAACATACCCCAAATATGATGAATAAGCACATTGAAAAATTCATCGTAAAAAAGATGTGTATGGGGATTTCTCATACCATGCAATGTTTAATGTTAAAAATTTGGGGTAGTATGCTTCAATTTTATTCAAATTGCTCAAACTTACTTATCCCATGTAGAAATTCTAGAGGCGAGAAAACCTCCTTAAATACCCCATTTTCCTTTGACTTGTTAAAGTCTTGTATGCCTAGAATGAGCATAGTAAGCCACACATGCGCCCAACTTGCCTCGGTTGGCCCCGCCCTGCCATGCCAGGCCGATTGTCGCTATGCGGACCTTTTTAGACAAAGAAAAACTTTGAGAACACTTCATCTTCTTCATTCTCTTTAAGTTTCTCCATTCCTCTATTAGTGAACAACTTGGGACACACTCTAACCTATCACTCGAGAGTACATTCCCGTGTTCAATGGCGTGTTGACCTTGGGAATTGAAGTGCCTAAGGATCCCATCGGTACTATTGTGAGGGTACGAACGACTTCGGGCAGTGGCGAACTCCGTGTCGTGACAAATTTTGTTTGATCTTTCTTCTCTTAATATTTTTCTTTCAATTGTTTAATTATCTTTTTCTGAAGTTTATTTGCCTAAGTTCGAGGTTTATAATCTCTAGTTAGGGGTCTTGTTTGCTCCTTTGTCTGTTTAATGTGTGTGTAGGGTCACCGTAAGTACAAAATCAAACAAACTTGCACAAATGGGACTCGCAGCGACTTGGGAGCGAGTCTAATTTACGAACTGCGTGTGCTTGACCTCAATCAATCACCTCTAGTGAGGGTTGATGCGTTTGATAAATCCTACTTCGGTTTGTAATAATAATCTGGATTCTACATCCAATTAATGTAGATTGAAATAAAATACAAAGAAAGAAATTGAAATACAGATAAGACACATACAAATTGAAACTGAAGACTTGAATACAAAGCTTCGAAAATAAAATTCCAAAAGAAGGTGGCAAAGGAGAATTTTGTGAGCTCTTCATTGATCTCCGTTATTGCCTCTACCTTTGAATACTAGATTAAGTCCCCTTTAATAGAGGAGAAACTCCGGACTTAAAAATACTTCAGAATTATAGTGAATAACCGGGAAACCTGGCCTCCAATAATTGTCCTTTGAACAGTGAAAGTATTGAATTATTACTATAGTAGGATTCTTGAATTATTGTCCTTTAAACAGTACTGCTACAGTACCATCGATTTGCTGTTGCAGTATCTTGTCGGTTGAATAGATGATTTTTTGTTGTTTTCTGAAAAAAAAAACTTTAGAGTAGATTGAAAGAATCACTCTAATTGAATTTACTTCTTCTTCTTCATCATCTTCTGAGAAGGAACCTTGAATTTGTTGAAGTAACTGGGCAAGTAGATCCTTAGATATCTTTTCTTTTGATTTAGATTTGGTGGAAATAGTTGAACTGTTGTTTTGCATGGTTGAGGTTGAGTCTTGGAAGGAGGAGTAGTAGTACATGGAGAGAAAATTTGAATATCTTTGTTTTTTTTGTTATTGAAAAATCTTGAAAGAATTTCGATGGAATAAACTCGTTCAATAATGCATTTTTCCCACCATTTGATTTTGTACTCCCGGGCCAATGATAATGGATAAGGATGGTCAAAAAATTGAACAGTTTTGAAGGATCAATAAAGGATCCAAGGAATTTTAAAATTTGAATGAAAACTTATTAAGGTATCTAGAGGATTATCCTCTAAATATTTTGAATAGAAAATCAATAATGCTTTTGCATTAGCAAGATAGATATCAGTGGTAGCACCAAAGTATCTCCACCATTCATAAAACCATCCTGTAAAAGATCTTGATTTTTTTGTAAATTGAAAAAACCATGAATGGTTAAAGATCGGAAGAAAGCCCTAAGCCAGGCCATCTTGTAACCTTAATAAGCAAATCCAGCCGGTTGAAATGGTTGAGAAAATAACCTTGAAGTAAAAGGATTATATTGAAAATCTTTAAGATACCAAACATTTAAAATTTTACAGGTTGAATACATGATCTTCCTATTTTTCTTATCTCTTTCATGTTTCATTTGGGCTGATCCTAAATCAACTAAAATGAATTCATAAAATCTTTGAGTCCTTTGAATATCATTTGGAAACCATTGAAAATCTTTTGGAAAGGTTGAATTTACAAGGTTTAAAATGTCATTGACCGGAAGAGGTTCCGTTTGTTGAGTAAGGAAAACATGTTCCAGTTGAGGTTTTGAAAAATATTAGGCTGATTGAGAGGGTAAAGAACTTTCATGCCTTTGATTTAAAGGTTGAAAAGATGGTGGCAGATTTAATGAAAGGGGTTTTGAAGATAATTTTTTGGCAGTCTAGAAGTTGCTGGTGAATAGGATACTGAAGGAAAGTCTTCAACTAGTATTCAGTTGGAACTTTTATTGAAGGGTTTTGAGGATAGGGTTGAAGATTCATTGCATTGTCAGCCGAAAATTTAATTTTCTCTTTTACTTTCCCTTTGTCTTTGGACATTTTTTTGGAATAATTAATTGAAGTGAGGTGTGTCCTTGGAGAAATTCTTTCAAAAGGAAGTCAGGGAGAGAATTGTTTTCTCCTTTGATAAATTCTATTTCAATGTCAAAAACAAATAAAACAGCTTGCCATTGAGCAAAAATTTGTTTTGAGACGAAAATTTTGACATCCTTTTGCAAGACTTCTTTCACAGATTTGCAATCAATCCTTAAAAGAAAACTTTTATTGTATAAATCATCTTAAAATTTTGAAATGCATAAAACAATTGATAAAATTTCTTTTTTGATGGTTGAGTAATTTTTTTGTGGACCAAGCCATAATCCAGAATGGAATCGAACAATTTGTTCCTGTTTGTTAAGACTCTGTTTGAGTATTCCTTCATAGCCTATGTCTAAAGCATCGGTCTCTACTATGAGGGCTGCTTTTGGATTGGGGATGCCTAGACAAGGTAGGTTCTTGACTCGTTGTTTAAGGATTTGAATTATCCTTGAGTGTTCATCGGTCCATGAAGAAGGATTTTTTTGAAGTATTTGATATAATGGTTGGCACATTTGTCTTAAATTGGGGAAAAATAATCTGAAACATAATTTAAACATTCCAAAACTCTTTGTAATTGGGTTTTGTCTTTTAATTCATTTGAAAATCTGTCAGCAAACTCATTTGCCCTTGCAATTAGTTTTATTGTTCCTTGAAATATGTCATGCCCAAGGAATTTGTTTAAATGTTTAAAATGTTGATCAATATGTTTAGAGAAAACTAGGATATCATCAATATACACTACGATGAAATCTATAAATTGAGTAAAAATATCATTCATAATATTTTAAAATTCTGAAGGTGCATTTTTGAGTTCAAAGGGCATTACATTCCATTCGTAATGGCCGAATGGGACTACGAAAGCCGTCTTGTATCGATCTTTATCATGAACTTGAATTTACCAAAAGTCACTTTTTAAATCAGATTTTGAGAATATATTTGCTTCATAGAGTCTGTTGAATAAGTCTCTTTTATTTGAAATTGGATATCTAATCCATTGGAGAGCTTTGTTCAAAGGTTTGTAATTAATTACAAGTCTTGAAACTCCTCTTTCTATTTCTGCTTGTTTGTTAACATAAAAGGCTAAGCAGCTCCAAGAGAGATTTTGCGAGTCGTCTCAATTTTTATCCAAAAGTGTTTAAATTTCATTTTTGTAATGTTCTATCAATTCTTTATTCATTTGAATGGGTCTTACTTTTGTAGGAATATTTCCTTCATTGAAATCTTTTTCATAAGGTAGTTGAACAATATATTGTTTTCTTTGCCAAAATGCATTGGCGAGATCTGAGCATACTTCCTTTATTATTTTATTATTTAGTTGATTAATTTTTTCTTGAACATTTGGTTGGTCTAGTTGTTTTTCTATCCTTTGAAATTCTATTTCCTTTTGAAGATGTTGAATATGATTTTTCTTGTTATGTATTAAATTTATTTGTTTAAATATTGTAGTTGATTGTAACAGATTTAAGCCTTTTCGTTGGATCAGATTGATGAATTGAAATGTTACTTGAGTTTCCTTGATTTTAGTATGGACGCATTCCTTTATAACTGTGAAAGGATAAATTTGACTTATAAATGGAGTCCCTAATATAATCTGTTGTTGAAGATCATTGACTAAAATGATTGGTGTCTTGAAATATATACCATTATTACAAATATAAGAATTTGATAATTTATATTTTATTTTCATTCTATCGCCACTGGCTATGTGAAGATTTTCTATTGTGTCTTTCTTGAATACAGTTGAGATCTGCTCCTGAATCTAACAAGGCTTGAGTTTGAATGTTATAATCCTTTGAAACATGAAGAGTTATACAGATATGCCACTTTTGGCATTCTATTCTTTCTATAATTTGAAGAAATTTATCATTTTAAATTGGTTCGTTTGATATTTGAATATTTTCTAATTGAGTTTCAATTGGATTTTCTTCAGATGTACTTGTTTTTGGTTCTAAATATGACAGTCTTGATTCTATTTTTAAATCTTTTGATTCTAAGAGCGATAATTTTGATTTTGCTTCTAAATCTTGATATTGAATTGCTACTAATTCAGCTTGTAAGTGCTTAATTTGTCTTTTTAGATCATTGATTTCTCTTTGTAAATCTCCCGTTGAAAATTGTCTAAATATGTTTGGCGTAGGAAAATTTTCAAATAACTGTTGTAGGGAAATGGGTTTCTTTGGTCTGGATATCTCTTGTTCTTTGAATATAATTTCTTTCAATTTGAGGAGATACAATTTTCCTAAATCTTGATTTTGAATTTTTTTTACTATATCTAGTAAGGCTTCTTTATTTGCTTTAGCTAATACATTAATTGTTTTGAATTTGCAGGAACATAGTTCCTGAGTCAAATTAGAAGATGAAGTTTTATCCTCTGAATTTTCTTGAATTTCAAATATGTAATCTTCTTTTTCTGAGCTTGATTCAGTTAGAAACAAATTCATTAACTTGTTTCTTAATTCTTCATCATCTATTTCACTTGTTTTTTGTTTCATTTTGCAATCTCTTTGGTAATGACCAAGTTTTTTACACTTGTAACAAATTGAGATTTTATTGGATTTTTTCTTTTTATTTTTATAGTATTGAGGAGGTGGTTATTATTCATATTTATTTCTTCTTTGTTTTTTTTGTAGTATTTAAGGTCTTGTTGCAATCTTTTCTTTTTGTATCGTTTTGAAGGAGGTTTGAAATCATGAATACCATATTGAGCACCAAAAGATCCTTGTTCTTTCCTTTTTTGAACTTTTTTCAAATTATTACGGAGTTTTTGTTCTTGACATAAGTTTAATGCTTCTCATAAAAGCAAATATTTGTCCGTAAGTTATATTTTTCCATGGAATTGTTTGAGTACCACTGACATCTTGTATTTTTGTCATTATTCTTTCTGCAAATAGTTTTGGAAGTCCAATTATAAATCTTTCTTTCTAAAATGGTTGATTTTGATCATCTCTTTTGAGTACATGAGTTAAAAACATGTCCTTGTACTATTGAACATCTTGTAAGGATGGACATTTTAGATTGGTTAAAAATAGTCTTGTTGATTCTTTTTCTTCATCTGCACCGCCAAGAAAGGCTACAATGATTGACCAAATTAATGTGTCTACAGCATCTTCGACTTCTTCCTCAATATGATGAGAGTTGACATCATTTGGATCTAAGGGTTTTCTTACAATGTGACTATGATTGAGTATCGTTTCTCTATCATGATGTTGTAATGTTTTTGTCCACTATAATTGAAGTTGTCTTAAGAACCCAGCAACAATTAGTCTTGCTGCTGTTTGATTGGTATTCACAGGTTCAAAAATTTCATATGCTGTTATAGCCATTGCCATTTGATTTAAGGTATTTTTTATCTCATATTCTGATTTTCCATCTATGTTCCAGTCATGAATATCTTTTCCATTGAATGATATAGAAGTGAATTGATTTCGTTCTTCAAATTGAATATCAGGAGAAGTGAGTCTTGGATAATAAGTCTTTGTAGGTTGAATTTTTTTTTCAATTGGTTTTTATTCTATTTATTGAAGATTTAATTATATTCGCATTAAATTGTTCTTCCATTTTTTGAACTTCTGTCTTGCTTAGAGATATCGATGATGTTTGTTCATCAAGAATTTCTTTTTGTTCTTTGGAAATAGTTTGGATTGTGGAACTACTTGTAGATGGGTTGTCTACTATTTTTAGTTTTTGAGTTATTCTTTCTATTATGTCATCATCAGAGTTTCTATCTTTTTTGAATTTTATTTGTTCTTTAATTTTTTGTGTTAAGTTGAAAGGTTGAAATAAGGGTGTTACGCTCGGGCATGAACCACGAACGTAAACTAATATAAAATGCGGATAGATTGAGAGTTTGGGATGAGAAAGAATATGAAATTGAGATGAGAAGATAGAATTCAGAATTAGATGAGAGAAAGAAGGGAAAAGGAGATGAGAAAGAGAATTTAAATCTCAAAAAGATTAATGTTTAGATTTTTCATTGATTGAATTCTCTGAATTACATGAACTCACTTATTTATAGGCAAGCAATACAAGCTAATACATTGAATCAAGACTTACTAGCTTAACCACTAAAGAACTATCTAGAACATTCTAGAATATAGCTAACTAACATTCAAATGCTTATTATGGGCGCCAAAACAGAAAAATAACAGCAGTTAAACCCAGCAACAGTAACTTAGGGACACAGCAGCAGTAAGCAGTAGCAGAATAGAGCAGCCTAACAGAATTTAACTAAATTTTAAACACCAACCAACATTCCCGCCATTTTCATCAATTTAAATTCAAACCTCGGATTTTCAGTTTGTAACATTCCCTTCCCCTTGAAAACATTCTTGTCCTCAAGAATGAAAGAGAATGAGACTTGAAATCACTTCTTGATGTAGAGGTAGAAATTGAAAGTGATGAACTTCCAATTTGAACTGCAACTGGAAGAAATTCCCTGATTGCAGTAACTTATAGCTGGACTAGAAAATGCAGCTAATGAGCACTTGTTACTGCAGTACATCTTGATGACCAACTCACAAATATCCTCCCAATAGCATAGCTTCATGATGGAGGCCCTATTAATCAAAATTCACTCAAAAAATCCTTCCGAACTTGCCTACCGGCATGCCGACAATGCATTTTAGCTACTGGAAGTTTGAAATTATTCACCCAACAGAAGATAACTAGCAAAACATCCATGGTTTTTGATCTAAATTGCATTGGAGGATCCTGAGAGTGTCTATTTTGTTCAAGATTCTTGCTGAAAATTTGACCCTGCACCTGCTCAAATGAATGCATCGGCAACGTCGTAGTTATTTCAGTTTCTGTTATGCAATTTTGTGGTCCAACTTCAGCAGGTTGGAGAAGAACTTGAGGCCTAACATTTTTATTAACAATTTGAGGTCCATCTTGAGATCTTTCAGGAGCTACTGCAGGTCTAATAGCCACATTAGGAGCACAAGATTGCAACTCTTGAATTTCGGCGAACCTTTCTTCGAACAGCTGTGGAAGTTGATTAATTTGCTCAACCGATGTCTCTTCAATTTGTTGCTTTTGCTGACTTAATTGATCTTCATTATTCTCATCAACACTCATTGTTTGTTGATTAACTTGATCATCAATCTTTTCCTTAACTTGATGAGAATGTTGAGCAATTTTTTCATAAAATGCTTGATCCTGTTCTTCCAACAATTTATGCAATCGATCATCATTTCTTTGCTGATTTGGCTGATTTTCCAACTGCATTTGCTGTAATCGTTCTTCCTTATTTGCATACTTATCCAAGAGCACTTTCAACATTTGCTTAATGTTGTCATTGTGCTGCCTAATGCAGTCCAATTGCTGATCAAACTTAACATTTATTTGATCTAACTTGTCACATAAGTTCCGATGGTGATCAAATGTTGCATTGGTGGTCACACCTCCAGCCATATGTCAATTGTTTATGAATTTTGCAATTACCGATTTGAGAAACAATGCTGAACTGATCTGGATTGATTATTTCGAGCTGATGATATGGAATGAGCTGAATAAGATCAACTCAATTCACTGCAATGTTTCTCTTCAATCTGGCAGTGCGTGACTGATCCTCTAAGCTCGAATTTTCTGCAGCACAAACCTGCACTTTGTTCACTGAAATTTCCAGATTGAATCTAAAAAATTCCGTACTGGATCGAAAAATTTGTTTTTTTTTTTTAATTTGTTTTTAACGCACTCGATCAGAACGAGGCTCTGATACCACTTGTTACGCTCGGGCTTGAACCACGAACGTAAACTAATATAAAATGCGGATAGATTGAGAGTTTGGGATGAGAAAGATTATGAAATTGAGATGAGGAGATAGAATTCAGAATTAGATGAGAGAAAGAAGGGAAAAGGAGATGAGAAAGAGAATTAAAATCTCAAAAGAGATTAATGTTTAGATTTTCCATTGATTGAATTCTCTGAATTACATGAACTCACTTATTTATAGGCAAGCAATACAAGCTAATACATTGAATCAAGACTTACTGGCTTAACCACTAAAGAACTATCTAGAACATTCTAGAATATAGCTAACTAACATTCAAATGCTTATTATGGGCGCCAAAACAGAAAAATAACAGCAGTTAAACCCAGCAACAGTAACTCAGGGACATAGCAACAGTAAGCAGCAGCATAACAGAGCAGCCTAACAGAATTTAACTGAATTTTAAACACCAACCAACATTCCCACCATTTTCATCAATTTAAATTCAAACCTCGGATTTTCGGTTTGTAACAAAGGGTTGTTAGATTCGTTTGAAAAATGGATTTTCTTGGGATGGTCCTAGTTTCTGAGTTGGGAAATTTGTTTGGATAGGATAGCTTTGAGGGACTAGTTGTGGAATGGGTTGGATCGGATAGCTTTGAGAGACTGGTTGCGGGATAGTTTGAATGATAGGTGATTGTAATCCTTGTTTTTCTTTATCGTTTAATAACTTGTTATGGATTACATTTAATTGTTCTTTTATTGTTTTAAGATTTAAAGTTTGAAAATTATTTTGTTCATATATCTTATTTATATCATTAATTGT
Source organism: Simmondsia chinensis (assembly GCA_018398585.1). NCBI lineage: Eukaryota > Viridiplantae > Streptophyta > Magnoliopsida > Caryophyllales > Simmondsiaceae > Simmondsia > Simmondsia chinensis. Next base: position 10,601,528 of record JAGTTD010000013.1, read on the forward strand.
AGGTGCTGATTCACCTTCTTTCTCTTCTCTACCCATACGGAAAGGAGTAGCTGCAATATCTTGGTTTTGAACGTTGGTGATTAAATTTCTTGCTGAAGGGTGAATAGATTGGATAATCTGCAATATCTTTGTCGTTTAATATCTTGTTGAGCACTGAGAAGTTTGCAGGATTTAATATTAATAGAAAAATAAATGGATATGGACTCGACTCAATTGGCAGTTGAGTCGACGGAGCTGAGCCCACATATGCCTTACCTCGTACACTTAAGAGTTGGGCACTGAGATGGAGACAAATTCAAAAACTCAGCAGTCCACAGACATGGCTGATTCAATCAAATTTTTAAACCTGACATCCTTGACTTGCAATAACTCGAATGAGTTAGAGTTTGATAAGATCTAGTTGGAATGGACCATATTTGGTCACTGGATTATGACCAATGCAATTGAAGTCAAGTCTTGGTCGTCAAAACCCTGAAGCAATGACTCAACCCTTAATTCACTTGACTTATCAAGCAGTGACACTAGTGTCAAAATGAACGCAATCAATCCCAGGGCTTTGCCGTCGAAGCCTTAAACTTAGACTCACATCTCAACTTGTCGGGCTTTAAATTGATGACTCAAATCTCAACTCATCAATTTGGGAAAGATTAAAACAGAGAGTTCATATCTGAAACCCAAAGATTGTATTGCCTTGGAGAAACCAAAACAAATTACAAGCTATGCTATGCTAGGCTAAGGTACGCTACTCCTAAGATAAAAGCACAAATGTGTTGTTAAGAAAACTTGAAGAAGTTTTGAATTGGTACTGCAAACTTTACAAGGACAATAATGTCTCTTATTTATAGAACTAAGAAATAAATGATGCATCCTAAAAACTTGGCATATCTGCGTCATGTTTGCCTCCATATTCTTTTCCCGGGCTTAAAGGACATTGATTGTGTTATGAAAACACGTGCTCAAGCTTCGTCTAGATGCCTCCCATCTGTCTATTTTTCTTAGGACTCTTTTAGATGTCCCACGTCCATTTGGATATAATTGAGGCCCACATTCCTTGATATGTGCCTCAAATAACTACCTCAAGCCATAGAACCGCCTTTCTTGCATCCCTTTGGCAAGTCCCTTGAGCTCGAGCCTCATTTACCTCATTAGCTGTCTTGAGAGGTTTTTATCTTTTTAAGGATTTTTAAGTCATACGGCATCTAGGCTCGAGACACCATTATCTCCGTTCTTAAAGGCTAAGTATGCCTTGAACATGCGCATGACCCCATGTGACAAACATTTGTCCTTTTATCTCGAAATGGTGTCGTCCCGACTCCCTTAAGTTTGGGGTGTAAACAGGTCTTCCTGTTGAAGTCCCAATATCAGTCAGTTCAATTCTGTTTTGCCTCCATCTCAAGTTAATCTTTATATCTCGAGGTTGCTTTTTGATTACCCATTCTAGCTATTTTTTGAACAATCTAAATCATTTATCTATAATGATAAATCAGACTATGGCTAACTTTGCTTTTATAATTTCATAAATGTGAAAAACTGAACCTTTAGACCGGAAAAACTACAAATGTGCTATGATGAAATGGAGTTTTTTCTTGGGAAAATTGTGGTCTACCATACCGTCTTAAATGATGGGGCTACTCTAGGTCGAGTAGTGACTTTAAGAAAGATAATCGAATCTATAGCGGAATGTTATTGCACTATATGATCACCCCACTTTATCAAATATTTAGTAAGATGAAAACTGCTAAGGAAATCTAGGAGGATTTATGTAACAAATATGGGATGGGCGATAGAACTACTAAGATGTATGTTTCCTCTAGGTGGCTGTCCTTCACCATGACTGATGACAAACCAATCCTTTGACCAAATTGACAAGTATGGGAACGTGTGCCTTGATATCAGGTTGTCTCATTGAGAAACTTCCTCCCTATTAGGATAACTATGAGGTTCAGCTGAAACATAAAAAGAAGGACATGACCTTGCAAGAGCTAGTTCCTCAAATAAACTTAGAGGTCCAGAACTACAAGCAACCGAAAGAGAAGTCATCTAAGCACTCGTTTTTTGATGCGTCTCATATTTACGCATCTTTTAATTGTTATTTTAATTATTTTGCACCTATTTAATTATAGTTCTACACCTATTTTGGCAATTTTTATGTTTAACAGGTTTGAAATTAAAGTTCCAAAAATTGTCAAATTTTGGTGCAAATAAGGCAAATTCGATGCATAAACAATTAAATCAAGTCAATCGAGATTCGGGACAGGAACGTATAAGCTCAGAACTCATGCTCGACCCGTATCGGGCCCAAAACGCAGGCCCAAACAGCCCCTGTTCACACCTCCAGCCCAACAGCAAAGCCACTAGCACTCCGTCACCACCATCACCGACCCAGCTCGTCCAGCACCGCCCAATACCTCAAGCCCATCGACCACTGGCCCAACATGCAGCATCGCCTCACCTTAAGCCCATCAACCTCAAGCTCACGTACAGCACAAACAAATAGTAGGCCCATAATCAACCCCAGGCCCAGCACGTCATCATCAGCCCTAGCTCGATTCAACCACCAGCAACACCATCACAGACCTCCGGCCCACCACTAGCACTGACTTAGGGTTTCATTAGTAGTGGCTTCGATTTAAAAAGGGAGAGGGGCGTTCATTTTTTGGGGGTTTTTGGTCTCTGTTTTTGGGTTCTGATTCTTGAGCCCTGTTTCTCTCTCCTCTTAGCTCTCTCTCAGATTGTTATTTTATTTTATTTTTTCTTTCTTTTATGTTAAATTGGAACGAGAGCGAAATTAGCGTGAAGACCGACATGAATTCATTCCTCTCCTTCTTCACCGGATCATCCTTGATGGAGAGCTAACTTACTCTCTGAGGTTAGATGAAATCTTAGCCTTTACTTTTGTTTACTTTTAATTCGGGTTAATTTGATTGTTTACATGAATTACTTGATTGAGATAAATACTTTGAAGTATTATATTTTTATTGTTTATTCAATTGATATGATTATTGAGTTTGTAATCTTTAATTGTTGATATTGATATTTATAAATTAATTATTTGTGCTTGTAGCCTTAGGATTAATTAATCAGGGAATAGCATTAACCGAATTGTTAATTAAAGCCTATCTTCCCTATGCTTTAGTTAGATAGGGTCAATACGCGATACTAACAACATTATCTTAGTAGGTTAAAGCTTGTAGCCTAAACCACTACCTGTATGACAATCAATTATCCCAATTTAAGAGTTAACGTAAAAATAATTGGCTAATGATGAATTCGAAACCCTAGGCTTCAATTTAATACACGTTCCCTATTAGTAGTAGATTATTTTAGTTTAATTGTTGTTTTCTAGATTAATTAACACAAAAATATCACTTTTCCTTAAATCAATTTAGATCATAGATTAAATTCACGCCCTCTTAGTCCCTGCGGTTCAACACCCTCTCGTCTTACACTTCAATTTAGGTAGATAGGGTCTAATATTAAATTTTGATAGACGTAGAAAAGCACATCAAGATTTTGGCGCTGTTGCCGGGGACTAGGCAACGTTCGTGATTTTATTTTTGTGATTTTCTTTGATTTTTAACTTCCTATTTCTTCTTTAAATTTTAAATTAATTTATTTTATTTTTCAACCCAGGATTTGAAATCTTAATTTGATTCTTAATTTAGAATTTTTAACTTTTAATTCTCTTTAATTGTTATTGTCTCTTTTCTTTAAAAAAAAAATATTTTCTTTTCGTTAGCATTATTTTTTCTTGTGATTTTCGTGCATAAGTAGATTTTAGGGTATCTTTTAGCTGTCTTTTTTTTTAGTATTTGTTTCATCTGTTTTATCTATTTTGCTTATTTAATTTTTAATTTACTTGCTTTGTGTGGTTAATTGTTCATGCACGGTCGTCGCTCTTTGTCTCTGGACCTTACTAGATTCGACCCTGAAATTGAAAGAACTTTAAGAGACCTTAAAGGCCAACACCGAGCACGAACCGTAATGGTTGACGAACAACAACCACGTACACTTATGGACTACTTTACTCCCACCACATACACTTCACCCTCATGCATTAGGTTGCCACCTGTAGCTCATCAGTTCGAGCTTAAGCCACATACCGTACAAATGCTTCCTTCATTCCACGGCTTAGGCAATGAGAACCCGTACACACACTTGGACAGTTTCATGGAGGTTTGCTCAACCTTCAGGATCCCTAACGTTAGTGATGACGCCATCTTACTTCGCCTCTTTCCTTTCTCTTTAAAGGAAAAGACTAAGTATTGGTTAGGCACCTTACCTAGTGGGACGATCAGTACTTGAACTCAAATGCAACAAGAATTTCTTAAGAAATTATATCCCATTCATAAGACTAACACCGCTAGGAGAGCCATTAACATCTTCGCCCAACTCCCTACTGAGGAGTTTCACAAGAGTTGGGATAGGTTTAGGGAACTCTTACGAGCTTGTCCACATCATGCTATCCCTAAATGGCAACTAGTCCAAAATTTCTATTATGGGTTAAATGAGAAGGGTCAACAAATTGTTGATGCCTCGTGTGGTGGTCAGTTCCGTAGAAAGAATGAGGATGAGGCATGGGAATTGTTCGAACTTTTGAATGAGAATTCACAACAATCTGCCGCACATGCACGTCTTAATGCTACTAGGTTAAATAGAGGAGTAAATGAGATTGCTCACACCTGCATCTTAGATAAGAAAGTAGACTCTCTTGCCTCTTCCGTAGAGCAGTTAACTTCCCTATTTAAGAGGACATTGGCCCCCTCTACTGTACCTAATGTAACTCATGTTTCAAATGTGCATGGTACTTGCTCTTCATGTCCTAGTGTCTCTCATTCTACACATGACTGCCCATCTGCTTCACCTTATGTGCAGTGGTCGAAGGAACAAGTCAATGCAGCCCAAGGATTCTCTCGAAACGACCCATACTCTAACACATACAATCCGGGATGGAGAAACCATCCTAACTTCTCCTGGAGGCAAGGAGGAGAAGGACAATTTGTGCCACAACAATCTCACCCACGACCTCACTCACTTGGTATGACACGACCCGGTCGGTTTTCAACCGCAAGGGTATGCTTCCAACTACTCTCAACCTCCTAATTTGAGCTCTAATTCGAATTTTGAAAAGAAGGTTTTGAGTGCATTGAAAGGTATAGAAGCTAATTCCCAACTCCTCCACTCCCATACATAATCGATTGCAAAGCTAGAAACCCAAATAGGTCAACTAGTTAACACTTTGAGTAGGAGAGATGAGGGAAGACTCCCTAGCCAAACCATAGAAAACCCTGGGAACTGTAAGAGGCAAGACAACTATCCTCCCCATCAAGAACAAGCAAAGTCCATTACAGTGTTAAGAAGTGGGACGGAGGTTGACAATGGAGTGAGTGTTGAGAGTGAAGTACCCATAAGTGGTGAGGGAGAGGAGAAGAGCAAGGAAGGAGAGAAGGCGACCGATGACATCATGCACCCTTCTCCCACTCCTAAGACCTCTGATCTACCTTCCTCATATGTACCTAGAGTACCCTTCCCCCCAAGCTTTAATTGCGCCACATCCAAATGGGAAGGACAAGAAGTGGAAAGACATTTTAGAGACGTTTAGGCAAATAAAGATAAACATTCCCCTTCTTGATGCGATTAAACAAATCCCAGCCTATGCGAAGTTCATTAAGGATCTATTGAACCAAAAGAGGCAATCTAGAGAACATCTGCCTAAAAAAGTGTTTTTAGCCGAGCAAGTGAGCTCTATTCTGAGGTGTGACACTCCAGTTAAGTACAAAGACCCTGGTGTCCCCACCATCTCTTGTTCACTTGGAGACTAACCGATCGATAAAGCTTTAGTAGACTTAGGAGCGAGTGTCAACATTATACCTTACTCGGTTTATGAGAAGTTAGGCCTGGGAGACTTGCAACCCACCACGGTGACCGTGCAATTAGCAGATAGATCAACTAGGATTCCCCGTGGTGAGCTGATTAACGTGCTAGTGAGAGTAGACAAAGCCTTGTTTCCTGCTGATTTCCTCGTGCTTGATATGGAACCTTCTAGTCATTCGAAAAACCATGTCCCTATCATTCTCTTTGGTAAGTGTCAGATATGGAAGAGTGTAAAATCCGTGCACAATCAAGCAAAAACAGTTATGGAGGGAAGTGGGCATATATGCGGTCAAAACGCAAACCTCGAACACGAGCTTGGACAACAGACAAAAGTTCGAGCTAAATAGCCTCGTGGTTGGACACAAGGGGCCCTCGAGCTCGAGCATAACAGCCTCGAGCACGGTCCAAGAACTCCCCTAGAGTTCGATAATGGTTAATTAAAACATAGTGTCCGCGAAAATAAAATTCCGGGTTCGAAAAGGGTCACACCACACCACGACACGCTATTCGGCTTGGCTAGGCAAGGCATGTAGGTGTGCGCATGTGTGGTTCAAAAACTCACTTTAGGCCCACAATACTTTAGCAAGTACAAGGAGATGGGGTATTTAAATTAGACATCCCTTCACTATTTTTCCAATGTAGGATTGAGGCAAAACTAAAACTCCAAAATTGAAGCACAATCCCCCAATATTCCAATAATCTCCCACATGATTCAATTTTTGATAAAAAGGAAGAAGGAAAGGAGGTTATTGAGCAATGAGACCCATACTTGGCTATACCAATGTCTTTTGGACTTTAATCGGCACCTAGTGAATATGCATGTCCTACAACCACCCAATGGTGAACACAGTTTTGAAAAATCAGCGGTCATTGTGAAGTGCACACACATCCCCTTCATGTGGTCCTCGGGTTGACACGCACTTTGCGATCCGAACATATGAGGTCCTTCTTAACAAAACAGATTGGATACTTGGATACTCAAAAACGCTCTAGAAAGTAAGCCCCTTACTCTCAACAGAGGATGTCTTACCACCCCTACAATCTCGTAGGTGAGTCCATCAAGTGTGCTGTCCTACACCACCATTATAGGCTATGGACTGCATTAAGAGCATAAAGCTCAACCTCAACATCATGGCAGGTCGGTGAATCCATCAATTGCACTACCCTCCACCACCATTACGAGCCATGGACAAAATTAAGAGCCTCAAGCTCATCCTCACGTCATGGCAATAGTGGTGTGTCCATCAAGTGTGCTGCCATCACATCACCACAATAAGCTATGGACAACATTAAGTGCGTAAAGCTCAACCTAAAATGTCATGACAGATTTGATAGATCCAAGCGACCAGCAGTATTATATCAGATGGGGCTAGGGTGGTTAAATCATAAATTGCCCAACCTTGGCTTCATTTGACCCATTAAACATTGAGAATACTCTCGAGATGGGTATCCACCAAGATCAAGACACACAAGTGTGCTTAAACCCCATTCCTTCTGCTATATCATGTACCGCCTTCTTAGAAAGGCCTTTAGTAAGGGGATCTACCAAATTCTTCTCATTCCTTATAAACTTGAGCGAGATCACATTATTCTTAATAAGGTGCCTTACTTCACCATGCCTCAGGCGAATATGCCTTCGCGTGCCATTATGTACCTCACTTTAAGCAACTCCAATGGCTGCTCGTGAGTCACAGTGCATAGAGACTGATGGCGTGGGTTTCCCCCATAGTGGAATGTCTCCCAGCATATTCCTCAGCCATTCAGCTTCCAAACCTGTCATCGCGAGAGCAATAAATTCCAACTCCATGTTCAATTTAGCAATGCAGGTCTATTTATAAGATTTCAAAGAAATAGCACCACTAGCAAGCATAAAAGCATAGCAACTAGTAGAGTTAATCTCATCACTGTCAGATACCCAATTGGTATCATAGTATCCTTTTAAAATAGCAGGGAATCGTTTATAACAAAGACCCCCATCTATCGTAGCTCGAAGGTATCCCAATAACTTGACCAAAGTAACCTAGCGCTCATCACTTGGACTATGGGTATAACGAATCAATCTACTAACAGCATAGGCAAAATCAAGACAAGTGCAATTCATCAAAAACATCACGTTACCAATAATTTTAGCGTATTCGGCTTGTGATATACTATCATCTATGTTCCTTTTCAAGTGAACATTTGGGTCATAGGGAATTTTAGCAAGAGTGTCATCAAAGTGACCAAACTTTCTCAATATTTTCTTCACATAATAGGATTGACTTAAGGTCAAATCTTCAGGCGATCTAACAATTTTAATGCCGAGTATCACAACAGCCTCGCATAGGTCTTTCATATCAAAGCAGAAACTCAAGAAAGACATAATAGCATTCACAACATTCGTACTCATACCAAAAATAAGCATGTCGTCAACATATAAGCAAATTATCACAGAATCATTATCAACATGCTTAGAATACACACATGCATCGCCACTATTCACAACAAAACCATGCATGACCAAAGTGCAATCAAACTTTTGATGCCATTCTTTAGGAGCTTGCTTAAGATCATACAAGGACTTCACAAGTTTACAAACTTTATGCTCCATACCTGGAACCTCGAACCCCTCGGGTTGTTCCATGTAAATTTCCTCTTCAAGGTCACCATTCAAAAAGGCTGTTTTAACGTCCATTTGATGAACTACAAGATTATATGCATGAACGTGTGGCTATCTTAGTCACGGGTGAATAGGTATCGAAGAATCTATACCTTGTTTTTTAGTGTACCCCTTAGCCACTAATCTAGTCTTAAACTTGTCAATTGACCCATCAGTCATCAATTTCCTTTTAAACACTCATTTACACCATATGGGTTTGCATTCTCTAGGAAGGTCCACTAACACCTAAGTGTTATTACTCATAATTGAGTCCAACTCATTATTAAGGGCCTCTCTCCAAAGTGAAGCATCTATGGATCTCATGGCCTCATGATATGTCTTAGGATCTTCCTCTAATATGAATACATTAACAACATGCTCATCAAAATCAGGGTATTCAGACAGAAATGCAGTAATGAAGTCAGGTCCAAAACTAGTATCAGTTTGAGCCCTCTTACTTCTTCTAAGTTCTTAAATCTCGAGTTCAGGGGGCGAATGACTAGATGAAAGAGTAGATGCATTAGGCAAAGAAACCGGCAATGGCACATGCACAAATTCTTTCATGGGAAACACATGCTTGAAGAACTCAACATCTCGTGGCTCCATGATCTTACTGAGCCCAGGGCTCGAGCTTAATGACATGAATCTATATGCAGCACTGTTCAAAGCATAATCAATAAACACAACATCTACAACTTTGGGACCTATTTTACTTCTTTTAAATTCTGGTACCCCCAACTTTAGCTAGACACCCCAACACTTTGAGGAATTGAAGGTTAGGCGTATAGCCCTTTCATAATTCATAAAGTGTTCCATCTAGCTTCTTATGTGGAACCCTATTAAGCACATGACATGCAGATAATATGGCTTTCCCCCACAAACTCGAGGGTAGGCCTGAGCTAATCAACATAGCGTTCATCATCTCTTTAAGGATTCTATTCTTCGTTTTGGCTGGCGAGATGCGTTGCACCTCAGTTTTAGATATGTTATTTCTCTCTATAAGGCTCAAAAATTCAACATTATAATCAACTCTGGAGTGGTTACCTTGCTTACAATTTTTATTCATCTGGAATATATGCTTATAATTTGGTGGGAGAAATCTTCCTTTCAAACGCTTCCTAATATTCCTCCAACTCTTGATTTTATCTTTTCCCTTCCTCTCACGATTTTGTTACACCTGATCCCATGCCACCTTTCAATTTGTAAGCCACCAATTTAACTCTCCGATGTCCAGGTACATCCATCATATCGAAGAAGCATTCGACCTACGAAAGCCAATTAAAAAAATCTTCAATATTTAAGTTGCCATTGAAGTTACCGAAAGCCAAAGGGGTGGGCTTCTCCTTCCACACCCAACACCTTCAAAAGCTTTATTTGAATTGAATGAGTCACTATAAAGCAACATATCCATTGCCCCAAGGGCTCCCGTCTAAGCAAGATCCGGGGGAGAGGGGGCCGATGTACGCAGCCTTCCCCTTTCAGGGTATTACCCCTGAAGAGAAGCTGTTTCCGAGTGCCTTCAACCTAAGGGTGAGGACTTCCCAGGAGGTCACTCATCCTGGTACTACTCTTGCCCAAGCACGCTTAACTTCAAAGCTCTAATGAGATCCGGTGACGGCGTGTTGGTGCCCTCTTTATTTGAATTGAGTGAGTCACTATGGTTTCGTCAATTAGGAGCATGATAAACATTAGGGTTTGGGTTTAGATGGCCTTGGGCAACTCTCTTAGCACCAACATCACCTGCAGGCTAAATAGGGTTAGGGTTGTTGTTGATGCCGAGGGCATGACACAATAACTCAAGAAAATCTGCCATCTCACTCCTCCGTTCTTTAGTGGCCACCCATAGAGCAGCCTCCCCATGACTAGCGTCGATAGGGTTTGCTTCGTTGTCGAATTGATTGGCCATCACACCAAGCGAAATCCTACCCTGATACCATTTGATGCAGAACGGAAACATAAAATCGATTCGAACACGTAGAAAATGAAAGATAAACTCGGAATCCACCATAGAAGAGAGAAACTAGGGTTTGTATTTCACAAAATTGGAGAATTCCTCAAACTAATAACAATAAAGAGTTTTTATAGGGAAACTAGATACCCTAAAATGCAAAATTACAAAAATACCCTAAAAATAAAACATGAAATTATGAAAATACCCCTAAAATAAAAAATTACAAAAATCCGTTTGGGTTACATTAGGTGATCGTGAAAGAAGAGGGGAGGAAGAGGCGTAAGACGGGAGGGGAGGAGCTCTATCAAGATGTAAGGACCTTTTATCCTTTTATAGAGAGCTTCAACCTTTTGGGTCGCCCATTTTTCTGGCTAGCCCTTTCCGGGTCAGTAAGTACCGGGCCCGTAAGTATAGGGAGAACGAGTAAGTGTAGGGCGGGCAAGTGCTGGGTGAGTACCGGTCAGTATTATAAATAGTACCTAAATGATAAAATGTTTAAATCTTAAGGTACTCCATTGTTTATTTAAAAGATTAGGGTACCTAGGTGATAAATCAGCAAACATCAGGGTACTTAACTGATAATTTCACTAACTAAAATATGAGAAAATAATTTAAAAAAAATGAGAATCAAGGAGTACCAAATGCTATTTGACCAAAAAACAAAATGCTTTAAACATTAGAAAATATATTTAAAAAATGAGAACCAATGAAAGATTTAAAAAAATATTTTATTCTATAATCAAATTAATCTTCATAATTTTTAATGCACAAGCCACTTATTGATTCTTGTTTTTTCTAAATATTGTTTAAATTTTCTTTTTCTTAGAATAGTTTAACTAGTTTTATATAATGCCAAAATTAGTTTATAATTTTTTGTTTTTACCTAATGTCAATAAATAAAGAGGGCACCAACATGCCGTCACCGGATCCCATTAGAACTCCGAAATTAAGCGTGCTTGGGCGAGAGTACCAGAATGGGTGACCTCTTGGAAAGTTATAGATATGCACCACTTTTTCACAAATAAAACATAAACTTTGAAAAAAACATATAAGGACCAATGAAATAAATGAATCAAAAAAATAATTAAATTAGTTATTTTTATTTGAATGATAATTTTTCTTATGATTTTTAAATCAATTTAGCGATAAAAATAAGTTGTTATTTAAAGCTAGGTGATAAAATTTTTCAAACTATTATTTTGGTTACCAACTTATCTATTTTAAACAACTTTAATGACTAAATAATATTTTTATTTCGAGTTGGGTGACTAAGTCTTCTAAAATTTAACTTCGGTGATTAATTTGTCTATTTTAAATTACTTGGCTGACTAAAATAGACTTTTATTAAGAGTTTAGTGACTAAATTTTTTAAAATTTAACTTGAATTACCAAAAGATTCATTTTGGCCACTTTGATGACTAAAAGAGGACTTAAATTCAAGAAATATCAAGTTAAATGTGCAGCTATTTTTCTTCCCTACGAGAGCTGGAACTCAACTCTTATCCTAAAGAACTTCTCCGTGTTTCCCAAAACAACTAATCTATTGTTATGAAGAACTATAATCCATAATTAAAATGATATATTTTGGTTAGAGAGTACTATATCCAATTTAAAAAATGCAATAAATCTAACTCTATTACAATTAAAAAAATATATAATTAATATAACTTAATATGTGACATTTCACACACAATAGACAAACCTAAGCAATCTCTTTTTTTTTTTTTTTGTTTCTTTTTAACACTTAAGCAATCTCTCTCCCTTTTTTTTTTTTATTTTTTTTTATAGCGAAAAGAACACTTAACCGACCTCTCAACACTTTACTAGTTTTACTATTAAATATCTTCCGCAGTACTATAGTAGTTTGCAAACTTTGTACTAGTGTGCTTTGCACTGTTTTTTAGGCGGCTCCCCATCCAAAAGCTGGCAAAGGGTTTAACCATCCCCAGGGGGCCTCACAAACCCAAGTAAAACACCCCGCCCTAGACAAACAAACCCTCACCCCCTCCATGTGAACTCTCTTAACCAATACTTTTCTGATTTCCAAAGAAACAAACACTCCAAATCACCCAAACCCATCAATTTTCTCTCATTCTCAACCAAATCCCACTTCAAATTCCCTCTCAAAGCCATGATTTGATCTTTATCTCAAATGGGTTTCCCATATTTTTCTGTTTTTTCTCTTCTCTTCCTCCTCTTTTTCACTTTAACACAGTCCAAATCTGGCCCAGATTACACTACTTTGGTCTACAAGGGCTGCGCCAAGCAGGCCTTGTCAGATCCGACTGGGGTTTACTCACAAGCCATCTCTTCCCTCTTCAACACCCTCCTTCAACAATCTTCAAAGTCCAAGTTTTACAAGACGTCCGCAAATGCAGGACAAACTACAGTTTCAGGCCTTTTCCAGTGCAGAGGGGACTTAAGCTATGGAGATTGCTACAGTTGTGTTAGCAAATTGCCTCAATTGATCAACCAACTTTGTGGCAGTGTTGGTGCAGCTAGAGTTCAGCTCTTTGGGTGCTATGGAATGTACCAAGTTGCTGGCTTTGCACAAATTTCTGGGCTGGAGATGCTGTATAAGACATGTAGTGCAACCAATGTGGCTGGCGCTGGGTTCGAAATGAGAAGGGACACGGCGTTTACAGTAATGGAGAATGGGATTGCAAGTGGGAATGGGTTTTATGCGACGAGTTATGAGTCAGTGTATGTGTTGGGGCAGTGTGAAGGGGACTTGGGGAGTGCAGATTGTGGACAATGTGTGAATTCTGCAGTGAAGAAAGCGCAGGTTGAGTGTGGGAGTTCAGTGTCTGGGCAAGTGTATTTGGATAAGTGCCTCATTAGTTATAGCTATTATCCTAATGGGGTTCCAAGGACCACGTCGTCATCATCTTCTTCTTCTTCTTCGTCATCATCTGGGTATTCTTCAGGTAAAGTTATTGAAGATTTTGTCTATGGTAGATGGTTGTTGTGGTCATTGTAAGTATCTATTAAATATTCAATACATATAGTTGCTGGATTTGAGAATAGACTTGTGATATTTTTGTTAATCCTGGAATTAGCGTTAGAGTTACGTTAAGGTCGATATATAAGTTCAAATGAGATATAATTTGAAAAATATTTGCTGTCATGTTGATAAGAAGTGAAAATATAAATTCGAAATTGAACACGTCAAAATTCAAAACAACTCGGAATTCACCGGAAAAAAAAGAGAAATGTTAGAGTTTTGATATTGATAAATTCTGGAATGAGCAAGCATAAAGCCACAATGACTATTTAAAGAGAAAACTAGCAAAACTCTATTTTACAAAATTACAAAAATGCCACTACACTATGTACAAAATGCAAAAGTGGTCCAAAAGCACGTCTAGAAGCTGAATTTGGGGCAAATAGGCAGGGCTAGCAGCAAAGTGTTTGGTGTTGTGTGGTTCGGTCCGAGAGCTGCGTTTTGATATGTAGTGGACCCTGTAATTCCTCACGGATTAAAAGTTATGGCTATTTTAAGTAGCAACCCCAAATCAGTATTTTGGCCTGTAAAGTCTTCGGTCACTAGTCCTACATCACGTGTAGAGTAGTCGTTGTTGCTGTATGTTATATCTCTCTTACCAAAAAAAAAAAAAAAAAAAGGTATGTTATATCTCGTTTGTTGCAACTCCAATATAGAACTTCTTATCACTAGATTGTGAGTCCATAATAAGTTCCCTAGTATGCGAGTCTTTTTAAGCGCACCATTATTGGATGACCCATCTGATTTGATTCATCATGAATTGGAATGGTGCTTGCTGTGGCTAATTTAAATGCATTCCTGTATCTCAAAGTTCTCTTTGTCTCAAGTAGAGTGATTCACTAATCTTATATATTAATCTTTGTCTATTGTAACTCTGATATGATGCTTTTTCTTACGAGACACTGGGTCTTATGTGCTAACTTGTAATAAAAGGAGAGGAGATTCTTGGTACCCTTTTACAGAAAAAGGAGCTTATTGAATTTGAGTTGAGAAATTATGAAGAAATTTATGGCAAATCTAGTCATATCTCCATTTTGGCATTTACTCTTGTCTAGAGTGAGACTGAATAAATAAAAAATTGGATTAAACAGGCCAAAAACAATTTATCATAATGTGCAAATTGATGTGAACTGCTCAAAGTAAACTGTCTAATTAGATTTTGTTAAGAGCTCACTGTCGAAAAGTTTAAGCTAGTGGGTGAAGGCTCAAGAATGGTTTTATACTTTAACATGCTCCCTTACGCAAATGCTCATTGAGCTTGAAACGTAGATATTGTATGGGTCTACCTCATATCTTGTGCTCTAGTTTTATTAATATAATATTGAAAGAGAAGCTATTGGGATTCGAACTTATGACCTCTTGGTCAATAAAGATATAATACCATGTTAAAGAGCCAACTGTCTCAAGAGTTTAAGTTGGCAGGTGAAGACTCAAGAATAATTTTGTACTATAAAATGTTAAATAGCCGACCTTTTAACATTGAGAATGACTTGCATCACAATTGATTACTTTTGTGCTTTCAACCATGCTTTTTGTGCAAGTTATCCCCTCCTCCTTTCCTTCTCTTTTCCTTTCTCTGTGTGGGGCATGCCTGTGTATTACTCATGGAATCAAATGGCGATGCTCGGCCGGGTTGTGGTTGCGACTGCAGTCATCGTTACACATAAGTGGCATGTCATATCGAACCGTTGAATTTGGTGTAGTAGTAAGGCTAGCCACCCCTCAAGGGTGAGGTTTTGTATTCAAAACTTGTACCCCCTTCCCATGATGTTGCTGTCACCTTAAAAAAAGTGGCATGTCACATACGTTAAATAATCCATTGTTATGATCATATAATATAGCAGCAAATTTAAAATCTGTTGCATATTATAAAGTAAATGTGATATTCAAGTATAGAGGATTGATTCTTGGAGGGGATATGCTTGATACTTGCAGGGTCAGGACAAAATACAGGCAAGACTGTTGCTATAATTGTAGGGGGCACAGCTGGAGTGGCCTTCCTTATTATTTGTGTTCTTTTTGTTAGAGGATTGAAGAAGAAACATAATGGTATGTCACTAATTTCATATGAATTCTCCTCACTAATCATTTATTTATTTATTTGGGTAGATTTTGTGGATTAATTTTTAGTCTATAAACTATGTAATAGTTTAATTGAAAAATTACTTATATTTAATAAAATAATTCAAACAGCAGTGCATAAGGATGTAAAATTATGCCTCTCATTGAACTTTTTTAATTAGCAATGTCATAACATTGTGGTTCATGTATGAGATGAGGGAATTAGCGATGTTATAGTAGGTTTACCAATCAATAACAGCTAATTTTACACCTTTTACCGTAATTTGGACTATTTTATTAAATTTATGACTTTTGGACTGAAAAGTTATTTCATAAAGTTTGTGGACTAAAATATTAATGTACAAAACTTAAAGTACTAATATGTAATCTATCCTATTTATTTATTTATGTTTTCAACATTTGAAATCATTTATTTGCTTTTGATTCTTCTAATCTAGCTGCAAATTTTTTTATTTTCTTTGCAGATTTCTGAAAGGACAAATCTGGGTTCCAACAAGAGCACATTTATTTTCTTTTTGAGGTGGGAATTAAACTCGGAAAATCAGGAAATTTCAATATGTACCGAAAAAGTTTTGGGTAAATGCAG
This sequence comes from Simmondsia chinensis, assembly GCA_018398585.1. NCBI lineage: Eukaryota > Viridiplantae > Streptophyta > Magnoliopsida > Caryophyllales > Simmondsiaceae > Simmondsia > Simmondsia chinensis. The sequence continues at coordinate 10,617,663 of JAGTTD010000013.1, forward strand.
AATCAAATTTTGTGTTTTTCTCTTGAAAATGGAGCAAATTTTTTTTTTTTTGGGTAGTTGAAAATTGATGAACAGTTAATGCATCAGTTTAAAAATTCAACAAAGGTTCAAAAATGGCAAGTTCTGGTGTTCAAAAAAAAAAAAAAAAAAAAAAGGTAAGTTCAGGGATGTGAATGTTTGTCAATTTGAGGTCGATGAAAGGGAGTTTATATATACATATATATGATAATATTTCATAACTTGGTTTATTTTTTGGCCTTTTTCTCCACAGTGCCATGTGATTGTTTGTCTGTTTTCTCTGACTCCAACTTGCATGTGCATATTGCTTCCCTAGCTTTCTGCTTTTTGTAAAGTAAATGTTGCATGCATTCAATTTAATTATTTAATTTACGATTATTTACACCAAATGTATATGTATTTTATTTATTGTGTTAATTTAATCTTTGTACTCTTAATTATATCAATTTAATTCTTCTATAATGTATTTTGTTTCAGTTTACTCTTATGATTAAATTAAAGTTCAGTTAATTACGTAAATTTTTAACGGCACAATCTGTCACATATAAGTAACCCATTATAAATCTATTCATTGACTTAATTTCACCAAATCTGTGGTTGAACTACTAAAAATTTAATTGACAACTTAGCCTAAATTTTACTTCAATGACCAAGATGATATAATATTACTTGTACAAGGGCTAAATTGATATAAATAAAAGTATAAGACTAAATTGACACAATAGACAAAGTATAAGGATCTTTTTGTGTAAGTAGCCCTTTAATTTATATGCTTAATTATATAATAAATATTGTTAAGTATCAAAATAATTACATATAAATTAATAATTTTTTGTTATATGTATTTATGATTATTAAAGTTAGGGATCCTTGTATTTATCCAATATGTTAATTTAATTTTTAATAATTTTTATTGTATTAGTTTAGTTTTCTTTGTATCGTGTTATTCTAATTCTGGTGTAGAATAAAAGTTAAGATGACAATTGAGTTTTTAGAGATCTGATTACAATAAGTTTAAATTGGGTTGATTTATATGTTTGCATTGAATCACTAGCATTTAATAAGATCGAACCCGTTAAAAATTGCATTATTTACTATGTTTAATTTAACCTAAGATTAATATAACGAAAAAAATGAGTAATATAATACAATAGAAAAAGTACAAATGTCCTTAATATAAGTACTCCTAAATTAAATCTGTAGCGTTACATGGGCTTCTCTCTCATGTTATTGTCTGGGGCAGGATCGATAATGTTCAAAGCTGACCACTAAGAGAAATTGGAACAAGATACAATGGCTTGAATTTGACATGACCATTACCTTTTGAGCAAGTTAAGTGACATGATTTTAAGTTATATTTTAAGACAAGTATTAATTTAGTATGACTAAGCTATTCAATGTTCTATTCTCATCCAGTCATCCTAGAATCTCTGTCAATTCACATAATGCAATGCATTGAAATGTTTGTGAGTATTTGCAAAGAGTTAGATCATAATAATAGAACTTACTTATGGGAACATAGTAAACACACCAGGAAATTAAAATTTATTTCTTGGGATCAAATTTTGTAAGCCGAAAAGTGTGGAAAGTCTGGGTTTGCGAATATGGAAGTGATTAATAAAGTCTTCAAAGTAAACTTTACTTTGAAAGATTCTAAATTCATCCACGTATCATTTGGGTGACATTAGTTACAACCAAGCACTTTCTTTGCCATCATTCAAATAGCAATGCCCCTGGTGAAAGATTTTGACAAATAGAGATCTCTTGAAGAAGGGTTTTGAGACGGAAATTTGGAAATGGAGAGTTGGTTTGGTTTTGGTATGAGTATGGTGCCACTCAGAACCCGTGGATGTCATAGTCACAAGGAATGGTGGAGAAAGAAATGTTGAGCTTAAAAAATTTATTGACAAAGGTGAATGGAATAAGGAGAAACTTCTAAAGAAAGTTCTCTGGATATCTGCATGAAAATAATAGGGATCTAGGTACCAAAAAAACAATGGATATGGCTTGGGTATGTCATCCATTGGTAAATTATCTGTCAAATCGGCCACTTAGATAGCTTATGGTTTTCAATGGAAAGATAGGAAATCATAAAGATTTAAATGGATTCGGCAGCTAGACATTCCTCCCAAAGTTAGTTTTTCTTTGGTAGATCCTTAGCTTCGAGAATGACGAATTGAAATTTGGTGCCTTATTCTCCTTACTTTGTTCAGATCATCTATTGCTATCTCCCATCGAATGTAATCAGTCATCTATCTAGTTCAACTAGGCACCTCATCTATGTATAATATCATGTTATCTCCTCTGTAAGCAGAACATTCTTAGTAGATATACTTTATAACTATATCCCCTTTTAAATCTTGTACCTGGTAGGAACTAGCAAGCTTACTTAATCTGCAACATGGTTCTTTTTCACTCTATCAAATGGATGTTGAAGCTAGTTAATCCGGAAGCTTTATCCCCAAAAATTCCTAGATACTTCATCATATTCAACTCCTTTGCTTCATACTCGCCTCTCACTTGATTTACGGTCACTTGTGAATCACTAAAAGCTATTATCGATTTAGTCCCTGCAGCATGTCCCAAGCTCATTCCATGTATCAAGGTCTCTTGCTTCGTCTTCACCTCCTTTGCCTCAAAGGTACATTCAACAATGAAATCTGCTAGTGCTTCTACTTTCATGGCGGGTTTTAGAAGATAATGGAGATCATATTCAAAGAGTTCTGCTGCCTAAGCCAACATTCGTCTAGTACACTCCAATTTGGACAATTGCTTCTTAAAAGGTTGGCTGATCAGTACGCTTAGTGCATGTGCTCGAAAATATGATAGAAGCTTCCTTGACGCTATTATAACAACATACACATTTTTTCAATGGGAGAATATCTTAGCTTGGAGTCCTTTAGCACTTAACTAACAAAGTATCCAAAAATTTGTTCCTTCTACTCTTCTCCACTAACTCCACACTTACTGTGTTGTCTGATGATGCCACAAAGGGACCGAGTGTTTTTGCCACGTTAGGTTTGGTCATTGCTAGAAGAAGGGCAAGATGATCTTTTACCTTATTAAATGTATTTTCACACTTGTCATCCCAAATATAAGCCTTCGTCTTTAGTAATGCTTGGAAGAATGGGAGTGCTTTTTCAGGCGATCTGCTAATGAATCTATCAATTGTCCTTTGAGTTGTTGTACCTCATTAATTGTTTTGGATGCTCCCATGTATAGCCTTCACCTTAGTTGGATTTGCCTCAGTCTCTTGGGAATTTACAATGAACCTAAGAACTTCCCTTAGGGAATACCAAATTAATACTTACTCGAATTCAGTTTCATTTGATATTGTTGGAGCGCCTGCAAGGTTTTTCAGAGATCTGCGATTGTGATCACCTCTGAATTGAGATTGGACGATCATGTCGGCCATTTTATGCCGCCGTGTTCCGGCCTATTTGTGGGTATAAACGAACCGAACATTTGATGAACTACTCATGTTTGAAATGGATTGGGGCTTGTTAGTGTTCATTATGAGGGCTTGATAGTTTATTGAACTGAGTTCAAGCAGGCTTAATAAGTTTAATGAGCTAAGTTCGAGTAGGGCTAAATAAGAGCTAGTTAAGGGACTTGATATGAGCTCACTCAAAGCTCACTAAAGGCTCAGTAAGAGCTTGTTAACAATTGGTATTGGTTTGAAATTTGTTCAATAACGGGCCGATAGTAACTTGAAAGCCTGGCTCGATAGCGAGCTCAACTCGATAGCAAGCTTCGCTCGATAGTAGGCTCAGCTCGATACCAAGCTCGCCTTGGTGTTAAGCTTGACTAAGCTTGATAATGAGCTCAACTTGGCTCAATAAGCCTAAGGAGCCGAGCCTAGTATCGAACACAATAAAATCTTATCAAACTAAGTTTGAACAAAGGTTGGAAATGCTCGATAAGAGCTCTGCTCGAATTCGAGCCGGATAAGCCTTATTGAAGTCGAGTTCGAACAAAGGGGTGCTTGGCTCAGCTCAGCTCGTTTACACTCCTATTTGTGACGCGAACACTTTGTTCAGTAATAGTTGATAGTTTCCCTTGCATTCTTAAGGGCGTTACTTTTTAAAAATACGTTATGTAGCTTGTGATCAAAGAAGTCTCATTTTTGCCAATAAAGTTCTTTCGGATTTGGTGATGTCTGGAGAAAGCGTCCAAAAGGCTAAACAACTCATTTACCATGATGTCTGGAGAAAGCGTCCACAAAGCTAAATAGCTCATTTCCTAAGGTAACATCTACTAACCGATCAATTTTAGGTAACGAAAACATGTCCTTTGAGCATAATTTGTTTAAGTTAGTGAACTCTTCGTTTAGTCTCTTCACCAAAATAACATTTGCTAATCAATCGGGGTACTTCTACTTCATGGATAAATTTGGACTTTATCAACTTAGCAACTTTCACTTTGACTGCTTCATTTCTCTCAATGCCGAAGTTTCACTTCCTCTATTGGACTAGAGTCGTTCTTGGTAAAAGTGTTGAGCTTGTGAACTATTATGATCTCATAAATTCCCAACATCTCTTCCATGGCGAAGGCGAATGTAGCATGGAACTCTTTCAACAAGTGATGAAGATCAGTCTTCAATTCTGGTGATAGCTAAGACCCTATTTTCACTATTTTACATGCTTCAATTTCGACCTCTCCACTTTTCCCAGATTGCGAAAATTGGTGATTGGTGCAGCCAAGTCTTCCTTTGAAAATATTCCTCATTTTTAGTTTTCTAGCATATTTCGAACTCGGATGTTTTTAAGGAAGCACGATAACATTCTTGCATGACTCATTGGTCTCCACGAACTAAAGCTATACCCCCGCTGTTTAATTCAAACTTCCTCAACAAATAATATGTGGAGATCAATGCTTTTTAGACGATTTAAAACGGATCTTCTCATGATCATGGTGTCCTCTTTAATGAGGACTTTAAGGGGTTTATCCCCTCCCCCCTTCCCATGGCTTTACCATCATAAAAAAAAAAAATGTTGGATGGTGAAGGGATATTTCATCGTTATACTTTTTTGAGAGCCATGGCCATATATGATGACTTCTATGTTAACTTCCCCCATTGCCCTCATCGCCTCCCGAGTGAAGCCTATGATCGGGCATGATATCGACAAATGACCCTTTCCTCAAAAACCTCCATTTGGTCGAAACATTGATAGATAACGACGTTTACTATGTTTCCCTGATTTATGAGTACCTGACTAACTCTACATTGTTCAACATCTATAAAAATAACCATCAGATCATTGTGTGGTACACTTTTATGACCCGAGCCTTTGTCAATGAAGATGATTCCAAGTGAAGGTCGCATCTCTTTTGCCTTGAGCTAGTTGCAACTGTTAAGTTCCCTGGTTGTCACTCCCAGAGTTGTCAATATCATAGTAATTTCTTTTTTTGGTTGTTCTACTTACTCTTTAGTGGTTATCGGTACCAATTATCTATCCCTTAATTCTCCCTTCTCTTGCCTCACAAGCTCGCTTGGTTTTCTTGTACGTGTTTTTGCACCGCCCTACACTCCTCTGTCATATACCCACAGATTTGGTGAAAGTCACCCCACTTGGACTTGTTATGTGGCATGTACCGAATTCTTTTTGTCATCAGTGGTTTCTAAGCCTATTTTTCTTACATTTCATGTGCGATTTATCTTGTAGGTCTTTGCACGTGAAGGCCTTGACCTAAATTTTGAGTGCAGATTCTTATCGACTCTTGGGCAAATGCTCCCCATTTGGCTTTGTGCCTTCTTGTTACCCCTAACCTGAACCTTCCAGTTGCGCTTATCACATCTTTTGTGGAGATGTATTTATTAGCCTTTTTTAATAGTTTCAAATTGATTTTTAGCTAGTGCAAACTTTAAATTGGAATTCTACAAACCATTTGTGAAGGCACTTATGGCGGTACCATTTGCCCGATGCGGGATATCGATTATCTCTCGGGTAAATCCCCTTACGGAATCTGATAAAGATTCAGATTCTTTTTGCTTCAACTCCTTAGCTGAGTGGCGGTCTCCTTCCTTCTCTTGTTGCTTACAAAGTAACGGGTAAAATGCTTGGTCAGCTAAACAAAACTATTTATCGGTCTTGTAAGGAGCGATGAAAACCACGACTACAAGACCCCTTTGCGTGTAGGTAGGACACACTTGCACTATACTTCTTTTGAGGTGTCTTTTATATACATCTTGACCTAAATCCTAATATATGATTTCTAGGTCTTGATTTCCATCAAATAGGTCTATCTTTAAGAAAAACACGAGTGCATAGTAAGTACCTTAAACATAAGAGGGACAGTCACCCCTTTCCAAGAAGAGTTCCTTTACTGGCGGTCTGCGGGCCCATGATTGGTGCTTGTCATGGATTCCGCCTTTGAACAATTGAGGTTGGGTTAAGAATATAGTTTCATCTTTTCCGCGTGAGGGGCTAATTGTGCTTTTGTGGGTTTATAAGGATTTGCACCTACGAGATGTTTGGTGTCCTCCTTCTCAACCGATCTATTTGTCCCATGAGAGGTCTGTAGTTGGTTTAATCCTCCGGGTCATTGTGTGGTTCACGCTTTTCTGAGACATTTTAGTCATTAACTAATGGAAGGTGGTTTGCATGTCTTGAGTTTAGCTTTTTGAGACACGTTGCATTTTTGGCTCACTTAGTGCAAGATTCGGCAATTGTAATGACCCCACCATGAAGATGATCCTTCCTACAAACAATGCCAAAATGTTTTCAATAAACTTGGTAGAGTAGGATGAGCAAAACCCAAGCTCTATTATGGCAAGGTTATCGTAGTCTCCTTCTTTCTCCCTTTTTTGGGGGAGAAGTTCTCTATTTATAGCTTTTTTTTTTCCCTCTTTGGTAGGCATGATGTAGGCTTGGGCAAGCAAGTTGTAAGTTTGGTCGAGCACGTTTGGGCTTGGGTTAGCAGATTGTAGGTGTAGGCAAGCATGTTATGAGTTTGGATGAGTGTGTTATAAGCTGGACGAGTTTGTTACCAGTTATAAGTTTCCTTACGTTCACTAGTTCATCTTTCTCGCTGGGCTCCAGTGTTCTATGCTTACCAGACTCATGTCCTTCATGCCCACCAGACCAAGGTCCTTTATTCTCAGTAGGCTCCAGTTTTTCATGCTCCCTAGGTTCACATCCTTCATGCTCACCAAACCAAGGTCCTTCATGTTCGCTAGGTTTTAGTTCTTCATGCTCTCCAGAGTAATGTCCTACATGCTTGCTAGGCATGGATGTGATTATAACTAGTCACTTTAAGAAAACTTTTTAGTAATTCCTAAATTAAGGCTCACATTCAATAAAGACAATTTAGAAAAGATTACCTTTAAAGTATCCAATATTCTTGAAGTTTTTTTGTGTTTCAGTTGAGAAATGTTTTGAAATCAAATTGCAAAATCATTTGAAAAAAATTGAAAACATATATGTGAAGCACTATGATTTGCTATGAGATTATCCAACTCAAACGATGTACCCGATCCTAAATCCTAGACTTCGACAAGATTCCTCCTTGTAGTGTGTCAGACCGATTTAAACATTAAAGACTATTTTAAACAAAAAAAGATAAAAAATAATTTAAATAAACTTATAAATATTAGTGCTCAGTGAAGTAAATAAGTCCATTAGAGCTTTTTGTAATAAGCTTTCCCCTTATTTTCTTGATTATTGTTTTCTAGGTTTTCTACATGTACTTCACATTTTCTAAGTTAATTATTTCGATGGGTGTAGAACCGTGGGTCCTTGGGTTAGAATCTTTTACTTTTCTATTAGTTGCTTAAACTTTTAGGAAAAAAATTCAATTAAAAATAATAATAATTCATAAGTAAATCCGTCAAAAGTTAAAACCGACTGGTTTGCATTTAATTCATCCTATTTTAACTTATATGTTTTAGCAAAATCTGTTCATTTAAGAACTATTCTTCTTTACAAAAATCTGTATCTTTTTACAATGAGTTGTTTAGTTGTTCAGTATATAAAGATCTTTTTATAAAATAAAGTAGTTTTGGATACATTTAAAAAAAAATGAATTACCTATCTACTGTACTATAACAATAACAATAACAGACCCAATGCCTCAAAGGCTCCCGCATAAGCAGGATCTGCGAGAGGTGGATGTACGCAGCCTTATCCCTTCAGGGTATAACCCTGTCGAGAGGCTGTTTTCGAGGCCCCCAACCTTATAGGGTTGGAAACACGATGACTTCCCAGGAGGTTACCCATCTTGATACTATTCTCGCCCAAACATGCTTAACTTCAGAGTTTTAATGGGAACCGGTGCCTTAGTACCTGGTAATATGAACCCTAATTACCTATCTACTATAATAACAAAAAAAAAAAAGGAAGGAAAAATGACTTAATGATATAAACCAACAAGGTGATAGTGGTCGAAGGTAGTGGTGGGCTGGATCACCCGCGGCGGGGGGGGGGGGGGGGGGGGGGGGGGGGGGGGGGGGTGCTGTTAAGGAACAATGATTGGTAATAACAAGCTTTTAAAGAGGGTGACAATTGTGGACAAATTATGATGATTGGAGGGATAGCCTTCTTGGTAGATGTGGACTATAGTGGTGAGGTGACGATATTGGTGAGGTGGAGCCATACTGGCGGCCACAATGGGTTTGTGGGAGTGCACTACGATCGGCAACTTATTATGGGGGGTGGCTAGTGATAAAGTGGTTGCCACAGGGAGAGGAAGGTGGTGAGTCAACGTGGTTTAGGAATAAATTAACAATAATGGCTAGTCTTGATAGTAAAGGTTGGCGCAGTGACCCACACTAGTAGAAGGGATGGTGGTAGATGAGGGTGGTAAAGTGAGTCGTCATGGTGAAAATTTAAGGCTAACATAATCTATTTCATAGAGGGGGAAGGGGTTAGGAATAAAAGGGATAAGGGTAATGAAACGTAAATCCTTACTCCCATATGATAAATATGTTTGAGGGCTAAAAGGCGTTAGGGTACCTTTTAAAAAATTTTGGATAATTTTACTATAATTTTAACTATAGCGCTTTTAACCTTTATCCTTACTCAAATACCATATAAGGATAACTTATTTACCCTAATTACCCTTAACCTTTTTTGTTAAATATACCCAAACAAGGATAGTTCCTCTTCACCAATTTACCTAGTTGCCAAATGAAACATAAATTTCTTAAAAAGTGGAACCCAACCTAGCTAGGTATTACTAGATGTGGCAAATCCAACGTGACCCAACTTGAATGACCCGTGAACCGGCCCAACTTGACTAGAAAATTTGTCTTGAATAATTAAATCCAAAATTCAAATGATCTGATATGAAACTAATCTGACTGGTGATTTGCTTGAGCTGAGAATGATTTGATAATCAAATTGACCCGACTTGACCCATCATTAACTCAAACCAACTCGACCAAAAATGACCTGAACTCTAACCCTACCTGACTTGATATCTAAATTAAGTCGGGGTGTTTAAATGCAAGCGTAGTTATTACTTCTTTGAAATACAACTAAACTTTATAAGAGATCATCAACAACCTATATTAGTATATATTAAATATAAAATAAAAATAAATTATTTGAAATATACCTTACACTTTTGTAAACTGTTCATGCCACAAAAGCACCAGGTACATGAATTATGATGATATGAATTTGTACTAGTCAACCCAAGATTGACTCGAATCTACGATAACCCGAAATTGAAGTGACCTGAACCCAAAATAACTTGATCCTAAACCAACCCGACCCGAGTGTAGGTAAACCCTGAAAGTAACCCGAGTCTAAATGAGTCAAGCTAAACCCTATCCGAATTTATTGTAAATCCGAAATCACCCAAATTTGAATGGTACACCTGTACCTAACCCCTATAACCCGTTGCCACCTCTAGGTATTACTTGCAAAAAGAGTAGTTATTACCGGGGAATAAACCAGTCAATGACCAATGACCAATGACCAATGACCAATGACCACCACTAGTGTCCGGCCACCTGCCTCCTCGATCTACCACGACGTGCTGCTCACTGGCCGCCGGAGCATCCTACAAAACGCTGCGGATTTATCCTTCTCATCCCCACTTCGCCGTCTAACGCTTCGATTCGCTGCTGCCAACCCCAATCCTCATCTGTACCGCGCAGTTCAATCTCCGGCCACGGCCATGGTAGAATCGGACGGTCCATATCAATCTGGGTTCTGCCCGTTTGAAATGGAGAACGAGTCGGACTTCGAGAAGATCGTCAGCCCAGAAAGGCACATCTCCATATGCGGGTTTGGTTCTCTCCTCTCCGGTGCGTCCTTTTTAGTTTACTTATAAGGAGTTGTTCTCTTGTGATTTAGATCAAATGTGGAATTTGAATCACGAATCGTTAGAACTTGACAAGTGACTTTAGTAAGAATTCTTGGTAGGAGTTGTGAAAATGAGACCACATAAGGCCTTGTTTGGTTGCCACGGGAATCAAATTCCTACGAGAAGTTGTATTTCCTGTGTCAACTTTCTACAGAGTAGGTGGAAAGTGTAACTTCCTTGGGGGGCTAAGTAAAAACAAAGTAGAACTTATCTAGGAAGGCTAAGTACGTTACTTTCTGTATTTTAAAGAAATTGAAAATCATTTAAGAATTTTCATTTCCCATGTTCTGCCAACTTACTGGTAACCAAACAAAAGGGCAAATACCCACTTTCCATAAATTTCAATTTTTTCCGTTTACTTTTTTCTACCCAAACAAAGCCTAAGTCTAGTGGTTACTACAACCTAACGTCAATTAAAATGAAACTCTATTTAAGCTTACATGTGGATCTCATATATGCTAACTCTGTGGGTTGAGCCTAACGCCTAGTAAAATTTAACATGGTAGTAGAGCGGGTTAATGATTTCATGCTCTTGTTTGATGCATCATGTCCTCCAGAAGAGGGGTGCATTTGAATTTGATGTGCCGAGGGTCTCTCCAATAAATGTTGTCACTAGAGAAGGCAAGGGGTGCGATTAAAGAAGACTCACATGTGAGGAGAAGTGTTAGGACTCCACATGTGAGTCTAATAAGCATTTAACATTGGATTTGTGAAAAAAAGAAGAGATTATTATATAAATCTAGTAGATTACTCCACATAATACCAAATAGTTTTAGAAGGAAACCCTTCTTGGGCTTATATATGGATTAGCCAATATGTCAACTTCGTGGGTTGGGCCTAAGGCCTAATGAATTTAACATGAATTTTTTGGGGTGTTGGTGGTGAAGCCCAGAAAGGAGCGCAAGGAGTACGTTTCCTGAGTTGATGAACTTTAGGGTAGCGAGATTGAAGGGATTCAGGAGGGTGTTTGCTCATGTTGCTCCCATCTTCTTCGAGCGTGGAATTGCCAAGCCTGAAACTAAGGTCTTCTTGATCTAATTCTAAATTTTAATTGTTTCTCCTTTTCAATATCATCATTTAGTTTATTTGGTTGTTTCTGGTTTCTTTGTTTGGTTTTCTTACGCAATGACGTTGACTAGTTGAATGCATCTGCAATGTGGCATCTGTGGTTTGGCCAGAGGATGATCTTAGTATGATATACCCAGAGGAAGAAGAAAAGGGTAGAAGTGTAAGGAACTAGCTATCCTGAAAACTTGAATTGCTCGTCGGAGGTCTAAAATGATTTTGTACTCTAACATGCGCCCTCAAATGATCGTTTAATGAGCTTGAAGCGTGAATATAACACTTGCTTGCCAAATTCCTTGTGCTCGAGATATGTTACTATTAAAAGTGGGAGCAATAAGATATTTACTCCAGATGTTGGTTAGAAAGACTTTGAATACTTGTCAAAGAATTATTTCAAAATCTTGAGATATAGTGTAGCAAAGGGACGCCAAGTCCTGGTTTGCCGCATAATTTTGCTTCATGCATTGTAGTATAGAGTTGATGATGGCCAATACATGAGTGAGTCTCCCACTGGAAAATCTTATACCAATGGAGAAGGGAAGAAGAAGGGAGAGTTTCCGTTCTGTACTCATTTATAGGCTCCTTTTGAGTCTAGCAAATCAAAACAGAGAATGACACTACTTAAGTTTTGTTGAAACCGTAATTGTCTTCTTGATAAATCATCTGTTTCTATCAACAGCTGTTCGCCCTTGTCAAATATTAAAGTACATTACTTTCTGAGTTACAAACAAACATAGGTGAAAACTTGAGGGATGCATCAAAGGAACCGTTGGTGGGGCGGGGAGGGAGCGTGTTATTTGCATTCCACCGTAGTTTTTGTCACTATGAAACAAGGCATCAGGTTTCGTTAGCCATCATGTTATTCACACATATGTGGATATTCTTGCAATTTAACCCCAATGAGGCCTTTGTTCTATAGTAAACATAGGTTGAGGTCCTAAGACAAAAGGTTACTACTTTCAAATCTCTAACTCCATTTGCCCGCCCCGCCCCCACTCCCCCCCCCCCCCCCCCCCCCCCCCCCCCCCCCCACCACCAAAAAAAATGACTTTTCAGATGCTAAATAAAACTAGTCCTAGTATTGATGTGTCAATTAATGCATTCTTTTTGATAACTTCAGGAGATCTCAAGTCTGAGCGTGGAGCCTTGTGAAGGTGAAACACTAATAGTTACTGTTTTTGAGATTCAAAAATCAGAGGTATACTTCCGACTCTTGAATATGATTACACATGGATTCTTCCCATTTAGAAAATTCATGTTACACATGATTTTTGGTTGTACAAGTGCAGATACCGTCTTTCATCCAGAGGGAACTCGAGTTCTGTTTCTTGGCTGTAAATTCCTATTCTTTTTCAATAATGTCATCTGTAGACATTTACTAGCATTTGAGTTCTTAATAAGATTGTTCTGTTACAGGTTTTTCCTGAAACTTTGGATGGCAAACTGTTCACGAATCCAGCTGTGGGTTTAAACATATATTCTCTATTTCGATTACCTTTGCTCTCGGATTTTTGATTTTGGTGTAAATACAGGTCCTTTGCGCTCGCTACAGTGATGAGGAATTTTTCAGTGTTAGATGCAAAGGTAATCTACTTTGCAGATTCCTCAGACAACAGAATCAAATAGATGCCGGTGTTTAATGGATTTTTAGCTACCTTTACATGACTGGTTGTTATGTAGTGTATCTTTGTAATGGCTTTTGCAATGTATATATATTTTATTTTACTTATTAAAACATATTTATTATTTAATTTCATGTTAAAAAATTATTAAAGGGATATACAAATTAATGACTATTTAGTCAAATTTTTGCAAAGATAAAGCTTAAAAGGGACTTAAGTTCCCTTTAAAACCTAATGCCATTGTTACAACTTATTCAGCAATGTCTGCGACATCCTGTTTCCGTGATGCCCCAACCCCCAACAGCAATTCAATTCTATTTGATGGTTTTAACATGACATTTAGGCACAATCACGATAGAAGATGCATAAAATTTTCTTTCCTTGTTATTGTACGTGTAAAATTTTTCTGTTCTAGAATCAACATCATTTCTCCTATTTTCCATGTATTAGATGCTTAGAAGCATTTCTATGCCCATTTGGTAAAATGCACCATGCAGTCTATAGAATACTTCATGACTTCTAACAAAAGCAAGGGTAAGGCTATAAACATTTGACTCTCCTGTGAACCCACTTTGGTATGAGGTTTGTGCATTGGATAGGCTATTAGGTTTCCTGTGTGGAGTCTGGTTTTTATATTGTAATGGGTCAATGTCCATGGAGCAGAGGATTGGCATTTGAGGTCCTTGTTATGTTGCAGCTAGGGTTCTCTGATGTGGCTTTAAAAACCATGCTTAGGGTTTGAGAGGACTAAGAGTGTAGAAAGGAAAAATCCTTGTAAAACTTTCTAGAAATAGTGAAATCCCGGCAAATTTGTGTTTGTAATTACAATTGGCCAAACCATGTAAATCTTGTGTGTTTTGTTTCTTTTCTCGTTATTCTTGTGGTTTGTTTTCCTTAATATAGTCCTTTGAGAACTCGTTTGAATCCTTTTGGAGATTATGGGGAAGAGAAAGCGAGGAAAACATGTTTGTCACTTTTCTGGTTATCTTCTCATAGTTCCCATGCAATGCATTCTGCAGGAAGCAAAGAAATATATTACCAGCACTATGGACGATATAACATTGACAAGATTTGGAGGGATGATGTCTTGCCTTGTCGAACTTATCTTCGTCATTGGTAGGTCCGACTATTCCCGGTTTTGTTTCACAAAATCATGGACCCAAATTAAAGTTGTTGTATGACATATGTATTATGTTTCTATTTATTCAAAACCCTTATAAACATGTGATTTGGGTAGGTATCTCATAGCCCCTTCCTAAACTATTACTTGAAATAAAATGATCCTTAATTTCTAGCTTGAAACACACTTCATAACTATTAGTTTGTATTTAATTGAACTCAATTGCAATTCTGGCAAGCCTTCTAAAACTTTTAACCGTTGGAATCATGCATATCATGTGATTAGTTAAAATTGGTTCGCACCTCACATAATGCCATTCATACATTATTTCGATTTCTAACGGAGTTAAAGAATTGTGACGAAGTTGTACTGGGGGGGTCTCAGACGTGTAGTTGGTGGGGTTTATATTAGGATTGAGAACAATCCATGTGAAACACTTGAAAAAACACAAGAGATTGAAGAGAAGAATTCAATTGTATTGCTTGGATTGAGAGATGAAAGATGGAGTTACAAGAAGATACTAGAATCTGAGAGCTTTGCTCTTTTATACACAAGACACAGCTAAAAGTAACCTTAGTTTAATAACTAATCATAGTTAATTTAATTAACTAATCATGGTTAATTAACTAACTAATCATGGTTAATTAACTAACTAATCATGGTTAATTAACTAACTAATCATAGTTAATTAACTAACTAATTACTTATACATTTACAATTAACCTCTAATACTCTAATATCCCCCCCTCAAGTTGGAGTGTATATATTATACACGCCTAACTTGGGAAGTACAGGAATGAATCTAGTAGAAGGTAAAGGCTTTGTAAGCAAATCCGCTAATTGATGTTCCGAGCTGATGTGAATAACCTTTACAATCCCAGCTTCTACCTTTTTGCGGACAAAGGAACAATCAATGGCAAAGTGTTTACTCTTTTCGTGAAGACCAGCGTTGTCGGCTAGAAAAGTAGCAGATTTGTTGTCACAAAATATTAGAGCACATTGATGATGATCAATTTGTAAATCTCTTAACAGAAACTTCATCCATAGTAGCTCGCAAATTACAGCTGCAAGACTTCTATATTCTGCTTCGGTGGATGAGCGAGACATTGTTTGTTGTTTCTTAGATTTCCAAGAGACTAATGATTCTCCAAGAAAGATAGCATATCCAGTTATAGATTGTCTGGAATCCGGGCAATTACCCCAATCTGCGTCTGTGTAAGCCTTGAGATGCAAACTAGAAGTTTTGGGATAGAAAATACCTTGCCCTGGTGCATTCTTGAGATACCTCAGAACACGGTAAGCTGCTTGGAGATGTGCATCTCGTGGCTGGGCTAAAAACTGGCTGAGTTTGTGCACTGAGAAAGTAATATCGGGTCTTGTAATGGTCAAATATAGAAGCTTCCCAACCAATCTTCGATAGCGTGTAGGATCATCTAGTAACTGTCCATCTGTTTTGCTGAGTTTGATGTTGGGATCCATAGGAGAAACACATGGTTTGCAACCCAACATTCCTGCAGACTCAAGTGGCTGCAGTGTGTAATGTCTTTGGCTTAAAGTGATGCCAGATTTGTTTCTGGCAATTTCCAAACCAAGAAAGTATTTCAGAGGACCTAAGTCCTTGAGTTTGAACTGTTGGTCTAGTAATGTCTTGAGCTGCTGTGCTACTATGCTATTGTCACTAGCAATTATAATATCATCCACATACACAACAATGGCTATAAAAGAGTGATTGTCTTTCCTTGTAAACAAACTACAGTCTGAAGAGGCCTTTGAAAAACCCAAATTTAACAAGGTATTGGAAAATTTTGCAAACCACTGTCTACTGGCTTGCGTGAGCCCATACAAACTTTTGTTTAATTTGCATACAAGCTTTGTTGAATCAGATTTTGATTTTTGAAAAGGTTCAAGTGAAAAACCAGGTGGTGGAGTCATATAGACCTCTTCATAAAGATCTCCATGAAGGAAGGCATTGTTGACATCTAGTTGCAACAAATGCCAATCCTTGATGGCGGCTACTGCTAATATGGTTTTCACTGTATTTAATTTGGCAACAGGGGAAAATGTATCTAAAAAATCTACCCCTTCTTGTTGTGTGTACCCTTTTGCAACCAACCTTGCCTTATGCCTCTCAATCGAACCATCTGACTTAAGTTTTCTTTGTAAACCCACTTGCATCCTATGGGTTTTTTATTAGGGGGCAGAGGAACTATGGACCAAGTATTATTAGTTTGTAAAGCATCAATCTCAGCAGCCGCTGCTTGTCTCCACTCAGCATGCTTAAGAGCCTGTGAGTAAGAAACTGGCTCTTCGTTGACTGAAATAGACATTGCAAGGTTTTTGAATTTTTGAGACAACTTGTCATAGCTCAATACTTGAGACAAATCATGAGCTGTTGGCAAATCTGCAAAGTTTTGTAAAGAACTTTGCTGTCCATGAACAAGATTGCAGTGAAAGTCCTTTAGATAACTAGGTGCCCTATGGGACCTTTGGGACCTTCTTACATTATTTGGAGGTTGAACAGTGGGAACTAACATATTGTTATCAACACTATCAGACTGTACACCACCAGAAACTTGGTCAGGAATTGCACCAGAAACTTGGTCAGGATTATTACGCAGAACAGGATTTGTAGTTGGAGGCTGTATAGGGTGTTCCTCTGAGCTAACAGGAAAAGAAGTATCAGATATAACCTTGGGCATCAGTATTTCATCAAAAGGGTCTGGATATAAGGCATGGCTCTTAAAGAGAAAAATATTTTCATGGAATACAACATTCCTGGATATGAACTCAGTTTTAGTAAATAAGTCATATAGCTTGTATCCCTTTATACCAAATGGATAGCCTATAAAAATTGCTGGTCTAGCTCTAGCATCAAACTTATGCTTATGACCTTTGATGTTTGAAGCAAAGCATAAACATCCAAAAGCTTTAAGATGCAGGTATTCAGGTTTTGTTTTAAACAAGATTTCATAAGGTGTTTGATTCTTTAGCAAAGGAGAGGGAAGCCTATTAATTATATAGGCTGCTGTCATAACACAATCAGCCCAAAAATGCAAAGGTAAGTTAGCCTGAAATCTAAGGGCACGAGCAACATTAAGTAGATATTGATGTTTTCTTTCTACAACTAAGTTTTGTTGAGGTGTTCCTACACATGACAATTGATGTATGATGCCTTTACTACGATAAAACTCAGGTAGAACAAATTCTTGTCCATTATCACAGCGCAATACTTTAATGCTAGTGTTAAATTGGTTCAGTACTAGAGAATAGAAGCTTGGTATGATGTTTGAAACCTCTGATTTGTTCTTCATCATGTATATCCAAGTTGTTCGACTACAATCATCTACTATTGTTAAGAAAAATCTATGTTTTTGAAGTGATTCTATATGAAAAGGTCCCCATATATCACAATGAATTAAACTAAAGATTGTAGATGATAAGTGGTTATGAGAGACAAAAGGCGACCTTCTTTGTTTAGCTAAAGGGCATATCACACATGGATTTTTGTCTTTTCTATGCAATGAATCAGAAAAACGAAGAATTTGAAGTTTGTAATCGGAAGGATGTCCTAGCCTTTTGTGCCAAAGATCCTGACTACTTAATGTGCCCATGTTTGCTGACTTTGCAGAGAAAGATTTGTTAGAACATGAGTACGACTTCTCTTCTCCGTTGACTATGTATAGATCTCCTACTCTTTTACCCACTCCAATCATTGTCGACTGGTTGTGGTACTGAATGCAGCAAAATTCAAGTGAGAAGACGCAAGTATAGTTCATCCTTTCAAGAAGTTTTCCAACTGAAATCAAGTTATTCTTAAACATTGGAGCATAAAGGACATTGTCTAATGTTAAGGTAGGTGTTACAACCACTGTGCCTGTGTGAGTGACAGGAGCTTGGGCACCCGTTGGGAGTTGTATGTTAAATTGGGTACAAGGCCTAAGGTCTTGAAATAAATGCTTGTAACCACATATATGATGGGTTGCCCCTGAATCTATGATCCAGGAACTTGGTATAGAAGAGTTGAACGTATAAGCATGTGAAGCGATGAGAGTACTAGCAACAGATGCAAAACAGGGAGAAGAAGTTATACCAGACATGACAAAAGAGCTGTTTGCTGCTGGTACTGACTGAATTGTACCACCTGGGGTTCCATCTTGGGTTGTTCCTGCCAGCTGAGAACTCAACAGGGAAAGCAACTGTTGACATTGTTCTGTAGAAAACACCACTGAAGAAGAAGACTGTTGAAGCTGGAAGAGATGGATCTGTGGTGACATTGTTGACCTTGGGAACACTTGTTTGTGTCCTTGTTTTTCCTTTATAACCAGAAGGGAACCCGTGAAGTTTATAACACTTATCCACAGTATGACCAGTATACCCACAATGAGTGCATATGGGTCTATCTTTCTTGCTATACTTGTTTTGGTTACTCCCTTCACCAGCCTTTCCAAGCATGGCTATTATATCAGAAGTAATTGAAGAGTTCTTAGTGGCTACTTGCCTTTGTTTTTCTTGTTGAATTATCTTGGAAAACACACGGTTTATACTAGGCAAAGGGTCAGTAGAAAGTATTTGTTCACTTACAGAAGCGTAACTATCATCCAATCCCATAAAAAAACTCATTGTTAAGTCTTTCTGTTGTAAATCTTGCAGACTTTTAGTATAATTGCACTTGCACAGGCCACAAGAACACTCAGGTAAGGGATTATATGCAACAAGCTCTTCCCATAAGGCTTTAACCTTGCCAGAATATGTAATAACACTCATATTATCTTGTTTTAGAGTTGACAAAGACCGTTTCAATTCAAAAACTCTAGGGTCATTATTTTGTGAAAATCTTTCCCTAATGTCATCCCATAGTTCCTTGGAGGTTCTACCATATATGATGGTAGACCCAATCTCCTTAGAAACTGAATTTAGAATCCAAGAAAAGATCATAGAATCACATCTTGACCATTTCTCATAAAGACTATCATCAGCCTGTGGTTGTGAAATCTGACCAGTAACAAAACCCAATTTGTTCTTTGCCCTAAGTGCTACTGTCATAGACCTAACCCAGGTATTGAAATTTTCTGGACCAGTTAGCACTTCAGTTATCAAAATCGAACTAGGGTTTTCAGAATTACTTAGAAAATAAGGAGAAGAAGCAAACTCATCTTGCTGTACTTGAGTAGTAGATTGTGAATCGTTCGAACTAACACCATTGTGTTGATCCGCCATTGTAACTTTGCAGCAAGAATGAAATTCGACAACAAGAATGAAATTCGAGCAACAAACACTCGATTTGCAGAAGAAACGAAGCTTCTGCACCAAACGTAAACACAGTTCTTGAATCAGCAAGAACTTGAAGAAAACCGAATAGAGACGCGCAGATCTCTAAGCTCTGATACCATATTAGGATTGAGAACAATCCATGTGAAACACTTGAAAAAACACAAGAGATTGAAGAGAAGAATTCAATTGTATTGCTTGGATTGAGAGATGAAAGATGGAGTTACAAGAAGATACTTGAATCTGAGAGCTTTGCTCTTTTATACACAAGACACAGCTAAAAGTAACCTTAGTTTAATAACTAATCATAGTTAATTTACTAACTAATCATCGTTAATTAACTAACTAATCATAGTTAATTAACTAATTACTTTTACATTTGCAATTAACCTCTAATACTGTAATAGTTTATGATGAAATTGAAGTGGGAGAAAGAACTTCTATTTCAAGAAATAATAAGAAGTTTGCAAAAATATAGGCCCTAAATTAACAATTGCATGACTATTATTCAAACTTTTTGCAAATATTCTTATAATTCCTAGAGAAGTCTGATGCAATTGTCGCACACTATGGCCATGATGCAACATGATCTAGAACTTGATTCCATGCTCAAAGTGACGCTTGGACAATTTCATCATATATTGAGTTTTATTTTCCTTATACTGGTCATTTTCTCAGAGATAAACGAGGTTAAGTCTTATATTTTCCAGTGTACTGGCAGCAAAGAACCTGGGAGATGAAGCTTATGACAATTTTTTAGATCACACTTACCTTTCAGACCGGAAAACAACCATTCGGGAGTACTTGGCTACTACAGGTTCAGGAATTATGGAGGAAGAGCCGCCAGAATCCCTCAAGAACCGTTATGGTGGTTGAGATCATCTTCTTTCAGCCAAGTGATTATTTGCTCATGTTTGGCCATTGTCCAAACAATGCTGAAATTGAATATCAACTTTCTATTAGAAGTACTTATTGCCCAATTGCATAACAACTAGTTTAAAGTTTGTTATGTAATGGACAATACATTATGTCAAAGCCTTATTTTGATGTCCTCTTTTCGTGTTGGTCTGGTACGTTCTTTTGTTATAATCCTGATGGCAGCCATTGACAACAGGAGTTTAGAGTAAGATTCCAAACATTGTTGTATAACTTAATATTGAATGAATGTTATCGTCACATTGTGATTGCAATACTATTATTTCTTACTTTCGAGTATTCAATTCTCTAACAGACATTGTGATGCAAACATAGTGGCTGATGAACTCACAAAGCAAGGTATTTCTTGGGCTCGGGATATTCTTAATTAGTTTGAATTGTTTTCCTTTATGCTACCGCCCCCCCTTCCCCCACTTTGGATTTATTTCTTGTTAGTCCTTTTCTTTCTAGATTTTGAACCTATTTATCCTCCCTAATCTGATGCGTTATCCCCCTTGGCCGCATGCGCTTGTATGAACGTATGTGTGATCACTGTGCATCTACCTGGTACATAAATGAAGAAGAGCAATGCTATAGATATAAAAAAAAAAAGTGATTACATTTATAATTTGATAATTATATGCTATGTTATTAGATACACAATTGGATATATTTTTTAGGTACATTTAATAACGTTTTCCAAAGAAGGATGCTGCTGCAGGATACTTTCACTCACACGACACGTTCCAGCTTGAGAATCTTCATCTTTTTATCTTTATTGTCAGGTATGCAACAGTTCCTGGAATATGTTTTATAAATTTAAATACCTATTTGAGCATACGAGACTCATTATAGAGAACAATGGAATCATAAAAAGAAATATTAGATAATTATTTTCTAAATCTGGTAACTCTTCATCACGTGAATTTTGTGATTTTGGATGCAATTTGAGTGTATCCATAGCATTATTTGGAGTTTCCTTTTCTTTTCTTTGTTTTGGTTTTTAATCATATTGTTTATAATACTGGCTCGGTATTTATTTGCCTAGATACCTGTGGCCCAGAAAGGGGCCCCACAACGGGCACCCCAGAATTGGGCGCCCAACACCCTCGAACCCGACTCCTAGCCGACTTAAAGTTCTATATAAAGGGGGCCTCACTCCTTCCCTTGGCAAGCCAGACCACTCTATCTCTTTATCTCTCCATGGCAAACCTCATCTAAGGTAGGCCATCACATGCCTCGTCCTTCCATCGTCTTTTGCGGTCATCTCTTTTGAGCAATAACCGCTCAACGATTCTTTCTTAGACCAAGAAGTATCAAGTCAGGCGTGTAGAGCTTGAGTTCAGTTCATCCTTACGAACCTCACCTCGTACAGAACTCCATTACGATGAATAAGCATACTGACTAAATTCATCTTAAGCACATATAATTTGGATAATATGTTAAGAACGTCTATCTTTTCATTTTGGAGGAAAGAGGCGCTCTTCTGAGGGAAAATCTTAGACATTATTAGTAAAGATCATTATATAACATAATAGATATTTTAAACTAACTGTTATTCATCATTACATGACATACTTTTGCAATGACCTTCATAATACATATAATATTATATTTGGTTATCCAAGTCAAAGGTTCCTCTACTTTATTCACTATATAAATCCATGCTTGTGCAACTTAAATTGTGTCATTTTATTTTGATGGTGAATTTAAAGTTAATAATGTAATTTTTAATGGACCAGTCATATCAGATGCATGTGACCTAGTATAAACCACTGGTGTACCCAATTTAAATCCACTCACCACTCGAGCACTAAAACTTATGTCACCAACTTAACTTCAATTTTAGTTTATGACTAAATTGATACAATGTAAATTATACATGGACTAAATTGACACCATTAAAAGCACAAAAACTAAATTGACATGGTGGACAAAGTACATGGATTTATGATGTAAATAACATTATTCTATTTTATCTGTTAAACTATACTTATAGTTGTATATACATATTAAAACTAAGGAATATTATAAAATAAAGGTCAATGACTGTATTGTTGTTCGTTGAATTTTCTGCAAGTATAAAAGCAACTTAAATTCCATAAAAATCCGAATGACACTTACAATGACACATTAAGTAACATCTGTGATATCTTGCTTTCTGCAAAACCGTGACTATGGTTGCAACATATGACTGTGAGCCACAATTTATTTCCATGAATATGACTTAGAAGTGTTAAGAGTAATGAAATGTTGGATATTTTTTTAGTTATAATATAACAAAGTGGTATGCCACGTTTTTCCCTTTAGCCACAAGCTAAGAATCTCATTCCTTCCTCATCATTATCACATCCTTGTATGTTAGCATTACTGCCACGTCATTACTTGCTATTCTGCGCCTTCTTTAGTACCAGGTGGCATCAACGGCTAAAGAGAGGCTTTTTCCGTATCATTTAACAGTCATTCCTTCTATGATATCGTGCATGCATTCGGATTTTCATCGCTAAACATGGAACCAACGTTTCCGTTGCTGGTATTGTTATTTAGATGGTAACCTTCATTGTAGTACCGATCCATCCTGTATTGGTCTCCATAACTGTAGTCATGATCGTTTATATAATGATCCCCGTAACTGTAGTGGTGATCATTCCTATACCGGTCTCCATAACTACTATGGTGATCCATCCTAGACTGATCTCCATAACTGTAATGATCATCATTTCTATACCGATCCTCGTAACTGTAGCGACCGTGCATCCTGTTCTGATCCTCATAACCATGGCGGTGATCCATCATGTACTGATCCCTGTAATTGTTGTGATGATCCATCCTAGGGTGGGTTGTGTAGTGCGGAGGTGGCTGTACATATTCATACTCTGTGATGTAAGGTGATGGCCTGTGTGTGTTATAGCTATGCGTCACATACACAGGTTGAGGTGGTGGCTCCTGTCTAAACCTGGGTCCAGGGTGACTTCTCCAAGGCTCACCGGAACCGTGATGGTGACTTGGACCATAGCCAGGACCATGACCACGACCATGACCATATCTGTCATTGAAGTCAGGAGGAGGTTGATGATGAACAACATGAACCTCTTCTACTCCTTGAGGTTTTGCAGAATTTGTGGGCTGGCTAGGTCTAGGATCGACTGGCGGTGGGGGTGGGATAGAGTCTGGTGGCGGGTTTTGAGGTGGTGGGTTTTTTGGTGGTGATGGTGGCGGTGGTAGTGGCTGGTCTTTTGGTGGCTCTGGGGGCGGTGGAGTTGGTTTTTGATCTGCTGGTTTTGATTCTTCTTCTGCAGGAGGGTTTCTTGTATCTTGGGGTGGTGCTGCACTATCTACAGGTGGTGCGCCACCTTCTGGTGTTTCTTTGGGCGGAGCTGGTGGTTCTGGTGGCTCCGTGTGGGAGGAGATAGTCGCTATTTTCCGCACCTTCTTGATGGCTTTGATGATCTTTTCTGGGTCTGCGCTTCCGACCACTGTCAGCTTCTGCTGTGGAAAGTCAATGTATAGATCATATATCCCTGCAGGCAGTAAATAACTTAATCAGCCACGATGTAATCTGATGTATTTTGCGAAGAAACTAACTACAGTAGAAGTTTAAACTGTTAGATAAATATTAAAGAATGATTTTATACTGGAATGTACTTGACTTTGGAAGAAAACGAGGAAGAGTAATTCTTGATTACGTACCATTAATTCCATTGAGAGCCTTTTTGATCTTCTGCACACAACCATTGCAGTCCATGCGGACATGAATCTCTGTGACTCGAGGTTTCTGCATATTTTTCAACCGAAAATCGAAACATTTAGAAGATTTTCTAATAAACAACACCACCCAGTGCCTAAAATGGCTCCCGCAAAGGCCGAGAAGATTTTCTTTATAAAATAAAGAGAGAATTTTAGAAAATACTGATGATCTATCTATTGTATTTGCAGATGCAGGCAATTACATACCTCCATGAGTGGAACAATATGGGAAGAAGGGGAGGAGGATGGAGAAACCAAAGAGAGAGGGGATGTTGGTGGGCAAATGGAGAATGAACTTATATTAGTGAAAGGGAAGAAAGGGAGAATATTTGAAAGGCAAAAGTAGTGGGACATGGAAAGAATCTCTTTTGTGTATGAGAGAGAAACTCCTGTTGCTTGTCTTTGTTTCTGAGGTCACTCTCTCTCTCTCTCAAAAGGGAGCAAGTATCATCCAGCATCTGGCTGTGCTACCAAACCAAGCTTTTTTTATCTTTCAACTTAAGTTATGAAAAAATGTAAAAAGATTTTTTTTTCTGTCAATCAAATGCAAGCTTTACAATTAATTAGAGCTTTTTCACAATTTTAAGCTGTTAAAAAGATAAATCAAACACAACCTAAATGTCCCATTTGTGGTGAATGCTTAATGGGCTGGAAGTGTAGATAATAATACATGGACTTTTTCCATGCCTTGTTTTGATCTACAAAGTATTAAGTATTGGGTAATGAAGTTTTGAGCTGTAAAATTCTATATTATGTCAAGAAACTATGGCTAAAGCTACTAGCGTTGCGTTTTGGTTTAGTTTTTTAATAGCTTTAAAGTTTAGTTTTTTAACAGCTTAAAGCTATGAAAAACTCTAGTTGATTGTAAGACCTGCATTTGGTGGACAAGAAAGTTGCTTTTACATCTTTTTCACAATTTAAATAGAAAGATTAAAAAATTATTTTATAACTAAGTAGAAAAAGATGCGAAATTGGATCTTTTTTACAGCTATTTCAAAACAAAGTTTTAGAAGAGTAATTTATATTAAATCTTCACTATTATGACCTACTTTTATTTGTTATCATCAACCCCACCATTGGTCGCTACAGTCACCCTGCTGCACTACTATGACTAACTAATATCTTGATCTTCTCCTACCTACTATTATTCATTAATTTATATTATTGAGCTATTTTTGTGATTATGATAGATAAGTTTCTTTTTTAAATGTGTATCTAAATACTTTATTTTGTAAAAAAGATCTTTATGCACTGTACATTCGAACATTTCACTGTGAAAAGATAGAGACTTTGATGGATAGATTTTATTGAAGCAAATAAACTGAAAAAAAAAAAGATGAAACAAGTTGAACCAAATGTAACTTAGGTAATCTAATTAACTTAGGTCACATGCTCTATGCTGCGGACTATCTTCTCAGGTTGGGGGTCTTCGGAAACAGCCTCTCTTCAGGGTAGACCCCTGAAGGGGGAAGGCTGCGTACATCTACCCTCCAGACTCTGCTTTTGCGGGAGCCATTGCAGGCACTGGGTTTGTCGTCGTCGTCGTTGTTGTTGTTGTGGTGCTTGGAAATTGGAATGCCAAAGGGAACTTGCTTTTTGTTTAGGGAGTATTACCTTATGTAATTGAAGATGGCGCGAATGCGTTGGCATATAGGATCTCTAAAGCCACCTAATCATAAAAAGAAAATTTTAGGATCTCCAAGGCTGTCCTCGGCAAAAGATGAAAGACAATAACACTGAGAATTTGGCACCAAGACCTCTCTTTAAATCTAGAAGAAATTTAAGGATTCATTAAGTCTATAATAGTTTAAGCTGGCATTCTCAATCTTTGGAGTCTAAAATTGAAGGCTTGGGTTTTATCCGATTCAAGGAATTCTGAAAGTTGTGTGTGTATTAGTTCTAATTCTTGTATTTTGTTGTTTATTTTGGCTCCTACCCCACACTATGGCTTCAGAAAAAGCAAGGCTTGCACCAAAGTGTGTTGTAGGAGGATTACGTGCACACAATCTTACCAATTTAGCCTAGTGGTTAGGGTAACAACATGTCAACCTAAAGGTCAGGGGTACGAGGGACATCCTCCACCTAATGAAGACATTACCGATTTAAAAGTAAAATATTAACATTTAGAGGGGTTGTTTGTGAGACTTGAACTCTTGATTTTTAGGTCATAATAAAGTAAAGGCAGAGCATCCTCATCAAACCTCTTTAAATTTGAAGGCAAACTGGCAAATTGATGTTGCAAAATACAGAGTCCACCTTTAAATTTCTTCCAATTCAATTGATCGAACTTTTTCAGGTTCAATCTTTATTTTCTGTTTTATTTTTAGCTTATAAAGATAAATTATTTGATTAGTTAAAATGCACCATTTCCTTTAACTTTTTGTCCCATTTTACTACTATAAGTGTAGATACTCTTGCAGAATTCAAGAAGGTCTATATCATAACGAATAAATAAATAAACATGTATATAGAAAAACCTGAGGAGCATTGGAACTATTGTTCCTATAGGCGCATTAAACTTGACGAAGTCAGAGAAGCTTTGAAGAAGATTGATAAGGGTAAAGTAGTTGGCCCAAATGGAATACCCATTACGGTATGGAATACATTGGAGGAAAGGTTTAAGTTGGTTGACTAAACTATTCAACCAAATACTTTAAGGTAAGACGATGCCAGATGAGTGAAGGAAGAGCACTTTCATGCTGATCTATAAGAACGAAGGCAACATTTAGAGTTGTGCCAACTATAGAGGTATCAAACTCATAAGCCACATTATGAAGCTGTGAGAGTTGGTCATAGAAAGAAGGCTAAGGCAATAGATAGGGTATAAGTGTAGATGCTCTTGCAGATTTCAAGGTGGTCTACCTCATAACGAATAAATATATATACAAATATATGTAAATAGACTTGAGGAGTATCATAACTATTGTTGCTATAGGTCCATTAGATTCTAGGAAGTCAGGTAAGTTTTGAAGAAGATGGGTAGAGGTAAAGCAATTGGCTTAGATGCAATACCCATTGAGGCATGGGAATGCATTAGAGTGAAGGGCATAAGTTGGTTGAATAAATTAGCCAACCTAATTTTTCAAGATAAGAAGATGCTAGCCGATTGGAGGAAGAGCACTTTAATATTGATCTATAAGAACAAAAGTGATATTTAGAGTCATGCCAGCTATAGAGGTATCAAACTCATGAACCACAATATAAAGCTATGGGAGTAGGTCATAGAAAGGAGGCTACGTCAACAAACAGGTGTCTTAGAGAATCAATTTGGATTTATGTCGGGTAGATCTATGATAGAAGCAATCAATCTCCTGAAGCGTACTATAGAGTACTACAATGATAAACAAAAGGATCTATACATCGTGTTCAACGATTTGAAGAAGGCGTATGATAGAGTATCAAGAGAAATCATATGGAGGGCCTTGGAGAAGAAAGACATCCACATAACTTATATTCGAGCCATTAGAGCCATGTATGATGACACATTAACCAACGTGCGTACAGCGGAAGAAGAGACAAACGCTTTCCCAATTACTGTTGGGTTGCATCAGGAATCAAGCCTAAGCCATTTCTTGTTATTTTGGTTATGGACGAGCTCACTGGACACATTTAAGGGGTGCACCTTGGTTTATGCTTTTTGCGAACGACATAATCCTAGCGAGAAAGTAAAGAGAAGAACTAAATGAGAAGTTGGAACATTGGAGAAGGGTCTTAGAATCGAAAGGCTTACGGCTTAATAGATCAAAAATCAAGTATATGGAATTTATGTTTTGTACCACAACCAGATCAAGCGTAGAAGACATGAAGATTGGGTTAGAATGTATACCGAAAAAGAATGTTTTAGATATTTAGACTCCCTGGTGCACCAAGTTGGTGGAGTTGACGAGGATGTCAACAACCGGATTAAAGTGGGACGATATAAGTCGAAGATAGCCTCTGAGTTACCTTGCGATAGAAAGTTCCCTGTTGAAGGGAAAATACAATAAGACGGTAGTCGGATCGACTAAGTCATGCGGTGCCTAATGTTGGCCAGTTAAATGGCAACACACACAGAAGTTTAAGATGGTGGAGATGAGGATGTTGGACACACAAGAAAGTATAGGATTAGAAATAATAAGAAGCAAACAAAGTGTGGCTCCAATTGAGGACGCGTTGAGAGGGCAATGTCTACAATAGTTTGGGCATGTTAGGAGACACCGACCACCATCTCTATTAGGAGATGTGAATAGTTTCATATTACACATTAGAAGAGAGGCAGAGGCAGGCCAATGAAAAGTTGGATGGAGATGACTAGACACGACCTCACCCACCTAAATTTAAATGAGGAGATGACCTTAAATAGAGCTAAGTGGTGGGTAAACATACGTGTAGCTGACATAGTGATTTAGGATAGAAGACCATAGCGAAGCTAGTTCACCGCACCTTTAGGCTTACATGTTTGCTACTGCGGCCGCCTAATTGTTGCTTGTGTGCTTTATTGCACTTCATTGTTTTGTTTTTGCCTTTCAAGGTTGGGAGTTCTTTCGAAACAGTTTTCTTTTAGGGTAGCACCCTGAAGTAGTAAGGTTATATATATCTCACCTTCCCATATTCTGTTAATGGCGGGAGGCCTTTGAGGCACAAAGCTTGTTGTTATTGTTGTATAAATAAATGAATAAAGCGGGAAAGGAAAAGGGAAGGGGAGGTGAGGACGTTGATAAGCATCGCTCATTGTAGTCAAACTAGCTTTTTAAACAGCTGAAGTGTACATTGCCCACACATCCAGGGGAATCCTTTCGGGACAAGCAAAGTGTGTTCATACAGCTTAAAGTTTCTCATAAAATTGCACTTTTTGCTGTCATAATAGTACATAATTAAGTGTAATTATGAACAAGAAAAGCATGTTCAATAATCAAATAAATGTTATACTATGGAGAAAATATGTTTAGAGGCTGAACTTGAAGAAAATAGGCGGGGCTAGCAACAAAGCGGCTGAGGTTGCATAGTTCTATCCTAGAGTTTCGATTTGACAGGTTGCATAGTTTCAATTGTTAAATTAATGGATGATACTTTCATTTTCCTTTTTTTGATCTTGTAAATGAGTGGACCATTACTGGGCTTTGATTGGGACCTCCAACAATATATACTGTATTTTTGTTAAAGGCGCGATAATGTCATTCTTTTTGACATGAATCCCTCGTGGAAAATTATCAGCTTTGCGTAACACCTAGTCATAGTTCTTAAGGAGGAACGTAGATTTTTTAAATTGTTCCTTTGCAAAAGATTTTTCAAGAAAAATTAAAATGAGATTGAGGTATTCTGTCCTTTGTTTAAAATGAAAACTTACTTCTATATTGTGATATTTTCTTGCATGGTCAAATATATATATTTTCACCAATCATGATAGGGATGGTACTCCATCTAGACCTTGGGTTGAGGACGCTGTATGTTGGACCAGTCCCAAGATTGTGGTAGCGAATACAAGCAAACATGTGGAGGAATGGCTAAATAGGTTAGTAATTGCTCACTCTTTCGAGGAGGATACTCTTGATAGTATCCTCACATACATTACAGAGAAAAACATTTAAGGTCTAGTCCCTATTAAGTCTTTGGAGTCATATATCTCGGGCCTTGAAAATAGCCACTACTCCACAAATTTAAGGAGGTGTATAGATACTCACATCAAACTCTGGGTTCCTTGAGTGAAAGAGTGTGGATTATGATACATATGGGTTGCCGATCTAGTATTGGTCGAAAGAATACCTCACTGATTTAGTTAATATTTGGGGCAAGTTTATCCAGTCTAATACAAGAACGTCTGTAATGAGGTGCGTTGACGTTGTAAAGGTACTTATTGAAACTTGCTCGCCATCGCTGATCCATCAAATGGTCCAAGTGCAGTTCAATAGGGGATCTCATTTGCTTTTTGTTAAAGAAGGTATTACTGAATTGATCCCAAATTGCTCCCCTGAAGCAATTGCCCTCACCGCATCTGTTAGGCTTTCCAGGTAGTTGGAATCATCTTCTGAATATGAACTTGATGCCAGAGCGTGTTTCACTCAAGGAACACGTATTCCAAATGGTTTCTCCATACATGAGCTCTGAGTGGTTGGCTCAGGTGATTGTGGAATATCTGTGGGTCCTTATTCAACTTTGGCTAGTGTTATTGTAAGGTCTACGAAGTGTGGTGCAGGCTAGTTTGAGATTCATGTTGGTGGTCAGTTTATAGGTAGATGGATTTCGATTCTTTCGTACCCATGCTCGGTCTTTCGATCTACCTTCTTCCAGTCAAACCCCCATGCACTAATCTAGGCAACTCATTCTTCTATTGCTTGACAATGGAACGAGGCTGGCGTTAACGACTCAACAAGGCCCTAGGGTCATACATCTATTGTTGCAAACTAGGTTTGGGATGGTATTTGTGATAATGATTCTGGGTCCTTAAGACTTAAGTATCTGCCAGGTTTTGAGCCGTTAGTGGTACCGATGTTGCATGTTAGGGAGCCTTGTATGACAGAGAAGAGAAAAAGAAGGATGGTGGTGGGCCACAAGCACACTAGCGTTTTGTCAACGAAGAAGAGTCAAAGAATACAAAAGCAAAAGATAAAAAAAAGCGAAGCGGGACTCGCAGGAATTCCCGAAGGATATGTCTCCTGGGAGTAGTGGGAAGAAATTGGTCAAATCTTCTAGAGAAAAAAAAAAAGGAGCACTTAGTAAGGAAGGGTGATGATGTTAAAGATGTTGATAAGCTCCTTGATGCGAAGCATGAGTGAGAGATCGGGAAAAAAAACATGGTTTATCATATGATGGCAATGATTCGGATATGGTTGAATTTTTTGAAAGGATGGACTAGGGCTGCAGTTGGACTTCACCTCTGTCACTCTCTCCCTAGCTTTGATACTGTTCGACAACTTTTCCTACACCAGGTGTAGTGGTGATGCAGCTGTATAGTGTCTATTTGATCGTTTTGCTTTTTTTTTTTGGCCACATAATCCTATTTTATTGGATGTTTGTTTATTTTTTATTTCTTACTATCGCTTTTATGTAGGTTCATTAAAGCCTTGTTTATACAAGTGGCCTGTTTTGTACAGCAACTTTGTCTCTAATTATCAAAGTGAGAGTAGCACCAACTAAAATGGATGATTTGAGAATGGAGGTCCAAACCCTCTCTTTGAGGTTGACCAAAGCTTAAAGGAGAACCTAAGACCCACATATCTGAGTTCCCTGCTTTTTGAAGAACAAAGGAAGCAATATGTAAGTTTACTCCTTGAAATCCGAAGAAAATAAGATAAATAAAATTGCACCTATGTTAAATAGTATGATAGATGCTATAAATGGTTGGTTTTCAGATGTAACAACATCCCAAAAAAAAAAAAAGACAACCAATAAAATAGGATTTAGTTAATATTTGGAGCAAGTTTATCCGGGCTGATACCAGAATGTCTGCAATGAGGTGCATTGACGTTGCAAGGGTACTTATTAAAACTTGCTCCCCATCGCTGATCCATCAAATGGTCCAAGTGCAGTCCACTAGGGGATCTCGTTTGCTTTTTGTTAAAAAAGGTATTATTGAATTGATCCCAACTTGCTCCCTTGAAGCAATCGCCCTCATCGCCTCTGCTAGGCTTTCCAGGTAGTTGAAATCATCTTCTTACTATGAACTTGACACTAGAGTGTGTTTCACTCAAGGAACGCGTGTTCCAAATGGTTTCTCCATACATGAGCTCTGAGTAGCTGGCTTAGGTGATTGTCGAATATCCTTGGGCCCTCATTCAACTTTGTCCAACGCTATTGTAAGGTCTACGGAGTGTGGTGCGGGCTAGTTTGAGATTCACGTTGGTGATCATTTTATAGGTAGATGGATTTCGGTTCTTCCGTACCCACACTCGGCCTTTCTATCTACCTTCCTCCAGCCAAACCCTCATGCACTAATCTAGGCAACTCATTCTCCTATTGTCTTACCATGGAATGAGGCTGGCATTGACGACTCAGTAGGGCGCTAGGGTCATACATCTATTGTTGCAAACTAGGCTCGGGATGCTCGTAGTGATAATGATTCTGGGTCTTCAAGATTTAAGTATCCGTCAGGTTTTGAATTGTTAGTGGTACTGATGCCGCATGTTGGGGAGCCTTGTAAGATGGAGAAGAGAAGATGGAGGATGGTGGCAGGCTGCAAGCACACTAGCGTTTTGTCATTGAAGGAGAGTCGAAGAACACAAAAACAAGAGATTAAAAAACAAGCAAAGCAGGACTGACAGAAATTCCTGAAGGATATGTCTCCTGGGAGTAGTGGGAAGAAGCTGGTCAAATCTTCTGTTGAACAAAAAAAAAGAGGAGCACTTAGTAAGGAAGGGCGACGGTGCTAAAAATTTCAATAAGCTCCTTAATGCGAAGCATGAGTGAGAGCTCAGGAAAAAAACTTGGTCTGTCATATGATGATAATGATTCGGATATGGTTGAACTTTTTGAAAGGATGGACTAGGGCCGTAGTTAGACCTCACCTCTGTCAATCTCTCTCTAGCTTTCATACAGCTTGACGACTTCCCCTACACAAGGTTTCATCGAGTGGTGATATAGCCGTATAGTATCTGTTTGATCATTTTGCCTATTTGTTT
Organism: Simmondsia chinensis; assembly: GCA_018398585.1. Classification (NCBI taxonomy): domain Eukaryota; kingdom Viridiplantae; phylum Streptophyta; class Magnoliopsida; order Caryophyllales; family Simmondsiaceae; genus Simmondsia; species Simmondsia chinensis. Next base: position 10,650,326 of record JAGTTD010000013.1, read on the forward strand.
CTTTTTTTTGCCACATAATCCTATTTTATTGGCTGTCTGTTTATTTTTTGGTTTCTTACTCCAGCTTTTATACGGGTTCATTAAGGCCTGTTTGTACAAGTGGCCGTTTTGTACTACAACTTTATCTCTAATTATTGAAAAAATCTTATTATATGAAAACATAAGTATCAACACATCATATATGAGAAGTAATATAAAATAAAGTTAACTTACAAGGGCATAAAATAGGAAAATTTTCTCTTATGTAGCATAAATTTTAAGCATTTATTACTTAATATTTCGTCATTTTAATATACAAAGTCAGGTACCATGAGATATCATACTTCATCACCTAGATATACCCTATGTCAATAGAACACTTTTGGTTTATTTCAATTCAAAGCTTAGATCCCTCGAATGGCGACTTCCCCTATTCTACAAAGGAAGTCATTTCCACCAAAAAAAGTGAAAAATCTTTTCCTTAGGAAAGCCTTTTCTGTTACAAAATGGAAGCCAAACAAGGAAATAGAGGAAAATCGGCTCCTAGAGTCAAAATTTCCCTCTTGCCAAATAGAGTTAGTCTTTAGCTTTTTAATTATAATGATATATGGAGAAGGCATCAACAATTGTTCATCTTGTTTTTCACAAGTGATGGCAAAAAATGGAATTCGATCCTAGTTGTAAGTGCAACAAAAAACACTATAAAAGCTAAAAAAGTTGTTGTAAGTTAATATGACAAAAATATGAATGCTATATGGGCGCTATAATTTTATTGACACATTAGATATTTGTAGTGAATAGGCTAGTGTTATTGTGAAAGTAATTACAAAGACTTTTGAGATTTGTCATGTTATTATTGTCCTGGCATTAAGAAAAATATGCTCCAACAATAACACTAAACTAAATAAATTACCATATTAGTTTGAATATAATGTCGAAATAGACAATGATTAGTGGTCCAAGGTTTACTACTATTCACATCAAATATGGGGACATTAAACACCTTAATTGTTTATGACGCTGCACATATTATGGCTAATATTATGACCATAATGGATGTCCTTCAATAAGGCGAAGATAAAAGTCGTAATAGATGGTCAGTCTACTAGCACCTATTCTCGTGACAATATTTGCGATAGTAGGTCTGTTATAATATGATAAAGAGAAATGCCATAATAGATTGTTTGTCTGCTTGACCATTTATTGCAAAGTGTTGCGCTCAATAGGTGTTAATTTTGGTACACCTAACACGTTAAATAATTTTGTTGTATTAGCTTCTCTTTGTTCTACACATAAGGTGACGATTCTTTTCGTTGAATTATTTCTAGTATTGCGTAATTCTGCTCTGATATTATCCTGCATATGGTTTGATCTACTGTTTAGAACCTTTCATCTGCATGCTCAATTTTCCTAAATTGAGTTATAAAATTGAAATAAACTAGCTTGAAATTTAAAAAAGAAAATATCAATTGACGCCGGAACTTCATAACAATAACAAAAGTAATGATATACAAAGCTAATATTTACAGCCACACTCCAAAAAATGCATTGCATTAATGTTTTACTAGTATCAAGTTAATAGAACTATAACTAAGTACACTAGTATCAAGTTAATAGAACTATAACTAAGTACAATAGCTTTTTAAGAAGTAGAAGAGCTTTCTTGTCCAGTACTGATTTTGTATATGCATAGGAAATTGATTATTGTAAACAGATAAATCTGATCATATCAACTTAATATATAGATTAAGCAAAAATAAATTTACCGTGCTCTACATCATGGACAAAAAGTCGTCTTTGAGACGAGCTTCCCTCTTGGTGGCATTAGTTCTAAGCCGTGCTTCTTTCTTTGCAGCTTTGGCTCTAAGCCATGCAATGGGGATGGCCTCTAGTTCAACTTGTTTAGTAATTCATTTGGTAATGTGTTGCTTTATCTCTTTCTCGAATAGATTGTATAGGAGGTTGCCAGTTATAGTCATAAATGTGCAGCCTCCTAGTTTGTTTCATGTACTTAGACATGGAGGATGTGATATCTTATCAGAAGTGGACTGGATTAAATACACAATTCAATCCAATTAGGCTTTCTAATCTTAAACTATCAATTCAGAAGGATGGTAAAAGTGTTGATTTGCAAGGAATAGCTCAAGAACATTCTCTATGTTGGATCAAGGGTGCAAAGCATAAGAAAAAAGCCTTGTCCAAGAGAGCTTGTTGTTGGTTAGGCCAGATTTCTAGTGTTGAAAATGACTTACAACACTTGGGTTATCTTCCTATTCGCACTTATCCTCCTAGCTTATAGATTGATGAACATAGCGGCATATTTGACTGTCCTTCCACTTTTCTACCCAAACATACACAAGACAATAACATACTATTAGTTCTTGGTGCTACCCTAGTAAACCTTAGACTTTATAGAAACCACCAAATGCATAAGTCAGAGATTGAAAGGCATGTGGATAAGCTCCTTAGAGCTCTTTTATTAAAAGTTCTTTTGCATCGCCAGTTATACTAGTAATAAAGAAAGATTGCACTACATGCATGTGCATAGTTGGCGGAAAATTAAATGATTTAACTATTATAAAAAAAGTTCCTAATCTCCTTAATCGATGACTTACTTGATGAGTTACACGGTTCACAGTTTTATTCTAAAATATATTTGAAACCTAGTTATCATCAAGTAAGAATGAAAAATACATTCCCAAAACTACCTTTAGAACACATTATGGCCATTTTTAGTTTCTTATGATGCCATTTGGCAATAACGCATAGAGGTGGCCAGTGGGCTGGGCCTCGTGACCCTACCCGGCCTAGCTTGGCTTGCTACTGTAACAGGCCGAGATGGGCCTCCTCAAAAATGAGGAAGCTCGAGCCCAGCCCAGGCCCGTTGGGGGGCTTTACCCCCCCCCCCCCCCCCCCCCCCCCCCCCCCACTACTGCTGGACATGATTTTTATTAATTAAAAAAAAATATTTTTCTATATATACTAACCAATTTTTTTTTTTCATTTTACTACACAACAATCATCAATTCTCTCGTCTCTCTTATCCCTCTTCTCTAAAATTATCAATTCTTTGCTTTTAATATCTCAAGTTAAAGTTTCAATTGTGTTCTACTTGTAGAAGCTTGTAGAAGTTCCAATTTCAGTTTTTGTTTCGGTAAAAGTAGTATCCAAATTTTATTTATTTGTCATTTTTATTTAACTTACTTGTATTCTTAGTTGCATTTTATAATAATAAAATAACAATATAATGGCACATAATTCATATTCATTTAGACCTGGTCGATCTAGTTCTAGCTCTTCTCGACCGCCTAAAGCCCGTAGAATGGGTCGCAGTAGTAGCCAATCTAGAAGGGTTGAGCTTAATACACAGGAACGTATATTTTTAGAGCCCATCAAGTCACCTCCCTATACAGACACCTGTGATTGGGAATATGAACAATTCTACGAGCAGGATTATCTTGAATCAAGTGCTGCGGGATATTCTGAACCCGAACCTACACTCACCAACGATGAAACTCAAACTCCCATTTTCGAAAACATGAGAGCCACAAAAGCAAATAGATGTCCTACTAGTTATGTATGAAAACATTTTACTCTAGAATGTGAACATGCTAAAGCAAATTGGACTCTTTGTGATCCTCCAAAAGCCTTCGGGTATCCACTTAATAGTAGGACTACTACTTTAAAAAGAAAACTACAAAAAAGCCACCCCGAATTAAATACGGATAGAACCCAACAAACTCTCATACAACAAGCGATAGCTGCACTTGCAAACTTTAAGTTTACACAGGAAACTAATAAACCCAAATTAATGAGATACAACATTCCAACTGAAAAGCCGTTTACGACCTGCGAAGATCGTAGATTTGTCCGGTACGGTAAAATCGCATTAAACCCTACTGCTCAAAGGGTCCCTCAAACCACTTTGAAGGGACGCTTTTAGAAATTTGAAAAAATAATAACGAACTTCAAGAAATTTTTAAAACGAACACGAGCATGATCTCGTTAGCATCTGACAAGTGGAAGACGAAATCCGACATACCTTACATGTGCATAACTGCACATTGGATTGATTCTTCCTAAAGTATGCAATGAAGAGTAATTTATTTTCACTTATTTGAATATCTCCACGGTGCTCATGTAATCATGGGTGCCATTATGAGCGCATGCCGTGAGCGGGGGATAGAAAGCAAACTTTTCAGCACTACTTTTGATGGTGCTACTAATAATACTTCATCTGCTAAACAATTAATTAGGTATTTGAGGCCCATGTTAGATGGGAAATATTTTCATTTATACTGCATCTGTCATATGTTGCATTTAATGATAATGGATGGTATGCAACTTGTAGATTTTTCTTTGATGGTTTTAAGACAAGTAATTAAAGCAATTAAAATATCCAGAACTAAACAACAAATTTTTAAAAAACTTTGTGGCTCACACGACATTCGTTGGAAAAGATTTTAAATTAGATACATGTACTAGGTAGTCATCCACGGTTTTAATGTTAGAAAGATACATACCATTTAAAGATGTCTTAATTGAATTTGCACATCAAAATCATGTAGATCTAAGTTCTTTTAATTTAGAAAATATAGATTGGGATATAATTAATAAAATCTGTAAATTTTTAGTTAATTTTAAAGATGTTACCATATTTTTTTTCTAGATGTTATTAATAAACCATTCTACACGTAATATCTAGACTGGTATATATTGCTGCATGAATGATGGATAAATTTTTCCAACCCCACGTTGCAGGGCTCCATTGCCACCATGATAGAAAATTTTTTAAAATATTATACTGAATTCCCAATGGCATATTGTATTGCCACTGTTTTTGATCCATGTTACAAACTTACGAGTTTTTTAATTATTTGCCCAAATATTTTATGAAAAAATGGTACCAACTTTTGATGTAAAATCATTTGTTGCTAAAGTTGATAAAAATTTATATAATTTATTTTTTGTGTATTCTCAAAAATTATCATCTAAGACAAACATTTATTCCACATCATCTTCATCCTTCTCTAGAGGAAAATCATAGGCATGGGATATGTTTAATTGATTAAAGCTGAAACAAAATCTCACACCATATGATGAGCTTTCTTTGTACATGCGTTCACCTATGATCGTATTCTACTTGACAGAGGCTAATCCACATTTTGATGTTTTGCAATGGTGGGATTCAAATAGAACACAATATCTCGTACTTTTTACCATAACATGTGATATACTAATATGTTCGGTGTCTACGGTAGCGTCGGAGTCTACTTTTAGTGTAGGTGGTACATTGCTTGGATTAAAGAGAGCAAAGTTAGCATCGGATACCTTAGAAATGTTGCTGTGCTTGAAGCATTGGATGGCGGCAGCGGATAGAGACCAAGATCGTCTGAAATTGGAATCATCAAGCGATGAAGACAACAACGACGCTAGCTCCAATACAAGTACCGCGCCAACCAGAGCAAGTATAAATTGATTGATTTATATTATTATAGTTCTATTTTTTATAATATATTTTTAATTTTATATGGTACTATTATATTTTTGTAGTTGTATTTTTAACAAGTTATAAAATATTTTATTTTATAAATATATTTGTAATTTTTTATTATTTGTAATTATGATTGTATTGTATTGTATGTCATATTATTTATTAATAAATTATAACTATTTTTTGGTCAAAATAATTATTTATATATATATATATAAAAGAGAGGGCCTGGGCCAGGACTAGGGGCTAGGGCCTAGGCCTGGCTTGTGGCCACCTCTAGTAACGCACCAGCCACATTTCAAGGACTTGTGAATAATATATTCAAGTAGTATTTAAGAAATTTTGTGTTGATATTCTTTGATGATGTGCCTGTGTATTGCTCTTCTTGGTCCCCACATCTACATCTCTAATGTTTGGTGTTTGAACTCTTTAGATTGAATAAATTTTTTGCCAAACTATCTAAATGTACTTTTGGAATTAATAGTGTAGATTATTTTTGCCACATTATCAAAAACGGGTAACTATTGATCCATCCAAGGTCAAGGCGTTGTTTAAAAGGTCTATTCCTAAATCACTCACGTCCTTAAGAGGATTCTGACTCTTGACTAGCTATTATTGCAAATTTATCCTGGGTTATGACATTAGTGAGACCTTTGACCACTCTTTTGAAAAAGAATTCTTTTATTTCGAATGTAGAAGCCACCAAATTCTTTGGGGCACTCAAGCTAAGTTACATGGTCATGCCAGATCTGGTCGATCAGTGGTGATTTTCTTTGGCCCATATGTTATAAAATCTCAACTTGTCTAGGGTTTTTGGGGCATTTTCTCTTCTAAATTTTATCTCTTATTCCCAAGCCATCATTAGAGATAGAGTTCCTCAAGGGGGTCGAAGTGCAAATAAAATGGAAAACATAGATTGAAGAAGTGATCATGGCAACATCAATCAAGGGAGTTGACAACACTATGAGCTTTTGTTTCTCTTTGTTTATTTTCGGTTTGTAAGACTCCAATGGAGAATTAGACTTGTAGTTTAGGTGTGAAGAACGTTTAGTCATCTGGGTCCTGAGTTTTATGTTTTTATTCGATAATGACTGTAGTAAAATATTTTTTCACAATCTTGCGGGGAGATTTGATTGTTTGATTTGGCTTTTTTTTATTTTTATTTTATTTTATATGTTTGTAGATATACTTGGATTTTCAATTTCTACGCATGATATCATGTACTTGTAACCTACACTCTTGTGTAACAGGTTTTTCACGAGCAACGAAGGGATGAGGTTTTAACCAACCCCTAAGCGCGAATATTTAGAGTAACATAATATTGTATTAGGAGTTATGAAGGAACTTATTAGTGTTATTGAAATAAAACATGCAAAGTCACTAGATGGGGGTATTCTCTTAGACTAATTCGTTACTCTACACCCTAATTGCATATTAAACTAAGTTCTAAAAGTCATTGTTGTAATGAGACGTACTATTTGGATCCTAGATTGGCTACCCGAATTCGTTCCCTAAATTTATTTGATTATTTTAGATTTAACTGTTTTCTCATTGATTTAGTTAATGTATCAAATTTGCCAACAAAATCGCTCAAAAATATATTGATTTTAGCTTTATACCAATTCTATATGGACATGGCACCTTTATATCCGTTAGTAGCTATGATGAGCTCATACACTTGCGAATGCACATTTTTGACACACTTTAAAACCACATCACACTCTAAGTATCCAAGTCACATGTATTGTCTACATAAGGCCTTCTATGGCCTTAAGCAGGCTCCCAGGACATGGTTTCAACCCTTTAATATATTTATTTATAGTTTTGGGTTCATGTTTTGCAAAGCTAGTCCATCCCTTTTTTTCCATCGCAAAACTAACAACATTGTTTGCTTACTTTTTTTATATTGATGACATTGTTCTTACAAAATCTGATACCATGTGACACTAGAATAAAGGAAACGAGTTGATGATGTAAAGGAAAACAAGAATGGCTCAGATATAGAGTTCCATTAAAGATATAAATGAACCTAGAGCTATAATAGTAAGTGTTGGAAAAATGATACAAGTTAATCCTAAGTATAATGGAAAAATCATTTTTTGAGACCCGTTACTAGCCGTTTACTGGTAGCTGTTTAATGTCATTAAAAATATGACTGTTGGAGATTTATAAGTAATTAACAATATGGCTGTTGTAATTTGTTACGTCCGTTATTATATCATTGCAATTCATTGCACTAGCCATTTATGGCTATTGTTGCTATGCTTGAAAATCAGTCAATTTTCTAACAATTAGTTGATTGGTATATTTAGATAATTATTTCTGAATTTATCTGTAATTTTTTAGTATTTTTCGCTACAGTATTTGGCATTTTTTGCTGTATTATTTTCAATATTCTCGCAGCAATTTGTACTGCATTTTTATTGTTATTAGCTGCAAAATTTGCTGTTTTATTCTAACAATCTAAAAGACGATTTCACCACTGCTCCGGTGTGCACAGTATAACCGGCGGCTGTACTCCAGGATTAACGCGATCCGACTTTTAACGTACACTCGTTAATTACCGGGTAGAAGTACCCTAAACTTTGCCCAAAATTTGAGGATAGAGAATCAGAGAATGAGAAGAGAGAGAAAGGAGAAGATCCCTGTATGAGAAGGGCTCTCAGCCTTGATACGAGCACTAAGACAGACACCCATCAAACACCCAAAATCTCCCTCAAATCCCCTCAAAAATCTCTTTTTCCTTTTTAAATTTTTTTTTTTTTTTTTTGTTTACAGGATAGATGAATCGATTCACACAGCGATTTGAATGATTAAGAGAAGAATAGAGAAAGAGATAAGAAGAGAGAGAGAGAGAGTGCAGCCTAGATTGTTGGACAATATATATGTGATTTTGTGTATTAGTCACCATGTTGATGTGTCTCATGTGTTTCTCATGGCTATGTTTGAAGCAAGTTGATCATATGTTGATATTTGTGGCTTGAAGTAATGATGAACATGTTCAAGCTGAATATGCTGCTACATGTTTAGTTCGGCTGTATGTTGCTACTACATGCTGGCGTGCTACTGAATGTTGATGCTCAATACTGAATTTGGTGCTGTCCATGTTGGTTTTGGGCTGTATTTTATGTACACAATGCATATTATGACTAGTAGTTACTGTAAGTTGCTATCAATATTGCCTATATAAAGATTATAGGCTGTGTGCTGTTGTTTTATAGTGTTTTTTGGACTGTACATGCTGAATTTGTACAAGTCTGGTATGATTTTAAGTTGTTCTACTGAATTTTAGCCAAGAGTTGGGAAAAAAAACATGATATGTTTGAGTCATATGTGGACTTATATTGTCTTTGGAGACTTGTATGCCTTTAGGACCATTGTTTCACGCTTCTTTTCTAGTTTTGAGAAAAGATGAAAACATTGATTGATCATAGGCTTGGTATTTATAGATACCTTATTCGGGTTATTATTTTATGTTGTATGCTCGTGTTGGTCATTTGGATGACATAGTATATGACCCTAGTGTTCACTTGATGAGAAGAAAACATGGCATCACAAGCTAAATACACTAAGATGATTTGATGAATAACACAACACTCGTCCTATTATATCATATATCAGTGGTAGATCTAGCCTACATAAGTTGATCCAAATAATGAATATCGAAGTGCTCTAATTAAATTGTTGAAGTACTGGTGAAGTACTATGAATTAGGTTTACATTGTAATAGACTCTGTGTTGTGTTGGGTGTCTAATATTAGTGAGAGATATTCTTCTAATGACAATATATTTAGGCTTGTTAATGAGCTATATTTTGTGACATCTCTCTGAAACTTGCATTGCTTAATTGTCCTTAAAGATTGAGTTGGCAGGTAGAAAAATTGAATAGCTTAGGAATATAGTGTGAGGCATTCTATTTTAGGGTAGTAAGAGTACTCAAGAGCCTATGAGATATGTTATATGATCATAATCTTTTCTGAGTATTGTGTTTTTGCTAATGTTTGCTAGTTACGGCTAGCTTATGGAAATTAATTATGGTGGAAATATTATTCTGGTGACTGTCCAAAGTCAGTGTGAATAGCTTGATGATTCTAGCACGTGGGCCCGAGAGCCTTGGGGAGGCTTGGGTTGCCTTAAGTTGAATGGTAAAAGGCATCTTGTGGATTATGGTCTTTTGTACCGCTTTCTCTTGATATTACCAAACTTTGATACAACATTAGTAATACATGGACTACCCTTAATAGTAATAACGTATGTAAGCTAAGTACGATGAGAATGGGTATATGGTCTTTTGTGACCTAATTTGTTGATAATATTTCACAATTGTGATGAGATGTGAAAGTGACAAATTGCGGTATTTGTCTTTTGTGCCAACTGTGTATATGATATACATACAATATGTGTACTATTTGAATGCTTGGAGTGGAGATATGATATTTACTCCTATTGTGTTATACGGACTTTTGTTGAAGTTGGCAGGCGATGGAGCTAGTTGTTTAACAGCTCGTTGTAGATACCTTAATGTGGGGGTAAGAGCAACTCAGTGATGGAGCTAGTTGTTTAATAGCTCGTTGCAGATACCTCAATGTGGGGTGAGAGCCACTCGTGATTGATGTTGGCAGTGGTCAACTCTCAAGTAATGCTTTGTTCCAATACAGTGTTGAAATGCCATTTATGATAGTTGAGCTTGATGCTTTAACCTAACCCATAGTCCGTAACGGATGGTGTGGGCACTGCACACTTGATGGATTTGGGAAGAAGAGACCTATTCGTCTCAGGCTTAAGATCATAAACGATCTACTCGAAAGAAAGTGATATCACTAAACTGTGTAAGGTCTGAAAAGAACCTTGTAGATCCATTAATAAAGACGCTATGTCAAAAAATGATTTTGGAAACAGACGGGACTCTGACTAAAGTCTATACATGAATAAACTGAGATGTATCCAACCTGGACTTAACAGGTTCAATGTGAAAAGTCATAGTTTCATTCAAGGAATGCACTATACTTTATATTGTCCCTCCCTATGGTGTGACAGTATGGAGACGGGTCCATAGCCATATGTTTGGTGGTGTAAGCAAGGTTGCACTTAATGGACATTGTCTATATGTTACTAAGGGGTGTGGACTCATATCCATAAGTTTGGTGGTATGCGGTAACACACACTTGATAGGATCTACCTATATAGGTGTGGGAGTGTGGCCACTCCCTATGAAGGTTTAAGACTTGCCTTCTAGAGCGCCTATGAATATCCTAGACGAGCGCATGGCCGATAAAACATGCCAAACTACTGAAGTTGTCGAGATCTAGAGTTTAGTATGTGTCCGAGACTATACAACCCCTTGTGAGGTTCAAGACGAAAGTCACCTCGCAAGATGTTGGTCCTAAACTTGGTTGCACTAGGTGACGATTCAAGTCGCGAGACATCGGCACTAAAAAACTGAACTCCCTTTGCCCAATCTATTCTTCTTTGGTCTCTTCCACTTGTATCCTTTGTGGGAGATTGTTGGAAAAATGATACAAGCTAATCCTAAGTATAATAAGAAAATAATTTTTGAGACCCATTACTAGCTGTTTATCGGTAGCCTTTTAATGTCATTAAAAATATTACTATTGGAAATTTATAAGTAATTAACAATATATCCATTGTAATTCTTTACGTCCGTTATTATACCATTGCAATTCATTGCACTAGCCGTTTATGGCTATTGAGGTGTCATTTATTTCAACCTTTATACTTCCTCTATTTATCAACATTAGTGCATAAAACTCTTTGTACTTAGTTTTCTTGGCTGCACATTCTCCTTTCTAATTACTCTCTCTCCTTTGTTGCTATGCTTGAAAATTAGTCAATTTTCTAACAATTAATTGATTGCTATGTTTAGATAATTATTTTTGAATTTGTCTGCAATTTTCTAGTATTTTTTGCTGCAGTATTTTGGTATTTTTTGCTGTATTATTTTCAGTATTCTTGCAGCAATTTTCACTGCATTTTTTATTGTTGTTAACTGCAAATTCGTTGTTTATTCTAACAGTAAGTAAGGGTACAAGGAACATTATTTATAAATCCAAACAGACTTTATTACTGTGGATAATAGAAATGAATAATGGCGAGTTGAAGTTATAGAAATTATTTAATGTTTCTTTACAAAAAAACCTCATTGACTTAAAGTATCTATATTGCCAAAGCATTTTCCACCCCCTCCCTGACCAAGGTTTGTATCCTGTCTCTTTTAGATCCCTTCTTGATCAAACTTTGTTGGGGGAGGGAGGCATGTAAATACATTATCAGCTTGATTACTTTTAACTCATGTCATGTGCACTCAAAAAATTAAAAAGGTAAGCTAAAACCATGTGGAAGTTACGCAACATATGACGGATAGTTAGCAACATGATTTAAGGTATTTGGTTGAAATATTCTTAGGACACAAGCAAAATTTTTAAATATGGTCCTTCTTAATTTTAAGACCCCAACTATTTTTTTGGATTACTCGAGATTATATCTGATCTTTAATCAGTGATCCTCTTTACTTCATCGATGAAGTGGAAAGAGTATTGGCTTAAAATTAATCACTTTATTAGGCCTGAGACACCTTCCTAAAAGATTCAAAAGGCACCTTCAATTGCAACAAAAAATATATTCAAATCGGGACCTATATGTGGACACAGGGGCATGGTCAATAATACACCGTCAATGCAGAAGTCTCTAGAATTTAATTAAAAATAAAAGAAATTACTAAATTTATTTTATTATATACATCTAAAATTTGGACTAAAATATTATTCAACAAAGTTGTTGCGCAAAAATTACTAAAACAAACCTTAGGAAATTAATGTATAAATTTACCTTAATTTTTTTTTTTTACAAATTAATAATCTTTATAAACTTAAATATATAATTAAATAAAGGATTATTTATTTCAAAAGTTAGGTGGCAATTGGGTCATTTGTGTCAAATTCGGGCAGATTTGTTCAGCTTCGAGTCATTTTGGGTTTATAATAAACTCGGGTTGAGTGGGGTCAAGCTTGACCCAATCAAGTTTAGGTCACTTTTGGTTTGGGTTTGGGTCATTTTAATTTCAGGTCGTCTTGGGTTGGGGTCAATCTCAAGCCAGGTTGTATGGATTTCAGGTCATCATAATTCTATTATTTGTTGCTTTCATGCTATGAACTGTATACAAAAGCTTAAATCATATTCAAATAATTCATACATTTATCATTTTATTTATTATATGAACAATGGTTTTTTGCATTTTACTACCTAGGTTTTATACTATCTAGCTTTTAATCACCCCTTTTTTTTTGCTTTGAACCACCTACAAAATTTTTTTGGTTGCAAATGACCACCGATGGAATATTCCACTAAAAAAATAGAATATTCCATCCAATTTTAAAATATTCCATATTCATCCTCAATTTTAGTGTTATTTACAAATAACCACTTATATTTTATAATATATAGCTTTTAATCACCTCAAACTTTTTTTTTTTTTTTTTGTATAAAAAATATTTTTTAATCAAATCTTATTTTTTCTAAACAGGTCAAACACATTTGACATTTCTCTCTCTCTCCCTCTCTCATCCGAAGCCCCCAAATTCCTTTATCTCTATTCGTACCATATGTGTCGACTAGACCTGAAAAAATTTGACATGACACAATAATATGACACGAACATGTCACGAAGATAGTGGGTTAGGATGTGGCTTTTGAAGTCGGGTTGAATTTGGGTTGACCCATTTAGATATTTGGGTTGAATCTGAGTTTGATCCATTTTACATGTTTTCAACACACTTAACCTATTTATATAGACATGTTAAATATTTGAGTGGTATACTACTGTTATTATATACAGATTTTTAATAGTCTATCTCATATATGATAATTTAAACTATGTTTATTAATGTTAATTTGATAGCTTATTCTAAAATTTAAAAATATGTAATATATTTACTGCTAGTAAAAACCGTTAACTATATTATTTATATGTTTATAAGTTGACAAACTAGTATTTAATGAAAAAAATACTAATATAATTTAAATGGACAACCCACAGTTATCCGTTTAATAATTGGGTTAGGTCGGGGTTGAGAGTACCTAACCCATATAATGAACAGGTTGTGTTTGAGTTGACGCCATTTCTAGGACCCCTCATACAACACGAACACGAACATGACACAACATGTCATATTTGCTAAGTGTCAACACACAGACTTAGGCTATGGGTTCTGTAAAACTGTGTTTCGACACACAGATTCCCGATAATGTTTCTATAAAATTTGGTTAAAAGCTTTTAGTTAAATGATGAAAAAATAATCAGGTGGTCAAAAGCTATATATTATAAAATACAGCTGGTTAAAAGTTATGTATCATAAAATATAGGTTGTTATCTGCAAACAGTACTAAAATCAGAAAGGAACACATAATATTTAAAAATTGGATGGAATATTCCATTTTTTTCTAATGGAATATTGCACCTGGTGGTCATTTGCAACAAAAAATTTTGTTCAGGTGGTTAAAAGGAAAAAAAATTTTAGGTGGTTAAAAGCTAGATTGTATAAAACCTAGGTGGTAAAATGAAAAAAAAAAAACCTATAACAATATAAGTGTTTAATGATGTTGTAAAATAATATCCGCACAAACAATATAGGGGTGTGTTATCATATATTTACAGAGATTACAAGATATAAGGGGATATATAATATCCCACAAGATATAAATAAACCCAAGATACAATCTGCACTATACAATATATATCTTAATATTATCTTAACACTCTCCCTCAATAACAGTGGAAGCAGGGCAAATGCGAAGATTGCTTCCATCTCGCATACCCCATTTTGAAAATATTAGCATATTGAAGAGCTGACGGAACATGAACTCGAACTTGGCCGAGAGTGACTTTCTCACACACAAAGTGTATATCAATCCGAATATGCTTGGTGCATCGATGTTGGATTGGATTTGTAGCAAGATGGGTGGCACTAACATTATCAAAGTAGACAATGATAGCTTTAGATAAGAAAACGCCTAACTCTAACAGAAGGAAACACAACCACATCGTTTTGGCCACATCGTTTTGGCCACACCCCGATATTTAGCTTCGGCACTACAATGAGAAACAGTATTCTGACATTTCAATGACCAAGAAATCAGATTAGAACCCAAAAGCACACAGTAACCCAAGGTGGATCGACGAGTGTCAGGATGACCTCCCAAATCCGCATTTAAATAACTATTCAACTGATCTGAAGAGGCAGGTGAAATTTGAAGTCTATAATGAAGGGTACAAAAGATGTACCTCAAAATTGGTTTCACAGCCTTAAAGTGAACGTCTTGAGGATCATGCATAAGCAAGCAAACCTGTTGTACAACGTAGGCAATATCAGAGCGAGTGAAAGTGAGATACTAAAGGGCATCAACGATGGTATTTAGTGGGATCCGAAATAGGTAGGCTATCGGGGTTAGCAGGTAATTTTTCTTTGGAATCAACAAGGAGTTTCTGTAGGATTAGCAGATGACATACCGCTACGTTGTAGTAAATCCAAAGCATATTGAGGTTAGGACAAGAACAATTCATCCTTACTCCGTGTGACAAAATATCCAAAAAAATAATTTAGCAGGCTGAAATCAGGCATACTAAATTCTTGCTTCAATTGCGACATAAACGAGGTGAGCAACGGCATAAAAGAAGTAGTAAGCACAATATCTTCAACATAAAGTAAAAGAAATACCATGTCGCGCCCTTTATAGACAATAAAAAGAAATGAATTTGTTCTACTTGTAGTTGACCCCACGAGTTAGCAAAAAAGTGGCAAAACATTGATGCCAAGTACGTGGAGATTTCTTGAGACCATATAATGCCCGTTTGAGGCGACAAACTTGATTAGGATGAATAGTGCTAACAAAACACTTTGGTTGCTACATGTACACTGTTTCAAATAAATGATCATTCAAAAAAGCATTTTTGACATCAAGCAGGTGAATAGGCCAATTACGACAACAAGTATTGGAAAGAACCATGCATAGGGTAACAGGTTTCACAACAATACTGAAGGTATCATCATAGTCAATACTAGTTTGCTGAGTATATCCTTGTGCTGCCAAGTGCTCTTTAAAGTGCTCAATAGTCCCATCAGAATGTGTTTTTATTCAATAAACCCATTTTGAACCAATGACATTCGCACTTGAAGGTCATGGGACAAGTTCCCAAGTATCATTTCGTAACAAAGCATCATACTCATCATGCATAGTATCACACCACTTTGGATCTTTTAAGGCTACACCATAAGAATGAGGTTCCTCAGGGATGGTAGATACAACAAAGGCCCTGAGAGAGGGTATAATCTTTTCTTTTGGATACTTGCTTTGCCTTTGTGGTCATTTTATGAGTGTTAGTGAGTGGCGGTGGAGGAGTACTTGAGGAAATAGGAGTAGGCGGGTCGGGTGGTGAGTCACACGAGGATGGAGGAGGTAAAATAGAGAAACATTGTGATTCTTAATGGCTCGGGGACGAGTGAGGGTCCATTGGATCGAGAAAATTAGTATGCTGGTCGTAGGATCCATAAAGTTAAAGATATCATATGATTGGGTTGAGGGACGGAATGGTAGGGCAGTGTAGGGAAAGTAAGTTTCATCAAACACTACATGAAAGTAAGTTTCATCAAACACTACATGACGAGATATTATAATTTTGTTTGTCGTTATGGTGATTAGGATACCCCAAAAACACACATAAAGTTGAGCTTGAGGGTAGCTTGTGAGGGGTTATGTGGGAAAGATTAGGATAGGAGGCACACCTGAAAACACGTACATGATCATAGGAAGGTTTCTATTTGAAAAGAGCCTCATAAGGAAATCGTTGCCTAAGTACTATTGTGGGTAAGATATTAAATAAATAGCAGTGTGAAGAGCCTAAATTCATAAGTATGTACGCAATGAAGCATGAAAAAACATAGCATGGATCATACTAAGAAGGGCACGATGCACACGTTCAGCTTTATCATTTTGTTGTGACATGCAAACACACGAAAAACAATTTAGAGTACTATTGTCAGCCAAAAACTTACATAAACATGTATTGTCATGTTCTTGGCCATGATCACATTGAAAGATTTGATATCCAACGCAATATGATCCAACACATATGCCCGAAAATGCTTAAAACACACAAAACTTTCAATTTCTTACATAAGGGGAAAAACCAATGGTAATGAGTGTAATCATTGAGTATCAACAAGTAAAAACGATATCCACTAACACTTATCACATAAGATGTCCATAAATCAGAATGTATTAACTCAAAAGTTTAGAAGAACATGACATTGAACTAGAGAAAGGAAGACGAACATGTTTACCTAACTGACATGCATGACATAAATGAGACCTAGTGTTTTTTTATTGGAACACGATAAAGAATGACATTAACTTAAACTAGATAAAATCGAGTAGTCGGGATGATCAAGATGCTAGTGCCACACATCAAAGGGAACAAGGGTCGTAGCAAACAAGACTGGTGCGGGAGCGAGAGAAAGCGACGGCGGTAAGGTGTATTACGAACCCCGGACTATGACTCGAGTGTTTCGATCTTCATTGATACGTCCTTAATAGAGAAACCAAAGGGGTCAAATTCAATGCTACAATTATTATTAGAGGCAAATTGGCGCACAGATATAAGATTCTTGGCAATATCACAAGTAACTAAAATATTATTAAGATGAAAGTAGCAGGGCGACTTTTGTATGAATGCAGGCCCAACATGAGACATAGGAATAAGAGAGTCATTTCCTTCTTGAATAGATTCAGAAATAGTATAAGGACCTAAGATAGAATACCTATTAAGTTAGTCATGTGTGAAGAGGTGCTAAAAAAACCAACCATTTGAAGAGGATGACTCGGGACCATAAGCAGTATAGGTTTGACCAGGGGGTAGATTTAGGAGAGAAAGGACAATCCCGAGCATAGTAAGCATAGTTATAACAAGAATGACATTGGACATTAGAATAAACATTAGTAGATATCATAGCATAATTTAGACCAAAATTTGGCCTCGAGCCAAGGACACCTGGACTCAAATAAATGTCTGGTCAAATCATAGTCCTCAGGTAAACCATGTTTGAAGTATAAGTTCAATTTTAGTTATCGTGCAATTAACATCAATTAAGGTGGTCAGCAAGTGTCTTCATAAGTTCAAGATAAGATGAGATGGAGAGACCACTTTTTCCATAGCATGAAATTCTAAATTAAGTTGTGGAGCAACAACATTGACTTGGGTCTGAGATAAGGCTTTAATCTCATTCTAGACATAATGAGCAGTCAATTCTGTACCCAATTTCATTACCATGCGAACAATTTGACGAGAACAACGAGAATATATCCAAGTGACAATAAGAAAGTTAGTTTAATGCCATTGATCATAACTGGCCTCACCAGTTTGGGGCATAGAGATGCCCGACCAATAACACCATGCCCTTTGAGAGCATTGATGAAGAGTTCAATCCAAAGCTGGTACTTTTAGAATTCTGTATTTTAGTAACAGAATCTTTGATATTTCAAGAAGCAAGAGGATTTGGAGAAGAAGTAATGGGGACAATAGGAGAAGTTGTTTTAATCAGGAGGAGGAATTATCGGTTCTTTCACTTACCATCATAATTTTGAGAGGAAGATGGAAGAGATGCAGGGATTAAGGTTTCAAAAGATAAGATGTGCACTAGCTAGGGTTTGGAGAAAAAAAAAAATAATTGCCAAGGCTCTAATACAATGTAAAATAATATCCCCACACCCAACACAGGAGGGTGATATTGTATATTTATAGGGAGATTACAAGATATAAAGGGATATATAATATCCCACAATATATATATAAACCCAAGATACAATATCGCACTATACAATACATATCATAATATTATTATTAGAGATTAACTAGAGTTAGTTTACATTAGTCCTTTATTTTCCTTGTATATATTGTACTTTCTCTCTCATTTTGTATTTTGCAAGATTATGGAATACAATTGAATTTTACTCTCAATTCTCTTTGCCTCAACAATATTAGTTCATGGATTTTTCATCAATCCAACACGGTATCAGAGCATAAAACTTACATGCTTCCACTTTTTGTTTCTAGTTCTTGCTGATTCAAGAATTTCGATCAATTTCTACGAAATTGGAGAAACCCTAATTCGATACTATTCGGTTCTCCTTCATTTTACTGCTGCGATTTACAATGGCAGGACAAAAAAATGGCGCTAATTCGAACAATTTGCAAGCCACTCATGCGCAACCAGATGAGTTTGCCTCTTTGCCCTATTTTTTGAGTAATTCCGAGAATCTAGGTTCGATTTTAGTTACTCAAGTATTGGTCGGGCCGGAGAATTTCAATACATGGGTGAAATCAATGACTGTAGCCCTACGGGCAAAGAACAAGTTCGATGAACTTTAAGAAAAATGGACTAGGTGTGATTCAATGGTCTTTTCTTGGATCTTGAATTCAGTCTCAAAGGAAATAAGTTCTACCATTATATATGGCAGAACAACTACGGAGTTCATTAGGGAAAGGTTTTCCCAAACTAGTGACCCAAGAGTCATTGAGTTAAAAAGGACAATGTCTACACTCAAACAAGACAATATGAGTGCAATTACCTATTTCGGCGAAGTTAAAGCCCTGTGGGAAGAGCTTACTGCCTATAACCCTCTTCTGAAATGTTCATGTGGTTTATGTCAGTGCAACTTTCTAATGGGTTTAGATGATGGTTATATGTCAGGATTATACCTGATTATTGAAGAAAAAGAAGGGATAAATGGCGTGAATCAGCCATGGAACCAGAAGGGAGAAGGAGATCGGGAAGGAGAAAGAGGAGAGGAGAGAGAGAAGATGAGAAAGAGTAAAGCAAGAGAGAGAATTGTACTTTGTATTCAATGAGTGTTCCAGATGCAACTTACAACCTTTATACTTTGATTAATGAGATAACCACTTAATTGGGTGGTTATCTAACTAATCAAGATTCTAACTAATTCTTACTTGCATTAGTCATGACATTACCCTCCTCTTACAAAAATTCCTTGTCCTCAAGGATAAGCCACAATACACTTGTAAATCCAACAGCAGCAAGGACAACATATATGTAGAACCTATACAAGCTACTGAAACAGAAATAGACAACATATACAGACCATTACCAAACAATTCAGCATATACAGACCATTGCTAGAATTTCTATATAGGATCAGGACAACACCTATATGAATCAATATGAATGACTTACAATATTCAGGAAGTGCAGTGCTAGTTAACAAATTCAAGAAATTGATATTTGAGCTGTCCATTGTCCTCCCATGTGGCTTCACTCTCATCCATGTTACACCAGTGTATGAGCCATTGAGTAGCAGCTTTATTGGACCTCTCTACAATTCTTCTTGCTAGGATTGCAGCTGGTGCCACCTTGATCTGACCCTGTGCAGTGACCTGGGGAAGTACTGGGGTGATTGAGCTATGCTTTCCCACCTTCTTCTTCAGCTGGGATGCATGGAATGTAGGGTGTATAAGGCTATCGGGTGGAAGTTGCAGCCTGTAAGCCACTTGTCCAATGCGTTGCAGCACTTTAAAAGGCCTATAATATTTTAAAGAAAGCTTTAAACTTCTCCTTAGGGCTACCGAAGTCTGTCTATAAGGCTGGAGCTTCAAGTATACCCAGTCACCAGGAGCTAAGGTTCTTTCTGATCTGTTTTTGTCAGCAAAATATTTCATGTGAGATTGGGCATGAAGAAGGGTACTTCTCAAATTCTGAATCATGAGGCCCCTTTCAGACAGCCAATCTTCCACTACCGCAACAGAAGAGATTGGGCTGGAGGTTGTCTCCATGTGAAGTTGTGGGGGGTTATAGCCATCTAAGGCTTGGAAGGGTGTCATGTTTAAGCTATTTTGGTGGTTTGTGTTATACCACAACTCAGCTAGGGCGAGCCATTTGTGCCATTTTTTAGGTCTGTCCATACAAAAGCACCTCAAATACTTCTCTAGGCACTGGTTAACCCTCTCAGATTGTCCATCTGATTGGGGGTGATAAGAAGTGCTCAAGTCGAGTGAACTACCCAACAATTGGAAGAGCTCCTGCCAAAATTGGCTCAAGAAAATCTTGTCCTTGTCTGAAGCAAGGCTGATAGGAAGACCATGGAGTTTATGGATGTTATCCATAAAAAGTCTTGCTACATGAGAAGCATTAAATGGGTGAGTTAGAGAAATAAAATGAGCATATTTAGTGAGGCGATCCACCACAACTAAGATTGTGTCCTTGCCCTCAGAGAGGGGCAAGCCTTCGATAAAGTCCATTGTAATGTGGGACCAACATTGGTTTGGAATCTGTAACGGTTGAAGTAGGCCAGGGCTAGCAACATGTTCACATTTTGCCCTTTGACAAACATCACATTCCGATACAACAGAATGCACATCTTTCTTCATATTGGGCCAATAAAACAGCCCTTCGAGTCACTGGTGTGTGGCAGCCACACCTGAGTGTCCTCCAATGGGTGAGGAATGAATGGATAAAATGACACTGTGCCTGAGATTGCTCCCAGTTCCAAGGAATAACCTTCCTTGCTTGCGTAAGACACCATTCCTCAGTGTAAAGTCCAGGTGGCTTTGGGGATTTATCAAAAGTTCAGACAATAACTGAGTGCATTCAGGATCACCCTCATAGCTCCTAGCCACCTCATTGACCCAAACCGGTTGTATTACAGAAACCACAAGGGCAGAACAAGAGCCCTCATATCTCCTAGAAAGAGCATCGGCCACTAGGTTGTCTTTTCCTTTTTTATAAGAGATTGTATAGTCAAGTCCAAGCAACTTGGACATGCCTTTCTTTTGTATGCTTGCTGTAATTTGCTGTTCAAGCAAAAATTTGAGGGCTTGATGATCGGTTTTTATTGTAAAACACCAATTTCAAGGTAGTGTCTCCACTTGGCTGTTGCCATTAGAAATGCCATGAATTCTTTCTCATAGGTGGATAGCCCTTGATTCTTTGGCCCAAAGGCCTTACTAAGATAAGCAAGGGGTCTACCTTTTTGCATAAGTATAGCCCCCATACCAGAGTCACATGCATCAGTTTCAAGCGTGAATGGTTGTGTAAAATCAGGTACGGCCAGGACTGGAGCATGCACCATAGCAGTTTTTAGAGTACAGAAAGCTGTTTCAGCTTGTTCGGTCCAGCAGTAACCATTTTTCTTAAGCTGGTCAGTGAGTGGTTTAGCAATGACCCCATATCTTTCGATAAATTTTCAGTAATACCCAGTTAAACCAAGGAAAGACCTTAGTTCTTTGACATTTTTGGGCCTATGCCAGGACAACATAGCCTCAATCTTGGTTGGGTCTGTAGCCACTCCTTGAGATGTGATAATGTGGCCAAGATACTCTATTTGGTCTTAGGCAAAGCTACATTTGGACCTTTTAGCGTAGAGTTTATGCTCCCTAAGAGTACTTAGCACTGTTTTCAGATGCTGAAGGTGGGTTTCAAGAGTAGGGCTATATATTAGAATGTCGTCAAAGAATACGAGGACAAATTTCTAAGGTATGGTGCAAAGGTATTATTCATAAGTGATTGAAACGTGGCTGGAGCATTTGTAAGGCCAAAGGGCATGACCTTAAATTCAAAATGTCCGTGATGGGTTTGGAAAGCTGTTTTAGGTATGTCGGTGGCAGCCATTCTCACTTGAAAGTACCTAGTTCTCGAGTCAAGCTTAGAGAAGATGGTTGCACCATAAAGTTCATCAAGTAAATCATCAATGTGGGGTATGGGAAATTTATTTTTGATGGTCATATCATTTAATTGTCTATAATCCACACAAAAATGCATGGAACCATCCTTCTTTTTGACAAGTAAAACAAGGGAGGAAAAAGGGGAAAGGCTAGGTTGTATAATGGAATTGTCAAGCATTTCTTTTACTTGTCTTTCTATTTCATTTTTTTGGATATATGGGTACTGGTAAGGTCTGATATTTATGGGTTTAGCTTCTGGTTTCAAGGTAATGTGATGGTCGTGGGTGCGTTGGTTGGGGGGGGGGGGGGGGGTGTTTATACCTCTAGGTTCTTAGAACATATCATCAAAAGCATCTACAAGGGACTGAACTACATTAAGAGGAGGTGTAGATTGTACCTGACCAGACTCATTGCCAAGAAACAGTAAGAGGGTTGCCACAAAGTAATCTTCTTTCTTGTTGCAGAGATCCTGCAGCTTCTTGCCAGTCATTGACTTGTGAGAACCAGATTCTCCAATACCAGTGAGCTGTACTGATGTGCCATCCATAACAAAGCTGAGTTTGAGGTTGTTGAAGTCAAATGAAACCGGGCTGAACTGCTTCATCCAATCCACACCCAACAGCATGTCATAACCCCCAATTTTCATCAACCTGATGTTGTATGTAAATGTGTGACTCTGCATCACCCATTTGGCCTTGCATTGCTGCCTACAGACCATGGTCTGTCCATTGGCGACAGTGATACCCAGGGGGGTTGTGTTCTCTATAGAGAAACCAGCTTCTTTGGAGAGTCTTGGGTCAAGAAAGCTGTGCGTGCTGCCACTATCAATGAGGATTATTGCACTACGCTTATGAAGGTGACCCAAAATCTTGAGCGTACTAGAAGACATTCCCCCAGTAAGAGAATGAACATATATTTCCTTTGCTGTGTCATCACAAGTGTCCAAGGGTTGTTCCTGCTCTGGCCTGTCTTGGTCCTCGTCTGGTTCTAATCCAAGATCTAGATCAGAAGCCTCTAGACTGTGTGGGGACTGATTGTCACAATGATGTCCTGGATTGTACTTCTTATTGCACTTGCAGCAAAGTCCCGGTGTGCGTTTGGTCCAAGAAGAAGTAAGTGGGTTTAACAGAGGAAAAATGGCTCTTGGTAGAAGGGAGTTGTGTTTGTGGGATTTTTAAGAGATTCTTGGCCTTTTGTAGGGAAGCCTCAGAGGACTTGGTGAGTAACTTTGCTTTGGTGTATGCTTCTGACAGTGTTTTTGGCAGAAGGGCTTTAACCAAGGGTTAGATGTCACCATCCAGACCTGAAATATAAGAAGAAAGGAAATAAGATTCGCTAAAAGAACATTCAGTGGAAAGTAAATGGGACCGTATTTCTTCGAATTTTTCTTGATACTCTTGGAGAGAACCTATCTGTTTGAGCTTGTTAAACTGACTCACAACATCATTGGCAGCATCATCTTCATACCACTCGTAAAGTTCTTCGGCAAAGGCATCCCAGCTCAGATGGCCCTTGTCTCGCAATAACCCTTGAAGCCACAGATTAGTCTTGTCATCGATGTAAACTCCAACAACCTTTAACTTCACGTGTTCTGGAATATGATAGATGGAGAAGTAGCGTTCACAGCGCTGTACCCAACTTCTAGGGTTTCCTCCCTCAAAGAAGGGGAAATCGATCTTTGCTCTTGGAACTTGTCCACCAGTAGGAGGAGGTTGTTCGGCTGGGCTATGTTCGCCCGAACCGGGGTGATGACGCAAGATCGAGGGTTGGCCCGCATTAGGGTTACCCGTGTTCACTCTAGGCTCGCGCAAACGTGCCTTAGTTTCATTACTGCGTGTTTGTTGGACAGACGACATGGAATTGTTCACCAATTGCTGCAGTAGGGTCAACAATCGAGTGTTATTCTGCTGGAGGACTTCAAGCAATTGGCTATGGCGTTCTTGGCCCAATCGACGGTCCTAGGCGGCTGATTGTTGGGATTCGACCATCTGCTAAGTGAGGGTCTGCATGTGACCTTTAAGGTCTGCCATGGGAGACGATCGCCTACCTCGGGCCAGTTTCTAGATGAATTAGGGTTTTGGAAAAAAAATAAAAAAATTTGTGCTCAGGAAAGAGCTCTGATACCAAATGTCAGGATTAGAACTGATTATTGGGGAAAAAGAAGGGATAAATGGAGTGAATCAGCCATGGAACCAGAAGGGAGAAGGAGATCGGGAAGGAGACAGAGGAGAGGAGAGAGAGAAGATGGGAAAGAGTAAAGTAAGAGAGAGAATTGCACTTTGTATTCAATGAGTGTTCCAGATGCAACTTACAACCTTTATACTTTGATTAATGAGATAACCACTTAATTGGGTGGTTATCTAACTAATCAAGATTCTAACTAATTCTTACTTGCATTAGTCATGACATTATACTCCTTTAAGAGAATAAATACTCTCTATAGATCCCTTACCAAGTATAAATCGAGTGTTTTCCAAAATTGTTCAACAAGAAAAACAAAGACAAATCGGTACTAGAATGCCTTCGATTAGTTATGAAATCTTAGCAATGCTTGGTAAGTAAAATGAAGGGAGAAACCAAAGCAAATTGGTCAAGAAAGATTGTCCCATCTATACACACTGTGGTTTCACTGGCCATACGATTGACAAATGCTATAAACTTCACGGTTTTCCTCCTGGTTATAAAGGAAAATCAAGAAACTAGAACAATGTTCCAAAGGCGAACAATGTTGCTGCAGAGTGTTTTGTTTTTGAAGGACAATAGCAACAGTCCGCAATTGTAACACCTCCAGTCACATTTTCAGCTAAACAATGTCGGCAACTATTGTCTCTTTTGAGTTCCCAGCTGGCTAGTACTTCCCAAGAACCTATTCCTGGTGTTCAGCAGCCTTCACCAGCAGCTAACGCATCCTTTGTGATGTCTGGTATTGTTTCCTCTTTCTGTTCTACTACTTTTTCTTTAAATTCTTGCACAAATTCTTTAGCCACTCAAAGTTCTGGATTATTGATTTAGGGGCCACACATCATATATGTGGATATAAACGCCTATTTCAAGAATTAAAGCCATGTTCACAATTCCATATACAACTAGCGACAGGAGCTAAAGCGCCTGTCGCACACACAGGGACTGTTCTAGTTGCTGAAAATTTAGTTTTGCATAATGTTCTTTATGCTGCTGTTTTTAGATACAACTTAATTTCAGCAGCTAAGCTTCTTGAAACCATGCATTATACATGCCATTTCTCACAAGACTTTTGTTATATTCAGGACCACACCCAATTGAAAACGATTGGAGTGGGTCAAAGACTAGGAGATCTGTATGCGGTCAATGGAGGAGAAAGATCCTATCTTTGTACCAAAGAATCACTTCTTGAAAAATCGATTAGCATGAGCAAGATAGATACTCAGGATCTTTGGCACAAGAGACTTGGACATCCATCAAAGTACAAACTACAATTTACATATACTTGGTTTTTCTGACTTTCTTTGTAGCAAAGAAAAGTATCCTTGTAACATTTGTCCATTCGCTAAACAAAAGAGACTTCCTTTTACCTCTAATAATCATCTCTCATCTCATATTTTTGATATGGTTCACTGTGATATATGGGGCCCTTTTCATGTAGCATCTTTACAAGACTATAGATTCTTTTTAACTATTGTGGATGATTGTTCTCACACGACTTGGATTTATATGATGAAAAATAAGTCAGAGGTCTCACATATTATTCCCAACTTCTATGCCCTTGTATTAAACCAATTTAACACTACTATTAAGATCTTGCATAGTGACAATGGACAAGAATTTGTCCTGTCAGATTTTTATAGTAGCAAAGGCATTATACACCAGTTATCATGTGTTGGAACACCTCAATAGAACTCAGTGGTAGAAAGAAAACACCAACACTTAATGTGGCTAGAGCACTTCGTTTTCAAGCCAATTTGCCCTTAGAATTTTGGGGAGATTGTGTGATGACAGTAGCCTACTTGATTAACAAGCTACCATCACCATTATTGAACAATAAAACCCCTTATGAACTTCTCTTTAACACCAAAGCTTCTTACATACATCTTAGAACCTTTGGATGTCTCTGTTTTGCCTCAAATATTAAGGCTTACAAACATAAGTTTGATGCTAGAGCTAGGGCTGCTATTTTTCTTGGATATCCCTTTGGAATCAAGGGTTATAAATTGTTCGATTTACAAACAAAAACTTTTTTTCATTTCAAGAGATATTGTGTTTCACGAGAATATATTTCTTTACAAAAATCATGCTGTTTACCCAGATCCTTTTGATCAAGTTGTTTTTCCTAGAACAATTACTGAGTCATCCTCTCTTGATCCTACAAAAGAACAGCAACAGATATCCTTAGATAATGAACAACTTCATGAAATTAATGGATAAGATCATAATACGATTTTACGATTACCGATTCGACCTCGATTCTACTAACATATACAAATAAAAAGTTAAATGTAAAAAATAAGCAAATATTATAGACAAACTTGACATATATATATATAGCTTAAGGTAAAAGAGAGTTAATTTTGTTTTATATTTTAACCTTAATATAAAGCTCAATTTTATCATAAAATGACACATATTTTGCATGATAGTAATTTTATTATATTTGATTGTATTTCTTATAAATACCCTGTAAGTGAAGTCTTATTAATAATTTTTAAACTAAATAACTAATATTAATACTTAAAATAATTATACTATATATTTAGTAGAATCTTACGGTTCTCGATTCGAATCTATGATTCTGATTTTAAAAGCCCCTATCGATTTTAAGTTAAATCCTGATTTTAACAACCTTGCTCTCAAATCGAATCAAGCCCTAACGACTCCTAAGTCGAAACTAAAGCTAAAATGGCTTACAAATCAAACCCAAGCTAAATGACTTCCATGTCAAATCAAGCCCAACATAACTTAAAAGTTGAACCTTAAACCCAAATGAATTCCAAGTCGAGCATAGACCCAAACGACTTCTATGTGAAAGGTCAAAATTTAAGCCCGTAAAGCCTTAGGGTCAAAGTAAACTTGAGCTCGTGAAATCTTAAAGCTAATTCGGGCCCAGTGCCACAAAGTTAAGCCCATGCCCCAAAGTAAGGGCTTTCGCTCTATAAATAGAGGAGTCCTTAGAGGGGCTTGAAAAACAAAGGCGCCAAAGACTCTTGGAGAAAATAAAGGAGAGCTACTTATACTCCCCCCTCCAAAGCCTCCAAATTCAAATGAAATAGAGGCTAAGCTTTGTGCTCTCTACCTTTGAAGTCAAAACCCAAGCCATCCTTCAAGATGGAGATTAAACCATGAGCCCTCTACTTTGAAAGAAAATCACTTGACTGAGATCAAGCCATCTGCTCTCTTTCAGTTTCGATGTCCAAGATCACAATGAAGGACTCATCAAATCTCCAGGAGATCGAATCAGATGATTTTCGTATATTTGTATACGTATACAAAGATTGTACCCTATTTTGTAAAGAAATACAAATTTTATTTTTCTGCATCATTTATTTGTTCATTTATTTGCTCTTAAATTTTTGTGCTCTAAAAAGTTTGGCACGCTCGGTAGGACTATCTTTGCATCTCATCTCCTTCTCCACACTTAAGGTCGTAAGTCCATCATTTTCAATACCGACAAAGAAGAGGGCGCTCCCTACCACCTTGAGTAAGATGGCAAGTCTAACTCTCACAAGCTTATTGGGTTGACTTTCGATGCCAACCATTATCCTTTGTGTGTTGTCTCAAGAAGGATGATGAAGATCGACAACAATATTCTCACTCCTTCCAAGGAGTTGACTTACCACCTTACCACCAATCCCGAGTTTGTTTAGTCAAGAAAGATGGCAACTTTGTCTCTTTCAAGGCTTTGGATTTCTGTGGGTGCCATTTAATATCCAATATCAGTTGTCTCAAAAAGGGCAATGATGGTTGTCAACAATACTCTCATTCCCACCAAGGAGTTGACTCACCACCTCACCACTAGTCCCAAGTTTGTTGGTCAAGAAAGATGGCAAGTTTGGCTCTTTCAAGCCTGTATAGTTTTCTTTGGATCCCATCAAATGCTCGGCAAGTGTTGTCTCGAGAAGTAAACAAAAGTTGTCAGCAATACTCTCATAGGAGTTGACACACGATTTACTTCCAATTGCACGTTGCTGACCTTCACCCCTCTAAAGGCAACAGAAGGTCATCCACTGTACCTGCTGAAGTGGAGAAATTCTGGACTTTCTCCAATCCCTTAAATTGAAGAAGTGGAGTGCTTTGAATTGATCGTCATGCCAGTCATGGTGACCTTGGCAATCCCCATAAAGGAGCAAGTGGCAAAGTTATAAGCACTTGTTGGCATCCTCACTAAGGCCAAAGGAAAAAAGATGTGCAACTTCAAAAGTAAAGTCTTCAACTTCCAACTCTGAAAGGAAAATTGGGGAAACAGAACAAGGTAAAAAGCAGCAAAATGGTGAAAGTTGACAGTGACGACAATGAGTCTAAGCTTGAAGCGACATTAACTAAAAGGTTGATGCAACCCAAAAATCTAGTGCAATACTGAAGTTAATGTCCATTGCTACTTTGCCTTCTCAATAAGTTTGGAGAGTTAGTTGCCACATGATTAAAGCTGAAATTGGTGGAACCTCCTACGACACTATCGATACAAAAAAAAGGGCTTAGACTCAAATGATCGACAAGCACAAGATGCGCATTGGCTATCAGCCACTCAAGTTCCAACAGTTGGATGGCAAGGGAAACTCACGCCAGTGCTTACCCACTTCATTGATAATAATGTCAACAATAGCGGTAATCTGCTTGTCAGGTAGTTGATATACTCTCTTAAAGGCACTACTTTTGATTGGTACACTAACCTAGAGTCTGGATCAATAGATATTGGGAAAAAAAAAAGTTCCTTAACATGTTCAATAGTGCTTGGGGTACCCTCTCCATGGTAGAACACACCATTACAAGAGAAGGTGAGGGTGAGTCAGTCATAGACTACATCCATCATCGGCATGCTCTAAGTCTCGGTTGTAAGGGTCACCTTTCCCCAAATTCGGAAAATGAGAGGTGCACTCAAGGGATGTAGCTAGAGTTATCATACATTTCAAGGCTTATTCAAGCGTAGAATGTTCAAAAAACTAGCGTCTTGGGCACATGAGATTCAGTTGAAGCTAACTAAGCTGGAAATGCTTTTCTATGTCATGGTTTGGCAAAGGAAGAAAAGGGGTTAGAGATCAAAGCTTTAGCCTCCATGCTCATTAGCTTTAGTTCTATGAAGATTCTCAGAAAAAAAGCCACAGAAATATGAGACGGATAACTTTGGCCTGGCACGTGAGATAAGTGAAAAACTAGTAGCATTAGTGGAACTATAACAAAGAAGTATCCATTTTTAGACTTTGGCCTCCTTTGCATGTTAGAGGCTCTTTGTCATAAGAAGCTCACTCAATTACTTGTTGGAAAATTTTAATTTCTGAAACTAAATTTTTCTTAAATTGGCTCGATCAAGTCGAACGAAATTAATTTTAAAATTCTTTAATTTTAAATCTAAAGGGTCTCTATTCTAATAAATAGATAACGAATATAAAATATGTAAGCATAATAAACATTAAATAAAATGATACAAAACTCAAATCCAATACCAGTTGAAGATAGAATATGAGGGAGAAGAAGAATGAGAAATTGAGGGAGAAGAGAGATTTCTTTTCAGTAAGCAAATTCATGAGTCTTAATTACAATCTATATGAGGTTATATACCTCTCAAGAGCTCACACCGACCCTAAAGCATAACTAGCTTGTCAGAATTTGTAAAAAGAATTAAATATAAAAGAAATGGAAAATATCTCTTAACTAACATAATTAACTCCCGCCTCATGTGCTTCTCACGTGCCACATACTTGAAGATGTTCTGGTATCAACACTACCCTCCTAAAAATCACCCTTGTCCTCAAGGGTGAAAATCAGGAAATTTGAGCTGTAAATCATACAAAAACTCCCATGTTGCTTCCTCTCTTAGATATCCTTGCCATTGTATTAACACCTTAGTGGCTGCTCTATGTCCCCTTTAACCAGTGTCCTGTCCAAGATGGCCTCTGGTATCTTCCTTGGCAGACTGTCCAGATCATCAGGAATAGCTAGAGGGTGAGCTGGGAGAGGTCCATGATGGAGTTTGAGCTGCGAGACCTGGAAGACATCATGAATCCTGGCAGTTGCAGGCAGGGAAAGTTTGTAAGAAACCTTTCCTATGATCTCTATGACCTGAAATGGCCCATAATACTTAGGTGACAGCTTGTGGCAACTGCAGTGAGCTATAGTGATTTGTCTGTAAAGGAGGAGTTTGAGGTAGACCCAATCTCCAACATCAAAGCTTATATATGTTCTTCTAGCGCCTCATCCTGTTCTATGCCCTTTGAATGTGAAATTTCAGCACTTGTATCATTTCTTCCCTCTGGTTCAGGCTCTTGTCTACTGCCTCCACACAGCTCTCCCCAGCTAGGTAAGGTATGTGTATGGGGGTGGTTGTCCATACACTATTTCATAAGGTGTCTTGTTAATGGAGGAGTGCCAAGTGGTGTTATACCACCATTCCACTAAGGGAAGCCATTTTGACTAGTGGGAGGGGTTAGAATTGCACATACATCTCAGTTTGTCCATCGGTTTATGGATGGTAAGCTGCTGAGAGTTGCAAATCAACTCCTTGGATGGATAACAATGCTTGCCAGAACTCACTTTGGAAGATGGTATCCCTATCACTAATGATGGTGCTTGGACGACCATGAAGCTTGTATATGTTGTCCATGAAGGCTTGAGCAACAGTCATAGCAGTGTAAGGATGTGTCAGAGCAATGAAATGAGCTGCTTTATTGAGCCTGTCAACAACTACGAATATAACATCCTCTCCAAAAGACCTTGGAAGACCCTCTATGAAGTCCATAGAGACATCAGTCCAAATAGTCTCAGGAATAGGAAGAGGTTGTATCAGTCCAGGGTAAGCTGCAGTTTCATGCTTGCAGGATTGGCAGATTTGGCATTGTCACACATAATCCTTCACATCTTGTGACGTTCCTTTCCAAAAGAAAATGGATTTAACCTCTGAAGAGTAGCATCCCCTCCAGAGTGGCCACCACTTGGTGACTGGTTCAACCACTAAAGGATTTTAGTCTTCAGACCAGCATCGTTTCCCACCATAAGTTTGCCTTTATTCTTTAACTGATCTTGCTGCCAAGTGTAGTGGGGATGGCTCTAACTATCAGCTTGTAATTGGCCTATAAGTAGCTGTAATTGAGGATCTGTCTGCCAAGACAGTTGTAGCAGCTGGTATAAGTTACTTTCCACAGCAGAAAGCATCATACATACTACCTCATTACGCGCGATCTTGGATAAAGAGTCTGCTACCACATTTTCCTTTCCCTTTTTGTAATCGATTGTGTAGCTAAAACCCAGCAACTTGGAGAGCCAAAGTTATTGGAAGTGTGTGCTGATCCTCTGCTCTAGTAGATACTTCAAACTTCTTTGGTCAATCTTAATAACGAATGTGTTATTGATCAAGTATTGGTGCCATTTCTGAACTGCATGCACGACTGAGAGTAATTCCTTCTCATAGACTAAAAGGAGTTGCAGCTTGAGGCTGAGGGGTTTACTAATGAAAGCTAAAGGGCGCTGATCTTGGAGTAGAACTGCTCCAATGCCAATGTTACTTGCATCAGTCTCCACAATGAATTATTTGGAGAAATCTACAAAGCTAAGATAGGTGCTGAATAAATGGCTACTTTCAGGGTCTCAAATGTTGTCTGAGCTTCTTCATTCCAACCCCATTGATTCAACTTGAGGAGATTAGTCAGGGGTCTTACTATGCTGCCATACCCCTTGATGAACCTTTGATAATAGCCTGTTAGACCCAGGAAACCCCTCAGTTGCTTTGTAATATCTGGGATTGGCCATTTACTAACTGTCTCTACCTTCCTTGGATCAGTGGTGACTCCTTTGCTCGAGATAATATGCCCAAGGCATTTGATCTGTTGTGTAGCAAAGGTACATTTATTCCTTTTAAGGAAGAGCTGATGGTGTTGTAGGAGGTTGAAGACCAACTGTAGGTGCCTCAAATGCTGAGACAATGAAGGACTATAGATCATTATATCATTGAAGAACACTAGGACAAACCTTCTGAGGTATGGAGCAAATATTGAATTCATTAATGATTGGAATGTAGAGGGGGCATTGGTGAGGCCAAATGGCATCACCCTGAACTCATAATGTCCTTCATGAGTCCTAAAAGCTTTTTTTGGGATGTCATCAGTGAACATCCTTATCTGATGATAGCCTGAGCGAAGGTCTAACTTAGAAAACAGGACTAATCCCCCCAGTTCATCTAGCAGCTCCTCTACCAAAGGAATTTGGAACTTATCCTTGATGGTTGCTCGATTAAGGTCCCTATAGTCCACACACATCCTTCATCCTCCATCCTTCTTCTTAACAAAAACCACAGCTGCAGCATAAGGACTGACACTATGCTGAATGTACCCTTTGGACAGCAACTCTTATGTCATTTCCTCAATGACATCTTTCTGAAGGGCTGGGTATCTATAGGGTCTCTTGTTGATGGGTTGAATCCCATCCTTTAGGTGTATTCTATGATCAAAGTTAGGTTTGATAGGTGGCAGTTGTTCTGGCTCCTTGAAGAGCTTTCCATATTGATGCAGCAGTTTCTGAATTTCAGGGGCAGATTCTATCAAATCAAGAGCAGTAGGGGATTCTTCAGAGCTATGAGTGTTGGACTGTGATTGATTACCCCTGCTGGTATCAGTCTAAAGTAAGGCTATGAAGGGTGCCTCTTGGAGGGCCTTGCCAATAGCCTTAACTCCTAGCAACTTGCAAGACTTGGCAATTTCTCCCTTGAGGTTTCTCATCTACCTTTCAATCATGAATTCCATGGTGAGATCCTTGAAGTTGCACCTTATATCTCCCAATGTAGCCAACCATTCTACTCCCAATACGACATCACAGCCTCTCAATGGTATCAGCAAGAAATCAGCTGTGCACAGGTGTCCTTCCATCTTCCATGACAGATTCTTGTACTTGGTATCACAAGTAAGCCTACTACCATCAGCTACAAATACAGCTTGAGGTCCCATCTGTGTCAATGCTCCTCCTAGTTTGGAGGCCAGGGAAGAATCCAGGAAGTTGTGGGTAGAGCCTAAGTCAATCAGAATACTCAAAGCCCTTCTGCCTTTGTAGCCAGTGACCCTCAGAGTCTGGAAGTGTTGGTCCCCTACTAGAGCATGCAAGGATATTTGAGCTGTCATTTTTTTCAGCTGTCTCATTTTCCTCAACCTCTGGTAACTCATATGGAGGCTCTTCCTTTGCTTCCCCAGCAGCATTAATAATGAACAATTGAGGGGTCTTTGCCCTGCATTTATGTCCTGGCTCAAAACGCTCATCACAAAATTAACACTGTCCTTTAGCTCGTTTCTCTTGGAGTTCAGCCTTGGAGAGGGTTCTGTGATTTTTATCAGTAAGTGGGGGATTAGCTATAGGAACAAAGTTCCTAGTGGTGTTAGCTCGAGTACTGCTTGATGGTAATTTGGGCACTGATGGAGTTGGTAGCAGAGGGATCTTGGAATACTTGAGTTGCTTGGATAAAGCCTCAATCTTAGCTTCAGCTAATTTTGCTAAGCAGACTGTCGCTTGCAAATTTTGAGGTCTACAACCTCTAACATCCCTTTTAATCTCATCCTTCAAGCCAGCTAGTAGACAACTTACTAGTTGAGATTCCCCTAAATCAGCCTTTATAGCAGCAGCAGCAAATTTTGCTAAATACTCACCAACAGTGCCTTCTTGTTTCAGACTCATAAGCTCGGATACAGGGTCATCAAGAGGATTTGCAAACCTATTCTGTAAAGCCTGCACATACTCATCCCAGCTGGGTGAAAATTCAGTGTATCTTGTTTTCATCAGTCTCTGGTGCCACTGTAAAGCCAATCCCCTAGGGTGTACTGAGGCCAATTTTAATTGTTCATGAGCAGGGGTGTGATCAATGGTGAAGAATTGATTACTCAAATATAACCAATCAGTCAAATTCTCTCCATAGAACAATGGAAACTCTACCTTACTTAATCTAGCAGAGTAAGAATTGCTACCATTATTGTTTGCTGGAGCTTGAGCTGGAATTGTATCAACGGATGTTATTTGGTTCTGGGTTCCATTGGAGGCAGATCCACGTTCATGATTCCTATTGTGCTGAATTGAAATTCCAGTGATCATCTGCCTCAGTTCTTGGATTGCTGCCTTCAATTCAGTAGCTGATTGTTTATTCTTAGCTGAAGATTGTTCCACCCTCTCATTGGTGGCTCGTAGCTGAGCAGATAGAGTTTCCTCTACTTTTCTGATTTCTGATGTTGATCTCGTGTTATCAGCCATGAATGAAGATCAATAATTCCATAGGTCAGAGGATGTGAGGCTCTGATACCAATGATACAAAACTCAAATCCAATACCAGTTGAAGATAGAATATGAGGGAGAAGAAGAATGAGAAATTGAGGGAGAAGAGAGAATTCTTTTCATTAAGCAAATTCATAAGTTTCAATTACAATCTATATGAGGTTATATACCTCCCAAGAGCTCACACCAACACTAAAGCATAACTAACTTGTCAGAATTTGTAAAAAGAATTAAACACAAAAGAAATGCAAAATAAATAGAAAATATCTCTTAACTAACATAATTAACTCCCGCCTCATGTGCTTCTCACGTGCCACATACTTGAAGATATTCTGGTATCAAAAGCTTAAATAAAAGTGTGAAAACTAAAGGAAAGCTTAAAAGAAAAAAAATCAGGAATACTTGGATTGTAAATCACAATTGTCGCTTGGGAGGAATCATCACAACTGCGAGATCTTCTTGGCAATGAACTCTTGACACCAGGAATGTGGGCTCTAAAAATATTTACTACAAAGAATTTCCAAGAGAAATTCCTTCTTTGTAACTTTTCAAAAAATCAAAATTTTTAGAGAATTATTCAATTCCTAAACTCAATAACCAAGTTCTAATTTCAAATTATGGATGTGGGATTCTCTTAACAAACCAAAATACGTTCTAATTTCATCATAACGGGACATTACACTCTTGAAAGTGTATAGTGTCCAAGCTAGATACGCCCGCCTTGTTAAAAACCTTGCCAGGAAAAAAAAACAGTAGATAAAAACATAGCGAAGGTAAAAAGAGTACAGCTCATATTTAACTCCCCTCATGTGAACATATTAGTAAGGGGTGTTTCTAAGTCAACACATACCAATCTTGTGAACTAATTTCTCAAATGTTGTTGTTGGCATTGCCTTCGTGAACAAATCTGCTAGGTTCTCACTTGAGCAAACTTGATGAACATGTACTTCACCCATCTTCTGGAGCTCGTGTATAAAGAAGAACTTTGGTAAGATATGTTTAGTTCTGTCACCTTTCTTAAAATATGTACGGGACATAACACTCTTGAGAGTGTATATTGTCCGAGTTATATACACTTCTTGAACTGCCTCACTAAAAAAACCTTTGCTAGGAAAAAAACCCAGTGAAAAAAACCATAGCGAAGGAAAAAGAGTACAGTGCATAATTAACTCCCTTCAGGGGCGCACATTAATCAAGGATGTCTCGGAGTTGGCAAATGCCAATCTTATGCCAATTTCTTGAAAATTTGTTGTAGATAATGTTTTCGAGAGTAACTCCGCTAGGCGAATATGTACTTTATCTTTCTTCAAGAATCTTGAGAGTGAAAAGAATTTCTTTGAAGTGCCCTAGCTCTATGAACTCTCTTTTGCTTGAACAATGCAGACTTATCTTCATATGTTACTATCGGATTCAACCTGATCGTTGGAAGCCTAAAATATGTTGGATCAAGGGCCTTGATATCACCCATTCTCTACTTGCTCATAAAGC
Source organism: Simmondsia chinensis (assembly GCA_018398585.1). NCBI lineage: Eukaryota > Viridiplantae > Streptophyta > Magnoliopsida > Caryophyllales > Simmondsiaceae > Simmondsia > Simmondsia chinensis. The sequence continues at coordinate 10,686,457 of JAGTTD010000013.1, forward strand.
GCAAGTGTCTCAATAGCAGCTATAATTGTTAGTAGATTGCCAAAATATAGCAATATAGCTATATAATAAAATACCATATACTTGTCACTTACCTTGTGTAGTTCAAATAAATAACCAGTACTTGCATACAAAATCAACGGCAAGTTTAACATAACATTATAATGCATGTTGACTGATCCATCAAGATAAATATTTAATCACATATCACATCATACTGACAAGTTGACCAAAGAGGCCATATACCTGGTTGTGTGACAACTGTATCAATGCGTCCTTTAAACCAAGGTATGGTATGGTTAAAAATTTATTCGTTATCTCATTGAGGACTAAAAAATGTCTTTATATTTACCGAGGAATTAAACAAAATTGAGGCACTAAACAATATAATGAAACACTTAAGTGTCGTACTGGTATGAGTTGACCAATAAAGTAATACTCTATCATATTAGTGCTTGATCTATAGGTCAAGACAAAATCTTCCCTTTTCCGAGATCCTCAATCTCGAGTTCTTAGTTTAGGTTTATAACAGCTTCTTTAAACTCTTCAAGAGTGATGATGATATTAACATATCTCTCTTTTAGTAGATATGTACTGCGGTTTTGAACTATATGCTTCTGCCATATTTGGTCCTTTAGGGACTTTCATATAAATATCACCGTAAGTAATAAATACAAACAGGCTATTATTACATCCATAAGACGCACATAGAGACCACCAGATTAATTGCATCCATTTCTTACATATGTATTTCCCATCTATTTCTGGTCTCTATAATAAGCCTTGTGTTAGGTTTATGCGTCAAATTCATATATTTAAGTGGAGAAGTGCAGGGAGTACCTCGATCGATCTGGAAACTTACGTAGAAGACCCCGTGTCCAGAGGGTCCACTGATCGATCGGGACCCCTTCGATCGATCAGGAGTCTGTTTTTACATGGGGCTATAAATACAGCCCTAGGTTTCATTTGTTAGGTATCCAATTCAAAGATGAGCACCGCTATCATCAGAGAGAGAGAGAGAGAGAAGTGATTGTAATTCTTCTATTCTCAAATCAATAAAAGTCTCCATCTCTGCCTGTGATTTTCTCCCATCTCGATTGAAGAGGGGTTTCCACGTAAATCATTGTATTATTATTTTTTTTTCTCTTTTATCCGTATTATTTTTCGTTTGTCATAGTATTTGATTCGAATTAAGTACTTGGGATTCCACATTTCCTCACAAATTGGTATAAGAGCCCTTATTGTTCGTTTTGGTACTATGAAGTCAGCGATTAGATCTGAAGTACAGAAGTTTGGTGGTCAAGGGAGTTTAAGTTTGTGGTAAGTCCATGTTAAAGTTCTCCTGGCACAGAATGGCTTGAAGAAAGCACTGGATGGAAAAGAGAAGAAGCCGGAGAGTTTATTTAAAGCACAATGGGAGGAGTTAGATGAGAAGGCACTTACAGCTATTCAGATGGGTCTTATAGACGATGTTCTGACAGAAGTCTTGGAGGTGAAAACTCCTAAGGAGTTGTGGGAGAAGCTACAGGAGATGTTCTGCTTCAAATCGGCCTCCAATAAACTCGCAGTCAAGTGTCGGTTATTCACGTTTCGTATATCGGAAGGTACATGTCTTAAGAATCATCTTAGCGAATTTAATTCTATAATTCAAGAATTGAAGGAATTGGTTGATACCCCTAAGGACGAGGATTAGGCCATGTTGTTATTGAGTTCACTCTAAAATTCTTATAAAGGCTTTGAAGAAAGCATGATATATGGTGGTAGGCCAACTATCACTGTTGATGAGGTTAAAAGAAACCTAGTAAGTAAAGAGAGAGTTGATAGAGAACTGTCTGACTCTGCAAATAATCCTGGTAATGGGTTGTTTATGAGAGGTAAGACTGAGACTAGAGCGTCTGATGGTGGAAAGAAATCTAGGTCTAAATCTAGACATAAGAACCTGTCATGTAACTTCTGCCACAAAAAGGGGCACATAAAGAAAAAACTGTTATAAACTTAAGAATAAGCAAAAAGAAGATAACAGGAATGACCATAATAGAGGTGATAAGTCCGCTGAGGCTAGTGTAGTTGAAGATGAGGGAGATGCTAATGTCCTACTAGTAACCGAGTCACAGACCAGGTCCAGAGATAAGTGGATTATGGATTCGGGTTGTTCTTACCATGTTTATCCTAACAATGACTGGTTCACCACTTATAAGTCAATTCAGGGCAGAGTAGTCTTGATGGGCAACGATGCCTCGTGCAAGATGATGGTTATTGGAACAGTTCGTGTGAAGATGCTTGATGCTACTATCAGGACACTTAGCGACTTGAGACATGGTCTAGACTTGAAAAAGAACTGTATCTCTTTAGGTACCCTTGAGTCCAGTGAATACAGGTACACAGTTGAAGGGTCAGTAAAGGTGCATTGATTGTGATGAAGGGTAGAAGGGTAGGAACCTTGTAAAAGCTTGTAGGTTCTACCGTGACAGGGATAGTAGTTGTTTCCACATCGTCTATGATAGATACGGAGATCAGTAAGATGTGGCACATGAGATTGGGCCATATGAGTGATAAAAGGCTGTCAGAGTTGAGTAAGAAGGGTCTGTTATGTGGCCAGTCAACTGGACTGATGGATTTCTGTGAGCACTGTGTGTATGGGAAGCAGAAGAGTGGCAACTTCAAGCAAGCAGTGCAACAGACTAAAGGAACGTTGGACTATATACATTCAGATTTGTGGGAACCGTCCAGAGTTGCTTCCAAAGGCGGTTCCAGTTATTTACTAACGTTCATTGAAGATTTTTCAAGAAACGTTTGGGTCTATTTTCTTAAGCAGAAAAATGAAGTTTATGAAGTCTTCAAGAAGTGGAAGACACTGCTTGAAAAACAGACAGGGAAGCATATAAAGAGGTTGAGGATTGATAATAGTCTTGAATTTGTTGAGGGTGATTTCCTCAAATTCTGTGAGAACCATGGCATTGTCAGACATAGGACTTGTACAGGTCAACCTCAACAGAACGGAGTGGCAGAAAGATTGAATAGGACGTTACTAGAGAAGGCTCAGTGTATGCTTTCAAATGCAGGATTAGGGAGAGAATGATGGGCAGAGGCAGTTAACATGGCTTCTTATTTAGTGAATGAATTTCCTCATTCATCGCTTCAATTGAAGATTCTAGAAGAGGTATGGTCTGGTTCTCCTGCTGATTATTCTCATTTGAAAATATTTGGTTGTCATGCTTATGCTTATGCTTATGTTAATGATGGAAAGGTAGAGCCTAGGGCCAAGAAGTGTATCTTTCTTGGCTATACGTCAGGTGTGAAGGGATATTGTTTATGGGATCCAAAATCTCATAAATTTCTGACTAGTAGAGATGTTACTTTTGATGAATATGTTCTACTACATCTGCCACACACACCCTCCTTAGTTCGTGAATCAGTTTAGACGTAGAAGCCTGATGAAAGTCAGATACAGTCAGAAAGTTCAGATCAGCTGCAGGTAGTTTCGTTTGAAAGTATGCAGGCACCTCCAGTTTAGGTTTCTGATGAGAATGAAGAAACAGAAATAGGTCAGCAAGTCGAGCAGCATACAATTGTAGGTGGTAGGCAAAAGAGGCAGATTAGGCCGCCACAGAAATATGGGTATGAGGAGATGATAGCCTATGCCCTTACTACAGTTGAGACAGTGGAAGATTCTGAACCGTCTTCATATTCAAAAGCTGTATCGAGATCTGACTTAGAAAAGTGGCTTATGGCCATGAACGAAGAGATGGAATCACTTCGGAAGAACCAGACTTGGCAGCTAGTCAAGCCTCAAACAGGAAAAACAGTAATTAGATGCAAATGGGTCTTCAAGTTAAAAGCGCATTCATGGAGTGGAAGATGCAAGGTACAAGGCTCGGTTAGTAGCTAAAGGCTACAGTCAGGTACATGATTTTCATGATATTTTCTCACCTATTGTTAGACATTGTTCCATATGAGAGATACTTGCTTTAGTAGCTATGCATGATTTAGAGCTTGGGCAGTTAGATGTGAAAACTGCATTTTTGCATGGTGAGCTAGAGGAGAGTATTTACATGCATTAGCCTGAGGGCTTCATTGTTGAGGTAGAAGAAGACCATGTTTATTCATTGAAAAGATCTTTGTATGGTTTGAGGCAGTCACCTAGACAGTGGTACAAGAGGTTTGATCAATTTATGACTAGCCATGGGTTCTTCAGAAACAAATATGACAGTTTTGTGTATTTCAGAAAGACAGAATTAGATTCTTTTGTTCATCTTCTATTATACGTTGATGATATGTTAATTGCAGCTAAGGACATGACAGATATTGATGATTTGAAAGCAATGTTGAAAAGCGAGTTCGAGATGAAGGACTTAGAAGCAGCTAAAAAGATTCTTGGCTTAGAAATCAATAGGGACCGAAAAGCATGAAAGTTGTACTTGTCTTAGGAGAAGTACATTGAGAAGGTTCTGGACCGATTTCACATGAAGGATGCTAAACCTATTAGCACTTCCTTAGCAGCTCACTTCAGGCTTTCAGCATTGAATTCACCTCTGACTGAGGAGAATGTTAGGTACATGTCTTAGGTCCCTTATTCTCGTGCTGTGGGTAGTATTATGTATGCTATGGTATGTACTCGTCCAGATACTGCTAATGCTATGAGCAAAGTGAGTAGATACATGGCGAATCCAGAAAAGGAGCATTGGCATGCTGTTAGATGGATTCTCAGGTACTTACGTGGGACTTCTGATGTTTGTTTGGAATTTGGGAAGAGTAAATGCTGTTTAGTAGGGTATGTTGACTCAGGCTATGATGGAGACCTCGATAAGAGGAAATCTACTTCGGGTTAAGTGTTTTGTTTGGGAGACAACGCTATCAGTTGGAGAGCATGTCTACAATCAGTTACTGCGCAGTCGACTACTGAGGCCGAGTATATAGCAGTTATAGAAGCGTTTAAAGAAGCCGTTTGCTTGAGAGGTTTGATTAGTGAGATCAGTGTTGATTAGGGTACTGTTGGGGTTTACTTTGATAGCCAGTCAGCAATTCACCTAGCTAAAGATCAGATGACGCATCATGACAGAATGAAGCACATTGATGTCAAGCATCATTTTATTTGACATCTAATAGATGAGTGGAAGGTGGGGTTGAAGAAGATTGGTACTGAAGATAATCCATCATACCTGTTCACTAAAGTTATTCTCGATAGGAAATTCGAGCATTGCTCGAACTTTGTTGGGCCCTCAATTTTAGTTTGTTAACCCTGGCGTGGGGGTGTTTTTGAAGGTGGAGATATTTTATTTCGGTGATTGAATTTGAGTCAAGGTGGAGATTTGTTAGGCTTATGCCTTAAATTCTTATATTTAAGTAGAGGCGTGCAAGGAGTACCCCGATCGACCGGGAGCAGAGGCCGATCGATCTGGAGACTAACATAGAAGATCCCGCGTCCAGAGGGTCCACTGATCGATCGGGGTCCCGATCGATCAGGAGTCTGTTTTAACACGGGGCTATAAATACAGCCCTAGGTTTCACGTGTTAGGTATCTAATTCAAAGAGTGAGCGCCACCGACATCATAGAGAGAGAGAGAGAGAGAGAGAGAGAGAGAGAGAGAGAGAAGTGATTGTAATTCTTCTATTCTCAAATCAATAAAAGTCTCCATCTCCGGCCATGGTTTTCTCCCCTCTCGATTGAAGAGGGGTTTCCACGTAAATCATTGTGTTATTATTTTTCGTTCATTTTTATCCATATTACATCTCGTTTGTCGTAGTATTTGATGCGAATTAAGTACTTGGGATTCCACATTTCCTCACACCTTGGGCTACAAATTCTGCATTTCACCACCTCAATATTTTTGCACCAATATTCATATGTAGCCTACAAGTTTTCTTCTTTATGCATTTGAACTTGAGGTCCAAAAATTACACATGGCTAATTCAGCTTGAATTGCGCCTTTCTATTTTAGGCAATCATTTCTTTGTTGGTATTCTTGAACAAACACTAGTTCAAGATTTTCAATTTCTTTGATTAGGGAGTAGCTACTATATATACAAACGTCTGATCAATTTTTATTTCGGTTCCGCCATATCTCATAATTCATATAAATCTCTTTATCATCATAATTTCAATAGTTTGACTATTTTGGTAGTCTCAGGTAGCTTCAGATACTGATAATCTTAAGAAATTTCATATTATTATCCCTGGCGAGTTTTTCTCCTCAAGAGCTTCATAATAGAGGGATCAATCTTTTCTATTGCTCCTTTTTTCATATTCAAATCTTGGAATCGATACATCTACCACGCTTTTGGCGTGCAATGGATGCATTTGTCAATATATCAGAATATCGCTCGATTGGGATATTAATTCGAGCAAGAGCATCTATAGTGGGGACATATTATTTGGTCACCCTCTTTCCATTAGTGAATACATTTGTGAATTGGCTTGTAATAATTTATAAGTGAGCAATTTTTTGAACTTCTGGTTCAAAGATGCATTCTACATAAATTCTCATTTTTCAACTTTCGATTTTCTCCCCCTGATTCTAGAAACCTTATTTTGTCAAGTTGAAGATCAGCAAACTATGCTGTAAAATATTTTCAATTAATATCTCTAGATATTTTATTCTTAACGGGAATTCAAACCCGATATAAATTACAAGTCCCCTTATTTAGATCCATCTTTTCTCATTGAAGTGGAATAATTGGGACATACAATATATAACCATAATTTATAGATGGGATATATATCTGGATCTTATCAAAGACAAGTTATACTAGGGAGATCCATGATTAGTGCTGCAACATGTGTCATAACATGTATCTATGTAAAAGTTGGCAATAATAGTAACGGCCTAGCTATTCTCTGCAGGTGTTTAATTAGAAAATCTGCAAGACTATTATATGTCTGTACGTGGGCTATGTGGCAATTCATCCCATACAATAATCATTAAATTCTCCTTCATTTTCATATAATATAATCCACGACTTGAACTCATAGTCGGATCATTTATGCAAGGAGTTTCACAAATGCCACATCACATGTGTATTATCCAGACTTATGGAACCAATAGGTAGAGGCCTCTGTTAATACCATACCAAATTGATCCATGTGATAAAATAATTTGCCTACATATGTCCCATTTAGTATTCTTCCAGATACATGGGACTCAAACTCAATTTCAATTGAGTATGACATAGTAATCACTTTTGTCTTTAGCAGCACAGGCAGCATATGAAATCTCATCATGAGAAAGAATCTTCAGGTTCTTTAATGAGTGCCCATGAGAACTTTCAATAATTTTTTTCATCATCGTTGCACCTGAATGGCCCAAACGGTTATGCCACAGAGTAAACATTTTGCAATCAGTTAACTTCTGGTTAGCCACTGTATTTGATTCAATTGAGTTTATGTAAGTATAATATAACCCATAAGAAAGTGCTGATAAATTTTCCATTATTTTCTTTCTTCCTAAAGTAAGCGCAGTGATATAAAGATATTCTTTATCGCCTTCATTTATTGTCTCAATATGATAACCATTGCAACGAATATCTCAAAAACTGATCAAGTTTCTCTGTAATTTGTTGGAAAACAGAGCATCGCTTATGTTTAGTTTCATCCCTTCAGGGAACATAACATGTGCTCTTCCAGAGCCTTCAACCAAATTTAAAACACTCGATATAAGAATCTTCTAGTTCTTTAATGGGTGCGAGAATTTCAACAATTCTCTTAACCATATTTATACTCGGATGACTCAAATAGTTATGTCATAAAATAAAAGCCTTTTAGGTCTGTTAACTTCTGGAGCCTTTAATAAAGTATCAAATAGATTGGCTGAGAAATATAGCCATATGAATAACTGATAATAAGTAGGAGGCATAGCCGACCATATGAATAACAAATAGTAAGTAAGCGGCATAGCCTGCCATATAAATAATGAATGAGTAATAAAAAGTAAGCGGTTTAACTAGCCATGAATATGCAAAATAAAAAATACAGAAAAACTAAAGTTTTTCTCTTTCATTCATCTCTCCGTCAATGGACTTCTTAAATTTTGGTCCACTCAGGGTAACATAATGCCAGTTATTATAACCGGGACTATAACTTCGTCCACGGCCTTGACCACGTCCACGTTTACGACCACTTTTACAACCTCGACCACGTCCATGATGGTTGTATGTCGAAGCATTCACTTCAGGGAATGGTTCGAATCTAGTTGGTCGTGTCTGATGATTTTTCATCAACAATTCATTGCTTTGTTCAACAACGAGTAGAAATGATATTAACTCTGAGTAATTTTAAATCCTCATTCTCAATATTGCTACTGCAGGAGCATATTTGAGATATGACAAGTAGAGAATGTTTTCTCTAACATATCCTCCTTAATAATATTTTCACCGCATAATTGCAGTCAACAGGTATTACTAAACACTGCAGAGTTATACTCGCTGACGGTTTTAAAATCCTGCAATCACAGGTAAATCCATTCATATCGAGCTTTAAGGGGAATCATAGACATTTCATGACCAAACCTTTCCATTAAATTTAGCCAAAGAACATACAAGTCCTTTATAGTAATATACTCAGCTTTCAATCCTTCGGGAATATGATGCCTGAGAAATAAAATTGCTTTAACGCTATAGTACAGGGATGCTCTATTACCTCTTTTTTAATTGTTTGAGATTCACAGTATCGAGGTGGATCTAGGGTCTAAGGCAAATAATTTTTGTCAGTAATATCAAAAACAATAAACTCAAGATTAGTAAAATTATAAATCACAAAGATTAAGGAATTAAAACTTACCTCGAGTATAGAACAATCATCAGCTGGCTAGAGACTCGTGCTAATAACGTGTTTTAAAACTATATAGATATTATACTTCTACAGAAAGAGAATAAAAAAACAAACTCAAATACGCTTGAAGAAAATAACAAGTATTTTGTATAAAAACTAGATAATAGGAAAATAATCCTCTCAATATTATAGTATTAAATTCATTCTGATTCTCGCTTTCAAATTCAATTTCCCCTACAACTCTTCACTACATGCCTATTTATAATATAAATGAGGCGGTAAGAATACTTAACCGCGAAGAAAACGGGTATATATATATATATATTTATGTATACAAAAGTCTTTTACATAATTTCTAATTTTCTAGGATATTTAATAATATCCAAACTCAAACCTAAAATTGTACCCGAAAAATATCCAATATTTACAATTAATATGAAAATACGATAATTGGGTTTTTTAGGATACCAATTCCAACATTACCATATCCAAAGCACAATGAAGAAGCAAGTCTTGGTAAGAACCTGAATTGCTGCAAATATCACCAAGTAATTGGTCATCCAATTGAAAAAGTGCTTAGCACTAAAAGTGTGTAACATAAAACCTTTTAGCGAAGGGAAAGTTTTGTTTGATTCAAATGATATAGTCAAACTCAACTGTACTTCAACTGTGTTCAGGTTATTTATTGACTCAACATCGTCATCATCACCAATGTTGCAACCATGCTTCCCTACCTCCCTTAAAAGGTGGCTTCAAGTTATCCATTAGTAAGCCTGCATTCCATGGTTATCTAACTACATAAAAGGAGGTTAATGTTTTGAATAAGCAAAGGAAGTCTAATAAACAACACTAACTCACTCAGCCTTGATTGGCAGGGGAGCTAGATAGAGGCAAGACTTGTATTTCAAAAAAAGAAATCACGAAGAAGTAAGAGGACACAAAACAAGATGCTACTCCCATCAAATTATCAAAACAAGGGCATGTACTCCTGTCACTCGATGGAGTTCTCCTAAAAGAACACTTTAAGGCCATGGAACTATTTCCTTCAACCCTTTACTTTCAGCCAAAAGAAAGGTGAATTGAAAGTTAAACTGACTGAATCTAGGTCTCAAGAAAAAGGCTGGTAGAAGTTGCAAACATCAGAGACAATGAAATTTTCAACCAACAAGCCAGTAAAATATGAAACCAACCTAGTTGGTGAGAGCTCTAACTCATCAGCTAGCAGAAGTTTTAAATCAACTAGCTGACCGAAGTTCTAACCAATCAAGGTGAAAAAATTTTCAACCCATCAAACCATGCGAATTCCAACAACAAGGCAGTGAAATTTCCAATCATCCAATCATTGGAAGCTTCAACATACAAGTAAGCAAAATTTTCTACCAAACCAAGTTGGTGGAGCACCATCGAACCATCTAAGTCATTGGAAGTTCCAACTAGCAGGCCAGTGAAGTCTCCAAACAACCAAGTTGGTGGACGCTACATCCAACCAATCAACGAAAGTTTAACTAGTTGAGTTGGTGGTATTGCAGCCAACTAGAAAACAAAAGTTCCAATCAACAAGTTAGCGATATTTCCCACCAGCAAGCTGGTCAAGGCTCATACAACCCAGTCCTTGCCAACTTAGTCTGCAGAAGCTCAACCTAGCTGTTTATATCTAAGTCATTGAAAATTTTATCATCTTTATATATTTAATACGCCCCTCGAAAAGGAAGTAATTTAAATGAAAGTCAACATTTGACTAAGTTCAAGTCACTAAAAGTCAAATTTTTGACTGAATTCAGGTCATCTCAAATAATCTCAAACCTGAAATGACTGCCAAATACAAGTCCAAATATCTCTCAAGTTGAACCATAAAGGACTCTTAAGTTAGACCAAGCCCAAACGACATCCAAGTCCAAATCTGAATGTTCCCAAGTGAAAAATAAAATGACTCTCAAGTCAAAGCCCAAGCCTAAAATAACTCTCAATTCAAAGTCCAAGTCCGAATGACTCTCAAATTGAATCAAGCCCAAATAACTCATAAGTCGAAACTAAAGCCAAAATGGCTTACAAGTCAAACCCAAGCCAAATGACTCCCAAGTCAAATCAAGCCCAAAATGACTTTAAAATTGAACCTTAAACCCCAATGAATTCCAAGTCGAATATACAACCAAACGACTTCTATGTTAAAGGTCAAAATTTAAGCTTGTAAAACCTTAGGTTCAAAGTAAACTTGAGCCCATGAAGTCTTAAAGCTAATTGGGCTTATTGTTACAAAGTTAAGCCCATGTCCCAAAGTAAGAGCTCTCTCTAGAAATAGAGAAGTCCTTAGAGGATCTTGGAAAACAAAGGAGCGAAAGACTCTCCCGGAGAAATAGAGGAGAGCTACTTGTACTCTTCTTTCCGAAGCCTCTAAATTCAAATGAAATAGAGGCTAAGCTTCATGTCCCTTCTACCTTTGAAGTCAAAACTCAAGTTATCTTTCAAGATGGAGATCAAGCCATAAACTCTCTGCTTTCAAAGAAAATTACTTGATTGAGATCAAGTCTCATTCCCTCTTTCAAGTTTCTAAGTTCAAGACATCAACAAAGGACTCATCAAGTTTCCAGGAGATTGATTCAGAGAATTTTCACATATCTGTATATAAATACAAAAATTGTACCCCTATTTTGCTAAAGAAATACAAATTTTATCGTTGTGCAACATTTATTTCTTTCATTTATTTGCTCTGGAAATTTTTTGCTGTACAAAATTTTTTCGTATCGATCCGCTATTTATCACCTGCGGGCGATAATTAAGAGTAATTTATTAGCCTTCAACAGGTCTTAATAACAATTTTTCCAAGGTTAAAGTAGAATCACTATTCAATACGATGTCATCTTCCAACGTTACATTAAAAAAAGAGAGGAAAAAATCTTTTTTCTTTCTAATTGTTCTAAGCTTTATTTATTTATTTTTTTTTCAATTTGAGATAAATAATTACTAGTCTTCCCCCAATACGATGCATAGTTGGTGTTTACATTTTAAATAATTTTAGTTTACTTATTGTCATTGTTTGAAATTAAAATTATATCATTAGTCTAATTAAAATTGAAGATGATATCATTACATGAATGAATTTACGCAAGTGTTTTGATAAAATGTAAGGTACTATATTCACTCATTTACATGTATACGAAATAAGGGCTATTTTTTATTTTATTGTCTAGGGCATATAAACTTTTCACTAAACTGTGTTCCATTTTCATTATTGGACTCATTTGATATTTTTATATCTATCTCTCTAAACTATTTTCAAAGTGGAAGTTTATTTGCTTAAGTATAAAAAAAGAACATTCAGATACCTTGACACACACACACACACACACACACACACACACACACACACACACACACACACACACACACACATATATATATATATAGTACAATTCCTATGAGAGGGATGAATCTTGACCGTTAATGATAATGGACGGCCAAAATTGACCTTTTATTTTTGTTGGACCCTAAAAAAAATTAATTTTCTCCCCACTCCCTTCCCTCCTCCTCTAACCCTTCCTTTCTCTCTCTGTCTGAAAGAATGAGGAGATGAAATAATGAGGAGCACACCAAAATGAGGAGGCCCTCTCTCATATTTATAATAATATAATTTCTTACAATATATAGAAACATTTACATATTTAACCTATACAATATATACTTTCCATAATATAATATATTCTAATAATGCAATATTTTCATAATATATTATATTCTAACATTATTCTACCACTTCCCCTCAACCGAAGCAGGAGGTAACCGAATGTGAAGGTTGGACTTGAAAAGCAGAAAAAGATGTTGCGGAAGACTCTTTATGAAGATATCTGCAATTTGTTGAGACGAAGGTACATGAAGAACTCGAACAAGACCCATTTGAACACATTCTCTTACGAAATGGATGTCGATCTCGATATGCTTTGTACGAACATACTGAACAGGATTTGTAGACAAGTACATGGCAGAGACATTGTCACAATAGACCAAAGTAACTTGAGGAAGAAGAAGACTGAGCTCACTAAGGAGAGAATGAAGCCAGGAACATTCGGAGACGGCAGTGGCAACGGCACGATATTCAACCTCGGAACTGGAACGGGAGAGTGTGGGCTGTCGTTTGGAGGATCAGGGGACAATGTTGCCCTCGAGAAAAACACAGAATCCAAAAGTACAACGGTGAGTATCAAGGCAACCAGCCCAATCAACATCGGAGTATGCCACGAGTTGGTCCAAACGAGTAGGGGAGATAGTCAGACCATGATCAATTGTGCCCTTGATATATCGAAGGATGCGTTTAACAGCCATCCAGTGGGATGAGCTTGGAGCATGCATAAATAGACACACCTGTTGCACTGCATAAGAAATGTCAGGACGAGTAAAGGTGAGATATTGAAGGGCACCAACAATGGACCTATAGAAGGTGAGATCGGTCATAAGCTCGTCGTCTTCTAAAGAAAGCTTGGACTTGGAATCTGTAGGTGTAGCAACAGGCTTGTAGGAGAGCATGTCGGTTCGGTCTAGAAGATCATGTGCATATTTAGATTGAGACAAGACTAACCCTAAAGAGGGGTGAGATACCGAGATGCCGAGAAAGTAATTAAGGCGCCCCAAGTCGGTCATATCAAACTCAGAGTGAAGAGAGTGAAGTAGATCATGAAGTACTGCATGAGAAGAGGCCGTGAGAACGATATCATCAACATAGACCAATAATATAGTCATATCATGTCCACGATGTAAGACAAATAAAGAAGAATTTGACTTACAGCTTCGAAAACCCAACCGTTGTAAAAAGGTAGCAAAACGAGTGTAACAGGCAAGAGGTGCCTGTTTGAGACTATAAAGAGACTTGTTAAGCTTACATACATGATCAGGATACTGAGAGCTGTTGAAACCCGTAGTTGCTTCATATAGACCTCTTCATTAAGTGTTCCATTAAGAAAAGCATTTTTGACACCAAGCTGATGAATGGTCCAGTGTCGAGAAGTAGCAATAGTCAAAACAGTACGAACAGTAGCAGGTTTAACAACAAGACTGAAAGTTTCACCATAGTCGTTGCCATAACGCTGTGTAAATCCCTGAGCAATTAACCGAGCTTTGTACCGTTCAACTTGACCTGTAGATATCTGTTTAATACGAAAAATCCACTTGGAGCCAAAAATGTTACCATGAGGGAGCGGAGAAACAAGATCCCATGTCTTATTACGAATAAGAGCATTAAATTCGTCGAGCATAGCACACTTCCAGTTCTCATCAGTAAGGGCCTGCTTATAAGAAAAAGGTACCTTGGGCAAAGTACTATGAGCAATCATAGAAGGTTTAAGAAGAGGTTTTATAATATCAGCACGAGCACGAGTCACCATGGGATGAATAGAGGAAGTAGGGAGAGCCGAACCTGGCGTGGGCGAATGTGCAACCATGTTTAGTGGCATGGTTGGAGGGGCTGCAGGCGCAGCCGGTAGTACAGGAGCCGCGGGGGGGGCGGTGCGGCAGCTGCAGTGGGTGGCGCCGCAGGAGGCGGCGGCAGCGGTGGTTGGAGGCCCGCGAACAGTGAAGACGTGAGCGGAGGAGAAAAGACTTGATGAAGCCGGGTGATTATACCTTGAGAGAAAGTGCAAAATCGTGCAAATGAAAAATCTGCTTCATCAAAAATGACATGCCTCTAAATAATGACTTTATTAGTAGAAGGATCCAAACATTTATAACTTTTGTGATTCTGTGAGTAGCCCAAGAAAACAAATAAGGTAGAGCGTGAAGCACGCTTATGAGACGTGGTGGCACTCAGATTCGGATAGCAGGCACTACCAAAAACCCGAAGATGATCGTAATTAGCTTGCTTCTTGTACAAACGTTGAAAGGGGATCTTTTTCTTAATAGAAGTAGACGATAGAAGGTTGATAATATGAGCTGCAATAGAAACTGCTTCAACCTAAAATTTCAAAGGCAGGCATGCTTGAAACAAGAGGGACTTACCAATAGTACGATGCATGCGTTCAGCTTTCCCATTCTGTTGGGAGGTGTTAGGGCAGGAAACCCTACTGAGAATGCCCCTTTACAGAAAAAGACTATTAAAGTCACGGTTGATATATTCAGTGCCATTATCACATTGAAAATGTTTGATTTCCACACAAAATTGATTCAACACAAGGTACGAAACTGAACAAACAGGTAAAAAACCTCAGATTTGGCACGCATAGGATAAATCTACACAAAATAAGAATAATCATCCAATAATAGCAAATAATACTTAAAACCACTGAAACTGATAATAGATGATGTCCATACATTAGAATGAACAATATCGAAAGGACGTGTAGTACTAGTGACAGACTTTTGAAAAGGTAAACGACTATACTTACCGAGTTGGCAAGCATGACAAACTAGACTCAGGAGAACTCGAACAAGAAATAAATTTTTGTTTGACTAAAGTGGACAAGACTGGCTCCTTGGGATGGCCAAGTTGACGATGCCAGAGAGATTGTGTGTTTTTAGAAGCAACTAGGGAAACATGTGCGGAGGATGCTACGGGCTGCCTGGGTTGACCAAGTCGATTGACTGCGTTTGGTTTGGGAACAGCGAAAAGAGGCCCTGAGCTAGCACAACGAATAATGAGGGACATTGTTTTAGCATTTTTAATGGAGAAACAACCGGAGTCAAATTCTAAAAGGTAACAATTATCTTTATAGAATTGATGAACATAGATTAAATTAGTGGAAAGACCAAGAACATAAAGGACATTATGCAAATTGAAATAACCAACAGGTGTAATAAGAGAACCAGATCCAATCCCAGCAATCGATAAACAAGTGCCATTACCAACTAGTATTTTATCATAACCATGATAAGGACGAACGGACGTTTGCAAACTGGGGTTATTAGTCATATGAGACAATGCACCACTATCCATTATCCAGGGAAAATCAACCATAGGAGTAGAATGAGCAGTTAGAGATTGAAAAAAATGTTTGAGGAGACGCAAACCTTGAATAGAAACTAGAACCAGTGGCATAAGTATAAATTGCGGAATGAAAAAGTGATGGATATGATATATTCTAACCATAAATAGGAGCACCGAAGAAAGGTGACCGGGGTTGTGACCAATTATTAGGGTGAGCATAATCGTCAGCAACCAGCAAATAAAGACAGTGCAAATCAAATTAAACACCACGAATAAAATACCGTTTCAAGGCTAGGGTTTCGGCGCCTAGGGTTAGCCTATATATATATATATATTGAAAGAATGAGTTGGGGAGGCTAGGGTTTGCCTTTAAGAGAGGGCTCGGGAGAGCTCTGAAACCACGAAAGAATGAGGAGATGAAATAATGAGGAGCACACCAAAATGAGGAAGCCCTCTCTCATATTTATAATAATATAATCTCTTACAATATAGAAATATTTACATATTTAACCTATACAATATATACTTTTCATAATATAATATATTCTAACAATATAATCTTTCCATAATATATTATATTCTAACATTATTCTAACACTGTCTCATCGCTGTCACCCGCCGCTGCCGCCGCCTCCCCTCCCGGCCCGCCCGCCATCCCTCATTTTTGTCTCTCTTCCAATGCCTCTTTCTCCGTCCCCCATATCCCTTCACCCCCAGCCACTCGCTGCTGCCCATCTGTCACCTCTCAATTTTCTCTCTTTCAATTCGCTCTTCTCTCTCTTTCAATACCCTCTTCTCTCTCCCCTATATCCCTTTACCCCGCCACCCTCCGCGGCCATTGAAGAAAGGCCATTGAACAATGATATTTTTCCTTTTTTTCGATGGAGCCTTGAGAATTTAGCATTTTAGGAGGAAATACTTGTGGTGAATTGGGGACATTGGCAATAGTCTATAAAATAGATTTAATATTTATATTTTAATCTTAAATAACCCTGTAAACTAATCGTACATATTATTTAACAAAGATTGTATATAAAATATTCTTCAAAAGTATAAATTGTGAATTTAAGTTGTAATAGTTGACATATATAAATGTTTTTTTTATTTGGCCAAATACAGTAATTTTTTGTCTCTAACTATCACAACTTTTAAGGAAAATTATTTTAAAGAAAAACCTCAAATGAAATTTAACTTGTGAAATTATTATACATCCATAGCTGCAACTAATTCACATCGGCAGTTCAAAAAAAATAATAAATAATTCACATCTTAAATTTTGTGTATAAAAATAAAAGTTTAATAAAAGAGCTATTATATATTTATCTTAAATAGTATAATATAAGCAAACACACGTAAGAATTTAGAAATGGAATACAAATTCTAATTTTGAAAGAATTTTTATTCCCACACGATTATAATTTAACAACTAATGTTATCCCGTGCGATATACGGACAATGTTTAGATTAAATTAGCTCACCAACATTATAAGCATTAATTGATTTTATAATTATTAAAATATTTATAAAAAATTTTAAATAAATTTGCATGTTACATTAAAATCTTCAACATTTTATTTTAGAAAAACAATACTAAATTATATTTTAACATATATGATTTTTTATTTTTTTCATTTAGATATAAAATTCTATTCACAAAAAATATTGCGTTACATGTAAAACATTTTTTGAATAAAAAAAAAAAATCAATACTCAACATATTGTACATATGAAGTAGTTTATTTAACCAGCACAAAGATTCCAAAATTTTAATAATAACATTTTTAAGATGTTAAAAAATAATAAGAAAAATAGCTAATATAGCATGGTCAACGAGATGAATTATTTTACTACCTACCTTTTCAAGTTTACATTCACTATTCAAATTTATAAACAAAAATCAACTTTGTGAAGACATTAATTGAAAATTATAGGTTTCATTGTTATTATACATTGGAACTGCACATTGATAAAATTGCAAAAAAAAAAAAAAAAAAATCTAAAATAACAATATTATCTTTATATAGCTAAAATAATATGCACATATTCAATAATAGTGAACTCATAAATACTTTTCTAACAATTACTAATTAATATGCCTTTAACCTACATTTAATATGGGCAAAGGTTAGAAAAAGTCTTTTATGTATCATTACATTTATAGAATTGTATTGGAATTTTGTTTGCACTTTTATTTTTATATATCTGTGTCGTATTGAATTTAATACATGAATACTTATTTCTTATTATTTGATAGCTTCTATGTGAGACTTTAGAATTATAAGATTTGAGGTTTTGGATGGGAAGACCTGGCAATAATATATAGAAAAAAGATACAACACTATACAATTTGCAAATAATATAGTAAAGAACATAGATTTCTTGTTTTTTTTCTTATTGCTTGTTTAGAGGCTTTGGGAATGGGGCACTCGACCGCAATATATAGAATATGTTTATGTTAAAAACTAGTATATTCTTTTTATTTTCTATCGTATATTTTCATAGTTTGTATTTTATTCTTGGCACATTCCTAGGACATAGTATATTTTAGAGCATCTTTTTATATAGTTAATAGGATATTTTGTATAATAAATTGAGTAGTTATTTCCTAGATCTAGAAAAAAATTTTCCTTCTCTTCCCCTAGAGTAACCGGCCATTATGGCCTCTGTCATCAATAGTTAGAATTTATTTTTGTTCTAGGATTCTAGTATGACAATTAGGCTTTTTATTTTCTTGTAATTTTTCTATTTAAGTGGTAGTTTGTAGCTCCTGCTATTCATTCAGAAATAAATAAAAGGAATTTCCTTCCTCCGATTATTCTTGTCTTGATATTGTTTAGTTTGATTAAAATTTTACATTCCATTTGTTCTTGTCCCAATATAGTTTAGCTTGATTGAAATTTTACATGGTATCAGAGCAAATTTCGATCCCACTAATTTTTTGATTTTTGCTCGATTAGTATTTGGCAAAGGGCTCTGCAACTATGGTTTTTGCTCTACATTTTCTGTTTGGATATCGATCCGATATTGTTTGCATTTTGGCACTGCACGTTTTGAGCAGTGGAATGTGAGCAGCAAGACATTGAGCTTTTGTTTGATAATTTTGGTCTTGGTATTGGCGATCTGTAAATTTGCTCGTTGTTTAAGTCTTTCCTTGTTTGATTTATCTCCTTGGTTAAACCATGTCTAATTCTACTTTTAGTCAAGATTCTGTAGTGGTTTCCACAACATGGGGAGCGGTTGATTCTTATTATCCATTTGATATTCATTCCTCATATTACCCGAGGATGAATTTTGTTACAAGTGTCAACTTGACATGTCATGTTGCTCCTACTTCTAGTTGGATTATTGATACCAGTGCCACCAATCACATGGCCTCATCTTTATACCGTTAATAATTCAATTAGGCCCGTTAGATTGCCTAATGGATCAAGTTTGTCGGTAACTCACGTGGAAAATGTTCGAATTTCAGAAAATCTCGTACTTAATGATGTTCTAAACGTGCTTGGTTTTCCTTATAACTTATTGTCCATGAGCAAATTAGCACGCTATGAAAATTGTGCAATAACCTTTCATTATAAATTTTGTTACACATAAATTTCAAAGAAGTTGATTGGAGCGAGTAGGCAAAGAGATGGGCTATACATTTTGGAGGTTTGATCAATGGCATCCTTGTCGTGAGTGGCGCCCTCATCTTTTTCCGTTCAGAGTAATAAAGAGGCCACTTTGTGGTACTATCATTTGGGTCATGTGCTCCTTTCCACACTGTCAATTTTTCCGCATTTGAATGTTAAGAAGATAGATTTTGTTTGTGATTCTTGTCATCATGCCAAGTAGGCACATTTCCCTTTTCCTTTATCTGTTTTAAGGACTAGTGTTTGTTTTGAACTAATACGGGGGGGCCTTATCGAACAATGTCATTAATTGGTGCTCGTTATTTTCTCATGATTGTTGATGATTATAGTCGTTGTACGTGGGTTTATTTAAAATTCCTAAAGACTTTTGTCGAATGGTTAGCATTCAATTTGGTTTTCAGGTGAAGCAAGTGAGGAGTGATAACGGGCAAGAACTCAAATATGACCCCTTATTAGAGTTTTATGCTCAACATGGAATTCTATTTCAAACCTCCTTGACCAGGATACCACAACAAAACGGAGTTATTGAACGCAAGCATAAGCATCTTCTAGAAGTTGGATGTGCGCTTCGGTTCCAAGCCAATTTGCCTAAGAGATTTTGGGGTGAGTGTGTTTTAATGGCTACCTATCTTAATAATTTAACCCCTTTCGTTTTGCTCAAGAATAAAAGTCCTTTTCAAATTGTGATGGGAAAAATACCTACATATGATTATTTGCAGGTGTTTGGGGATCACTATTATAACAACAACAACAACAATTCCAGTGCCACAAGGGCTCCCGCTTGCACAAGGTTTTGGGGGGGGGGGGGGGGGGGGGGGGGGGGGGGTAGGATGTACGCAGCCTTACCCCGTTAGGGTGGGACCCTGACTAGAGGCTGTTTCCGAGGATCCCAACCTGATCTTTGGAATTTGGAATTTGATCTTTGGAATTTAATAGTTATGAAGAGCCTGAAAGAAAGAATGGCATATAAAACGAGCACATAGAGCATGTAAAAAATATGTAAAAAGGGCATGAAAAGCATCGAAATCAATCCAAGTATTTATGCATGTAGGATCTCCCACATGCTACACAGTGCAGACTTATGAAGAAGTAGGGCGTGTAGGGACTAGAGAGCGGAAGAGATCGAGAGAGAGAAGGTATAGAGCCAGGGGAAGAGAGATCGAGGTGAAGAGAGGGAGAGAGAGAGAAGAACGGGCACTGACTGCCCCACTAAACTCGTATCGCGCGTACTCAATGGGCATACAAGTAGATACAAGTGCGCAGAGCTCCTACACTGCTAAATATGTTGCCTTATCCTAAGCTTGCACTAAGCTCTAAAATAGGGCCATCTCCCTATTTAAATTGGGGTCGGCAAGGTCCCGCCAAAATGTCAATAACTAATTTCTATTTTTATTTTTATTTTTATTTGTATTTAGCCGGCCTCTCCCACTCTTCCCGACTACAAAATGAGGTTGTTCACATCCTTCTTCGGGACAGCAGTGAGTTCTATAATCAACTCTTCTTTGGCCGGGCTCTTCCTCTCTTCCCACCCCCATTGGAGCACTGAGCCGCCTAACAGCGCCAATATCTGTGACGTTGCACCAAGCAAACGGACACTCACTTGTTCTACAAGTGATGGGTGCTCCTATACCATTATAGCGGGTGCACCAATACTAATCCTCCACTGGGCTCTATCTAGCGCTATCTCTTCGTTTAGGTTAAGATATGCGAGACCCTATCGAATCGTCTCCATCCAGCTCCTTTTTGGCCACCCTCTCCCTCTTTTCCCAACTGCAATATGAAGTTGTTCGCATCTCCTGACAGGGGCATCAGTGGGTCTCCTCCTAACATGCCCAAACCACCGGAGACGTTGCTCCTTCAACTTATCCTCTATCGGTGCAATGCCTAATTTACTTCTCATAACTTCATTTCTGATCCCGTCTTTTCTTGTGTGTCCACACATCTATCTTAGCATCCTCATCTCCACCACCTTCAACTTCTACGTGTGTTGGCACTTAAGTGGCCAGCACTCTGCCCTATAGGTCATAGTCGGCCTCACCGCTGTCTTGTAGTATTTGCCCTTTAACTTTACCAGGAACTTCCTATCGCACAGTACCGCAGGGGCCATCCTCCATTTATGCCACCCCACTCTAATCCTATTGTTGACATCTGCATCCACCTCCCCATCTTGTTGCACCATGGATCCCAAGTATTTAAAACATACTTTTTGTGGTATGCACTCTGTTCCAATCTTGACGCCTTTTGTGCTTGGCTTAGTAGACATGCAGAACTTGAGTTCCATATACTCGGTCTTAGAACTACTAAGTCGTAAGCCTTTCAATTCCAAGGCTAGCCTCCACAATTCGAGTTTTTCATTCACCTTCTCCCTAGTTTCCCCCACCAAGACTATATCATCCGCGAAAAGCATGCACCATGGCACATTGCCTTGGATGCACCTTGTGAGTTCGTCCATAACCAAGATGAACAAAAAAGGGACTCAAGGCTGATCCTTGGTGTACCCCCACTGTAATGGGAAAAGCTTCTGTATCTCCCTCCGTAGTGCGCACCTTGGTTTGGGCGTTTTCGTACATGTCTTTGATGACTCATATATAGGGCTGTGGGATGCCTTTCCCCTCTAGGACCCTCCATTGGACCTCTCTCTGTACTCTATCATATGCCTTCTCTAAATCAATGAAAACCATGTGTAGGTCCTTTTGTCTATCCTTGTACAGCTCTATGGACCTCCTTAGGAGATGGATGGCTTCTATTGTTGATCTGCCTGGCATGAATCCAAATTGGTTCTCTACAACCCCTGCTCTTTGTCAAAGCCTTCTTTCCATGACCTGCTCCCAAAGCTTCAAGGTGTGGCTCATTAATTTGATTCCCCTATAGTTGGCACAACTCTGTATGCCACCTCTGTTCTTATAGACGGGGATTAATGTGCTCTCCCACCATTCGTCAGGCATCTTCTTCCCTTGGAGAATTTGGTTGAATAATTTGGTCAAGCATCTGATTCCTACTTCTCCCAGGCACTTCCATGCCTCAATGGGTATTCTTTCTGGGCCGACTGCTTTACCTCTGCCTATCTTCCTCAATGCTTCCCTCACTTCCTCATGTCTAATTCTGGTGCAGTAGCTGCCGGTCCCGTGCTCCGCCAGTGCTAGTAGTTCTCTTGTGGGTGCAACTGTATCATCCTTTTCGTTGGGCAGATCCTGGAAGTAGGATTTCCAGCTATTTTTAATTTGTTGCTTGTCTATGAGCACTTGTCCATGTGCCCCTTTTCTACACTTTACTTGGTCCATGTCTCTAGTTCTCCTCTCTCTTACCTTTGCAATTCTATAGAGGTCCCTAGCCCCCTCGATTGTATCCAGCCTTCTATAGAACTCTTCAAATGCTTTTTAAGGCGCCTCTCTTATTGCTAACTTTGCTTCCTTCTTAGCTTGTTTATATTGTTGTCTCTTGTTCTCATCTCCCCTTCACTCCCACTCTTTGAAGTAGCGTTGTTTGGCCTTAATCTTCTCCTAGATGTCCCTGCTCCACCACCAGGTCTCTCTGTTGATTAGAGCCTTCCCCCCCCCCCCCCCCCCCCCCCCCCCCCCCCCCCCCCCCCCCCTGATACCCCTAGTTCTTCGCATGCCACCTCTCTGATTTTTTGGGCTACTTTGGTCCACAAGCGGTTTAAGGCTCCTTGACAATCCTATCCAAGCTCTACCTCGATTTTGTCCTTAAAGACTTGAGACTTTTCCCCCTGTAGCTCCCTCCAATGCGTGCGTGGCTGTGATTTTTTGGTGGCTTTCTTTCCCCTTCTCTTAACCTTGATCTCAGCACACACTACTCTGTGCTGTGTCGAGAGGTCCTCCCCAGGGATAACCTTACAGTCCCTGCAATCTTTTTGAATCCTTTTCCTGAGTAGTATGTAGTCAATTTGAGTCCTTGCACCACCGCTCCAGTACGTGATTGTATGCTCCTCACACTTTTTGAAGAAGGTGTTGGACACCGGTAGCTCGTACGCGACGGCAAAGTCTAACAGAGCCTTATCCTCATCATTTCTCATTCCAAAGCAAAAGCCTCCATGGTGGGCTGCATAACCTTTAGTGTTTGCTCCCACGTGCCCATTGAAGTCATCCCCAATCACCACTTGTTCGTTCTGGGGTATGCCTTGCATTGTTAAGTCTAGGTCCTCCCCAAATTTAGCTTTCTCCTGCTTTGTCTGCCCAATATGTGGAGCATATGCACTTATGACCTTCAATAACACCCCATCTAAAACTAACCTGATGCTAATGATCCTATCATTAATCCTAGTGACCCTGACTACTTTATCCTTAAGGAAGTTGTCCATAATAATGCCTACCCCATTTTTCCCCTTTGTTAGGCCTGCATACCACAATTTGTGTCCTAACACATCCCTTGCTTTTGTGCCTACCCACCTAGTCTCTTGAAGGCACATGATGTTGATCCTTCTCCTAATCATCATTTGGGCAACCTCAAAGCTTTTTGTAGTTAGCGTGCCAACATTTAATATCCCAATTCGCAACCTTCCCTCACCGTGTGAGCTATTCCGCCCCGTCCCTAACCTATATAAAGATGGCCTCAAGGTTTGAGCTCCATTATTACTAAAGTTCATAAACTAACTATACCCAGTCACGATTAGGCACGTAAAAACACCCGAGATACGGATAAATCAGATACCGCACAAGTAATTGTACCATCAATAAAGGGGCATGGACATAGAAATAGAAGGAGGGCAGTTCGAACCTGGGGCCGACTGGTTTATACTTACCTGGGTTGGCCGGCTCGTAGTCCTGCAGCGTTGGTGGTCCGGGGCTGGTGGGAGTTGGTATGGGAGGAGGGGGGGGGGGGGGGGTGGAAGGGAGGTGTGAGTGGTGAGGGGGGGGGGGGGGGGGGGGGGGGGGATGGCCGGTGTGGGTGGTGCAGTGGGGAGGGGGGTGGGTGGTGGGGTGTGGTGAGGAGGCGAGTGGGGTGGCAGTGGGGCTTGGTGGTGGTGATTGGTGGGGGAGGTGGGGGGGTGTGGAAGCAAGGGAGGTGGTTCTAGTGGGACAGGGAGGGGGGTAGGCCGAAGAAGGTTTCTGGTTGCTGTGAGGGGAAGGGCATGGGGTTTGTTAAGGTTTCCGGTGGTGGGGGTGGTGGAGTTGAGTGCCCGTTGGTGGTGGTTGGGTGTGACGGGGTGGTCGTTGCGGGTTTTGGGTGTGGAAAGGTGGGGTTATAGTATGAGGGGTTTACCATGGGACAGAGGGGCTTGAGAACTGCGCGGTACTGGCAGCGGGTCTTCGGCGTAAGGGGCGGTCGCCGTCAGGGGGGTTGATGGCGTGATGTCGGTGAGGCGGCCGACGTGGTGCAGTGGCAACTGAGCAAAGTAGCAGGGGGGCAGGTTAGAGCCGTTGTAGGTTGTCAGAGAGAGAGAGAAAGGTTGGGGGATCACTATTATCATATTAAGAATAATGATAAATTTGAAAGTCAAGCCACCCCGGTATTTTTGTTGGATATCCTCATGGTAAAAAGGGGTACAAAATTTATAGACATGGAGAGAACAAGATTATTGTATTAAGAAATGTTCAATTTTATGAAGATGTTTTTCCTTACTTAGAACCTGATGATGTTCAATCAAGTCGTGTTGAAAATTTTTTAGGGAGAGTTTCGATTGATGTTGGTCACAGTAGACTCATTTATGAGGAGGAGCCGGTTCATGGAGAACTGGTTCTTGCTATAGAGGTCTCAATCGATCCCGGCAAAACCGGCCGATAGTGAGTCGGCTGGCCATGCTGCCGGTGGTGACGATGACCACCAGCCCATTCAAGTAGGGGAAGCCAATCCTGAGCCTGGTTCTGGGGTTGTTACGAGAAGAAGTGGTCGTATATGCTCTATGCCCTGTCAAATATCAAGATTAGGTTTGTGATGTGCCTTCTTCTATAGCCCATACTCTTGCTACAACTCCGTCGGCTAACACGGATATAGTTTATCTTGTTTCAAATTTTGTTTCTAGTGCACATTTTTCTAATACTTACGTTGTTGTTTTAAATGCCATCATTTCTTGTGATGAGCCAAAAACGTTTCAACAGGCCATACAGTTCAAGCATTGGAGAGATGCAATGGAGAGGGAGATTTAGGCCCTAGAGCAAAATTGGACATGGACATTGGAAAATATACCTAATGGGAAGAAGGCCATCGACTCTAATAGGGTGTATAAGGTTAAGTATAAATCCGATGGGTCGATAGAACGCTATAAAGCTTGATCGATTACCAATGGATTTACTCAAGTAGAAGGTATAGACTATCATGATACTTTTGTGCGAGTTGCTAAATTAGTTACTGTTCATTGTGTTCTAGCCGTTGCCTCAACTAGAAATTGGATTATTCACCAATTGGATGTCAATAATGTTTTTCTTCATGGAGACTTAGACGAGGAAGTTTATAAGAAACTTCCATTAGGTTTTGAACGAAAACATGAGAGAAAAGTGTGTCTTTTCGTAAATCCCTTTATGGTTTAAATTTCTTGAAATTGGAATCAGGAATTCACCTCTATATTAATTGATATTGGTTTCCATCAATCTAAACCAGATTATTCTCTTTTCCCATATTTCCGTGAAACGTTTTTATGGCCATTCTAATATATCTGGATAACATTATTATTAAGGGAAATGACATGGGATAGATTTCTAAAGTAAAGGTCGTGTTAAATAGTTCTTTTGGGATTAAGGACTGGGGACCCTGAAGTATTTTTGGGAAATTAAAGTGGCTCGTTCTCCTAAAGGGGTCATATTGAGTCAATGAAAGTATGTTTGAGACATCCTTAGTGAGGCTAGAATGTTAGGAGCTAAACCGGCTTCTACTCCCATAGTTCAAAATCATGGATTTAGGTGAATCTATTATAGATTCAGGTCGGTATGGGCATTTGGTGGGTAGGTTGTACTCAACCGGATATATGTTATGCTATTCATGTTTTGAGTCAATTGATGCATGACCCTCAACAGCCTCATTTTGAAGCAGTTATGAAGGTGCTTCGATACTTGAAAGGTACTCCAGGGCAATGGGTATTTTTTTCTTCAGATAATGATTTGAAGCTTTGTGGTTTTTGTGATCCTGATCGGGCTAGTTGTCCTACTATTAGACATTTGATCACCGGTTATGTTGTGTTTTTAGGTGGGCACCGATTTCGTGGCGGTCCAAGAAGCAAACCATTGTTTCTTGTTCTTCGGCTGAGGCCGAGTATCGTTCCATGGCCACTAGCAGTAGTGAAATGGTTTGGTTAAGATGTTTATTATTAGATCTTACCATGGCTACTAACGATCCTTCCGTGTTGTTTTATGACAATCAAGGAGCTCTTTATATAGCTTCTAATCCTGTTTTTCATGAAAGAACAAAGTGCATTGAGATCGATTGTCTCTTTATTCGAAAGAAGTTGCTAACCAAAGAGATTGTTACTTCATTTGTACGTTCTGTGAACCAAATTGTCGATGTCTTTACAAAGCCGTTAGGATGTTTAAGTTATTTAGCTCTTCTTTGCAAGTTGGGCACGGTGAATATTCATGCTCTAACTTGAGGGGGAGTATTAAATACTAGGGCATGTATGGTATGGTAGAAGACGTTAATGATTACAGGGGTAACCATTACACCTCTTTTAACCCTGTTTCATTAGCATTAAAATTTAACCCATGAAATTTTTTTCCTTCAAATGGGGTTAAAATCATTGCACTACTACCCCCTAGTGCATTGACCGTAATGAGGAAAGGGGGCAAAACTTTTTTATGTTTCTTGATTTGGAAGATTTAGGAGATTATATAAATATAGTTCATATATTCTAAAAAAAAAATTAGATATTTAATACATATTTTAAATATTAGAAAATTATTTAAAATATCATAAATATTTTAGATAATTAAAAATATTTAGATATTATTAAAATATTTTATATATTTTAAAAATTATTATAAATATTTTATAAAATATTTAAAAATATAAAAAATATTTTATAAAATAATTTAAATAATTATAAAATATTTTAAATAATTTAAATATATTCAATATTAGAAAAATGTTTTATATATTTACAAAAATATTTTAATACTTTAAAAACATCATAAATAATTGAATAAAATGTAAATATTTTTATATATACAAAATATTTTTAGTATTTATAAAATACTCTAAATATTTAGAAATATTTTTAAAATACTTAAATATTTAAAAAATAATGAAAGGCATGAGAGATTTACGATGGTAATATCGGTCATGACTGGAGGACGGCAACAACAATGGCGTTGGTAGTGGCAGGTCATCGGTGTTGTAGGAGAGATTTTTTTATGTGCTTTATTTTTAAAATTATTTTGTTAAGATATTTAATATATTGTTCATTATATAAGGATGATTTTACCAAATATTTTAATAAATTGTCATATTTTACATTAACTAAAATAAAAATTTTGAAAAATAACGTATGACATAATATATGAAGATAGAAGAAGTTATATTACACTCAGACCAAACATAACGAAAAATTTACGGTATAAAGATTATTGTTTTCATAGTTGCACAACCAAACAGGTGAAAGAAAAAAAAATTTATAACCCATTAACTATTACACTATTCAAGGTTACCCCTAACTTTTTGACCCAAAACCAAACATGTCCCTAGTATATTCTTTGTATTTTCTACATTATTTTTATGTTTCGTACTTTATCCTTGGCATATTCCTACGACATAGTACATTCTAGAGCATCTTTTTGTATAGTTAATAGGGTATTTTGTGTAGTAAATTAAGTAGTTATTTCCTAGACGTAGAAAACTTTTCTTCTCCTCTTCCTCAAGAGTAACCAGCCCTTATGACCTTTGTCATCAATAGGTATAATTTATTTTTGATCTAAAATTCTAATATGATAATTAGGCGTTTTATTTTCTTTTAATTTTTTAATTAAAGTGGCAGTTTGTAGCTCTTGTTATTCATTTAGAAATAAATAAAAGGAATTTTCTTCCTCCTTGTCTTGATATTACTTAGCTTGATTAAAATTTTACGTTCTATTTGTTCTTGTCTTAGTATTGTTTAGCTTGATTAAAATTTTACAATTATTAATTCAGAAGTAATATAAATTAAAAATCCAAAAAAATTATAATCATATGTGACCAAACTAGGAAATAGAAAATAATTTAAAATAAAATATAGATGGCATTTGCTAAGAATGCTTATTGGCACAATAATTTGTACTAATAATTATTTTATTGTAATTTTCTCTCTTTATTTAATTCAATGTTGGAAGATGATGATAATTAAATATATATTCCACTTTAACTTTAGGATAATTGCTATCAGGGATTATGGAAGACTAATAAGTTACCCTTAATCATCGCCCTAGGGCATTGTTTATCATTTGCCTTTTTATATTATCCAAAACGTAGATAATTATTAGCGTCTTTTGCAAGTGATCAACCACAATTTATGTAATCTATCTTTTAATTACTTTTTGTTTTTTTGGTATTTAACCATCAAAAAAAGTTTGGATAGAAAATGACTCCCAATTAACCCTTCTATTAACCAAAATTGAATATTTCATCCATTTTTTGGATATTCCCTATCCATTCCCAATTTTACTCTCATTCCTGATTATGTGCATTATTTTTGAAAAAATTAAATTATTTTTTATTAAAGTTATACCTCTACAAAAATACAATGACAAGAATTAAATTTAAATATTCTAAAAAAGTCATATGATTCATAATATAAAAAAAATTAAATTTTAATAAAAATAATTATTTTAATGAAAATATAATTTATTTCACCAATTTAACTAGGGCCTACCTTTAATTCTAATTCGATAGTACAAAAGGGAAACAGTAGCAATAAAAATAAATAACATTTCTTCAAATACTATACCCGTTGCGCCTATAATTACGACAAAATAAGACATGAAAATAAAGCTCAAAAAATATATTAAAAATATTTAATATAAATCATTTGTTAGGGGGAAAAAAAATAAAGTGTGCTACGCACGGGGCTATTATGTTTGAAAATATTCTTTTGATGTATTATCAAGTTAAATTCTTTAAATAGTGTCTTTATTTTTTTTGTACTCCTATTTTTAAAATTTATTTATAATTTTTTCTTTTAGATTATAGAATGAATATATTATTTTATTTTTGCTCTAAAGCGTATCTTATATGAGATTGAAAGATTTATTTTAGATTTACATTGCTATTTTTGGCTTTTTTCTACCTTGTGTTATTTTGATGTATTTGATAGTTTTTAATGTGAGTTAGACAATGATGTTTATTTTGTTAATAGAATTATACTTGTATCTATCACCTTTTATTGAGATAAAATTTAAACTCTAATATTTTTAGACTTAAAGGAAAGTTTATTCATCATTTTTTTCCCTTAAGATTGAAGAATATATTTTTAGTTGTTTCATTCATTATTAATTTATGTTGAACGATAGTTCTTTCTAGTAAAATAATAAACTTTGTATTTATTTGTTTTATATATTATGAGAGAAATTTATGTTTCTTTTAAAATAAAGACAGAGATTTTTTGAATTATAAATTCTTCTAATGCCTTTTTTAAAAAGTTTAAGTTGCCAATCATTAATTTCAAGGAAAATTTCAAATAATAACATCACTCATAACTACTTTTTAGTATTAGTAAGTGATGTGTTTTAAATGTGTGTTTTAAAACCGTCTACTCGCAAGTGTACGAGAAGTCGTAGCTTTGTCGGGTATACGGTTCGTATCCACAGGGAATCGTGTTAAGTTAGACCTAGTGACTAGCAAGTGGTTTGAATTTTTAGGTTTTTGTTGTTTGAATAAATTGTTGACTAAATTAATAAAATTAAATATAAAGTAAATGTGTCAATTCAATTGAGATTAGTTTAGAGAGTGAATTTAGGGAAGCTTAACACGTATCCCGCCATTATATTTTACTTAGGACGATGATTTGAAGGACTTAGGCTACAAGCTCTAAGCCTGGGTTAATATATAAATTAGGGCTTAGGATAATGAACTAGTCTAAAGGCATAACCTATCTTAGCACTCTAGATGTAGCATAGGTTATCTCATTAGCACTACTTAATTCCTTTGTTACTCCTAATTCAATATTAACTTATATAAAAGATTGGGTTCAGGGTTGGGTACAACCTCAACACTGACCACGCTTGAATTCCTGTTATGTTCGGGTCTAGGCTACATGCACAAGACTAATCGCTGCAAGGTTGGAGACCTAGTCATGGCTACAAGCACACATACAAAAATATCCAATAATTATGAAGAACTCCCCACAGGGGTGCGAATATAACATAACTAAACCAATAGTCAAAAGTATAATATAAATTAGGGATACGGGCGGCTATCCGCCCTTCATCCCTAAACTAAAAGTCTACTCCTCCATAGGAGTTCTGAACGTCATGAAATCCAAGAAAGATAACAATAATGATAAAACTAAGGATTTGAAGACTCCCCCAAATGATGTTGACGTTGATCCTTGCTTTAATTCTCCCAATACTCCGACCACTTGCGCTTCGGAGTTTGAGAACCTTTTGGATCTCGTAGCGGCTTCGGGAAGGAGAGGATGAGAGGAGGTGTGGCCAAAGATCCCCAAAATAATTAGGTATTCGATATTTAAATCGCGCGGCGGTGGCGGCGGCTGCGTGGGCGTGTTGTGCGCCCCCCTGCGTCCTCTTCCCCTTCTTTGATATATATATATGTTTATATAAATATATAATATAATATAATATAATATATAATATTATATTATATAAATATAATATAATAAAATATATAATATTATACATATATATATATATATA
Organism: Simmondsia chinensis; assembly: GCA_018398585.1. Taxonomy (NCBI): domain Eukaryota; kingdom Viridiplantae; phylum Streptophyta; class Magnoliopsida; order Caryophyllales; family Simmondsiaceae; genus Simmondsia; species Simmondsia chinensis. The sequence continues at coordinate 10,717,543 of JAGTTD010000013.1, forward strand.
TATATATATATATATTAACTATCCATGAGATCTATTTGAGTTACAGAATTACAACCCAGTTGGTCATTCCTTTTCACACGTGGTCGGATTTCTCAAAGTAGTCTTCAATTATGCCTCGATAGTGCTTGATTTTGCCACTTTTTAACCTTCGTTTGCCCCATTGCATTCTAAGCCAAAATGCACCTATATTACAACAAAACACATATGTAAAAGCCAAATATATTGCGGGAATGAAGAATAAAATACGAAAATATGAGGCACATCAACATCCCCAAACCCACACCTTGCTTGTCCTCAAGCAAGATTCTATTTAAACTAACTATTGGCAGAAAAGTCGAGTCAGGCATTTAACCGCAAAGGTCACTAGTGAAAATTATTGTTCGACTATACTTGAGAGTGTACTTGAGAGTAGCGAATCCTTATGTGACATTATTAGTGCACTAGCTCTGTCTCCGTTATTAAGGTCTTTTTACTAGTGAGTGATCTTAGAACTTCTCTGCCCTTCGTCTTACTTCAAAACCCTCTAACTTAAAGAAAAAAATAAAGGTAATAAGTAAAGGAACAAGTTATCCTAACCCTTCACTACTGATCAATTGTGAAATCAAAAGGCCTCTCTTGTCCCTCTTGTTTTCCCTTATTCTCTTTTTTTTTTTTTTTTCCTTTTTTTCACTCGGTTAGGTGTGTCTCCCTCAGACCCATGTAGCGAGTTTTCAGCAGGCAGCTCCCGATCTAGTTGGTTCAAGGTACCAGGTTTTAAGAGACCCCTATAGACCTAATGGCACGAGTCTTAAGGATCCACAACCTAATCCGTTAGCACATACCTTTTTTTTTTTAGCGCTTATTTTAGTAATTATAAAGTTGATTCTTCTTAAGCTTTCCCTGTGGCCCATGCAGCGAGCTTTCGACCGGCAGCTCCCGACCCAGTTGGCTCAAGGTACCAGGTTTTAAGATACCCCTACAGGCTTACTTGCTCGAGACACAGGGGCTACAAGAACCAACCAGTCACCCTTTGTTTCTTTTTTTCTTTTTTTTTAAGGGGTTGCTTAAGATAAAGGAATGCACAATTGATTTTAACATTGTTAGAAGTAGAATAGTGGATTCCTATTCCTAAAATTATTACCATTATTTTGACCTAAACAGTAGGGTATGTCACAAAATTAAGGGTGAAAAGTAAATAATCTCACTAACTAGTTAAAAGACAAAAATATGGATTCAAAAGTCTGATCCAGCAATAATCTCATCTCATAAACATTCTAATCATCAAAGTAAATCTCAGAACTAGTAGACAATAAGGGTCACAAACAACCTTATACTCATTTTTGCCTAAAAAAATGTAGCTAATTTAAGGCAAATGAAGCTTTAAAGGACAAACAGAAGTTCGCTCTCATCTGCCATCCCCAAACCCAAACCTTGCATTGTCCTCAATGCAAATTGACAAAAATAAATTCAAGCAAGGAAAGGAAAGGGACGACCTGAGGTGTGACATATTCAGCGACATGTCGTAAACAAATCCAAAGAAGAAAGATGGAGGTAGCAAGCTGCAATCGAAGACATAGAAGATAGGATACTAAACAAACTTGTTAGTAGTGTTAGAAATAAAGAGCATACAAGTGTTTAGTAAAAGAGAAACAAAGTTATCAAAGGAGGGATAATAAACGGGTCTACAATTGAAAGAGAGTTCATGCCAAAATAATAATAATAATAATAAATAAAATAAAACTAAACTAAAGATAGGTTGGGTTGCCTCCCAAGAGCACTAAGTTTAACGTCTTCAGCCGGACGTAGTTTAGAACACGAGCTCAACCAAAATCTGAGGCAATGTCTGCCATAGAATTCAGGTTGATCTAGTAGGGACGATCCCCAAACCCAACAGCTTTTCGAGACCGATGACTATCAAGGAACGAAGCATTACCAGCGTCAGGGTCACAAATCTTTATCCTACTAGGTGTAGGTGATGGAGCACAGCTATCGACACAGACAGTGACACTATTACAACCATCACTTTTAGTAGAATCGGGTTTACCTTGCTCTACCAAATGGTTAATATCATCAACCTTGTAGCATTCCAACTCATCCCCAGTCTCAGGGTGTCGAACAAAGTTCGAGACTTTCAATTTTTCCTTGAGGTTTCCAAAAGAAACTGTTACGTTTGTGATTAATTCACAAACGTAAGTTAGGATAAAGAGAGTATGGGATGAGAAAGAAAGGAAGGAGATGAGAAATTAGAAGAGTTTAGATGAGAGAAAGAAGTTTATCTCAAAAGAGATGGTTTAGTATTTTCATTGAATACCTCATTACAAGCTAATCAACCACTATTTAAAGAGAAATAACAAGAACAACTAACATGGGACCACACAAACATAATTCCCGCCAAAACACCTAAAACCATCCTAACCGCCTAGCAACTTAGGCGCCAAAACCAATTCAAACAAATAAGCTACCCGCCTTTGAATTACAACTCGGATTCTCGCATTCATAACATTCCCTCCCTCTTGAAAACATTCTTGTCCTCAAGAATGGAAGAGAATTGTAACCATGTAGAATTTCTTGCTGAGATCTTGCAACTGAATAGGCTTCTGAAGCACTATATCTGCACTTGAAACTCACTTGCTATGCAATAGAAGACACCTTGAGTGTGCTGACTACCTCGCAATCTCATACAACAGCTAGAACATGTATGTAACCCGTGCAAATCAAGATCTAAATGACACTGCACTGGATCTGCTGAAATCTGTTGCAACTGAAAAGAGCCCATGCTGAACTAACTCCAAAATGCAGCAAATACATGAGTATGCCTCTTGTTGTTACAAAATTTTTGTGCTTGAATATATAATCCTCTTCAGGGGGTCTGGATTGATCAAACCAGACATCAACAACACCTCCAAGACGCTTCTTGATGCAGTTAGCAGCAACACTGTAATTCTGCTTGTTGATTGCTGCAGAATCGAATTTACTTGTCATTAAAACCATAAGACTACACATGGAGTCCCTTATCAACTCAGTAGGCCACCCCAACTCATGCCAATAGAACCAAGGATCAAAATCAGCTTGGAAAAATGCCCAATTGCAGCCCAAACATCCCCATATATTGACCTTAGTGACAACACATGTTGAAATTCCATAAGAATGCAGTTGTAACTCCTTCATCTTGGATTTTATCCAAAATTTGTATTGCTTAAAAATCCATTTACAATACCATCTCAGACCAAACTCAGCCAATTCTTGATTGCTTCTCAATTTCACACGTTGATTTGCTGCAGAACTCAGAAATTCTATAATGCCAACCCGATGCAAATCATATTGACAGATTTCAGCTTATTTCTTGATCAAATGGAGGCTTATTGATGTGAACAAGTTATTACACCTTCCAAAGGACATCATAGCACCAATCGAACTCCATCTGAACAGCTCAGTCACTACTGACAGGGAAGAAATTGTAATTCTCCCAGCCATAACAGCAACTAACTTGAACTCTTGCTGTCTCACCTTGATCAACTGAGCTCCTGTGACATTGGCTTGAAGTTCTGGACTCCAGCATTTGACGTAAACTGAAATGTCCTCCCAATTGCAAGGTGTCATCATAAGGCCCTTCGAGTTCTTGGTGAATGTAAGCAGGCTCCAAGAATGCTTGTCTCCAAAGAGTTTTAACGACATAGCAGCAACTTTTAACGACTTAGCAGCACTAACAAAGCCACTCTCAAGCTTCATCTCGCATTCTTGTCCAAAGTAGGGTCTTCTAAAGGTTCTTACAGCAACATACCAAAAATATCGATCATTAGATGCCTTCAATTTAATCACTGGCATGCTCCTGCTCACATATGGCCAGCACCTATGCAGATCAAGTTGAGAATCAGCATCTGATTTCACATTTGTCAAGGTACCATCAGGTTTCCCCAAGGCATCAGGGGGTCTTACAACTTCAAAAATAACCCAAAGATCTTCGACTCTGTTAGATCTTGGCTGAGTAGACTTAATCTTCAGCTTATCACTCAGCCTGTGAACTTCAAATATGTCCATAACTCTTACAGAAATCAAACTTAGTCTCTGCTGAACTGGGGAGCAAAACGTGGCAGCTGGATTTACCCTTTTCTCCCACTCAGCCTCAAGTTTCAGCTTATTATAAACGTGATCTACCTTCCCTGGATCAGGAGGAGGCTTATCACAAGAGCTTGCACTTAGATAAGTCACAACTCTACCCAAACGAAGAAAGAGATCATTCCGAACTTGCCGATTGGCATGCCGATAGTACATTTCAGCCGCTATACATTCGTAATCTCTCCCCCAACACAAGAGACCTTGCTCAACATCCAAGATGATGTTGTTCTGGTCCCAAGTTAACACTCCAGCATGCCCACAAGTGAACTTAAGTATACTCTGATCTGAATTTGGATGCACTGCAGTAGCAACAATGGATTCCTCAGCAAAATGACATTGCTCAGCAGTGAAATCACTTCGGTTCAGCCTTCCAGCTTGCCATGGAGTATCACTTAACTAATTTAGAGACGTATTTAGTGATATTTCAGCAGTAACCCCATGGTTTTCAGTTGGAATCACAGATTCTGCAGCACCCAAACCTTGTATACCAGCATACACATCAGTCAGAGCAGCATCTTGACTTGGCTTTTGTTGATCATCAAACCTCATAGGCTGCAACACAACTTTATGCTTCAATTTCTTCTTTGTAATCTTCTTTGTTTCCCAAAATTCTTTCAATGCATCGTTAAGATGATTCTTCTTCACTTTACTCTTTGCATTCTTTATCATTCCCATGACATGAAAATCGTATTCCCATTCCTGAAGCATGTCACACTGTAGCTCATCCTCTTCAAAATACTCTAACTCTAGCAAAGAGTCTTCACAAAGATCATCTCGTTCGACCTTAGGTTCATCCAACTTGTGTTCATCAATTACGGCATTACCTTGATCCAATTCTTCTTCAACTACATTAAGTGGCTCCACAATGTGCACTTCAGCTACTACGGAAGAGTTTGGCCTTCGACATTGTTCTTGAATCTCAACTAATTTCACTTCAAGTTGCTCCATATGCTGATCCCAATGCACGTTAGGCCTATCCTCCAATTCTTGTGATCGAAGAACGACCTGATCCGATTTGTCTGATTCAAGCGGTTGAACTTGCTGATCAACCTTACCATTGATTTGCTGCTTCACAAGTTGTAATATTTCATCGCAAAATTGCTTCATCCTACTGTTAAAATATGCATTTTTAAGCAAATCCCGACCTGTTGCATCACTACCATCCATAATCGCTCTTAAACTTCACACTGTGAATTGATCTGAATGATTTTCGAATTAACAGCAGCACAAATGGTTAAGATCAACAATTTTCTGAAATTTCAAGATCAGATTTAAGAATCACCGCATATTCCAACCCTACTGACGAACTTCGAACAGAGGAAATTCGACAAACCCTAACCGCAATGTTAGTTGAGTAATTCGACTTACACTTCTGACTTAAGCTCGACTCAAGCTCGCAATCAAGTCCACAACTCAATACCTAAAGCGAACTTCACGAACGAAATCAGATTTCAACAATTTCGTTTCTCTTTTCCACTGTCAGATTTTCGCTTATGTTGTCAGAGTTTCGCCTAAGCAAATCGCGACTTGATAACATATAATTCTCAAAAATTCACCGCAGATTCTGATGAATTCTCACCACTATGCTTAGCAAAACAATTTCGACACAATTTGGCAACAAAACCGAATCAGATCGAGAATAACTAGTAGTTCAGAAAAATAGTTACCTCAACCTTAATTTCTGAAATGTAGAATCTGAATTAATCCTTAATGCAGCTTGTTTTTTGATCTTTTGATTATGATCAAGTGTAATTTTGATCAAATTGTATCACTTAAGCATACGGCATTCAACAAGATGATGCAGCAACAAAAGTTGATGCTCAACTGATTGTGACCAGAGTACTGCATTTAACTCTTAATTCTGATCACATATACGATCAAACCGAATTTGCTCTTCAATTACTAAATTCTGCTATTTAACTGTCAAAAATGTGATCAACACAAGCTTGAATTCAAAGACTCACAACCGATCAACAATTGAACCTCTTTTTTATGTGTTTTTCAAGTACTTTTCTCTGCAATTCATAGCAGAATTCAGAACTGAAATCTTAAGTAAAGTGCAATGCAATCAAAGGATATTTGATATCAAATCACATTGGATTTAGAAGCCAAATGAGACTCTGATACCAATTGTTACGTTTGTGATTAATTCACAAACGTAAGTTAGGATAAAGAGAGTATGGGATGAGAAAGAAAGGAAGGAGATGAGAAATTAGAAGAGTTTAGATGAGAGAAATAAGTTTATCTCAAAAGAGATGGTTTAGTATTTTCATTGAATGCCTCATTACAAGCTAATCAACCACTATTTAAAGAGAAATAACAAGAACAACTAACATGGGACCACACAAACATAATTGTCGCCGAAACACCTAAAGCCATTCTAACCACCTAGCAACTTAGGTGCCAAAACCAATTCAAACAAATAAGCTACCCGCCTTTGAATTACAACTCGGATTCTCGCATTCATAATAGAAACCTCCAACACCCCCGTCCTACAGTGAATAACAGCATCAGGCGTTGCTAGAAACGGTCGACCTAGAATAATAGGAGCGTTTTGCGTTTACCTAGGAGTAGGGTCTATATCTAAGACAATAAAATCAATAGGGAAGACAAACTTGTCAACCTTGACAAGTACATCTTCCACTACTCCATGAGGTACCCGCTTTGTCCTATCAGCCAACTGAAGGATAACATTAGTTGGTGTAAGGTGTCCTATTCCTAGTTCCTAAAAAACTGAGTAAGGAATAAGGTTTACGCTCACTCCTAGATCTAGCAAGGCTTTACTAGTGTAACGCTCTCCTAAGACACATGGAACTGTAAAAGCTCCGGGGTCTCGAAAATTTGGTGGGCCGCCTGACACTAAAATGTTGCTCACCTTCTCGATGAGCCGGACCTTTTTCGGGATATGCGCTTATGCGTGCTTTTTTTGGGTGCAAAGGTCCTTGAGGAACTTGGCATACATAGGAATGTGTTTAATAGCTTCGATCAATGGTAAGTTGATCTTCATGTCCTTAAACAAGTCTATGAGCTCAGTCCTCTTTTGGTCATCCTTCTTCTTCGGTCCTCTCAGGATCGAAGGAAAAGGGACAGTAGGTTCAGCAAACCTTCTTTGTGGGCCCTCCCTGTTAGCAGTGGGGGAGGGGTTCATATTGTCCTTCTCAACCTCGACCTACACATCTCTAAGGTTCCTCTCCCCAGACACTGACACAACCTGAACTTTCTCGTGAGGAGGCAAGTTGGGGTTAGAACTAGTTGACCCCGCTGAAATTGTGAGAGGTTGAGAGGGTAACCTTCCTTCCTCCTGCCTATGAAGTGCTTTGGCCAATTGTCCTATCTGGTCTTCTAATCTAGCTATAGACTGAGAGTGAGACTGAACCAGTTGTGTGGTGTTCTCCACAAAGTAGAGCATACGCTCCTGAAATTGCGAAGTATATCTTGGAGATAGGGAAGGACGGTTATCGTGGGTAACATTGGAGTGAGGTGGAGTATCATACCTACGCCTTCCCTGTAGAATGGGAGGGTGCACGTTACCTGCAAAGCCGGGTTCTTGTTGTCTCGTGGGTTGATTATGATTGGCGTTTTGCTTCCACGAGAAGTTCGGATGATCGCGGCACCCAGGATTGTAAGTGTTGGAGAACGGGTCGTTATTTCCCGAATATCCTTGAGTTGTATGAACTTGTTCCTGTACATATTCGAAAAATTGTGACGCATATAAACAATTAAGCATAGAATGGTCCTCATCCGAACAAATGCCACACGGAGTAGTACCACTCGATAACTCGGTTGCATAGACTGGGCGCACATTAGTAGGATTTGCATGCAAGTTTATAAGCTGATCCATCTTCCTGCTACGGGCGTCCAGTCGAAGGTTAATGTCATCGGTAGGTGGTACTTCGTAGACACCGCGTGTGTCCCCTCTAACCACCCTCACAGAAGAGGCTTGGTCGAGAGAGTGTTCATTGAGGCGCTCAAATAGCGTCACGCCTCGTCCTCATCTTGTTGGTTAAATGCTCCCCTGCATGAAGCATTAACCATTTGCTTGTTGGAAGCCGTGAGACCATCATAGAAATTTTGTACAAGAGCCCACTTAGGAGACCCGTGGGGACAGCTTCTAAGGCGTTCCTTAAATCTGTCCCAACTTTCATGAAATTATTCCTGATCCTTTTGTTCGAAATTGTTAATTGCACGCCTAACAGTCATAGTTCTGGTTTTAGGATAAAACTTGATCAGGAACTTTTGTTGGAGGTCAGCCCTAGTGGTGATTTCACCTCTCGGAAGAGACTGAAACCATCTTTTGGTTACGTCCTTTGATGAGAATGGAAAAAGACGTAGCCGAACAGCATCAGTTGAGACACCTTGATAATGGCAAGTTTCGCAAATTTCTATAAACGCATTAAGATGCTTGTATGGGCTCTCAATCGGCTTCCCATAAAAAATGGGAAGCATGTTGATGATCTCAGGCTTAAGCTCGAAGTTAACATTACCCACGGCGGGTAACGTAACTCCGACGGGTGGGACGTACGTGTGGGGAATGAAGTGGTCCCCAATCTTACGCCGTGCAAAGTTAGCCATTTTGGGGAAAAAAAAAAAAAACTAAAACAAAGAAAAAGAAAATAAATAAGTAAAAATAAACGAACAAAGAAAAATAAAACAGAAAAGTAAACTAATGAAAAATAAGTTTTTACTAATGAAAAATAAGTTTTTTTAACGAAGAAAAAAATTAAAATAAAAAATAAAAAATAAAATAAAATAACTAAAAATAAACGAAAAAAATAGAAAAAATGTAAAGTGAAATTTTTTTTATTTATTTAGATTTTTTTCTTAAACAAAAAAAAATAAAATAAAATAAAATAACTTGTTAATTTCAAGATCAACTTAGCTTACCGATTCCCCGGCAACAGCGCCAAAAACTTGATGTGTTTCAAATGTGTGTTTTAAAACCGTCTACTCGCAAGTGTACAAGACGTCGTAGCTTTGTCGGTTATACGGGTCGTATCCATAGAGAATTGTGTTAAGTTAGACTTAGTGATTAACAAGTGGTTTGAATTTTTAGGTTTTTGTTGTTTGAATAAATTGTTGACTAAATTAATAAAATTAAATATAAAGTCAATGTGTCAATTCAATTGAGATTAGTTTAGGGAGTGAATTTAGGATAGCTTAACACGTATCCCGCCATTATATTTTACTTAGGACGATAATTTGAAGGACTTAGGCTACAAGCTCTAAGCCTGGGTTAATATATAAATTAGGGCTACGAGTAATGAACTAGTCTAAAGGCATAACCTATCTTAGCACTCTAGATGTAGCATAGGTTATCTCATTAGCACTACTTAATTCCTTTGTTACTCCTAATTCAATATTAACTTATATAAAAAATTGGGTTCAGGGTTGGGTACAACCTCAACCCTGACCACGCTTGAATTCCTGTTATGTTCGGGTCTAGGCTACAAGCAAAAGACTAATCGCTGCAAGGTTGGAGATCTAGTCATGGCTACAAGCACACATACAAAAATATCCAATAATTATGAAGAACTCCCCACAGGGGTGCAAGTATAACATAACTAAACCAATCATCAAAAGTATAATATAAATCAGGGATACGGGCAGCTACCTGCCCTTCATCCCTAAACTAAAAGTCTACTCCTCCATAGGAGTTCTGAACATCATGAAATCCAAGAAAGAAAACAATAATGATAAAACTAAGGATTTGGAGACTCCCCTAATTGATGTTGACGTTGATCCTTGCTTTAATTCTCCCAGTTCTCCGACCACCTGCGCTTCGGCGTTTGAGAACCCTTTGGATCTCGTAGCGGCTTCGGGAAGGAGAGGATGAGTGGAGGCGTGGCCAAAGATCCCTAAAATAATTAGGTATTCGATATGTAAATCGCGCGGCGGCGGCGGCTGTGTGGGCGTGTTGTGTGCCCCCCCTGCATCCTCTTCCCCTTCTTTGATATATATATATGTTTATATAAATATATAATATAATGTAATATAATATATAATATAATAAAATATATATATATATATATATATATATATATATATATTAACTATCCATGAGATCTATTTGAGTTACCGAATTACAACCCAGTTGGTCATTCTTTTTCACACGTGGTCAGATTTCTCAAAGTAGTCTTCAATTATGCCTCGATAGTACTTGATTTTGCCACTTTTTAACCTTTGTTTGCCCCATTGCACTCTAATCCAAAATGCACCTATATTACAACAAAACACACATGTAAAAGCCAAATATATTGCGGGAATGAAGATTAAAATACGAAAATATAAGGCACATCAGTAAGTAATATACGATAGTAATTGACTCTAAAAAATATGTGAAAAAAGAGAGAACTTTATGAATATAATAAAAATGTATAAATAATATATAAGATATAAATTGCTTTATCGAGGGAAATACGGGCCCTCTGGCAAAGACCATTTGGGTGGCATAAGGGTGTGAATTCAAGGTGTAGGTCCCAATATGTACTAGAGATAATTGACCTTTTATTTCAATTTCTTTGGCTTTCGACATAATATTTAAGAGTGTTTATGGAAGAAAATAGTATAAATATTGAAAGAAAATTATCACTTAGGTACTTTTAAGTTTGAACGTTTATCTCCTATTATATACAATGAGATATCCTGAGATTTTAATTTTTTTTCACTTAGGTACCTTATGTTGGAATTTAATAAATTTTTGTACAAATCTGACTAATTTTATATATAAAAAAATGATGGTTTTATACATAATTATACCAATATATAAAAGTCATGACAATGTTTCCTTAAAGTTTCAATGAATTACGACTAAAGAATCACCGAATTTCGATGTAAATTGCTTTATATTGTCAAATTCATACGTCATTTTAGCATATCCAATGAATCATAAGAAAGTTAAAAAGACCCTCTCTCAAATTATCTGGATTAGACTTAGAATAGTGTTGGGAGAAGTAACAACTTCTCTATAATAGATTGTAGTGTATAGATATAGATAAATAGATTAATTTTTCCAAAGTTGAAATAATTTTTAGTTTTGTAATTCTATACTTAGTTTTGTCACACCAAAGAGGGTACTAACACGCTGGCACCGGATCCCATTAGAACTCCAAAGTTAAATGTGCCTGGGCGAGAGTAGTACTAGAATGGGTGATCGGCTGGGAAGTCCTCACCCTCAGGTTGGAAATATTCGAAAATAGTCTCTCTTTAGGGTACCACCCCGAAAGGGGAAGGCTGCATACATTCACCCCCCAGGCCCTACTTAGGCGAGAGCCCTTTGGGCACTGAGAATATTGCTTTTTTTTTTTTTATACTTAGTTTTGCCACACGTGCTATACGACTATTGTTTACATTTTAAGTAACTTTAAGGAATGAATTATGCATGATTGAAATAAAAAAGTCATAATCGTAAACAAAAAAATTAGTATAAATTATTATAGTAAGAACAAATTCTATCGTAATTTGTTAAATTTTATTTTTCTATGGTTGTCTTTTCAATATGTTAACATAAATTGCAAAAAAGGTCAAATATTTGAGCAACTCTATGATATTTGTTTCTTGTGTTTTTTGTTATTGGTTTAATTACCTTGTTGCATTCTATATATGCACCAATCTATCTCAGAATAACTAACACCAATCTATCTCAGAATAACTCAGTAATAAACTTTTTAATTTAAAATTGTGACATTTCATATACTAAATAAAGAATTATATGAATATTATTTTTATTCCTTTTTATTCAATTTAAAAAATTGAAAACACAATATGTGTATTTATTGGTTGATTAAAATGCTTAAATGCTATAGTGAATTTATTGTTGTAGGAGTCATGGCTTAAAAGTTATAGCTTAAAATGCTTATGATTGGGATTTGGAGGTATTTGAGAGATATGGGGCCTTTGCAATAATATATAACAGAGATGAGTAATGATGTGTGTATCTATTATTTATGCTTATGTTAATTTAGCACTTGTATTTTTAGTTCGGTCAATTTAGTCAATATAAAATTAATATTGTGTCAATCTATTTCTTAAAGTAAAATTTATGTTAAATTGTTAATAAAATTTTGAATGGTTTGGCTATAGATTGGATTAAATTGAGTCAATTACTATATTTGTGGTGAGTTACTTGCATCCGACGTGTTATATCAATAGTATAACTAAAATTTGACCATAAAACTAAATTAACACTATATAAATTATAGAGAAACTAAATTAACACAACTATAAATACAGTGACTAAATTGACACAATGAGAAAAGTATAAGAATATTTGGTATAAATAACCATATTATTTATTTTTGAGTTTGTCTAACAAGTGTTTAAAGGGTACACGCCCATCATGAGGGTGTCTCAGTTGTGGCGTCTCCTACCCATACAGTCATCGCTCAAGGGTCTAGAGTTCGATTCTCGCTGAGGATATACTCATGACTTACCTGCTCATGGGGGCTTGTGGGCTGTTCTCATGGGTCGAGGTTAGTTGGGGCAACTCAATCCCTCATTATCAAAAAAAAAAAAAAAAAAAAAAGTGTTTAAAGGGTACACAATTATAGTAAATCACATAATAATTAAAGTTTTTTTTACAAATGACCTACATATCATGCCATCTAACTTTTAACCACTAGTTTTTTTTTTTTTTTTTTTTTCATTTAACCATCTAAAAATAGTTTGTGCAACAAATGACCACCATTTAAACTCTCCGTAGTGGTGGCCAGGGGCCGGGGCCGGGCCGGAGGGGTTCCAGGGCCAGGCCCGAGCCTGGCTCGCTTTTTTTATAGAAATAAAAAAAAAATTAAATAATACAAAGTCGTTTTGTACTAAAATTATTGTAATTCATTGATAAATAATATGAGATACAAATACAATTTTTTTCAAGCACTAATAATGCTAAATATACATGTTCAAAAAAAATAATGCTAAATATATGTAATAAAATAAAATATACAATAAGTAATGGTAAATATCTTATCAAAAAAATAATGGTAAATAAATAACGTAACAAATACAAGTACAAATACAACGCAGTTGGGGCCTAATATTTAAAAGTACAAATTTGTTTATCAAAAAATATAAAGTTTGATATATGGGGGATGCGGTCGTCTTTTGACGTAAATATTTAAAAGTAAATAATTGTCATACAAAAGTGTTGATATCAGTCGCCTAGGGGGGTTTCTATGCCATCATTTGACGTATCAGTTGTGCGGTCGTCTTCTTCATCGCTTGATGAATCCAGCTTCATTCTCTGTTGATCTCTTGCCTCAGCTAGTAGCCAATCCTTCAAGCACACGGACATCTCTAAGCTTGACGGCGATAGCTTCGCCCTCTTCGTTCCAAGCAACCTGCCACCAAGACTGAAAGCACACTCCGATGCTACTGAAGACACCGAAAAACTTAGTATATCACGTGCCATGGTGGAAAGCACGGGATACTGGGTTTGGTTTGTGTTCCACCATTGTAAAAGGTCAAAATGCAAGTTGGCCGGTGGCCCAAAAATATGGACCAACGGTGTCCGCAAATAATAATCTAGCTTGTCACATGACATGGGGGCTACTGTGGGCGTAAATTGCTCCAACAGCTTCTACGAATATGACGTGTGTGAACTACTTCCACTAGATGTGGAAGATCCTACTGCAGCAGTACTAGGATTATTGGAAGCTAATTTACGGGAATATTGAGAAAATAAACTATGCAAGTCGTTATCGACATCGGCAATGAAAGTTTCGATATTAAGACTAGGATGCAAATATTTGAAAAAATGTTGGCAAAACAAGTTTAAACCCCCGCGTTTACAACGAGGTTCTAAAGTAGTTGCCAAGCAGTATGTAAAAGGTAGTTCAGAATAACATTTGGCAAACATTTCTTTCATTGCCTTAGTCGATTCGAACAAAATGGGGTTGGATTCATTACCCACCATCCAATTGACAATATCAAGCAATCTTGATATTGCTTGAGGCATGGTCGGATAGTAGCAACCCGAAAAAAATATCGTTGCCTCTTTAAACATGCTAAAAAAGTTACAAATTTGATCTATTGTCTCCCAATTTATACCGGCCAGGTTGTAATCGCTCCATTCTATACGATTTTCCTGGGGACGTCTTTGTATGGTAGAATGCGCTCTAACATTTCTACCGTAGACGACCACCTAGTTTGGGAGCCTAATTTGAATTGTTTATATTCTATGTTATGCAACCTACATAAATTTCGAAATCTTCTTTTTCTAGTGCCGGATGATTTAATAGATATTATTATGGATCTTAAGATGGTAAGGGATACTTTTATAAGATCTAAACCATCCATTACCATTAAATGCAAAATATGACAAATGCAACCAATATGGAAACACTTCCCACCTAACATGGGTCTCATTTGCCTAATTAAATGTGTAACGGATGCAGTGTTATTGGTAGCATTGTCGAACGTAATACTGAAGATACGTTGCTCTATGCCCCAGTCGCGGACTGCCGACATAATCGCACCCGTAATTACCTCGGCAGTGTGGTGGCAATCTAAAAGTCCAAAATGAATTATCCTTTTTTGGAGGATGAAGGATTCATCGGTCCAGTGTGCCGTTATGCACATATAAGGTTGGCCGAGTTTCGACGTCCATATGTCCGACTTCAACGAGAACATGCTCGTGTTCGTCGCAAAAAGTGTTAAGACCCCAGCTTTCATCCCCTAGTACAACGTAAAAGCGTCCCGCTTTACGGTGTTCCGAGGAATCCTCACAATGGCGGGGTTCACATTTCGTTGGAGGTAGTTGACGAAATATGGGTTTTCGCCGGTATTAAAAGGTCTTTCACTCAAAATTATATATTTAGCTAGCCCCTTTCGGTTGCTCTCTTGAGAGAACCTAAAATTAGCAAGTGCATCGGTCACTTGCTGTACTAGACGTTGTTGGCCCTTATCTGGGTATTGCTCGGTGTGGCACCTAAGTATATGTCTGTTTAATGTGCCCGTCCCACTGCCAGGTTGATGGCTAAAATCTCTAGCTGGGTCACATAATTTACAAGTTGCTTTATTAGTTGTCTTATTAAGGGTAAAGTGCTTCCACACCCCACTAGTTGTACGCCTACTAGCACCGGTACTAGTTTCAGGCTGGGCTTCGGTGGTGGGTGTGGGTTCCTCATCAGTTTATGAGTCTCCAACCCCACCACCCCCCCCGACTCATGATAATCTTGTTATTGTGAAAAGTCATAATCTATGCTAGCATCAGTGTATGGGGGTGATGGGTCTAGTTGTATAAAAGCTTGTTCTTCCGTATTAAGTTCGACAATTCTACTCCTTTTAGGAATTCTGCGTGGTCGAGAAGAGCTAGAACTAGCACGACTGGCTCCAGAGGATGATGAAGAGTTGTGTGTTATATTAGTATAAGTGATTAGTAATTATAAAATACAAGTAGTAATGCAAATTAAATAACTAAAAATGCAAATCAAATAAAATTGAGATACTAAAATTACCGAAACAAGAGAACAATGAAATTCGAACTTCAGCCCAACACTTTACGAACTTCAAACTTTAGAGCACAAGTTTGCAATTAGCAAAGGTTAGAGAAGATGGGAGATGATGAATGTATAGAGCGAGAAGAGAGGATTGAAGATTTGGTGAGGAAATGGGTTGGGGAGGTTTAAGTATTTATAGAAAAAAAATATATAATTTTTTTTAATTTATTTGAAGAGCCTTTTAAACGGCTCTTTTAAAAGAGCCATTGCCCCCCGGGCCCGGGCCCAGAGGTCACAAAAAATTGGCCCGAGGCTCGGCCCGGGGTACACCGGGCTCGGGCCGAGCCAGTTTCCGGGCCAGCTCCGCCCGTTGGCCACCACTAACTCTCCGTCAGCCAAAATCAAGTATTTTTTCCTATTTTTAGAATATTTCCTCTCCATTCCCCAATTTTTTTTTCTTAATTTTGTTTCTTTATGCATAACAAATAATTCATTTTAAATGTTTTTTTTATCCATATTTTGAGTTTTCTTTTCTGAATCTTTTTTTTTTAATTTTTGTTTTTTTCAAAATTCTTGATTTTTTTCAAAGTATATTTCTTAGAATATTTAGTCACACTAGTAAATAATTATGCTTGATGGATGTCTCTTCCATTAAAAAAAAGTAATAAAAATTTCAAGGAAAAAATTTAAAAAAGTATTGAACTACACCTGGAAGAAATTTTTTGGTGTTTAATTCTTTAATGGTAAAAGAAAAATATTAAACATCTATATTGGAATTAATTTGAAATTGAATACACATATATAAGAATTAATATGGAATTAAACACACATATATAAGAAGTAATATGAAATTGTACAATGAAAAGAAATAAATTTAAGATTCTAGATATATATAATCTCTTTTTTTAAAAAGTAACTATATTTTATGTATATTTAAATTAGGTTTATTTATATAAAATATTCTTACACTTCGAGCAATATATCAATTTATTTATTTTGCTTTTAATTGTATCAACTTCATCCCCGTGCAAATTAATAACATAGGTTTTTTAATGGTTTGTTTACATTTGATGCACAATCCAATGCAAACCAAACTTTTAGCCTAATTAAACTCACTTGTGATCTAATCGTTAAAAAAAATCTTTCGTCACCTTGACATTAATTTAATAAAAGGACAAAATTAATTAGACTAACTGAAATTTTAATTAGGACCACGGGTAAAATTAGACTAAATTAATTTAGCTATTGATAACAAAAAAATTAGCCTAATTAATTTGGTCCTACTATAAAATTAATGTCAAGGTGGTGAAAAATTTTTAATAGTTGGGTTAAGAGTGATTTTAATTAGACCAAATGGTGGGTATATATTGGTTTTGCATATAAAATGATCAAAAAAATAATACGAGGATTAAGTTGATATAATTATAAGCAAAATGGTTGAATTGACAAGTTGGACGAAATACAAGAATATTTTATATAAATAAACCTAATTTAATGTATAAAATATAAATTAGATCAATATTTATACACACACACAATATGATATAAATATAGTACTTTCTTACAAAAATATATTAAAAATATGTATATGAAGAAATGCTAAATTTATTTATTTTTATTATATAAATCTAAATTAATTTTTATGTATGTTTTCAATTCTAAATTAATTCTCATATAAATATTTAATATTTTTTTATTATTAAAATAATTAAATATTAAAACTTTTATTAGTTATAGTTCAATACATTTTTATTATTATAAACTAAGTTATTTATATTTTAATATCTTGATATTTTTGAAAATAATAGAAAACATCCTGACCTTTTGGAATTAATAAAAAGTCTCCTATGTTTTTGTAGTATTAATGAAAAATCAAATCTCCAGCGTGAAAACGTCAATTTTTGTTGACTGAGCTGAAGTGCCAATTATTTTTTTTTATTAATGCTATTGTAAAATGAAAAAAATACCCTTCAATAACCATGATTTTAAACAAATTAAGTGAGAACGAATAGTTTATATATATTACAACATCTCGAATTTTGTGGTAATAACGTAAGAATAAAAGCATTGAAGGGTACTTAGTCATTTTATTATAGCATTAATGAAAAAGTAAGCCAAAGAGGGCACTAACACGTCGTTACCGGATCACATTAGAACTCCGAAGTTAAGCGTGTGCTTAAGCGAGAGTAGTATCAGGATGGGTGACCTTCTGGGAAGTTCTCACCCTCAGGTTGAGGGGCACTGGAAAACAGTCTCTCTTCAGGTAAACACCCTGAAGGGGGAAGGCTGTATACATCCGCCGCTCAAGACTTTGCATACGCGGGAGCTCTTGAGGTATTGGGTATGTTTCTTTATTAATAAAAAATTAGTTGTCATGTCAGTTTTGTCTATAAAAAATGACGTCATTATGTTAGAGAGAAGTCTTTTATTAATACAATAAAAATTTTAAGACTAATTTATTGATTCAAAAAAAAGGAGTCATTTTTATTATTTTTGTAAATATTGAGTATTAAAAGATAAATAACTTCAAAACTCGAATCATCAAAGTTAATACACCTCCATCAACACTCTTTTGTCCTTCAGCTCCCACCACCGCCTCCCACCATCGCCATGGCGCACCAAGACCGTAACATCCCAGCCAACACAGCCGGCGCCGGGGCCGGTATCAAATTTGTTACCGGCGCCGACCCCAACGGCTGCTCCCTCAAAGACGCCCTTGTCTCCCACCTTCGCTCCATCAACATCGACTTCGAGGACCTTGGCGTCGCCCCTTACTATTCCATGGGCGAGCAGATCGGCCGCCGCGTCGCCGCCGCATCTAAATCCTCCGCCACCACCTATGGCCTCGTCGCCTGCGGCACCGGCGCTGGCGTCCAGATCTTCGCCAACAAAGTCCCTGGCGTGTACGCCGCCGTTTGCAGCTCTCCTGAGGACGCGCAGAACACCAGATCCATCAACAACGCTAATGTTCTCGCCCTTTCCGGCCAGTCAACTCCACCTGAATCCGCCATTAAAATACTCCACACCTTCATCTCTACCCCCTTCAAATCTTCATGTCCTGCATCTGGGTCTAAAGACTGGGACCCAGAAATTCAAACTTTCCTTGATGAATCACTCCCACAAATGGCCAAAATCGGGACACAGCCCCTCGAAACATGCGCGATTTGTTGTTTAGCAAAGAACAGGGAATTTGTACCCGTGGAGATTATGCCGGGTGCGATGATGAAGATAGTGAGAGAAAGCCCCACAGCAGCAGTGGTGAAGTTCGCCGCGGGGTCGGTGGAGCCGGCGCACCACCACATGTTTGGGCACGATGTGGTGGTGATGAACGGGAGCAAAAGAGTGTGGAATATGACAAAGAACGAGGCGTACGATTTGAGAGATGGAGATTATCTGTATACGCCTGCGGGGGATGTGCATAGAGTGAAGTACTTTGAGGATACTGAGTTCTTCATCAAGTGGGATGGGCATTGGGATATTGTCCTGGATGAGGATTTGGATAGCGCCAGAGCTGCCATTGACAAGGAACTTCAGAGCTCGTAAGTTGTTGTGGAATTTGGAGGGTGGCAAATGTGTTGAATTTGTAGCTGGTTGATAAGTTGGTTGTGTGGGACTTGTGTTTTGGTTAAAGCCTTAAGGAAACATAATAAGTTCGTGGATTAGTTGGATTTTGCTTAAAAATGAAAAAAAGTGTTGGTTTTGTGTAAAACGAAAGAAAATCGAGTTGGATCGTGTTGGGTGATACGTTTATCTTACCTTTGTATGCTTATCTCCTGTTTTTTTGTGTTAAGAGTTTCGACCTGTTAAATTGTTAAACATGAGTTGAAGCTTATTAGACTTGAAAGGCTCAACATTTTGATTTTACCAAAGATTGTGAGTGTGAAGATTTCAAACTTGAGCTTGGCTTGTTTGAATTCTAAACTAAGGTTGACTCATTTAGTATCAATTTTGAGCTGATTTAAGTACACTTGGCTTGAAATTAACTCATTCTAGCAACTTTTACGTAACTAATTTGGTCGAGATTGATTAGACTATTGAGCCTGAAGCTTTAGAATGCTCAAGGTAGGCGTACTTTCCTCAATGAGCTGCCATGACTTTAACTCGAGCACGAGGTGAGCTGAGTTTTTTGCAACTGAAAAGCAAGCCAACTGGCAAGAGCTTGGGAGTTAATATAGCATGTTTACATTTGGTTCACCATGTGGATGCCTACAAGTGCTTTTCTTGCTGTAATATAATGGCCTATGCTCGTAGTGCATGATCAAAAATTGCCTCTTGTTAGAACTAGAATTGAACTCTCTGGTTAAGATATCTCGGTTTGAGTAAAAACTCTATTTTAGCTTGAATATTTTTGTTGATATATTCTAATGTGTTTTAAATATGTCTACTCACAACCGTACGGGATCGTCGTAGCTAAATTGGATATACGGGTCGTATTCGCAAGGAATCAGAGTTAAGTTGGATTTTGCTGTTAACGAATGGTTGAAATCGAGTTTTGAGTTGGTTTAAATAATTTGTTAACTAAAATAACAAAACTGACGATAAACTAAAAGTGTCAATTCAATTGAGGTTAGTTTAGGGAGTGAATTTATTGTAGCTTAACACGTATTCCGTTATTATATTTTACTATGACAATGGTTTAGGAGGCTTAGGGTACAAGTACTAAGCCTGGGTTAGTATTTAAATTAGGGCTGAGGGTAATAAACTAGTCTAAAGGCATAACCTATCATATCACCCTTATATGTAGCATAGGTTATCTTATTAACACTACTTAATTCCTTTGTCACTCCTAACCAAATATTAATTTGTATAAAAATTGTGTTTAGGTTGGGTACAACCTCAACCTGAACCACGCATGAAAACCAGTTATATTATGGTCTAGGCTAAAAGCTCGTAGACTAACGCTAATAATTTGGAAATCTTAACATGGCTACAAGCTCATATAAAGAAAACCAACCAACGATTGTAAATTCCCCACAGGGTGCGTATATAATATAACAAAACAATTGTTTATAATAAAATATAAATCTAGGATACATATGGCTACCCGTTCTTCATCCCTAAACTAAAAGTCTACTCCTCCATAGGAGTTCTAAACATCATGAAATCCAAGAAAGAAAATAATAATGATAAAAATAAGGATTTAAAGACTACCCCAATTGATGTTGACGTTGATCCTTGCTTTGATTCCTCCAGGACTCCGACCACCTGTGTCTCGGCGTTTGAGAACCCTTTGGATCTCATAGCAGCTTCGGGAAAGAGAAGATGAGAGGAAGCGTGGCAAAAAATCACCTAAAATAATTAGGTATTCGATATTTAAATTGCACAGCGACGGTGGCGTGTCTCTCCTCCCATCAATATATATATATACATAGATAATATAATATAATATATAATATTATAATAAATATATATTAACTATCTACGAAACCTATTTGGGTTACCGAATTACAACCCGATTGGTTATTCTTATCCACATAGGGTCGGGTTTTTCAAAGTAGTCTTCAATTATGCATCGATTACGTTTGATTCTGCCACTTTTCAACCTTTGTTTGCTCTATTGCAATCTATGCCAAAATGTATTTAGATTAAAATAAAACATACATATAAAAATTAAATATATTATAGAAATAAAGAATAAAATATATAAATATAGGCCACAGCATGTTCTCAAAGGTTTAGGTCGTTGTACGATATCCAATCCTCAATATTGGTGCTCTGCATAGGTGCATGTACACTGCATGAAAGGTAGTACATTAGAATCTCACTCATCTGAAAGTACTATTATGGTCTAACTTATTTAGTAAGAATATCCCTTCTCCAATCATTCTATTTCTTAAGTAGGGTTGGATCTAATATGTTCATGAGAAACAAACTCTCGTGCCATTGCAAGATACATGATGGGAATAAATGTGAATTCGTTTTTGTCGAGAAAAGATAAGCACTTGTATCTAATGCAGCATGAGTGCGAAAATTTAAGTAAAAGAAAGGTTCACAGCCTTCTTTTAGATTCTTATTGCTAAAATAATTAAGAAAATAAAGGAAAATTTATTTAATCTAATTCTCACACCCTGAGAATAGAGGAGAACACATAAAAGAGAATAAAAGTCTAAGAAATTAAAAGCTAAACCCTAGGTTTCCCCTTTCTTTAAATAGACGAGATTTCTTAATCAGACTAAAAGTCCCTAAGTAAGTTCAATCCATTAATTTATTTGTAACTCAATCGAAATAATAGTGAGTTTTGATTGTATTATAATATCTAGCCTAATTTAATTAGATTGGGTATTACATCTTCATCCCCCTTAACCAAAAGTTTCATCCTCGAAACCTACCTTCGTTTTCGAATAATTCTGGGTATTTGTTTCTCACCCCTTCTTCTGTCTCTCATGTTGCATTTTTAAGGGTATGATTACTCCATTAAATCTTGATATATGGGATCGTTCTATGTCTTAGCTTTTGTTCCTTCCTATCAACTATGCGAGCTGGATATTCTACATAAGTCAAATCTTCTCGTACTTACAATGGTTCATATCATATCATGTGACAAGGATCAAAACTATACTTCCTGAACTGAGAAACATGAAATACATTACGTACTCTAGCCAATTCCGGCGGTAAGGCTACCCTATAAACTACGTCCCCAACTTTCGCCAAAATCTGAAATGGTCCTACAAAGCGCGTACTTAATTTATCTCTTTTTCCAAATCTCGTCACACATTTAGTTGGGGATCTCTTTAGATAAACGTGTTCACTTACTGAAAACTCCAATAGTCTTCTATACTTGTCCACCCAACTCTTTTGCCTATCTTGGCTTATCTTCATTTTCTCTCTAATTAACTTCACCTTTTCTTTAGCATCTTGCACAATCTCAGGACCTAACATTTTTTTTTTCTCCGACATCATTCCAAAATAATGGAGTTCTGCATTTTCATTCATAAAAAGCCTCATATGGTGTCATCCCAATACTAGAATGGTAATTGTAATTATAGGCAAACTCTACCAAACTCATATAATTATCCCAACTACCCTCAACGTCTATAACACAGGCAGCATCATGTTTTCTAATGTCTGAGTAGTCCTCTCAGTCTTCCCATTTGTCTGAGGATGGTAAGCGGTACTCAAACTTAATTTAGTTCCCAAAGCTTTTTGTAGGCTCTTCCAAAATCTAGGCATGAACCTCGGGTCTTTGTCAGAAACAATCTCAACTGGCACACTAGGCAACTGCAACACAGCATCAATGTACAACTTTGCCAACTTATCTAATGGAGTACCAAATCTAATAGGAAGACAATGCGCGCTCTTTATTAGTCTATCCATAATGACCCAAATAGCATCATTCTTCCTAACAGTTCTCGGTAGGCCAACAACAAAATCCATGAAAATTCGATCCCATTTCCATTCAAGCACTTCTAATGACTGTAATAATCCACCAGGCTTTTGGTGCTCGGCCTTCACCTGTTGACAAATCAAGTACTTAACCACAAAATCAGCAATATCTCACTTCTAGTCTCTCTACCAAAAGCAACTTCTCAGTTCTCGATACATCTTTGTGCCTCTAGGATGTACTGAAAAGCGAGAACTGTGTGCTTCTTCCATTATATCCCTCTTAATTGCTGGATCATCAGGTATACATAGTCTATCTCCAAAATACAATGTTCCATCGTCTTGTAGCATAAAGTCTAAAGTTTCTCCATTGGACACCTTGCGTTTCATCTTCATAAAAGAGGAGTCATTTTGCTGTGCAACCTTGATCTTCTCTAACAATGGCAGTTGCGCAACCAGATTAGCTAAAACAACACCCTTCTTATCATGAATGCACACCTCAATCTACATTTCCTCCAAGTCTCTAAGTAGCTTGAAAAGTGATCAGGGCAGCTAAGTTGCCCACCAACTTCCTGCTCAATGCATCTACAACTACATTCGCTTTCCCATAATGGTAATTATTGGTCACATCATAGTCCTTGATCAACTCCAACCATCTTCTCTGGCTCAAATTCAACTCTTTTTGTGTAAACAAGTATTTCAAGCTCTTGGGGTTTGTATAAATCTGGCAAGGTCCTCCATAGAGGTAATGTCCCCAAATCTTCAAAGTGAATATCATCACTGTCAGTTCCAAGTCATGTGTTGGATAATTCTTTTCAAAGCTTTAATTGTCGAGACACATAGGCTATCACCTTCCCATTCTGCATTAACACAAAACCTAGCCCGTTCTTTGATGCATCATTGTAAATGACAAAGTTGCCCTCATCAGTAGGTATTGCAAGTACAGGGCGGATTTTAACCTCTTCTTTAACTCTTGAAAGCTTCTTTCACGTTCATCTGTCCACTGGAACTTCACTCCTTTTTGAGTCAAACGAGTGAGGGGAAGTGCAATTTGTTAAAATCCCTCAATGAATCTTCTATAGTAACTAGCTAATCCCAAGAAGCTTCTAACTTCTGTTGCATATGTGGGCGGATTCCACTCCAATACAGCTTCAACTTTCCTTGGATCCACCGAGATCCCATCTTTGAATACCACATGGCCTAAGAATGCCACTCTGTCAAGCCAAAACTCACACTTACATAACTTGGCATGCAATTGATGCTCATGTAGGGTTTGCAATACCATTTTTAGATGCTCCTCGTGCTTCTCCCTACTCTTAGAGTAGATCAGTATGTCATCTATGAATACAACAATGAATCGATCCAAGTATTGTCGAAACATCCTGTTCACCAAATCCATGAAAGCAGCAGGTGCATTCGTTAGCCTAAAAGGCATAACTAAGAATTCATAATGGCCATAATTAGTTCGAAAAGAAGTCCTAGCACATCCTTCTCCTTGATCTTTAGTTGATGATTACCAGATCGGAGGTTAATATTGGAAAAGAATTTAGCACCTTGAAGCTAATCAAACAAGTTATCAATTCGAGGCAAGGGATACTTGTTCTTAACAGTTACAGTATTCAATTCTGTGTAATTAATACATCATCTCATACTGCCATCCTTCATCACAAATAATACTGGTGCACCCCATGGTGAGACATCAGGTCGGATGAATCCTTTATTTAGCAATTCCTGAAGTTGCACCTTCAATTCACGCAATTTAGAGGGAGTCGTTCTATAAGGAGCTTTCGATATGGATCCACTACCAAGTACCAAATGAATTTCAAATTCAATTTCCCTTCTTGGAGGCAGGCCAAGAATATCTTCTGGAAAGAGCTTAGGGAATTCCCTGACAATAGAAATGTCATCTAACTTCACGTCATCCCTCCTACTGTCAAACACATGACAAAGGTATCCTCGACACCCCTTCCTCAAAGACCTTCTAGCATTCAGGTTTACTCCCCATGGGAAGATTTAACCCGTTTCCATGATAAGCAAACTCTGGGTGGTTAGGAATCTAAAACACTATCATTTTTCCAAAACAATCCAAATGTGCGTGATAAGAAGACAACCAATTAATCCATAGAATCACATCAAAATCCTCCATGTCTAAGAGCATTGGGTCCGTTACTAACTTCGTATCACCTAGTTTAATTACACAATCCTTACTCACAAGATCAGCAACCACATAAATAGGGTTGCCACACGAAAGGGTTCGTTTAGCAGTTTCGGCTCATAAGTCAACTTAAAGGAAAACTTCTTAGCCACAAAATAGCGGGAGGCCTTGGTGTAAAATAATACATATGCACTAGTGGAATTGATAGGAAGGGTACCTGTCACCACACGGTCACTGGTAATCTCATCCTTGTGGGTAATGGCAAATACTCCAGCATTACCCTTTCTGTCATCACCGGCTCTGTTCTTGGCACCCCTCTTAAAAGGACAATCACTAGATATCTGTCCTTTCTCTTTGCACTCAAAGCACACCCCTAACTTCTTGTAGCATTCACCGGAATGGACCCTTCCACAGTGCTCGCATTTTCTGAGTTCAATGCCTGAACTCTCTGAATTCTTCTTATGGAACTTGCTCCTCCACAGATCGGTTAAGCTTTCCATCCTAAAACTTTCCGTCAGATGGCCTCTTCTTGGCAGCGTATTCTTGCTCCTCCAACTTTAAATCTGCTTCAAGTTTTAGAGCACGTTCAAGGACCTCCTGTTTGTGATGAATTTGGTCAGTGAGCTTATTCATCATTTTGAAGTTCTATTCGTTAGGATGAGTTGAACTCAAGCTCTAGCTACACATCCGACTTGATATTCCTTAGGAGATCAAACAAATGGTTAGAGGGGTCCATGGAGTAACCTAGGGGGCCCCTTCGACGCTTAAGTCAGTATCAATATTATGGAATAATAAATAAGGGCAAGTAATAAATGAAATAATAGAGATAAAATACTTAGCCTAAGAGGAGTATGGCATTTGAACAATTATTACTCCAAAGAGTTGATAATAGGAATGGGTGCCCTACAAGGAGGCATGTAGCTCCCCTTTTTATAGAGGAAAGATGTTTTTGGATGAGTATCACTTTGTGAATAAGTATCACTTTTTGGATAAGTATCACTTTTTGGATAAGTGTGTTTGATTCTATTCTTTTGTACTTGTGTATAAGTGTGTTTTGGGGGGATAAAGTAGGCAAATTGTGTTAAGTTGGTTAAAGTGGGAGAATTGCGTTATTGGGTATACTGGGCTATTGCCTTGTTAGTGAAGTGGGCAAATTGTATCGTTAAAGAAGTAGGCGAATTGCTTTATTGGGCATACTGGGTGAATTGCACCTACTGGGCAAATTGTGTTATTTTATCCTTACTGGGCGAATTGCGCCTACTACGTGAATTGCATTACTTGACCCTTACTGGGTGAATTGCATTGTTTTAAATTTTTGTCTTAATAATTATCCCTGTAACTTACTTGCTCATCTACAGTAGTAAGCTGCTCAATTATAGTTTATCAACACCTCCTTGTATTTCTTGAAGAAAACACTTGATAGACGTCTCCTAATAAAAGGGAGCAATCCTCTTTCGAATATGTTCTCTTTACTCTTCTAAGATGCCATGATGCTTGGGCTGAAATGCCCTAATTCATGAGACTTATTGCCATACTGCAAGACCGTCATTTGCTCTCCTTGTCTCAGCTCATATAACTCATTCTCTTTTGTCATTCTTAGTCTTCAGGGAGAAACTGATTGTAAAAGGTCTCCTTAAACTCCTCCCAAGTCAAAGGCTCAGTAGTGTTCTGGTATGCTATCTTAACTGTCGTCCACCAAAACTCTGCATTCCCCTTAAGAAAGGGGGTGGTTGCTCGTACCTTATCTTCAATCAGCAATCGACATCGCCTCAAACAATGTCTCCATTTTCCGTATCCACTTTTCATCTTCCAAAGGATCGTCAGCTCCTTCAAACTTTGGGGCTCTTAACTTTGACAATCTCTCAAATGGGGTCTCCTCACTTTGTCGAGTAAGAGAAGGAACAGCTTGGACTTGTTGTTGATGTTGTAAAAGATTAACCATGAGTTGGTGCATCGTTGCAACATCAAATTGGTTAGAAGAGCCACTTGAATTCTACCCATTTTAACCATTCAATCTATTCTCTAGTTCGACACGTTCTTTGCTAAGATGCTCCTCTTCTGTGTCATCATTTGATTCACTAGGGTACTCCTCAATCGGAGGCGGAACCCTGCTTTTTCCTTTCAAAGTTCTCTTTCTCTTCAAGGATGTTAGTGTTTCATTCATGCGACTCATCTTAACCTAAACCCACATCACATAAGAAACCGCATTGTCAAATGACTTTTACACTTCCTTATAATCAAGATACTCATTCAAATAGTCAACTAAATCCCTTAACACCAAATTTTCATAACAAATAATCACTTAGCCTCTAGTCTTAACACTTAAATTTATCCAAAGTTCATAACCTGGCTTTGATAGCAGTAAATTTAACGCCTCTAATTATATACCAAATAGGCTTAAGTCAATAAGGGCGCTACATGGCTGTACTATAATGAATCCCATCATCATAGTACGAAACCCAAAAACTTTTGATTGATAATTCCTCAAATTACTCTAAACGTTCCCATACATATATGAAACTGAATCCAAATACATCATCACCAACGATTTAAAACTAATAATACACAAGGTCAAATTACAAAATATCAAATAGTCCATAATATCCTGCTATAAAATTTATTTAATACTTAAACTACGAAAATTGAACTAATTCTCAGAATAGGAAGCCGCTCTATCTTCCTTGGCCTTCAAGAATTTGCCGTGAGCTAGTAATCTGGAAAGTAAAGGTATTGGGTGAGCAAATAACAAGCTCAATATGTACACCACATACCCTACCCGGATCAGGCATATTACTTAAAACAGGGTTTATCTTCAAAATTTTATGTTACAAGAACCACAAATAACCACTTTATACTTTAATTTATTTCACAAGAGCTCTTGGTAAAATACACAGATCAATCAAACACTATGCCCAGTATTATTCCCGCGATAGGTCACAGATCGACATTCATATTTTTCACATTCGAATCGATTCTAAGTAAATATACCATGTAGTATCTGTTAGTTCTTTTGAACTGGCAGACAAATTAGAGACTACGTGCTGGTATTATTCCTGTAACAGGGTCACAGATCGACTTTCACATTTTTCACATTCTTTTGTTGATAGACCTCTAAGGGTCACGTAGTTGTGAGCTCTTTCTATAAAACCTTTCAATTGAAATAACAAGTTTACAATAATTTCTTTCAGATGATCACAAGTACAAATTCCTTAGAAAATTCACATATTCCAACATTAAATCATCGTATAAATCAATATAATTCAAATCATAAGAATAGAAATCACACAATCAATCAAACATATATGCCCAAACCTACATTAACAAACTAATAAACCATTCAAATTATAAGTCTCACAAATCAAATTATGTAAAGCAATTTTCATATTTTACAAACAAGTAGGGGAAGTGGTATACTTAGCTTCACTGTCTTCTAATCCAAAATCGGACTCCTATTGTGAATTAGCCTCGAAACCTATCAGGAATGGAAATTAGTTTTGAAGAGGGAAAGAGAGAGATGAGAGAAAACTTTATTTATAACTTAATCAAAATAATAGCGAGTTTTAATTGTATTATAATACCTAACCTAATTTAATTAAGCTGGGTATTACAGCTTGCCCTAACTTAAAACCCACAAGTCATTAGAACGCTACAAGAACGATATAGTGACTACCTACTTAGGCATCAAGAATAATTCATTCATTCAATCAATTTACTCCAAATAACGCCTAGAGAACTCACTCATAATTGCTTTGAGATTTTAATCCAATCTCTCTAAATTTTTAATTTTTCGCCATAATATGCTACTACTTGCTCACCAAATTTCGCAACCTCACACCTCTATCAAGGGGTGTTCATCCATTTGAACGAGGACCAAACTGGACTAAACCAGTTCAAACCAAATCAAAATTGGCCTTTTTTGTGGACAGTAGACCAGACCAAATTTAACTAGTCCAATCTCTGATCGAAGCAGTTATTACATTGAATAGAGCAATTTAGACTATTTTTTTTTCCCTCTTTTTATTATACGTTGAATTTAGCATATGCGATCAATTTTTTGCAACTCTATGAGCATCTCATAGAAAAAAAATTAAAAATGGACAAATCAATCCTTAAAAATAATAGAAAGTGGTTTTAATTTTAAGAATGAGTGGTTGCCCTTGTCAAAAATGGACAAATCAATCCTTAAAAATAATAGAAAGTGGTTTTAATTTTAAGAATGAGTGGTTGACCTTGTCCGATCCTTACTGCCCAACCTGAGAGCGGACAACTAATGCGTTCCACTTATTAAACAGGGAGGTTAGAATGATCCAACCTTATCCACCAAATTAAACACTTCACAAATATATCGATGGGGAAACAAATGTCTCCTATTAAGGATCATTTATAATTTTAAATAGTTAGCATTAGGTGTTATGGGCTCATTATAATCTAATTTTAGGCTCAAATGTTATAAGTCTAAAATAGTTTAATTATATTTTAATAATAACAATTAATCTAAAAATAACCCAAATGTCAATATATCAAAAAATAACCCAACTCCATTTTCTAACAAAAAATAACCCAACTCTAACTTTTATACCAAAAAATAACCTAACTCTATTTTCTAACCAAAAAATAATCCAAATCTAACTTTTATACCAAAAAATAGCCAAATTCTAAAATTAATTTTAAAAAAATACTGAACTGGTGGCTAAGCATAGCATATGATATGACGCTTTATATTTTTCTTCTATGTAATTTTGGTTTGGCTTGATTTCTTTTCTCACTTAACAAAACTAAAAATATGTTTTTTAAATTGAGTACAATCCCACAAAAAAGCAATATCACGGGGCACGTAACAAGTAAAACAATAGAATACAATCTGAGAACTAAGGCTGTAAATGAGCCAAGCTGAGCTGAGCCGAGCCGAGCTGAGCCAAGTTGAGCCGAGCCATAGCTTGCTCGGCTCATCTCGTTAACTAAATGAGACCAACTTGGTATCGGTATTATTTATCTAACCGAGCTGCATATATGTGGTTGGCTCAACTTGTTTACTAAATGTGACTGACTTGGCATTGGTATCATTTAGGCTTGATTATTTGGCGAGTTGGCTTGTTGAGTTTTGCCGACTCATATTTACTAGGCTCGTTAAGCTCATTTATTAGGCTTGTTATACCCATTTATAATTATTGTTACTTGGATTTTCAGAAAAGCGTGATAAAATAAATCATGTATGAAAATTGAAAAAAAAAAAAAAAAAAACCATATTTGAAACTCAATTCCGCAGTGTAGACATGCGAGCCAATAATCGAGCCGGCTTATAAGCCCATAAACGAGCTAATTAGTAAGAGCCTTTCGAGCCGAGTTAGCCTTGATTTGGTTTGGCTCGTTTATTTAAACAAGCCGCCCTTAAACGAGTGGAGCAGGCTCTCGAGTCGGCTTAGACGAACCTAAGCTGAGTCCTTAATGAGTCGAGTCAAACCAGCTCGCGAGCCAGCTTGGATCATTTGCAGCTCTACAGAGAACAAGCCAAACCAAAAATATGTAGAAGAAAAATATATTGTCGGAGCATCATACCACACACCATAATTCAGTATTTTTCAAATCAAATTTTTAGAGTTGGGTTATTTTTAGATTAATTTTAAAGTTTGGTTATTTTTTGGTAGAAATGTTAGAGTTGAGTTATTTTTTGGTAGAAATGTTAAGAGTTGGGTTATTTTTAGTAGAAAAGTTAGAGTTGGGTTATCTTTTGTTAGAAAAAAAAGTTGGGCTATATTTTAGAATATTGACATATAGTTGGATTATTTTTAAATTAATTGTTGTTTTAATAAAATACAAGGAGTGACCCAACACATTAATTCGGTTTCCGATTTGGTCTGAGGGGCTGAGTTTTGTGTTTAAACCGGATTGGACTGAAACCCAAAATAAACTCAAATTTCAAGACTAAGGGTCGGATCAAAATTAAATCGCTCCGGTCTGGTCTTGTGAATCAAAAAAATCATATTACCTTCTTAACTCTTTGAATATTACAGTCATGGGCCAGGCCCATGGCCCATGAAAAAGGATAAAAAACATGAGGTCACAAAATCTTTAAAACTCAATTTTCCCTTTTTTCAGAAAAAAAAATCATAATGTAAGGACTGGAATGTGGTATTTATCATGCACCCACAATATTATACACACACGTGTGTGTGTGAAATAAGAGTAATTACAACACAACAATAAACTCAGTGCTTCCAAGGGCTCCCGTATAAGCAGGGCCGGGGGGGGGGGGGGGGGTACATGTACGCAGCCTTCCCCCTCTAGGGGGCAACCCTACAGAGAGGCTGTTTCCGAGGACCCCCCAGCCTGAAAAGCTGGTCCGCAACAAAGTGCCAAAGACCTGGCAAAACAGAAGAAGCATCAAATATATGAGTATAGCAAACTCACGGCAGGCACACTGCAAGCAAAGCAACAAGCTCAAAACATGCCACATCAAGCACAGATCAACATATAAGATGAAGATAAATATATGATAGGGATAGAGGATAGAGATAGAGATAGGATAGAAGGGCTAGAGAAAAGGAAGGAGATAGGGATAGGGGTAGGGATAGATAGAGAGGTAGAGATAAAGATAAGTAGGCAAGTAGCAGCGTACATCCTCATGAGAGCCAGAAATAGCCTACGTGCGCCAAGAGGACCTAGCACTAGTAAGTTGGACTACCCTACTCTAACCAGAACATCTAATACCCCTATGCTGGCCCTCCATTGGGCCTTATCTAAGGCCACCTCCTCCCGAAGGTTTAGGTGGGTGAGGTCTTGTCGGATCGTCTCAAGCCATCTCTTCTTTGGCCTACCTCTATCTCTTCTGCCTAGTGTACGGTCTCCTTCTGACATGTCCGAACCACATCAGACGTTGCTCACTCAATTTATCTTCAATGGAGGCTACACCCAATTTGCCTCTTACGATGTCGTTTCTAAACCTATCTTTCCTTGTGTGTCCGCACATCCACCTCAGCATTCGCATCTCCGCCACCTTCATCTTCTGTGTGTGCTATTGTTTCATTGCCCTGCACTCCGTCCCATACGTCATGGCTGGCCTCACAACCGTCTTATAGTATCTTTCCTTTAACTTCAAGGGGAACTTTCTATCACAAGGTACCGCGGAGGTCATCCTCCACTTATGCCATCTCGCTTTAATTCGGCTGCTGACATCGTTGTCCACCTCTCCGTTATGCTGTATCATGGACCCCAAGTACCTGAATCTCTCCTTCTTCGATATGGCCTCATGTCCAATCTTGACTTCTTCCCTGCTAGGCGTGGTAGAGGGATCGAACTTGAGTTCCATGTGCTCGGTCTTCGTTCTGCGTAGTCGTAACCCCTCTGACCCTAGAACCCCTCTCCACAATTCCAGCTTCTTATTTATCTCTTCCCAGGACTCCCCCACCAGCACTATGTCATTAGATGTGCGTAGTGAGCTCATTCATAATCAGAATGAACAGATAGGGGCTCAAAGTAGACCCTTGATGTACCCCTACTGTTATCGGGAAAGCGTCCATCTCCCCGTCCACTGTACGCACCATAGTCTGTGTCTCCTCATGTATGTCTCTAATGGCTCATGTGAAATAAGGGTAAAAATGTTAATGGTAAAATCTTATGGTTGTTATTTATTACAAAATACTTCAACGTTCCAATAGTAGCAATTACTACCATGGCAATGACAATACAATAATTATTGAACTTATGCCTTAAGCTTTTTCATTAATATTTTAACTTGAGATGTTATTAGTAGAGTTACAATGATATATCAAGCAGAAGTACCGCAAGAGAACATGAATGGACAACCCACTAACATTTGCCTCTGCGTAGCTGGATGTTCTTGCATCTATTTCACTCACTAGCTCACTCATGACATGTGCCCTCCTCCTTTTCTTTCTTTTTGAAGCAGCGCATGATGAAAATATGGCCTACGGGAAGATTTAACGGTCTTTTTTTTGTAATTTATTAATGAAAATAATAAAATTACAAAGAGGTGATAAGACTCAAATTCTCATAGGGCGAGAAACGAGAGAAAAGATAAACAATTTTAAGATTTTAATTAGAAAACTGCTCAACTAAGCCTAAGGTCTTCCCTTATATAGAGGAAGAAAAAAGTTAAAAAAAGGGGAAAGAAATTCAAAATAAAATCATAACAAAATCAAAATGAAATCTTGCCAAAAACCATCTTCTAAATCTTGCCAAAGCAGTATTCCAAGATTCTTGCCATAACTACCCGTGATCTGATCGCCTTCCCAACTATAACCGAGAATCTTGCATTGAACGAGCCCACAGGTTTGCAGTGCCACCTAGTTAAGCAATATGTGAGGAGGCGCTAAGACTTGTCTCTGGTGGTGCCAAGGTATGTCCCGAGCTCCCTATATACGGTAATCCTGCTGCATCATCCTCCCTGGGTTGAGGAGAATTCGTCCACGAATTCACTTGGGGTGTAGCAATGTCATTCTCGCCAAAGTATGGAGTGAGGTGTTTGACGTTGAAAACATCGGAAGTCCCCATGCCTGGCGGGAGCTAAAGGCGATAAGTGTTGTCATTGATTCGTTCTAGAACCATCAAAGGACCAATCTTTCATGTGGTAAGCTTGTTGTATTCCCAAGCAGAAAACCTTTCTCAAGTCAGCACAGCCCACACTTTATCACCAACCTAAAATTGAACCCACCTCTTCTTCTTGTCGGAGTCTAGCTTGTACTTGGCTATAGCTTCTAACAACCGAGCCCGTGTTTGGTCATGCACATCCTTGAGGGAGTTGACGAAGTCTTCTACTTTCCCATGGGGTCTGGCTAAATTAGGCACCAGTGCCAAATCCATCGGAGCTCAAGGAATGAACCCGTGAACGATGTGGAAAGGAGCAAAGCTGGTAGTGCGATTGATTGAACTGTTGTAAGCAAACTGTGCCTGGTGGATCTTGGATTCCCATCCCTTGGCGTGTTCAGCTACAAGGCAACGGAGAAGGTTGCTAAGGGATTGATTGATGACCTCGGTTTGTCCATCGGTAGTGGTGGCCAACGGGCCGGGCCAGCCCGAAAACCTGCCCAGCCCGGCCCGAGCCTGGCGTACCCCAGGCCGGCCATGGGCCAATTTTCGCTGGCCTTTGGGCCCGACCCGTGAGGCGGCCTTGGCCCGAGCCCGGGCACATTAGGCGTTGCCCTGTTGGGGCAACGGCTAATTGTTTATAGCCATTGTAAAACGGCTATAAATTTAAAAAAAAAATTGTATATATTTTTTTCTATAAATACTTAATCCTCCCTAACCTATTTCCTCACCAAATCTTTAATCCTCTCTTAAAGACGACCGCACTCCCCATACGTCAGACTTTGTATTTTTTGATAAACAAATTTGTACTTTTAAATATTAGGCCCCAACTGCGTTGTATTTGTACTTGTTACGTTATTTATTTACTATTATTTTTTTTATAAGATATTTACCATTACTTATTGTATATTCATATATTTAGCATTATTTTTATGAACATGTATATTTAGCATTATTAGTGCTTGGAAAAAAATGTATTTGTATCTCATATTATTTATCAATGAATTACAATAATTTTAGTACAAAATGACTTTGTATTATTTAAATTTTACTTTTTTTTAATTCTGTCAAAAAAAGCGCCCCCTGGCCCGGACCTGCCGTGGAGACTCCCTGGCCCGGCTCGGCCCGCTACAGTGCCGGGCCAACCGGGCCCCGGCCCGTGGCCATCACTATCCATCGGTTTGGGGTTAATGGACGGTACTAAATACTAAGGATGTATTGGCCATCTTCCATGAGGTCCTCCAGAAATGATTCATAAATTGTACATCTCTATCAAACACAATGCTCAAGAGCAGACCATGAAGCTTGTAAACATCTTTGAAGTACAGCTCGGCGACATGGATGGTGTCTGCAGCTCGTTTACGTCCAATAAAGTGTGCCATCTTCGAAAAAAGATCAACCACAACAAAGATCAAATCAATACCTCCGGAGGTCCTCGGTAAGCCCAACACGAAATCCATACTAACATCTTCTCATGGCTGGATTGGAATGGGTAACAGTAAGTACAACCCAGCAATGGTGATGCCACCTTTTGAAATCTGACAACTGCGGCAGCGTTGGACAAACCTATCTACTTCACGGCGAAGTATTGGCCAATAATAGCTGGTGGAAATGAGCCCGAGGGTCTTATCTCGCCCCATATGACCCGCATTGTGCTTTTCTTCGATGATCTTGAGCCGCCAACTAGAATGAGGGACACAAAGTTGATTGCCTCTGAATAGGAAGCCTCCATGAATGGAGTAATCCGGGTTTATCCCATCTTGTGCCTCACACCAAATGCTACCGAAAGTGGTGTCATCCTTGTATAGATCAGCCATGTGCTCGAAGCCTGTCACCACGATTCTGCTTTGCGCCAATATTAAGGTTCAATGCATCTGCAACTATGTTCAGCTCGCCTGACTTGTGTTTTATGTGGAATAGCTGGATATAGCCAGTCCACTTGGCGGGACGATCAGAGAGCTTGTCTTGGTTGTCGATGAACTTAAGGGCCACGTTGTCTTAGTAAAGGATGAATTCTCGATTTGCCAAGTATGCTCCCCAATGTCTCAAAGCTCTGACCAAAGCATAAAATTCCAAGTCATACGTGGAGTAGTTTAACCTGCTGCCATTCAACTTCTCACTGAAATAGACGATTGGCCACCCCTGTTGATTGAGCACGACGCCAATACCAATCTTGGATGCGTCAGTATGCAACTAAGAAGTTTGTTGGAAATCCGGGAGTGCTAACACTGAAGCCGTTGTCAACTTCTCTTTGATTTTGGCGAATGCTGATCGTGCTTGCAGTGTCCATGCAAAAGTTCCCTTCTTCATACATTCTATGATTGGGGCCATGATTGTGTTGAAGGCTGGAATAAAACGCCTATAGAATGACGCCAATTGGACGGCGCCTTTGCTGTCTCTCAACTTACGCAACTCTCTGAGTGGCTTCGAATACGGTGAAGATATCAAACATATTAAGGATGTCTTGTATGCTCTCCCTCAATCCGCCAATGTATCTATTTGCCAACTGTACCCCTGATTCCGCCAAGTTATTCCTGGCGACCAAAGCATGGAACTCAGATGTATACCCCTCCATGGTTCTCGGACCTTGAAGAAGGCTCTGTAGGCGCTGGTACATCAAACGGCCGTGATTGTGAGGCAAGAAGGCGCCTTGCAAATGCTTCTTCATCTTCTCCTAAGATTCGATCTTAGGTTTGCCTTGTCTAAGCCGGATCTGCTTTTGTTGGTGCCACCAGGTGACTGCCCTTCCTCGAAGGCGCGTATCAACCAGTGGCGCCTGCTTTCATTCTAGGATCTCCCATAACTCCAAGACTTCCTCAACGTCCATGAGCCAATCAAGGAACTCTTCCGGATGTCCTCCTCCATTAAATTCCGAAATCTCAATCCAATGTTCGGACTCCCACCTCCTGTCTTTGTGGTTGTTGGGGTCACCTCCATTGCCCGGCTGGCGCCTCAACCTTGGTCCTCAGAAATCTTCGTCATGAAATTGGTTAATGAAAGGATCGTCTACGTCTCCACCATTAACGCCTGGTGAAGGGTGGCGTTGGGGCCTAACTCCGTCCGGGAGATTGGGGTTTGCCCTGAGTTGGACCAAGCATCACTCGATCTGCCGGAATCTCTCTTCCTGCTCCTCAAATCACCTCTCAAGTTGTTGAAGTGGGTCACGGTCAGTCACTTCTTCAACAGCGGTGTTCCTTTGTCGTCTGGGGGCCATCATTCTTCAGAAGTGTTCCTGCTCTTCGATATCAACTGATGCAGCGTGTGATGGAAATATAGGATATAGGAAGGTTCAATGGCCTTCCCTTTGAATTTCATTAATGAAAATAACAAAATTACAAAGAGAAGATAGAACTCAAATTCTCACAAGGTGAGAAACGAGAGAAAAGATAAACAATTTTGAGATTTTAATTGGAAAAACTGCTCAACTAAGCCTAAAGTCTTCCCTTATATAGAGGAAGAAAAGAGCTAAAAAAGGGAATGAAATTTAAAATATAATCATAATAAAATCAAAATGAAATCTTGCCAAAAACCGTCTTCCAAATCTTGCCAAAACCGTATTCCAAGATTCTTGCCGTAACTACCCGTGATCTGATCTCCTTCCCAGCTGTAACCGAGAATCTTGCGTTGAACGAGCCCAAAAGTTGGTGGTGCCGCCTAGTTAAGCAATACGTGAGGTGGTGACAAGGTATGTCCCGAGCTCCTTGTATACGGTGACCTTGTTGCATCACTTTCTTTTTTCAATTCCGTAGTCAATTAAGATTGGTGCATGACATAAGGTCTTTAATATGATATGTAAGTTTTCCTTCATAGCTATTCAATCAAAAAGAAAGTCGAAGGCTTACATATTCGGCCCACTTTTAATGCTTTAGGCATTAGGATCAAAATTAACAAATTAATTAAAACACGGAAAATGTAGGGAGTTTACCGTCATTCGGCAAGTGAATGCTACGGAATTTAAGCTATGAATGCCTCACTCGTTATGATAGTTTGTTGGCAACTGAATCTACAATAGGATTCCCTCTCTGTAAAAATTCTCTAGAAATGACATTTCAACAAGACCAAGTTTGTAATGGTATGTAGTGACATAAATATATGTAACTTTTTACCTTACAAAAACAAGTTTTTAAAATGTTATAGCTCACACAGATTTTTAAAATTATAATTCTCGCTTACGACAAAACTTGTGGCTTGGTTCAATTACGAATGGCGACATTTACAAGCGGGATCAAGTTCAAAGCCTCCTTGTGGCAACTTCAATGGGGTGTTGAATCTTATGTCACATTCCCTCGTTTGAGATTTTATACCAATTTTACTTCAACCATCAACACCAAATTCTATGTTAAAAAGTCTTTCCTCTCGCACTGTTAAGGCTCCGCATCTGAGTTTAATAATTGGAATCCCACATTGGAGTTGTGAGACAGAAGAGATCATCTTATAAGTTTAGTGAGTTACTGCACCTATCGCTAATTAGTTTTAGGATGGAACCCTACTTAGGCTTATATATGGATTTCATGTTTGTTCCAACTCCGTAGGTCGAGCCTAAAGGCTCGGTAAAATTTAACACGCACCTCACTTTCTCTCGTTTCACCCTCAAGTTGGGTTCGGAATAGTTGGTTTCCAACAATTCTCAGCTCCTTTCTATTTTCTCTTTTCCTATTCTCACCTAGCTCTTTCTTTTGTGTACCTAGGATTTCTTTCTTACCTTCTTTGGTTTTTTGTGGATTTTGCTTGGCTTAGCTGAGCTGTGAGGGAGCCGACAGTGGCAGTTCTAGACTTCTAGTTGTGGGGGGTCACAAATCAAGGGGCCAACGAACCTAGATCTGGTGGGTGTGAATTGTAACTTCTTCTAACTTGGTGAATCTAATTGATTGTTGGCTTTAGCTGTGGGTGGCAGCCCTTGGTGACAAGTGTAAGACCAATCCTGTGGTTCCAAGGGCGATCTAGTAGTGCTTTAGACGGATATGGTTATAGAGGGGATGGTAACAGTTTATTGCAAACATAGGGTGTGTTTCGTGGAGTTTGTTTCATATGATGGCGTTTGGGCAATTCTAACAATTAAAATTTTGAAAGTTTGTCATTGACGATGCGGCGCGTGCGATGTTGTTTGCGAAGTTCTAATGGTTGGATGTTTGGGCAGTAGCGATTCTAACGGCTTTAATGCATGTTTAGTTAGGTTGGAAGCCTAGGTGGCTTTAGTGTGCTAAGAGTGTCGAGTGAGAGGTATTACCACGAAGGTGCTTGAAATGTTGGTTGTTCTTATTTGGTGGTTTGTAGATTCGGCACTTGACGACTCAGGATCTTGCCTTCGCCACCCCCCCGGGGTGAACTACTCTCTTAATGTTGGTCAAGCTTTTGGGGTTCAATTTGGTTTTGGGTGTTGGTGCTCAATATTCTTTCTATGTGCTTATTGTTTGCCTCTTCTTTATTTTTACAGTGTTTCGAGATTTCCCTATGTTGTCCCCATGTTTTGTTGGTCAGTATGGTAGAGTGTGGCTCTTACATATGCGTAAAGTTGTGGTGGGAATAAGGGTGATTGATTAGAATACAATGATTTCAATGGTGTTGAAGAAGTATTGAACAATACGGTAGCTTATTTGATTTTACTGTCTTCGCACAATGCTTTCTCTCTCTCACAATGGCTAGCTACAGGACACCCACGCGCCGCTAAGGTTCGGCGCGTGAGGGCGCGTCACCCGGAGTCAGGGAGCCGGAGTTGCACCACCAGAATCGTCGGCGCCTCGCCATTCCGGTCGTACAAGCAATTTGTCCATCCATCATCATCAATCCCAACCTCTGCCACCGTCTACCCCATCAACTTTGTCTTCTCCTCCGACTTCCCGTTCCGGCCTCCGGCCTCCATCTACACCAACAAACGCCACAAATCGCCTCCAGTACTCTGACTCTCCATCAAAAACGCTTTACCCCTCATCATCCCTAATCACCCATTTTCTCTCTCCAACACTCGGCCCCCCATCTCTCCTAACCAATAACAGACCACCACCAGCGCCACCGGTACCGGCTCCCCGCACCGGATGTCCACCATCGCCACCGCCACCCACCACCTCTCCACTTATACTCCTCTTCATACAAACATTAACCCTATTCCTCCTCCTACTACCACCACCAACAGACCCACCACCCCCCTTCTCTTCCATCAATTTTTCATTTTAACCAGAAGACCAATGCCAATACCTCGAGAAACGGTGTCCATTTTCGTTGATGGCTTACTTGAGAGAACAACAAATTCCTGGCTCAAGTATGCCTTCCGTAATTTCAGGTCAGTTTATAATGTATTTGTTCCTGCTAAGAAGAGGCTACGGTCTAGACACTCGTATAGTTTTGTCCGGTTTCATAATCCGAGGGAAGCTGCTAGAGCAATTTCAACTATGAATGGTAGATGGGTGGTGAAAGCTAAGCTTAGGGTTGAATGGGCTAACCCACCAAGAAGATCAACGGAGTCATCAGGCCGAAGCCATATCGTTCTAGGGCCTTTCAGCAGAGCAGAGACACCGACCGATTACATGTTCAGGATGTGACACCTCCTACTCAGACCAGAGACTATGTGGGTTCTGACATTCCAAGGATCGAGGTTTCAAACACCAACAAGAATGTAGAGGATTGGCTTCAGCGGTCTATTATTGCGCACACATCGGGTGAGGCGAGTCTGGATAGTATTCTCACCTTTATCACAGAGAACGACCTTCACAGCTTAACCCGCAAGGGCTAAGCACCAACACATTCGTCCTGGTCTGTAATTCCGCTGAGACTGTGGAGCTCTACCTTGGCCCCCATCGCGAGGTTCTGCTTAGGAAATTCAGCAAGGTTTCTAAATACTCTGGCGAGATTCTTGGCTCACTTAACAGAAGAGTATGGATTGAGGTTTGTGGTCTGCCTGTTCAATGTTGGACTAAGGAATGCTTTTCTGACCTTGCGGGATTATGGGGGAAGTTTATCAGGGCGGACTCGAGGATGTCATCCATGAGATGCATTGATGCTGCCAGATTTCTCATCGAAACATGCTCACCTTCACTGAATCATCAAATGGTGCAAGTCCATTTTAATGGGGTGACCCGATTGGCCTTGGTCAAGGAGGGCAGGACAGAGTTGATTTCAGATTACTCTCCTAGTGCTGTTGCTTTAGCTGCATCGACCAGAATAGCGAGAGAACGGACCTCTTCGACTTGGGGTCCGCAACCGGAACATCAATGCTCTACCCTAGTTCACCCTGCCACACTGACACAACATTCCCCTATTCATAGGATAGGAGTGTTGAGGGAAGGGGATCATGGAAGTCACAGTATCAGGCCAGTGTATGCCGATGTTAGCATTGATGAGCTGTCATGGGGTCAGCTGTCTATCTGTGTTGAAGGTCAGTATATTGGTAGGTGGTCTATGGAATGCAGCTGGCCGCATGCTTCTCCTCTCCATCCGCCATCTCAAAGTGGTGTCCATCCAGTTCAGATTGTGCCGGAAAACCAGCATATGCCTCCTCTACTCCAATGGGTGGAGAGTGACATAGCCAGTTCAGATCAGTCTCACGCTCAGATATCGCATCTTGAGAATTTAACTCGTGACTCCGCAAGTGAAGATGATTCTATGTCATCAGGACCGGAATTTCCCCCAGGTTTTGAGCCATTTACCGTGTACATTTTAGAGTCTTGTGTGGAGAGATCCAGTGAAGATGGGATGAGAAAAGGAAAAGATTTACTGACAAAAAGAAACAGAAAGGCGTTGAAGCAAAAGAAAAAGGAGAGTGAAAAGCGGGAGCTGCAGAAATTTCTTGAGGACATGTCGCCTAGGAAAAGTACGCAGGAAAAGAACAAGAAATCAGGCAAACGAAATAAGGGGAAGCATGTCAAATGGGGGAAATCGTCAAAGGCACCTCAGAGGAAGAAGAAACGAAATAGGGAGAATAGATACGATTTGATCTCGAAAGCAAAGTATGATGAGATGATCCTTCAAGCGGAGCGGTTAATTGACATGGGGAGAAGGATTGGATATAATTTCAATGGATTCGACCCTCCTATGGTGGTAGATTTGCTGGCTAAATGAGGCAGAATTTTTTGTCGTTGAGGCTCGGTCTTGCTGTGGTCTCCTGCGTGGGTGGTTCGGTTCTTCTTCTTTTGGTTTCCCGATTTTTGTTTGGTTTGTGCGTGTTTTGGATTGCGTGTGCTCATTGTCTGTCCTTTCGGGTTTTGGGTGTTTTGGCTTTGTTTTTTGTTGTCCTTCTTGTTCCTCCCTCCGTTTTTGGAGCGGCGTTGGCCTCGTCTTTTCGAGGGCCGTCTGTTCTTCGGCTTTGCCGATATACGGTGGTAGCAACATGGGTGTAAGTTTTTAGGAGAACTAAGGTGCGTTATCATCATGAAGAGCCCAATGCAGAAGAGTTGTGCCTTATGATTCGAGTCTTCAATTCCT
The DNA here is from genome assembly GCA_018398585.1 of Simmondsia chinensis. Taxonomy (NCBI): domain Eukaryota; kingdom Viridiplantae; phylum Streptophyta; class Magnoliopsida; order Caryophyllales; family Simmondsiaceae; genus Simmondsia; species Simmondsia chinensis. Next base: position 10,759,504 of record JAGTTD010000013.1, read on the forward strand.
ATATGCTTGATATATGGATTATTGTTTAATATTTGATTAACTTGACCTAAACTCCTACCCCCTTATTGGTCTGTGTTTTCTTTCCGTGCATTTTCTTTTCATTGTTATTGGCCACCTTATTCACCTGAACCACCTCGACAAAAAGAAATCCCTTGTGCTTGGGAATTAGTCTTCCTAGCCTAGAATCAAAAGAGTTGCCAACAAGAAGGTGGCCTCTCCAATTGAATCGGAGTCATCATCGGGAAGCAATTGTTCGATGGCAGTGTTTGCATGGAAAATTGGTCAAAAACTAGGTTTGAAGTTCGATGGAGAGGATAAGGTAGTTTTCAATCATATATGAAGCATTAAAGAGGAAGGTAAGGGTATTGTGAAGAAGAAAAATATGGCATCGCGTGTGGCGACCACCTCCAGGACCTGCTGAGCCACAAGTACCAATAAGCTAAACCCAAATTTAAACCTGAATGGTCTCAAGTTGAGGGGATTAACAGGACTGGTGGTTTTGTTCTATCACGGATTGGAGATGAATTTCTGACCTCAGATGCAATCATCTCACCCAAATGGCTTTGTGTTTCCAAAACTCTTAAGTTGGGTGGAAAAAGTCCTATGTTGTTGTCTCTTTTTGAGAGTGGGGTTTTGGGGCTTTGCTTTGGTGTCTTGACCTCCCACATAAACCAGATGAAATTGCTAGAAGCTTAGTTTTTGTCGTGGTAGGGGTGATTAGTTGCCGCAACAGAAAGATGTGGACTAGTGTTTGGGTCTTGATGGATCTATCATCAGTCTTGGTGGTCGTGGCTTGAGCAGTAGTGCCTTGCTTTCGTGCTAGTTTTTTGTGTTTTGCTTTGAGTTGTGATTTTTGATCCCAATGTGTTTTTTTGGCTTTTTTCTGCACTTTTTTGTTTGGTTTGGTTGCTTTCTGGGCCCGTTGTTGGGTTTGTATTCAATTATCAGAAAAAAAACGTTGTTATACAAACTACTAGTTGTCCTATAGCTTATTTTTACAAATGTGGATCATTATTTTAAAAGTTAAAAAAGAAAACATAAATCTAATATTGTTGTAAATATTGGATATTTTTTCGGTACAAATTTTAGAGTCAAGCTTGGATATTATCAAATATTATAGAAAATTAAAAATTATATAAAATATCTATTTACATATATGTATATATACGTATATATAAATGGATATTGGGGTAAATTGTGACAAGTGTCACATTTATGGGCCGAAATTGGTGACTCATCCCCTTCCCTCCATTGTATATATACATAGATACCCAGCAAAACAAAAGAAAAAGAAAAGAAAAGAAAAAGGAAAAAAAGAGAGGAAATAAACGAGAGGAAAAAAGAAATAAAATAAAATTATCTCGTTCTGATATAAAAGACTTATCACTTTTTTCAATTATATTTGAGTTTGTTTATTTATTACATTTCTATAGAGTATAGTATCTCTATAATTTTACAACAAATATTAATTTGAATCGCTTGATTTGGTGGGGAAATCATCTAGGTATCAAATGTGTTTTTTTTTTTTTTTTTCAGTTTAAACAAAAAATATGCTTTGTCCCAAAAAAAAAAAAAAAAAGTGCTTTTTACACTTTATTTTACTTTATTGTATAATACAATTCAACCGAATATGGTCACGTCGGCTTTATGTATTCATACAAATTTAATATACAACTCTTTTTTATTGTCTTTCTACTTTCGTCTGTCTTCTTGATCTTCCGATATCTTCGCCGCATGCTCGCAATATTCAACTCCAGCAATGCAAATCTCAAATCAATACGTTTCACATTTTTAATCTCTATAATTTTTCAAATATTTAATTTCTATATCAAATTAATTTTAAAGATCATAAAAAATTCTTAATATATATCCTCTTAGTAGGCTAGTAATAGGGTACTGGAGTAAGGATTTGGCGGGTCAAGGGTTGATATGCATAAGGCAATAATAGATGTATTGGGTACTTTTGGGTAATGAAATGTATACAAATTTGGTATTTTATTCACTATAAAGATAGACGTATCCATTTAACACATGTAAATAGTAATAAGACTGATAACTACAAAAATGACTCATTATAGAGGACAGTAGAAGTAACACCAGGATACTATTGCTTCTCCTACTCCTACCGTCCCCTCGCCCATAATGTCCCTTCAGTTACAACGCTTCACTCATACCATTCCCCTCCCTCATACCGTCCTCTCACCTATACCGCCACCCCATTCATACCGTACTACCGTTTCCCTTGCTCCTACCGCCTCCTCATCCTTACCGTTCTCTCACCCATACTATCCCGCCACCCATACCATCGCTTCATCATTACCGTCCGTTCGCCATTACCGCCTCTCTAACCATGCTGTCCCTCTGTTAACGTCACCCCTCTCAGCTAATGGCTAACGCCACCCCTCTTAACCAATGGGCAACGCCACCCTTTCAGCCAATAGCATCTATCTCAAGCACTTCCCTTCCCCTATAAATATGAGATATTCCATAGAGCATGGGTTGAGGGACTTGATTCCAATTCCCCCTTCTTCGCACCCAACCAAAAAAACCCCGAAACAGTTGGCGCCGTCGGTGGGAAGGGCATTAAAAGTTTTTCCCATGTCAAACTCTAGTCAATCCACTAATCTTAATAGACGGAACCATCACCCAAATTATTTAACCCAAGAACAGTTCGATCAATTTCAACAACAGATACATCAACTCTTTACACACACTCCTAACCACGATACGGAGTACACCCGGAGCCAAGTCGGCTCACTGCTGCTAGGGGGATGTCACAACACACCCAAGCACAGAGTCCTAACGGGACCACTGCATCTAAAGCAAGTACTTACCGAAATCATGCTAGGAGGAGCAATAAGAGAACCCCCAGACTAGTTGTGGGCTACTCTATACCAGGAACTCACTTACCGTTCACAACCCGGATCCTCTCGGCTCCTGCTGGAAGGGTAAAGATCCCAAAGATCGATCTATTTGATGGTACTCAAGATCCAGAAGATCATCTAGCTGGGTTCATGGTTCAGATGTATCTACAGGATGTGGGAGAGGACGTATGGTGCAAGTGTTCCGAGCCACCCTCAAAGGAGTGGCGCAAAATTGGTTTGCATCTCTCCCAAATTCATCCGTGGATAGCTTCTCTGAGCTCTCAGAACGTTTTGCATGACATTTTGTTAGTAACAAAAGGAGGAGAAAGATGGCTACACACCTTCTCAAATTACAACAGCATGAACTCGAACCCCTAAGAAGCTATGTACAATGACTTACGCGTGCCATGATTGATGTTGCAAACTTATCGGATGAGACAGCTATTACCGCCTTTATCAATGGATTGCAAAATTCCACCTTTAAATTCGCGCTTGCAAAAGGGCCACCTTCAACAATTGACGAACTGTGGTAGAAGGCCAACAAGTACATCTCGACTGAGGACGTTATGCAGGTGACTCCAAGACCTGAAGGGGTCCAAGCAAAGGCACTTCCAAAGCCAAAAGACGATTCTAGGCCACCACAAAACAATGCCCACCCAGCTAAGAGGCCTGCGCTTGCCTTTAGACCTCAAAATCAATAACAGATTCCTCGGGCACTTTTGGAAGTGGAAACAACAAAGCCACTCGCAGGTTCCGATGTTGTACTGCCTCAAGAAGGCGAGCCCAAATGGTGTGCTTATCATCAAACCCGTACGCATAACATGACAGAATGCCGCACTTTGGAATACCGTTTAAAGGAAGCCAAGCGCACAACTCAATGGGGAGAATACGCGAACCTGTAAAGAATAAAAACGAGAAAGGCTCAGAATACTGAGGACGGCAACAAAAATCTTAAGAGTTCGGTACCAAAGATAGTCGCTACCATCACCACGGGACGCTCCCTCCCCCCTAACCAGAGGAAGCCAGAGGGAAAGAAAGAAGGTCTGAGCATTGCAGAAAAGTCGGGCTGCATAAGCTTCACCGAGAGGATGCCCAAGGGATTGACCCGTGTCCAGAAGATCCTCTTGTTATTACTGATGTTATCCGCCGGCATACCATGCGGAGAATACGGGTTAATCAAGGTAGCTTCGTGGATATACTCTTCCCGGAGTGTTATGCCAGGATGGGAGTGCCAATTACCGCTCTGACCCCATCACCGTGCCCTATGGTGGGAGTCACAAGGACTCCTATCACACCGCAAGGTAGAATAACATTGAACACAGTTTTTCATAGTAATGAAGGAAAACGCATGATGAAGATCGAGTTCTTGGTTATAGGGGCTCCCTCCGCCTATAATGTTATCTTAGGAAGATCCTCCTTGAACCGCCTAAAATATGTGGTCTCCACCTATCACCTAGCCATGAAAGTTGAGGCCAACACTGGGAATGTAATGAGGGTTTGGGGAAGCCAAGGTCTGATCTCTGAATACTACCATTCTTTTCCCGCTCATGGCCGCTGAGTTAGTCGAACCAGGATCATCTTCAAACCAACATCCTATCCCACCGCTTCTCGAAAAATATGAATTAGAGCCGGGGCATTACACTCATATAGGTACATCACTTCTCTAGCATCTAAGAGAAGAAATTGGTTAGCTTTTAAGGCAGTACCATGATGTCTTCGCATTCGCCACAGAAGAAATGCCGGGAATACCGCTCGAAATTATCACCCATCAACTCAATATACAAGCCAACAAAGCACCCATTAAGCGACAGAGGGCGGCTTTTGTAGAGAACGCAATGAAGCTATCAAAGCTGAGGTGCAAAAGCTCACTTGTGCAGGATTCATACGAGAGGTACTGTACCCTGAATGGCTGGCTAACGTAGCACTAGTAAAAAAGCTGAACGGTAGCCAGAGGTTATGTGTGGATTTTACAGATCTTAATGACACTTGCCCAAAGGGTTCCTACCCACTACTCAAGATAGATAGATTGGCATATTCAAAAAAGGATGCGAGTTATTCAGTTTCACGGATGCATTTTCGGGGTATCATCAGATTTAGATGCATCCGCACAATGAAGAAAAAATGGCTTTCATCACAGCAGGAGGCACATACTGCTATAAGGTAATGCCTTTCGGGCTTAAGAATGCTGGGGCCACTTATCAACGGTTGGTCAACAATGTCTTCGCTCCTCAGATTGGACGCAATATGGAAGTATATGTGGATGATATGATAATTAAGTCCAGGCAAAAGCTTAAGCATCTTTCTGATCTAAGGGAAGCTTTGGAAGCACTTCGCAAATACCGCATGAAGTTGAATCCCAAAAAATGTTCGTTTGCAGTACCAGATGGCAAGTTTTTAGGATTTATTGTAAGCTCTCGAGGAATCAAAGCGAATCCCAAGAAGGTACAAGCCATCCTCGACATGGGGTCTCCTCATTCCCCAAATGATTTCCAATAGTTAGCTGGATGCATGGCTGCCCTTAACCGGTTCATCAGTCGTTCTGCTGAAACAGCCCTACCGTTTTTCAAGATATTACAGAAGAAGCAATCATTTTTCTAGAATGAAGAATGTGCGCACGCCTTTGATCAGTTGAAACAGCACCTAGCACATCTCCTCATCATTACCTCACCTGCGACAGGCGAGAGTCTAAGCATTTATCTTGCCATATTCGAAAACACTGCGAGCGCAATGCTGGTAGCTGACCGCCAAGGACAGCAACTCCCGGTCTATTTCGTAAGTTAGATTCTCAAGGATCCAAGGAAAAGGTATCCCACAGTTGAGAAAACCGCTCTAGCCTTGGTTACTGCCACGCGGAAATTGAGAGCTTACTTTCAATCCCATACCATAACCGTGCTCAACAACATCCCATGCAAAAAGTTGCGCTCAAAGCTGGATTGTTCGGGAAGAATGCTGGGATGGGCGGTGGAACTTTCGAAGTACGATATACATTATCATCCTTGAAGATCCATTAAGGCCCAGGCCTTAGCTGACTTCCTGGTGAAATGTAATTTCAACTTCGAAACAACCTGAATCGACCGTGATCCATGAGGAGAAGCCCACTTGGAAAGTGTTTATGAACAGATCCGCAAATTAGGAGGGCCATGGTGTAGGGGTAGTACTGGTAAACCCAGAAGGGAAATACCCATAGTACGCGGTAAAGTTGAATTTCGAGGCCACTAACAACAAAATCGAGCATAAAGCATTGTTGCTAGGACTTGATTTTGCCAAGGCCCCTGGAGCCTAATATGTAGAAATCTTGAGTGATTCTGAATTGATAGTAAATTAGGTTACCGGGAAGTATGGGGCTAAAGAGCCTCACTTGGCTCAATACCTTGAGCTAGTCAAAGCAAAAATCTCCGAGTTAGAAGACTTCACCATACAAGGAATATCCGGAGAAGACAATCAGCGTGCGGATGAATTAAGCCGCCTAGCCAGCACTAAGTGCACGATGGAACAACAAAAAGGGTACATACAAGTGCAAGAGGCTAAATTCAAGTGCCTACACAGACAGGCACCTACAAACGTAATGCAGGTGCAACACGAGGATGGTTGGATGCGTCCAATTTTAGACTTTATTCTTTAAGGAAAAGAACTTTCAGATAAAAACAAGGCGTGGAGGCTACAAAGGCAAGCAGCTTGCTTCGTAATAATCGACCAACAACTCTACAAAAGGTCCTTTACGCATCCGTTATTAAAATGTTTGACCTTAGAAGAAGGAAATTATGTGACAAGGGAAATTCACGAAGGTATATGTGGAGTCCACATCGGAAGATGAACTTTAGCAGGGATGGCGTCGAGAGTGGGATACTTCTGGCCCACCATGAAGAAAGACACAGACACCCTTGTACAAAAATGCGACAAATGCCAAATATTTGCACGACTCATCCACCCCCCAGTAGCACCGTTACACCCTATCGTGGATCCAATACCCTTTGATCAATGGGGAATGGACATCTTGGGACCTTTCCCACTGGCCAGCAAGCAAAAAAAATTTCTAATAGTACCGGTAGACTATTTCAGCAAATGGGTGGAAGCTGAATCGGTAGCTAAAATCACAGAAAACACCACTCGACAATTTCTGTGTAAAAATGTTATCACCCGCTTTGGAATTCCTCGGGACATTGTAACTAACAACGGGACGCTATTTGATTCACCGCAATTTTGCAAATATTGTCAACATATGAAGTTTGCTCTCCACTTCACATCTGTGGCCTATCCTCAGGCAACGGACAAGTAGAGGCAGAAAACAAGCAAATACTTAGTGGATTCCGATGAAAATTAGATGATGCCAAAGGAAGGTGGGTCGAGGAGCTACCTAGTGTCCTATGGGCCCACTGCACTATTTACCTAGTAGCCACAGGGGAAACTCCTTTCATGCTAACCTATGGTACCACGTGCAATACTACCACAACGCCAAAAATGAAAATCAATGAAGGTACTCCCTTGATTAAATAGATGAGGTTCGGGAAGACACCCTTCTTCGCATTATGGCTCAGAAGCAGCGCATATCCCAATATTATAACCAACATTTGAATCCAAGGAGTGTAAAAATAAGAGACCTTGTCCTTCGCCAAGCTAATGTTACTCAGCAAAGCATAGGAGCTGGTAAGGTCGCGGCAAACTGAGAAGGACCTTACCGGGTAGCCAAAAGGCTTGGAAATGGGAGTTATAAGTTGGAACGAATTAACAGTACCAAAATATCGCGAGCTTGGAACATAAAGAATCTCAAGAGATACTACGTGTAGCAAATTACACTTTAGGCATGTAAATAAGAAGGAAAAGTTGAAGTATGCTCACATGATATTAGGGCACAATAAGTTTTAAGTAGTTCAAGTGGAGCAACAGCTTATGTAAACGGGAAAGAGAAGGTTTTGTTTGTAATAAAGTCATATGCTTTTTGTCATAAACATTAACGTGTGACTTCTGCAATGAGCAAAACAAAAAAAGGGAAGGTCGAACACCAAAAAGAAAAGGAAAAAGTCCGTATGTATATTCATTCGTATACCCTTAACACAGCTAAGCAAAAATGGTGCCGGGAAACCCTTAAAGAGCATAAAATGCTCATACAAAAGAAGGGACCTACACGACTATGGTCTCACCAAAAAGAAAAGGAAAAAAGTTTGTATATGTATACCCTTTACACAATTAAAAAAAAATGGTGCCGGGAAACCCTTAAAGAGCATAAAATGCTCATACAAAAGAAGGGACCTGCATGATTATGGTCTCTTAACAAAAAATTTTAATGTGTGGCTGGACGGTTAAGATGGACCGCTTCCAGAAGCTCGAGACCATCCAAGCTCTCCTCTTAAATGAATGATGTTCTAACGGAATTGATCTACCACCCATTGAAGGAGCTCGTGGTTAAGGTCAACACGTGATGAACTAGGCAGTGGGCGAGTCCTGAAAAACCCGCGGTAATGCCTTGCCAGTAGGAAGAGCTCATTAGATCACGAAATTCATTGCTTGCTTTAAAACGTGAAACGGCCTCCGCAATGTCCTCCACAGTCTTAGATGTCTCTGATTGGCGACGCTCCACCTCATCACGGAGCTCATCCTGACTAGCCAGTAAGTTTCCCTCAACCTTTGGGCCTCTATCACTGCCCTTTCCTTCCCCTCTTGTACCAACCTTACCTCCGCGGCCATCTTCTCTTTTCCCTCCTTTGCGTACCTCGCTTCAGCCATTGTTGCTTCATTTTCTTCTCTTATCGCTTTGATCTCCTCTCTCAAAAGCGCTAACTCCCGCATAGTTGTTTCCTACTCACGAAGCCACCCCAAGGCCATGGCGGTGGACCAGGAACTAACATGAAATCGCAACATGAACATATAAGCTTGAAACATTGGTAACTCTGGGTAACTAATAACAACTGTACCTTTAGAGCATAAGTGGCAATCATATTCCTAGCGGCCACTTAAGGATCCTCTAAAGAAAGAGTGGCCAGACTGACGCGTTGGATAGCACTAACGCCTTCGTGAGGAGAATAGGAGCCCTGGCCCCTAAGTTGGGAAGCCTCGCTTGAAGGAATCCCACCTACCGCAGGCAGCCCACCTTGCAAAGGAAGAGATTGAAACTCAAAAGAAAGACCGAAGGGTGTTCAGAGGTTGATAAGTTAATATGGAAGGGAGGGAGGACCCTGTCCATACGCCCTTCAGAGGATGGTCCTTGGGGTAGCACCAGAGTCCCTAAGAAGAGTTCACCCTCCAAGGAGACCCTAACAGGCGGTAACGCCCCGGCGGGAGAAGGGGTCTCTCTTGAAGAAACCACCATCAAGGGCGAAAGCATTTCCTCTTGTTCCAGACTCTTAGAAGGAGCCTCCACTTCTTCGCTGGGAGGTTGGATCTCTAGTGGCATGCCCGATATTGTAACAAGGGCCGGCGTTGGCTCCTCCCTAGTTGTTCCAGATAAGGGAGTGGGAGCCTCTGGCATAGTCTCTGACTCCTCCTCAATCAGAGTCTCAGCCATCGCCGCTTTCCCCGGTTGGGACACGGCTTAAGGAGCAGCCTCCCATGGCTGGAACACTATCAGCTAGACAGACCCCCTGGCTATGGCACAGAAGTGCCCATTCTTTGTTCACCACGGGCTGACGGTATCCTCTCTATAGCAGGAGAGGCTTGAACAATGGGTTCCTCCATAACATTCTCCGGAGAAGCAAATACATAGGACTATCACCAACTTCCCGGGCCTTGTTGGCAACTTTTTTAGACCAAGTGACCTTTTTAGGAGGTTCCTCCCCCCTCCTAGGTATGGTCCTTTTCCCTTTTTGCCATGATCTTCCTACCGCCAGCTTCACTCCTCTTCTCCTTTTTTCTTAACCCCTCGCGGTAGGCCTTAAGTAAGCCCCGCAATGTCTACCTGCGCTTCTTATCCTGTGAAGAAAATGTTGGGAAAAAGATATGATTTTGGTTGAAAAGTAAATTCTGATACCGACTATTGGGTTCATAGTTCTCAACTATGGTCACAACAATAGGCATCTATTAGAGCACTTAGAGTAGGAGACTTTTCTCTCTACCTAAGCCCCCGGTCAGAGAGTCAAGCTTCGTGACACCTTACATGCGAGAGTTCCCGGGAATAGGTTTATCTCTATAAACCCTTTGCCCTAATACCAGTTGCTGGGATGAATTTCAAAAATTCTCCCTAAAGATTACGCAGCGGAACAAGTTTAGAATTCATAACTCTAAATCTAGGGTTGATTTAAAATTCCTAATTTTAAATCTACTGACTTACATTCATAATTTAAATCAACAGATCTAAATTCTTAATTTAGATCTAAATGCCTTTTACTCTAATACATTGATAACAATACATAAACTCAAGCAGGTATAATAACGAATACTGTAAATAAATAGAAAAGCGAAACTAAAAGAAGAAGGAAAGAAAAACATACATGGAATTGCTCCAATAAAAGAAAAACCAGAATGAGAATAATATTCTTCAAAATTGAGATTCCGAGACCTTCTACGTAATGACCTCGAACTGCCCGGAGGGTGGGCTCAGAAAAATATTAAACTAGGTTTCCGAAACAATTTCAGAAACCCTAAGAAAATATTTCAACTTGAATGCCAAACCTCGGAATAAGCCCTTCTATTTATAGAAATATACTGGAGTGAAAAAATCTAATTATAATCGAAAAAGGATTCGCAGTTTAAGTCAAAATGCACCGTTTTGAATTTAAAACAGGTAAAACGCGTTAATTCATTAAACAGTGCACATTTTTTAAACTTGTCACCGCGTGCCACGTGGCACGAGGTGATTGGTCCGTGCGTTAAGGCACGAAACGTTATCCGTTGCCCACGTGTCGCGCGCTGGTTGGCTTACGCGTGCACACGAATTTACACTGTTATTTTCCCGATTTTTCCTTTTTTTTGTTTTTCACATGTAAAAATTTATCTTATGAATTTTAATTTTTCAAAATTATTTTATTTTATAATTTTTAATATTTATTCATCTCATGAATAATGTTTGGCAAAATTAATTTATCCATCTTATTGATAAATAATTCATTACATGAATTCTTTAATATTTTTCTAATGGCAATAAATACAAAGGATTGCGTAGGGACCACGAAGACAATTTAAATCTAGCTCCAAACGGGTTCAATTAAATCATCTCATGATATTAGTTTAATTACCATTTAATGAGACTTAATTCCACTAAATAAATCTCATTGTACTCCAAACTTAAATTATTTATTCGATATCTCCCTAATATACTGTATTGATGACAACAACTCCTCCACTAGATGTCCATAACAAAGGATAAACATAACTACTACCATTATCCTTCTCACAGCTTCTCCATTAGTTACCGACTCGCCCTTCACTGAATAATTCATTTATACTTGAACATATTCACAGTATAAATTCCAAATGTCAAACACTTGGAATACTTTGGCCAAAGTTTTCGAACCATTCAAATATTTGAGAATCAACAAAGGGGACATCTATATCTCATAAGAGACTGTAGATTTCCTATTGAATACCTGATCCTTGTCACACTTCACGCCGCTACCCAGCGTACATGGGATTTCGGTCATTCGTTTTAGACCTTACTTATAGTACACCAAAGTAACTAACGCTCCATGCACAAGTCCAGAATACCTTCAGGATTTAGAGTCGTCGTTCAAACAGTACAATGTGAATTACTCATTTCCGATCGTAGTCTCGAAATAAGTAACCCATATGGTCCAATTCAGTGTGTCAAACACACTAACCTAATACTTTTGGTTCTCCATCCACATGACCAAGACAAGCCATCTAAAGTGTCACATTATAGTCTTAACATACAAGTGGTCCAGACTTGTCTTCGATTACGAGTCTTTCAAACAATCCATATCATTTGTTCCAAGTCTATCTGTGGCATAATCTCATAATCCACTTAGAACAAACATGTAAATTGTAGTCTGAGGGCTACACCCATCTCATGGATGTCTCCCGAAAGAAAATCACATGCAGTAAAAATGCTCACATTCACAAATTTAACTAGGAAATGACTGGAACTTTAATATTATTTATTAATTAAAATAATATATCCAGAATAAATTTGGATTTCAGAACACTGTTCCTAACAGAAAAAGGAAAATAACCAAGGCCGAGATTAATGAAATAAATTCAAGGTAAGGAAAACTTTTTCATCCTCAGAGAAACCACTCACCACTAATCTGACAGGCACATAAGCCCGCCTTGACCAACACTTTCTCTTAGGACAACACCTCCTTGGTAGGTACCGTGAATCCAAATCCCTTTTGAAACACCAAACCACCTCGTTGCCAAGAGAAGATAGCTCGTCTTCTGAAGGGATACTACACTTGTTCCACATAGTCCAATAAACGGGAATATTGAGTGGATGTGGAGGCTACACCCAAACAAATTTATTTTTCCCGCAATTCAGTTGGAAGGGTTAAGCACCCCCAAACACCCCCCCCCCCCCCCGGGTCTTGCCCTCAAAGGTGACCACCACTTATGCTGCCTAGCCCTAAAAAGGTAGTCAAACTTATTTGTGGAGGGAGTTAATCCCGCCACAAAACAAGTAAGCAAATAGACATAAATGCTACGAAAATCATTGGGACTAATCTGACTAGGACATAGAGAATATTGCCTAAAAACCCATTCAAGAATACCCGATAAAGGTAATTGTAAACCAGCCTCTAAAGAATCTATGGCAACAGAAAAGAATCCAAGAAAACGAGGGTACAATAAGTTGTCGTTCTCCTCCGGGTCCATAATTTCATAATCATTTGGGAAATAATATTTTTCACGAAACCGCTTTACCCCCTCTGCTGTGGCCATCGAGGACACAAGTGATCCCAACTAGAGAGCTGAAGCCACCTCAGGAAATTGAGTGCATACAACTAGCTCATCAGGGGACTTTAAAGAGGGAGGGGCTATCCTAGATAATGACTCTACCGCCATCCCCTCATCAGAGGATGTCTCTCCAGGTCGGCCTCGGTGTCCACCACCCTTTTACGCACGCTTGGGAGCCATTTCACTAGAACTAAAAAAAATAAAAAGAGGAAAAAGAAAGAAAAAAGTGTTCAGAAAGGGAGTCTTACCCGAAAAAATAATAGACGGCTCAGCAAAGTCCCCTTTCAATGAGAGGAGGGCGTTCATTTCTGACACCGAGCAGGAGCTCTCGAGACTAGGCCAAAAGGGAGAAGGAGAAATCGTTTCGTTAGGAAGCACTCCCGCCTCCTCAGGACACACAGAAGGAAAACTAGACAAGTATTCCACAAAGTCTGCGACCAGCCGAGCCACTTCACAAGGATCATCCATGGGAACCTCAAGTTCCTCTGTGGAAACCCTAACGAAGTAAGATAAATCTAAAAACAAAGAAAGGAACCCAAACAAAAGATAATCAAGCCATATTTTAGCCGAAAATACATAAAAACAAGCGATTACCTCGAAATTAGGTCAAAAACGAAGAGGAAAGATGATCGGGTGAAGAAATCCGTGAAAGTAGAAGAATTGCACGAGAGAGAATAGGGGAAGCTGGTTTACGACTTTAGGAAAGACGGTCGAGGGTATTAAAGGCTTGGGAAGCTTGGGGAAAAAGAAAGGGCAGATGGAACAAGGGGAGAGCTGCACTTGACACTCCCAATCATAAATCGTGATTTAAATTAACGCTGTCCTAGATGCTGGGGACTGACAGTTGCGTTGCTCCACTTGAAATGGGAGCACGAAGTACTCGGGGAGATAGACTTTCACCTAATCGGAGAGCCTGCGTTTGTTTGGGTCACCATCTAACACTGGGGGCTGATGGTTGTTTTGCTCCACTTGAAATGGGAGCATGAATACTCGGGGCGGTAGAATTTCACCTAACGTGAGAGCCTGCATTTGTTTAGGTCCTCATCTAACACAGGGGGCTGGCAATTGTTTTGCTCTACTTAAAATGAGAGCACGAAGTACTCGGGGCAGTAGACTTTCACCTAACGTGAGAGCCTATCTAACACCGGGGGCTAGCGAATGTTTTGCTCCACTTGAAATGGAAGCATGAAGTACTCGGGGCGATAGACTTACAGGTACGTGAGAGCCCGCGTTTATTTGGGTCCCCATATAACACCGGGGGCTGGTAGTTGTTTTGCTCCACTTGAAATGGGAGCACGTAGTACTCCGGACGGTAGACTTTCACCTAACATGAGAGCCCGCATTTGTTTGGGTCCCCATCTAACACTGGAGGCTGGCGGGTGTTTTGCTCCACATGAAATGGGAGCACGAAGTACTCGGCGCGGTAGACTTTCACCTAACGTGAGAGCTCGCGTTTGTTTGGGTCCCCATCTAACACCGAAGGCTGGTGGTTGTTTAGCTCCACTTGAAATGGGAGCACGAAGTACACGGCGCGGTAGACTTTCACCTAACATGAGAGCCCGCATTTGTTTGGGTTCCCATCTAACACCGAGGGCTGGTAGTTATTTTGCTCCACTTAAAGTGGGAGCACAAAGTACTCAGGGCGGTAGACTTTCACCTAATGTGAGAGCCCGCATTTGTTTGGGTCCCCATCTAACACCAGGGGCTGGCAGTTGCTTTGCTCCACTTAAAATGGGAGCACGAAGTACTCGGGGTGGTAGACTTTCACCTAACGTGAGAGCCCACGTTTGTTTGGGTCCCAATCTAACACCGGGGGCTGGCGGTTGTTTTGCTCTACTTGAAATGGGAGCACGAAGTACTCGAGACGGTAGACTTTCACCTAACGTGAAAGCCCGCGTTTGTTTAGGTCCCATCTAACACCGGGTATAGGCGATTGTTTTGCTCCACTTGAGTTGGGAGCACGAAGTACTCGGGCCGGTAGACTTCCACCTAATGTGAGAGCCCGCGGTTATACATATGTCCCTATCTAACACCGGAGGCTAGTAGTTGTTTTGTTTCAAGAGAAACGAGTAAAGCAGCATAACAACCAAAATAAAATAAGAACGCACGAGTACGCAAAATTATTTAGTATTAAGTACACAAACGAATAACGTAAAACGTGACCCTACAAAAGTTAGCCTACAAAGCGAGGCCGTTAATTGCTATCGTGGCACAAACCCCCGCAAGCATTTACATCCAGAAGATAATAACACACAAAAGAACATTAAAACCATAAAAATCTACCCAAAAGGAGCGTAAGGCCCCAAGGGATCATGTCCACATCGGAACAAATACCCAAAATATAGAAATAGCTGAGTTTGAAATTCACCCTCCTAGTGCCCCAAAAAAGATATGCAGCCGCGAAGGTCACCACGAAGAGCACACCGCAATACCTAGTTGCGAACGATAAACGCTAAGTGTTCAGGGGGATACCGTGAAACTTGTAATAACTGGGTCCCATCTACCGCTGGACCAGGGCAGTTGGACGTACAACCGATACCACCTCGCTTAAGAGGAAGAATCCTCCACATTAGCCAAATTCCAAACGGTAAACACATCCCACCACTTAGAAATTTAAGCATCCTAACAAGTGGTCAGATAATCACAAACAGCGTTCGGGAAGACCATTCTACGTGAAAGCCTGGTCCTAGTATCCCAATGAACTAAATAAGTGCGGTTGTGAGCACCCTCCAAGTAATCGGAAGAAAAGAAAAGTTCCCCGTTTAAACAAACATGATCCATAAATGAAACATTTCAGGGACCCACATCAAGGGTCTCCCAACAGTTCCATCCACCTTCCCAAAAATGCACTTGATACTCACTATGCCATGGGCCGTAGTAGGGATGGCTTAGGTTCATCCCCCAAATGAAAAGGTAAAACCCAAAACGCGGAGCAGTATCAAAACACCCAAAAACCAAGTTTAGAGGAGAATCTAGGTAACCTGCTGAGATATTCTCAGGCAACGTCACTAACTGACATACACCTAAAGCGGGATTACAAACAAACAGCTGTGAAATGTTGTAGTCCCAGCGTAACACCAAACCGCCCTGAATGCCCATAACACGGACGTTATCCGTTAGCGCTTCAAGCACTTCAGGCAGCATGACATGAGAAAAATCTCCTGAAGATGAAAACACCTCCAACTTATCACAAGAGAAGTCACTCTCCAGTTGTAAGAAAATCCCATCCGTGTAACGACTAAGAGTGTTAAAAGATTGTTTTTCAATAAAGTCATAATCTGAAAGTAAGTCAAAAAACTCAGAAGATGTATAAGAAAATCTTAAAAGCGATTTGGCTGGGAGCCAAGACATGATTTCATGAGTAACATTCTCCATGCAAAAATGTGAAAAGTTATGTACGAGAACGCGTGAAAACTTGGTTGTAAAAAAACCTGAAAAGCTAGAGCTGACGATGAGGAGAGTGACAAGGCCAAAGTGGGGTATTTAAAGCACTTTGAGGTCAAAAACACTTTGACCCCAAAGTGGGGAGCTAAATGATAATACAAAAATGGCTCATTATAGAGGATGGTAGAAGTAACACCAGGATATTACCGCTTCCCCTATACTCCTACCGTCCCCTTGCCTATAATGTCCCCTCACTTACAATGCTTCACTCATACCATTCCCCTCCCTCATACCGTCCTCTCACCTATACCGGCAGCTCATTCATACCGTACTACCATTTCTGCTACTCCTATCGCCTCCTCATCCTTACCATTCTCTCACCCATACCATCCCTCCACCCATATTGTCCTTTCATTATTACCGTCGCTTCGCCATTACCACCTCTCTAACCATGCCGTCCCTCTGTTAACATCACCTCTCTTAGCCAATGGCTAACGCCACCCCTCTTAACCAATGGGCAATGCCACCCCTTTCAGCCAATAGCATCTATCTCAAACACTTCCCTTCCCTTATAAATATGAGATAAATCTCAAACACTGCCTCCAGGATATAATGCCCAACCTCTGTTACACTTTCTAGGTCTACATAACCCTAAAAACTAGAACCTCCACCATAAAACACAAGAACAACTCACGAAAAGCATACTCAAAGGAACATAAAAAATAAGGAAAAATTCTCATTAATGAACTCAGTAATTTTTGGATACATCAAATTGATACAAATGACTTATATATATAGGCCTTGACACCCCCAAGGCCATAGGTAACTATTGGCGCTAGGTATCACGTTTTGCTACTGCCAACCGTCCCATGTTCTGCTGGTTGTTCACTGTTGCAGTTAAGGATCAATGATGGTCAAGGTAACTGCCCTTCATTTTGGTGCCTAATTTGAAATGATGGTTACTTATTCCCAACCCCACTCTTCATTTTTCTGCTCAAGTAAGTTCATACTTAGTCAAGATGGTCAAGAAGCCTTCCCGCCTTTTTCCTTCAATAACTGTTCATCATGTGCCCAACATCCTCCTCTAAGCTTCATCAATGTTCAGGCCCAGATGGGCCTTGTTGGGCCTATGCAACCCTGCGCTAGGCCTACGCATGTTTAGGTTGCCTGGGCTAGGCCAGCGCCTTGCTGTAGGCCCATCGCTGTGCATGTGCTGGGCCAGAGCCTCACGCTGGGCCCGGCCCTACGCATGCGCCGGGCCTATGTCCGCATTCTTGACATCTCCTAGGACCAGTGTTCATCCTGATTCCCACTTGATCTATCGCCAAGGCCAAGGTCCGTTGTGGCCTAATGCTCCCTTACTAAGGTGTGCTCCTTGTATGCTCAATGCCGCCTTTGGCAACCCACATGACACGGCACAAGCACAGGGCATGCACACCTGTATTTCAGTCCGGAGTGTCACGGGTCTTACAAATCTCCCCCGCCCAAAGAACCTGGCGTCCTTGGAAGGGTCTCAAGGTACTCCATGAATTTTTCCTTGAATTGCCACAAAGTCACACCCTGTTCCCACATAGCCTCCGATAAAGGAGTGCCTTTCCAATGAACAAGGAAGTCTCATCTCCTGTTCTTCTTACTTGTACCAAACACTCAATGGTTTAGGACTTTTTCCACTTCCTTGGAAAATTGCTTCAGAATGGTAGGCGGTGCCCTTCGTTGCTTTAGGTGTACACCCGCATTATCCTCTACATGAGGTTTTAAAAAGCTAACGTGGAAAGTAGGATTCGCCTTAAGCCTTGAGGGTAATTCCAAACGGTAAGCCCTGCGTCCAACTTTTTTAACAATTTCGAATGGTCCGTTATGTATAGAAACTAGGCTATGATGTACCACTTTACTGATTATGTTTTTCCATATGTGGGACATAGTTTTAGCATCGCTTTATCCCTTGCATTAAACTCTAAGGGTCTTCGTTTTTTATCTACACAATTTTTCATTCACCTTGCTGCTTTGTCAAGGTAATCCTTTGCCATGTCAAGCAGCTTGTTTATTGCAAAGTGTTGTGCAGTGGGGCATCTTATTCCACTTTGTTTTACAATTTCGTGAGGAGTAAGAGGTTGCCACCCCATGGCCAGCTCAAATGGACTAAAATTCGTGGCATTGCTTCTGTGTAAATTGTAGCAAAATTGAGCAGTGTCCAAGAGTTCCACTCATTTCCTTTATGATGCAATTACATAATGCCTTAGGTATTCTTCCAACAAAGCATTAAGGAGTCCCGTCTGCCCATATGTTTGGAGATAGTTCGCTATAGAAAATTTCAATTAAGACTCCATCAAGTTAAATAACGTTGTCCAGAACCGACCCGTGAATCTATAATCTCAGTCGCTTACAATATTTTCAAGCAGACCGAAATACTTGACCACATTTTTGTAAAAAGAGTTGAGCAAATTGATCAGCTGCACAAGCATGAGGGGCGAACATGAAAATGGCACACTTAGAAAATCTATCAACTACAACCATTACAGACTTTTGACCATCGACACTAAGAAATCCTGTAATAAAATCCATCGACAAAGACTTCCATGGCTAGTTGGGTTTCGGCAGCGGTCATAAGAGCCTTGCTTCTTTCCTTCTTTCGAGTTTGTCTTATTGGCACACAAGACATGGCTTTACGTATGCCTCAATCTCTTGTCCTATCCTTAGCCAATAGTAGCTCTGCTCTAGTCAAGCTTACGTTCTCTCATGTCCAGGATGTCCAGCCCATCGGGCGTTGTGACATTCCTTCAGCAGCTTTATCCCCAACTTCCCTGCAGGGACATACATGCGGGTGCTTTGCGAAAAGATCAAATCGTCATCAATCTAATAACGGTGCACTTCACCATCCAATACATGCTGCTTCATTCAAAGGTATGAAGGGTCAGATTTTGCTGCTTCTTTTACTCGCTTAGTAAAGTCTGTCTCAACCCGAGACAGTGCTGCGACAAGTCCCAGGGATTTGAGGCTAGAGCATCCAGGACCACATTTTGTATTCCTTGTTTGTTTTCCCATACAGAGTCATATTCCTCTACAAATTCTTACCACCAAGCCTGTTTAGCCGATAGCTTCTTTTGAGACTTGAAATAAGTGTTCGCGACATTGTTGGTGCGAACTACAAATTTCACTCCAAAAAGATAATGCCTCCATAAACGTAAACAATGTACTATGGAAAGCATTTCTTTCTCATGAGTGGAGTATCGTTCTTCATTCTCTTTCAGTTTTTGACTATCGAATGCAATCGGATGTCCATCTTGTACTAACATTCCACTGATAGCATGGCCTGAAGTGTCAGTATATAGTTCAAAAGGTCTGTCGAAGCATGGCAATTCCAGGACCGGTTTTGATGACGCTGCGCTCCTAAGGGCTACAAAGCCTTCTTGACATGGTTCGGACCACACAACTTGGTATCCTTTTTCATTAAGTCTATCAAAGGTGAGACCTTTTTAGAGTTGCAAAGAATAAATTTTCGATAGTACTTGGCTAACCATAAAAATGATCTCAACTCCGACACAGACTTAGGTGTGGGCCAATCCAAGTTGGTCTTAACTTTGGCCTCTTCCATCCTTACATGTCTTTGGCTAATCTTATGCCCAAGAAACATGACCTCCATTTGTGCAAATTCACACTTCTCTTTCTTTACATAGGGTTCATGTTTCTTAAGTTTTTCCAAGACTCTTCTTAGGTGAATTACATGTTTGTCCCATGTTTTCGAATACACAACAATGTCATCTAAATAAACCATAACAAAGCGAGCAAGATAATCATAAAGAATGTCATTCATTAAGTTACAAAACATGGTTGAGGCATTAGAGAGCCCAAATGGCGTTACACAAAACTCAAAGGAACCATAACGGGTAACACAAGTGGTTTTAGGCTCATCCCCTTCCGCAATCCAAAACTACTGGTAGCCTGAGTGTAGGTCCAACTTCATAAAGTACTTTGCCTTAGACAGCCTATCAAATGAGTCATTAACTCATGGGATCGGGTAGTTGTTTTGGATGCTGTTCAAGGCTCGATAGTCCACGCACATCCGTAGGGACCCATAATGTTTTTTTCAGAACGGCATTGGGCCTCCATACAGTGCCTTTGAGGGCTATATAAAACCTACATCCAACTGCTCCCTTAGTTTCCTTTGGAGCCCAACGAGCTCTACAAGCCCTATTTGATACGGGACGCGCGCAGGGGGATGAGTTCCGGGTAACAAATCAATCTTGTCTCCAATTGTACTCCTAGGGGTTAAATTCTTAGGGAGTTTAGGGGGCATCACACCCTTGAACTCATCCAACACTTCCGCAATGACATCTAAGACTTCAACTACCTTGTCAAGTTTTATTTCCACTAAAGTCGCAGCAAATGTGGGATATTTTTTCTTAAAACCCTTTTTAAGTTGCATCTCAGATAGCGCCTCTAAGGGTCTGAGTGGGTTCATGGTTGTGGACCAAGCCTTCACAAAACAAGGTTTGGTGGGGTCGCTTATCATCATCCCTCCTAGGTGTGAGCTAACCAAGGCCTAAGCTACCCTATTAAACTCATTCCTTAGGATCAACTCATAGTCATCAATGTTCACCACCATGAAATCAGATTTTCCCACCCAATCTCCTACTCTTAACATAATACCCGCTGCCTTACCCTTAGTTGCTATGACGCTAGAGTTTGCCATTTTCAATCCCACATCGAATGGTACTAAGTTCAATTTCAGTTTTTGTGCTGATTTAGAGTTCAAGCTGATTTAGAGTTCAAGAAATTATGTTAAGCACCGGTGTTTGCCATAGCAACTATTGGTTTTCCGTTCAAGCACACTCGAAAATACACTAATCCTTCCAATGATGAAGGTGAGTATATACTAATAGTGTTGAGCAACCATAAGGAGGTTGCCCGAAAGTCATCACTTGAGGTTTGTTGATCCTCCACTTGCACTTTGTCATTTATGGTGTTTAAATGTTATTTTTTGTACAGTCCCTCGCAAAGTGAGGGCTATCACATATGAAACAAGTCACTCCATTACTTGGTTTCTTAGGAACCGAAGCAGCTTTAGGCGTGGCCTTGGAAGGCCCTACCTGAGAATATTTAGGTTTGTTTTTGTTCCAATTTGGTTTGTTCTCTCTCTTCCTCTTTTTGAAAGCAATAGGCTGCTTTCCTTTGTCCCTTCCCCTGTTTGGCTTGAGGGCAACCAAGCCATCGGCCACAATGATAACAAAGGCAAGATCAGGGACTCTTATCTTACACATCTTGATTGAGGCCCATGGTTTGAGGCTAGATACAAAATTAAATAACTTGTCTTCTTCGGACATCTCTTTTATGTCTAACAATAATGATGAAAATGATTTTACATACTCATAGTCCAAGCCTGTTTGTTTTAAGTCCTTCAGCACCTCCCATGCCATGCATGAGGTGTTGACAGGCAGGAACTGGTTTTGCAGCTTCTTCATTAGCATGTCCCACATGCTCATCACTGGACGTCCCGCAGCATGATCATCCGATGCCCTTGCTCTCACAGCTTCGCATATCGAACAAGATGCATGATTGCTATCACAACCTTGTCCTCTTCCCTCACCCGAGTTGCACTAAAATATTGTTCCATGTCCCATAGGAAATTCTCAAGGGTCCTGGCACTCCATTTGCCTTCATAAGATCTCGGTGTGGGGACTTTGATTCCCTGTTTCTCTAGATTTTGAGAACCGGTATCAATGGCTCTCCGCAGCACTAATATTTCGTTTTGTAAGGACTCGACAGTAGGGTTAAGGGTCTTGTTTAGGTTTCGTACGTTAGAGGTACCACCGTGGTTGGGGTGGCCCTTCAATAAATGTTTGGAGGGACAGCGGGCAGTGGAGAAGGAGTTCTTTGGGATTCTAATATATTTTTCATCAAATCTTTGAGGGATGGAATGTCATTTGATAAGAATTTCAACGTTCCAAAAATCGTTCCTCGAGGAGGATCACCTCCATCATACATGTCGGAGCCAACTACTTCTTCCAACTGTGATATGCATTCACTGGTTTTTAATCTTTTTCCAGGTTCGGGCTTATCACCAGCCATTGTTTCTAAAGCAACTATCCCGTAACCAAATGCTCTTATACCACAAATGTCACATAGAATTTAATGAATAACTGTGATGGCAATGAGGTTCGCTCACCCAGCCAACAAAACACAAGAACAACTCACGAAAAGCACCCTCAAAGGAACATACAAAAATAAGGGAAAATTCTCATTAATGAACTTAGTAATTTTTTGATACATCAAACTGATACAAATGACTCATATATATAGGCCTTGAAACCCTCAAGGCCGTAGCTAACTGCTAGTGCCAAGTGTCACGTTTTTGCTGCTACCAACCGTCCCATGTTCTGCTGGTTGTTCACTGCTATAGTTAAGGGTCAAGGCTGGTCAAGGTAACTGCCTTCATTTTGGCGCCTGATTTGAAGTGATGGCTAATCCTTCCTAGGCCCACTCTTCATTTTCCCGCTCAAGTAAGTTCAAACTTAGTCAAGATGGTCAAGGAGCCTTCCTGCCTTTTGCCTTCAATAACCGTTCATCACGTGCCCAACATTCTCCTTTAAGCTCCATAAATGTTTAGGGCCAAATGGGCCTTGTTGGGCCTACATAGGTTTGCATAAGTTTGGGCTGGCCCAGCACCTTGTGTTGGGCCTTCGTATGCCTGCATATGCCTAGGCCGGGCCAGCGCCTCGTGCTGGGCCTGGCGTTGTGCTGGGCCTACTTTTGCATTCTTGACATCTCCTTGGGCCAGTGTCCATCCTGATTCCCACTTGATCCGTCCATCAGGCCAAGGTCCATTGTGGTCTGATGCTCCCTTACGAGGGTGCGCATCTTATATTCTCGATGCCGCCTTTGGCAACCCACATGACACGGCAAAGGCGCAAGACGTGCCCATCTATGTCCCAGTCTAGAGTGTCACGAGTCTTACACTTAAACAAAGTAGTTAAAAACAATTTTTTTTTTTCTAGAAACCGTGCTGTATTTTTGCTTTTACACATATATTTCAAAAGCTCTCACTTCTTTCTAGTATATCACTCAATTGAAGTCTTCAAGTTGAAACTCTGAAGGAGAAAGGCTGCATACATCAAAACCCCCCAGACCCCACTTTTGCGGGAGCCCTTGAGGCACTAGGATTGGTGTTATTGTTGTTGTTGTTGTATATCACTCAACTGAAGATAAAATAACATTTGTAATCATTTTTTACCAAGGGCAACTTATGACTCACTTATTAGCATTAGCCCATCTAGTCAAATGCCCTTTGAACCGTTATGCAGATATCAAAGACTACGAATTAGTAATTAGTCATCATATCAACATTTAATTTTCTTTTAATTTCCCATATAAATTGCTCTTAAATTAGTATTAGACTTAAATTTTAACAATACAAAAAAGTGATAATCATTTTATCAAAATGATCCATTTTATAGTACTTGTAGTAAGATTGCTTAACAATTATATTAATCATTCTAGATCCTTGGTCATTATTAAATAACTTTTTCCTTGGCCATTATTTTTCCATCATAATTTCTTTTTTTCTTTTAGGACTATGTTGGGCATTGGATATTAAATTTTGATCCTTATCATAATTTTCATTAGTAATTGCAAAATCCACCTTACCAAATTTACCTTTGGAAACCAAAGCCGTCTTAAAATTGTTGGAATCCAAATACAAAAAATACTAAACAAAACATATAAAGTAGAAAGATATTACCTAGAACACTGAAAGTGACGAAATATCAATAATGTAACAGTTGAGCGAGGCGTAGATCATGCTTTCTTTAAGACGGTTTCGTGCCCCTCTCGGATCTAAGCCAGTGCAGCAGGTGCCGGCATGCCGCCTCCGGGATACAACGCCCAATCTCTGTAGCACTTTCTAGATCCACACAACCTTGAAAGTTAAAACCTCCACTACACCTTACTTAACCAAAGTAGTTTAAAATATTTGGTAATACGATTTATCTAGACTTACATTGAAATAATATTTTCAGAAAAATATAAATATGGTGATTTGTCCAAAAAAATCATTACAATTGAGATGTGTCTGCAAAGCAAACGTGTTCATTTCTATAGTTAGTGGTCCATATTACCTGCATCAAGAAAGCAAATTCTATGAGGTATTGTACCATTGACACCATGTTCATAAATGAGGAAGCGATTATGGGATAGTGGCATCTTGAAATTGATTTATTGTCCATTACAGACGTTGCCACAATATGTCTTGTAAATTTGTTGTTGGGTGAGTGTCAAAGGTTGCGAAGTGCCAATGATGCAATGAAGCGATAACAAACCCATTTTGTTGGAGAAGTAGTAAAAAAAATGTATTACATTGTATTCTCTTGTGCTAATACGATCACACGTGACTGTAAAAGCATATGTTGAATACCATAAGAATGATAGATCCAGATATGTTACTAACGACACCAATGATGATATAAGATGACTCAGGGTCATAAAAGCTCTAGCTAGATTTGAGATCTGAATGGCATTGAGGGGGGTGAGACTTAAGCCTAAGGAAGAAATTTTTCAGCTATGAGTATACCCTAAAAAGGGACAAACAAATCATAGAGTGATCAGCGGGTGAGCATGCATTTTATTTTATTCTAATTCATCCCTATGGTGCGGCATGCTTACTTAAGGCGATGTTGATGTTAAGCTTGTTGTGCTCTTAATAAGGTCTATAGCCTCTAAGTTGGGGTGGGGTATAAAGCCACAAGTATACTCCTGATAGGTCTACCTATATGAGCATAGAAGTAAGGCCACTTTTTATGAGAGTTTTGGCTAACTTTCTAGAGCGCTCATGAATCCAAGATGATGCATAAGGCCGTAATGTGCACGCTTTAGAGAGCCTATTGGGAACCTTTGACACTATAAGTGTCGAGCATGATGCATAGGGCCGTAATATACACACTTTAGAGAGCCCATTGGGCACCTTTGACACTATGTGTGTAAAGCACTCTACATGCCCTCAAACAATCGAGGTTTAAAGGCTAAGTCCACTGTGGTTCTAGTATAAGAGTTGTTGAAACACTAAGTGAGGGTTTAAAGACATTGCCACACTTATATGATGCAAGGGGTCCTCCTTTAGCTAAAGTTTTTCCTCAGAAAAATTTCTTTTATTTTTTACTAAAATAAGTGGGAGAATATTGGATATTTTAATTAAAAAATAATTTTTATGATTTTGAGATTTGACATAGTTTTGATGATGTTAATGGCCCTTAAATTATCGGAACATTTTAGTTTAACATTAACAATTAAATCTCCTTTTTGTATTGATAAAAGAAAATTTTCAATTAAATGTAAATGGGTTGCGTGAGTCCAGTGATAGCTTATGGGTGGATGCCATTTGGTGGTCATAGTATCAAACTAGATTGCTGTGTCAAAAGTTCAAAGCTAATATATTTTTTTGTGCCGCTATTTCAAACTAAACTGAGCTCAGGCACAACCTATTTAAACTTGGTTGCTTTGCATTGAGCTAGAGTCAAAAGCCTTCAACCCATTTATATCTAACCTAAAGATATCGCACATTCAAGCTCTTAAGCCTTTTAGCCCAATTTCAAATGTGAAATTGGACATTTGCGACATGCAGGATTAGATCAGGGCTAGAAATTAACTAAAAATAACTCAACCATTTGCTTAGAACCCAAATAAATTTTTTTTTTTTTTTTTTTTGGTCAAACGGCAAATGCAAAAATATCATTCAAAGGAAGAAATATACAAAGAGGATCAAAAGAAAAACCCAAAACAGGCCCAAACCGACCAACCCACCAAAACAAACTGCATCCCAACTAGAAAATTAAACCTATACCAAGATTGGACAATAATAGATCTAGCGAGAACATTAGCACTATGCTTAACTTTTAGAAAAATTCTCCTATTTCTCTAAAACCAAATGTTATAAACCAAAGCAGCAATCGATATACGCTTGATTTTACTTTGCTTTTGCTTGTTACGAATTCGGGATCCAAACCACTCCATAAGTTTGCCTATATTGGTCAAAGAAGGGAAATGAAAACATTCCACAACATTGTTCAAAACCTAAGAGAAAAAATCACAGTAAAAAAAAAGACCAATAGATTCCGCATCAGCTTCACACAAAGAACATCGATTAGGAAAAGCAAAACCTAGATGGCAGAGTCTATCAATAGTGAAAAGCCCTTTAGATAAAATTCTCCATAAGTAGAAACTATGACGAGACAAAGCAACACTCAAAACAGTCCTACACCAATGCCAAACCCTACCCCAGGACCGAACCTTCTCATAAACTGAACCCATCTGAATCTTATTTCCTTGAATACACAAGCTCAATGATTTGATGGCCTCAGCATGGCCCCCATGCAAATCAAGCCAGAAATACTGACACTTCAAAAAATATTTCCAAAAGGGCGAATCATGAACCTTACAAGAAATATTCCAAATATCTCTCCAACAACAACAACAAACCCAATGCCTGAAAGGGCTCCCGCAACAGCAGGGTTTGGGGGATAGATGTACGCAGTCTTCCCCCTTCAGGGGGCTACTCTGAAGAGAGGCTATTTCCAAGGACCCCAAACCTGAGATACTGGTCCACCGCTAAGAGCATGTGACCTCTAATTCCGAATATCATTCCCTTTCATATAAAAGCCATGAACCCAAGAGACCCACAACAAGTCCTTCTTGCTATGGATATCCCAAAGAAACTTAATCAAGCAGGATTTATTCCACTTATCAAGCTGCTTAAATCCAAGACCTCCTTCTTCAATAGGAAGACAAATTTTAGACCAAGCAATAGGAACAAGCAAGCACCCAATTTCAGAATGACCCCAAAGGAAACGAGCACAAATAGCATGGATCTGATTAATAATAGCATGAGGAAACAAAAAAACCTAACTCCAAAAATTCAAGAGAGCACCAAGAGCAGAACGGATAAGCTCAACCCGACTCAAAAAGGAGGTAGACTTAGCATTCGATTCTGAAACTTTATCTTGAATTTTCTAAAGAAGGATCTCATCTTGTCCCACCTGGAGTCGAGAGCCGGTAAGAGGGACTCCAAGATAACTCATAGGAAAAGAGAACTCAACAAAATCGAGCAAAGACAAAGCTTTTGTTCTAATAGTCAAGTCCACCCCCACAAAGCAAATGCCTGACTTCAACAAGTTAGGCTCAAGATTTGAGATACGAGCAAAGGAGGAAATACACTGCCAAAGAGATGAAATGGAATCCATATCTCCACAGGAAAACAGTAAAAGATCATCGGCAAATGTCAAATGATTAATACTATTCTTCTTACACTTTGGATGAAACCGAAAATATTTATTCTGACCAACTCTCGCAAGCATTCTCGATAAAAAATCCATATTCAAAATGAAGAGGCAAGGAGAAATCGGATCTCCTTGCCTAAGACCTCTCTTACCCTTAAAGAAACTATATAAGCCACCAGTAATGATTAAGGGGTAAGAAGGGGATGAAATGCACTCTCTAATCTAGCCAACAAAACCGCTCGGGAAACCAAAGCCCACCAGAACATCAAATAAGAAATTCCACCCAACCGAATCAAAGGCTTTGCAGAATTAATAGGAGAATTTTAGGAGCCTCATGTATAGAGAAATCTTAATTATTAATAGGAGAATTTTTCTAACATGTGTCCAAAGGGCACATGTTAAAGTATACTAATTGATATATTTTTCTTAATTAAAAAAATCTACTATTTTTACATTGGCTAATAGAATGA
Organism: Simmondsia chinensis; assembly: GCA_018398585.1. Classification (NCBI taxonomy): domain Eukaryota; kingdom Viridiplantae; phylum Streptophyta; class Magnoliopsida; order Caryophyllales; family Simmondsiaceae; genus Simmondsia; species Simmondsia chinensis. Next base: position 10,787,320 of record JAGTTD010000013.1, read on the forward strand.
TAAGAAATTAATTTAAATGTGTTGGGAAAAAATTGAACTAGGTCAATAAGTCAACCACGGTATCAGATCTGGCGTCACCTCCACGCCCCAGGATAAGTAGCTGCCTTCAGCCCATCACGATAGTAGATTGACGGCACCTAATATACCGTCACTTGCCCTAATTACGACAAGCCACGATGCGGCCAAGCGGTAACATACGCGGTACCCGGCACCGCTCATCTCTATCCCACACCTAGGCTCCCGGTAGTGCTTGCTTCCTCCGCCATAGGGTGCTGCCTACCATAGGCCCTGGGGCCGCCAACCCGGGCAACCATCAACATACTAACGGTACATGCTTACCTTCCACTATCACCAGTATCTGCTTAACATGAAGGACCATGGTACCATCCACCTATATACCGCCCCCTTACATACCGTCCACCTATATACCGCCCACCAAAATACCGCCCACCTATATACCGCCCACCTATACCGTCCACCTACATACCGCCAATAGGTATATCGCCACCTTATACTTGGTCCCCAAGCATACATACCGCCACCCTCTACTTATTCCCCAAGCATGCCAATCGTCAACCTAGACTTCCACTTATCAACCCACGGTGTGCACTCACCGTCCATCTACTGTTAGGCGCAAACCCAAGTGGTGCCACCACCCCTCTTAACCAATCACCACCTAGGCGGTATCACCTCCTCATCACCCAGGCGATATCACCTCCCCTTTAGCCAATCAGCTACCTTCACTTCCCCGTCATGCAAAGCTAGGCGGTACCATCCCCATCCTGGTATTACCGCCCAACACCAACCAACTTCCCCTCTCCTATAAATACCAACCTCACTTCCCTCATTCAAGAGCAAGCACAGACAGGCTCTTTCTCTCTCTCTCCATAATCCACCCTAGGGCGTCACGCCTCACCCTCTCCCTAAGAGACTCACGTCTCTCCCTTTATACGGACCCAGGTTTTGCTCCCTCCCCTCCGCGGTTATCATCCGACGTACCTCTCACTCTACGAGCCGACCTCTGCTTACCAGGTATCATTTACCTTATGCTTATTTATTTATTATCGCTACCACTTCCCCTACTGACTTAGGCATCGAAGGGGTCCCCCGCAGTCCAAACCACCGCGGGTCCCTCTGACGGCCTTGCTTGTTTTGCAGGGGAGCCCAGGTTAAACGCGCCAGCAGCTGCTTTCTCAAGTGAAGGTTGAGTCCCACTCTCATCCAGAACCTACAAATATTTGTTGCTCGGGATGTTTGGGTCAAGCTCACTCACTGAACCAAATTTGACAGAAACAAAGGCGCCGTCTGTGGGAAAGATAGCTTGCTAGTGTTTAACCTGGTACCTCTTACAAGATGCCTAAGACTCTCATACGGCTAGGGGCTGTGGTACCCATTACCAGGTAATTTATCTCTTAGAAGGTATGGGCGCTTGGATTGGGTTTTTAACAGGGAACAATCGCGTTTACCTGAGGCCCAATACCGATCCCAAAACGCGATCCACCCAGTCCTTTTTTAAGCCCAAAACCGTAATACCTTAACTCGTCACGGCCAAAGGCCGAATAAGGTAAAACAAAGCGAAGTAACAGTAATAGTAATAAAACAGAAAATAAGAAACCGGCTAGTGTTGTTATTTCGTTCAAAAAATTCTGGCTTATTAAAACACTAACCCAAACATTAGTAACAATTAAATTAGCACAAGATACCGTTATATGGGAAGGCGGCAGGATTCATAATCCAAAAACAACCCAAAATAAAGTAAAATTTGGGCGAGGAGGAAGGTTACCGCCTAATAAGACGGGTAACGCCCTCCAGGGTTCCCTGCATCAATAACACTGTCACCATTGAACTAAGCGAATGCCCAAGGGGCGCCAACGTTAAATCACGACGCCACCAAAGATATCAATTTGGCACCACCAACAATAGAATGCGGCGAAAGCTCGCTAATAGGAACCTTACCGCTAAATTAAGGCTTCAGCCGCCACAAAAACGAGTTCAACAACGTTAGCGTAGTGCACCGCCAATGAACTTGGCGGTACCCACAAGCTTGACCAGTTACACCCGCCTGTGAGCTTGGCCAAATAACCTCGCGAACTCCTTAAAGAGTAGCCCACTAGAGGCGAAGTAAAAGCCATCACCAAAAAACTTAAGCAACTCATTAGGATGAACGAGGCCAAATTGATTTTGCTTTTAACTAATCCTCGCCCACGAACTTGGCTCTACAATATCCACTTTACCTAGATGCTACCGCCCATTGGCATAGCCGTGTAGTCACGCCAATATACCTTGGTGTCACCCCTTTATCTTTGATTAAATGGTGCCGCCAATAAGCACAACTAGGCACTACCGCCAAGCTACTTATCCGGGTACTATAGCCCACAAAAGTAGCAACGAAACACCTGAGACACTCGTCTCGGCTCATTCGCTCTCCAATAAAGAGGCTAATACTTCCAGAGCTAAGGCTGAAGCCTCAAAAGACCCCTCACCTTCACGGTGCAAAGGGCATGTTATTCTATAGACCTGTAAGGCACCCATTGGCGCCTAATAAAATCTATCACCTTTTAATGAAGCATGCTACATACTCACTACCAAATGCGAGCAATCGCATACACCCAAATAAAATTTCCATTTAAGCCGCCTTTTGACAACTATGGAATTTACCAGCTAGGGTCTTGACATTCTCTATGTTATTTACGTTCCCTATGTGATTAACGTTCCGAATGTAATTTAGGTTAACCCCGTCCCTAGCCGGGGGCTGGGGGCTTAACTCTTCTATGTGACATACGTGAATTATGTGATTTGTGTTTAACCCAGTCCCTAGCCGAGGGCTGGGGGCTTAACTCTTCTATGTGACATACGTGAATTATGTGATTTATGTTTAACCCAGTCCCTAGCCGGGGGCTGGGGGCTTAACTCTTTTATGTGACATACATGTATTATGTGATTTGTGTTTAACCCAGTCCCTAGCTGGGGGCTGGGGGCTGGGGGCTTAACTCTTCTGTGTGATATATGTGAAGCATATGATTTACGTTTCGTATATGATTTACATGATTGATGTCCCTTATGTGATTTATGTTTAACCCAGTCCCCAGCTGAGGGCTGGGGCTTAACTCTTCTGTGTGATATATGTGAAGCATATGATTTATGTTCCGCAATGAATTACATGATTGATGCCCCTTACGTGATCCATCTTAACCCAACCCGAGGCTGGGGGTTGGGGGCTAAGATTGTTATCCGTGGTAGACTCCCAGTATTATCGGGAGCCCACGATGATGTACACCCCATTGATACCGGGGCCGATGCTAGGATTTGCTCCAAGTAGTATTGGGAGCTCAAAGACAAGGGAGCCGTAAGCCCTTCTCAGGCTGGCCATATCTAGTCGAGCTGTAAGCCCTTCTCAGGCGGGTAAGACACATTTACCCTGTAAGCCCTTCTTAGGCTGGCAATATTTACTCGAGCCTTAAATCCTTCTCAGGTAGGCATAATACCCTCACACGCAGGGGGCCGGCGATTGTTTTTGCTCCAATTGAAATGGGAGCACGGAGTTATTCGGGCGTTGTAACTCTCATATAACGTGAGAGCCCGCGGTTATCACCGGGTCCCCTCCCATACGGAGGACTGGCGACTAGCGGTTGTTTTTGCTCCAATTGAAATGAGAGCACGGAGTTATTCAGGCGCGGTAACTCTCATATAACGTGAGAGCCCACGGTTATCACAAGTCCCTTCACACGTTGGGGGCTGGCGGTTGTTTTTGCTCCAATTGAAATGGGAGCACGGAGTTATTCGAGCACGGTAACTCTCATATAACATGAGAGCCCGCGGTTATCATTGGGTCCCCTCCCGTACAGGGGACTAGCTTTGTTTTTGCTTCAATTGAAATGGGAGCACGGAGTTATTCGGGCGCGGTAACTCTCGCCTAACGTGAGAGCCCGCGGTTATCACAGGTCCCTTCACACACAGGGGGCTGGCGGTTATTTTTGCTCCAATTGAAATGGGAGTACGGAGTTATTCAGGCGCGGTAACTCTCACCTAATGTGAGAGCGGTTAACACAGGTCCCTTCACACACAAGGGGCTGGTAGTTGTTTTTGCTCCAATTGAAATGAAAGCACGGAGTTATTCGGGCGATGTAACTCTCACCTAACGTAAGAGCCCGCGGTTATCATAAGTCCCTTCACATACAGCGGGCTAGCAGTTGTTTTTGCTCCAATTGAAATGGGAGCACGGAGTTATTCAGGTGCGGTAACTCTCGTATAATGTGAGAGCCCGTAGTTATCACAAGTCCCTTCACACAAAGGGGCCGGCGATTGTTTTTGTCCCAATTGAATTGGGAGCACGGAGTATTCAGGGGTGGAAACTCTCATATAACGTGAGAGCCCGCTGTTATCTTAGGGTCCCCTCCCACACAGGGGGCTAGCGTTGTTTTTCCTCCAATCGAAATGGGAGCACGGAGTATTCGAGCACGGTAAACTTTCACCTAACGTGAGAACCCGCAGTTATTCGTGTCCCACCTAACATTAGGGCAAGCAGTTGCTCTGCTCCAACCTGTATTTAGAGCATAATTTACGCGCCAACCCAGCCCACGGCTGGACACTAGGAGTTAAAAATATTCACAATACGCTCCAACCTAGCCTACAGTTGGGGGCTGGAAATTAAAAGTATTCATAGTACATTCCACCTCAACTTGTAAAGTAAAAACCAAAAAGCTAAATATACAGTTATTCATAACCTGGCTCAACGGCCAAGATTTAACAAAGCCTCCAATCAGGAATACAATTCCTAGAGGCCATACCAAGAATTTGCAAACATGATCCTTAAAAGGCTTAAGCCCTCTAAGCCTTAAAACGTATTCCAAAAGCTAAAACGCATCTTTAAAAAAAAAAAAATTAACACTGGCCTCAAGCCAAAATACCCTAAAAAATGGATAAGGTAATGCTTGACTAAAGCAAGAGTATGACTTGATCCCTCGCTTTTTGGAACATTAACGCTACTTAAGCCCCTTACTCGCATAAAGCCATCTATCAAGCGTATACATATTAACAAACATTCAAATATGCACGCATACTTTAAACAAAATGTCTTTTATACATAATAATCAACAAAATTTCCTTTTAAAAAGGGGCGCGTAACATGAGTATATTTACAACAAAACGATGCCAAAACCAAAAACAGTACTTCGATCTTCCCGGTCACTCCCGGTATTGGACCCGCCTTCCACCTCGTCTTCCATCTCTTGGTTCACCTCATCCGCAATCTATTGAAGAAGGGCATTGTCAAGCTGAGGAAAAGCATTATGCACCTTCTCTTGAAATTTGGCTAAAGCCTTATCGACTCCATCCCAGTACCATTCGCTCTGTTCCTCAGAAAATTCATAACGGCATGGTAATCTTCTACCGCCACCTCCTTGGTGCCAGCTAAGTGGGAGGGAATCTTAGCAAGAAACCTTTCAAGCTTACCTTGAGATTCACGAACGGATACTCACAGTTCATCATTTTCGGCCTTCGGCCCTTTAATTTTTGCCTTCAGCTCTTCAATCTTAATCTTTAACTCTTCATTTGTCCTCGCCTGGCGTTGCTCAACTTCTTGAGAACGCTTCAGTGCAGCTGAGGAAGATGCCAATTCATTCTAAAGACGTTGAATGTTGGAGTCTTTTTCAGACAAAGCCGCCAATGCTACTCCTACCGTGCTAAATCCCTAAAAACACAAACCTAAAATGCGTAAGACACAAAAGGAAACTGTAGAATAAGGAAAGAAGAAGTCTATACCTGAGAAATGAGAGACGCCAACTCAGCTGAAGGAACCCCATACTCTCTCCTCAAATCCCTAGACGAAAACTCCTTTAAACATCGACTAAGGGAATCAAAGCTGCCGCCAATTGATGTAAAAGAAGATGGCTCCAGTCCCCTTGACCTCTCTCCAGGACCACGTTCACTACTCAAACCTGCAACAATGTCCCTTTCTGGAATCTCAGGAGATAGGTCCAGTTCTGCTAAAGGAGAGCCTTCCACCCTCAGCTCAGGCTCAACATCGGTAGTAGAATCTTCCTGGGATACGGTAGCTCGCCTATCTCTTAGATGACAACGCTTATGCGAGGGCGCCCTCTTTTCAGAGGACGACGAAGGCTGGCGTAATGACATTCGTGTTGTCTTACGCCTTTTTAAAGCAGCATGCCTTCGTTGCCCCTTCTTACCGGTGGGGAGGGAAGACAAACTCAGAATGTTCTGCTCCTCAAACTCCTCAGCTAAATGAAAGAAAGAAAAGTAAGCTCAAAACCCCGCCAACCAAAGAAAACCCACCGAACACATATATAACCAAACACCTACCTAGATACGGCTTCTAGCTCAAGCCAACTTTTGCTAAAACCATCTCCTGTTCTAACATCTCTCTTGTCGCCAGAAACTTGCCACTTTCAAAATCCCAAGTAAAGTAGTCGTAAATAGCTCGCTCCTCTGTGGTCAAAGTGTCAAGGGCCGAACAAGGAGGCTTATATACCGGCTGCCATTTTGTAGGGTAACGGGGATGACTTGGAGGCTTAACCCAAATGAACTTATTTAACCAGTGTTTTATATTGGAAGGAAGGCTCCTGATAAAGGTAGCCCCACCTCGGCGCTCAAAAGACGTCCAACTATTAACGACCTTCGCTTGAAGTAGGACATCAAACGCATTATGAGTTGGCCGGAATCCATTTACGAAACAGCCTAATAAAAAATAGTAGATATTCCTATAACCGTTTGGGGTAACTTGACCCAGACAAATCGTATTTAAATACAAAACGTTAGCCACAAATTGTGGAATGGGAAACCTCAAACCCGCATCCAAAGCATCCACACTAACCTAAAAAAAGCCCGGAGGTGAAAACAAAGGACACACGTCCTCCTTGGGACCTCGGATCTCGAAATCGTCAGAGAAAAAATACTTGGAACGTAACATTGCAACCCCCTCTTCACCCGCCGTTTGCTGCACAAAAGAGTGAAGAGGATGAGCTAGAAATGCCTAGGAAAACTCTTTAGCAAGCCCGGCCTATTCCCTCCTTTAATGGGCAACAAGAGGACGCTCGGAAATGGACTCCGAGGCAGCCCTCTCCACGATTTGCTGCTTCGAAGAGGGAACATTCTCACAAACCGCAAAGATGTTACGTTCTCCAGCATAAACAGCCATTTCCCCCGCGGGTTGCTTAGTTTCAACCTCTTGTTCACCCACCTCTGAAACGTCAACCATTTTCTCATATATTGAGCAAAGGAGAGTGGTAAAGGGAAGAATGGATTTTTGGGTTTCGAAACAGAGGAAGCAAAAGGAGAAGAGGAAGCACAGAAATATGAAAAGAAAATGAAATGAAGAAGAAGAAGGCAAAACGAAAGTGTGAGGGAGATAGACGGCTCAGATTAAATCTCCAAAAGGACGGCCCTAATTAAGTTAAAAGCTGACAGATGTGACGCAAGGTTGCCACACGTCACTCGGTGCTACCGTCACATTAATGCTCGCATATTCCCAAGAAAAGCCCCTCAGCTTCGCTGACACCAATTCCTTGTTCAACCTGACGAAACCACTTGCTCGCGCCAATAAACCAAGAAGGCCAGAAACAAAGGCGCCACATTTTATACACTCCACGGTCAAATGTGACCAAGTTAGCATTCGCCTCCAGCTAAACATAAACCCGCTCACATTCGACCTTAGAGTGGGGGCCTAACTGTTGAGAAAAAAGTGAACTAGGTCAATAAGTCAACCACAGTATCAGATCTGGCGTCACCTCCACGCCCCAAGATAAGTAACTACCTTAATCCCATCACGGTAGTAGATTGACGGCGCCTAGTATACCGCCACTTGCCCTAATTACCGCAAGCCACGATGCCACCAAGCGGTAACATACACGGTACCCGGTATCGCTCATCTCTATCCCACACCTAGGCTCCCGGTACCGCCTGCTTCGTCCACCATAGGGTGCCGCCTACCATAGGCCCTGGTGCTGTCAACCCGGCCAACCGTCAACGTAGTAATGGTACATGCTTATCTTCCACTACCGCCAGTATCCGCTTAACATGAAGGACCACGGTACCGCCCACCTACATACCGCCAATAGGTATATCGCCACCTTAGACTTGGTCCCCAAGCATACATACCACCACCCTCTACTTGTCCCCCAAGCATGCCAACCGTCAACCTAGACTTCCACTTATCCACCAACGGTGTGCACTCACTGTCCATCTACTGTTAGGCGCAAACCCAGGCGGTACCACCACCCCTCTCAACCAATCACCACCCAGGCAGTATCACCTCCTCATCACCCAGGCGGTATCACCTGCCCTTTAGCCAATCAGCTACCTTCACTTCTCTGCCACTCAAAGCTAGGCGGTACCATCCCCAACCTGGTATTACCGCCCGGCACCAACCAACTTCCCCTGCCCTATAAATACCAACCTCACTTCCCTCATTCAAGAACAATCACGGACCGGCTCTTTCTCTCTCTCTCTCTCCATAATCCACCCCAAGGCCTCACGCCTCACCCTCTCCCTAAGAGACCTCATGTCTCTCCCTTTATACGGACCCAGGTTTTGCTCCCTCCCCTCCGCGGTTATCATCCGACGTACCTCTCACTCTACGAGCCGACCTCTGCTTACCAGGTATCATTTACCTTACACTTATTTATTTATTGTCACTACCACTTTCCCTACTGACTTAGGCATCGAAGGGGTCCCCCGAGGTCCAAACCACCGCGGGTCCCTCTGACGGCCTTGCTCGTTTTGCAAGGGAGCCCGGGTTGAACACGTTAGCAGCTGCTTTCTCAAGTGAGGGTTGAGTCCCACTTTCATCCAGAACCTACAAATATTTGTTGCTCGGGACGTTTGGGTCAAGCTCACTCACTGAACCAAATTTGACCGAAACAAAATGCAATAAATTTAATTTAATTAATGAGCCTTAACATTTGATCAATAGTTATATATTAGACAAATTCTTATTAATATTAATAAATTTTATAATTAAAATCTTATAATTTAAGAGTTCCAACCATAGGTGAGAACATTAATAGTGCTAGAGTTGCATGTGTAGTTAATGTGACATGGGGAGCGGTACTGTGGTCGGGAGATGGAAAAGTCGCAAAAAGGCGTATTATTGTTCATTTAAAAGAGCAGCGGCACAAAAGTGAACATGTTAAAAATAGCCCACTTAAAAAAAAAAAAAAACACACATTTGAGCCCCCACATATGCAAATTATAATTACATTCTCAACTTTTAGCGGAATTTAACATTAAGTCATTAAAAACAAAAATCATTTAAAAAGTTATTATTTTTTACTTAATTATTATAACTTTTAAATTTTTTAAAAATTACATCAAAAAGTTTAAATTTTTTTAATTAACTACCTTAAATCACACCATTAATTATTTATTGTCTTCCATTTGCTTTTATATTAATTTTAGAGTGCTCATTAAATATAACTTAAAATATATAGGATGATAAAACGTTTTCCACTCCTCTCCCACTGTTGTTCGAATCTCACCTCCTATAAACCCCTCGTGGATTAAATTTAATGAGGAGAGGAGGCACGTGAATGTATTGCTAGCTTGGATCATTAGTTTTAACTTATATTTTATATGCACTCAAAAAATAAAAAAGATAAGATAAAATTTATATGAAAGTTATGTAATATATAATTGATAATTAATAACATGATTTAAAGGAGTTTATTAAAAAATTTAAGCTCGAAAAATTAAAATATTATAATAATTAAATTAAAAATAATAATTTTTAAAGATAATTTTGGATTAAAAAAAAAAAGAAAAACCCTTTTAGCCTTTAAACTAATTAATAATATTTTTTTTAATTTAATAATTTTTTTTATTGTATAATAGTATTCACAAAAAATGATGTTTATAGCATTTTTCTGTCGAACAAATGTACGCTAACAAGCTAAGGTGGTCATGGTCATTACACCTGTAAAGTGTTTGTGCCCACTGTATGCCACTAAGCTTGCCCAAAAGAAGACACCATCAAGTAATAATAATAATAAGAAGAAAAAATTTTATTTTTTTAACAAAACTAAAAAAAAATGAATATTTTTTTATTATTATTATTTGATAAGAAAAATATTAAAGAGTAATATTATTAGCAATACAATATTAATATCATTGTGATAATTTTAAAGCTAGTAAAACATTATATCGCTTACATTGATTAAAAAAAAATATATATATATCTTTGACCAAATTACCGTGATAATATTACAATGATGTCATGATATATCTGATTTTTGTCACTTTCTACTTTATTAAGATGTAATAATAAGAAATAAATATTAAATAATTATTTTAAAAAATTAACTTTTTTATATTTAGATTACATTTACTCGAAAGAACTAAAAAACTACATATATTTGACTCACTTTAGTTATTTTGATTTTGCTTAGGTCAATTTAATTATTTTAGATTAATATTTATCATTTTAACATATTATACTAATTTATCGACATTATTACTGTTTTATGATCTTTTGGTTAGAGTCAAAAGGGGGGAATTAGGCTAAAATTTCTCACCTTGTGCTCTATGACTTATCGCACATTTATTGGAGGTGGGAAGAATGGCCGGTGCTTGAGAGGATGGACACTATTGAATAAGAAGGGTAGTGCTGATAAAAAGGTGGCATTAGTGAAGGGACGGTATGAACGAGGGGGCGATAAGGGTGAGGGGCAGTATGGTTGGGGGGGGGGGGGGGGATTTTTGACAGTAATGTCTGAATGTTACTGCTAATATCTTCTAAAATGGACTATTTGTATAGTTATTAATTACCTTAAATTTAGGTTACCAGCATGACTTTATTGGCATCCGCACATGCATACCACAAATGCCTAACTACTAACCCAAAAATTTAAAGCAACACTGACCAGCTAAAGCTCCGAGTCAACTTTACATCAAATTGTTTTAAAATTAAATTAATATAACATAAATTACAAAAAAAAAAATAAAACAACAAAAGTAATATTATCACTAAAACAAATATATTAATAGGGTATGGACACAGGATAACGACATTAATTATAGTTAATATTTTTATAATTAGTGGAATTATTTCTATTATCCTGGAATCAAATTATAATGCGTTAATTATAGATTAAAATTTTCTAACAATTGCTTAATTTTTTTTTTCGACACTACAATTGCTTAATTCATGAAGGAAGAAAAAGAGAATTAAATAAACAATTAATGTATCTTTACACGTACTCATGGGACAAATCTTAAGAAAAAATCATATTCATAGTAGAGCAACTTCAAAATCGCATAATTATTTTGACTATAACATTCTACATCCTAATAACAATGACACTAATTAAAATCATAAGAGTAATAATTGACATAGTGAACAAACTCCAAACAGATATAACCTATAAACTTTTGAAAAAAAAAAAGAACAGTGAACCGATAATCAATCAATGAATAGGACCCAAAAGTTTGACTGATTTTCCTTGACTAATTTATTTTCTTGAATCATAAATTAACAAGAACGTTACTTATAGATAACAACGACAAATTGTAAAAAAATAAATAAGTTGTCCACAAATTACAGTACACACCATGTGAGAAGTGAGAGAAAAGAGGCAAGAAAGAGAGCTCCACCGTCCAGGCTTCCCCTTTTGTTTTTTTAATTGCCGAAAATGGCCTTTATCCCCTTATCAACATCCTCGGATTCTGAAGCAGTACACCAGGGTTATTTCCGTCATTTAACACCCTTCCTTCTTCCTCTTCGCTTCCACCCCGCATATCTGTTAATTTGTCATTATTTTATTGTTTCCACTGTTTTTTAAAAATATTAGAGGTTTAATATATTAATTTTTAACTTATAAAATTTGTGAAATAAATTTTTAATTTATAAATAATATATATTTAATAAAATTATCTAAAAATAATAAAAACACATGTACAATTTACAGTTACTTGTGACTGGAATTCGCCTCGTCCTAGACATGAACCGCAAGAAAAGGGCCTGTATTGGACATTTATTTATAATTATTTTATTAAATATATATAATATTTATATTAAAAATTTATTTCACAAAATTTAATGACTAAAAAATCAATACATTAAAGCTTAAAATACTAATAATCAATTTACCCTTAAAAAATGAAAATCGAAAATACAAGTGGAAGAGAAAATGAGTAAAGCAATTTGGGTATGGTGAAAATAGACGGGCTTGACGACGGCGGAGGTGGAGGGATATGATAGTAAAACGGAAAGTACGGCACAATTGGGTTCGGAGGCGGCGGCGCCGGCCCGTAATATCTCGGCGGAGGGTAATACCCTCCGCCACCGCCGCCACGTCCGCCGCCGATGATCCCACTTGGTGGCGGCGGCGGCGGGTAGTTAGAGTAGCTGGGCTGGGACGGTGACGGTGGCGGTGGCGAATAGTAGTATGTTCCGCCGCTTCCGCTTGATGACGGCGGCGGAGGGCAGCCGGAGGAAGAAGAGACAGGCGGCGGAGAAGGCGGAGGCGGGGAAGGATGCGGCGGAGGGGGCGGTGAAAGGGTTGGAGTGGGGTTGCAGGGGTTGCCACAGGTGGCGCACAATGTGCATGCGGCTTGGTAGTTGGCGGTGGCTTGGAAACTCGCCGTTGCTGCAGGCGGTGACACGGGGAACTGCAAGAGTAGGAGAATGAGAGAGAGCAGGGTGAATCTACGGCTCGAGGGAGTTCCCATATCAGTCAATTTACAAAGTTTATCTGGGTTTGATTCAGATTGTTAGAGAATCATAAACTTGGGAAATGATACTGCATTTCAGTGATGAAATTTGGGGAGAGAGAGAGAGAGAGAGAGAGAGAGGATTGTGCTTTGTAGTAGTGGCGTAGCAAAGTGTAAGTGTGGCTCTTATTTAAGAGGATTTTGAGGATCCAAAAAAATGAAGAAAGGTTGATTACAGTAAAAAGAGTCAAAAGTCACCGACGCGTTCTAACTTTAGCAACGTGTATTTTTTTGAACAAATAGCAACGTGTATTTTATATAAAAGAAAACAATGGCTACTTTTCTTGTTCATATAGTAATTGCTATATCTTTGGGGGTGTGTGATAAAGTGGTGACGTAGCCCCGCCTCCTACCTGGCAGATAGTCTAGTAAGTGAATCTTGACGGAGCAGAAAGAGAGGCACAGGGCAACCTCGATAGATCATGTTTGGCAGGATCACTGGTTGGCAGCTTGAGTTCGAAATGCAGCTAAGGAGAATTCAATTCCTAGTAGGATTAGTTTTATTTATTAGTAATTATGTTCATTATTTTTTAATCTTTTATTATTAATTAAATAGCTCCTCTATTTAAATTAGAGAAAATCTAGGGTTTTAGAAAATTTAATTTCAGATTTATTTTAAAGAATTTTCTAGGGTTTTCTCTCTTTCTCAGGTTGTAAGAAATTAAGCACATTTTCCTCCTTGTTTTATTATTTTCGTAATGAAATTAAAGGGAAGGCCGTTGAACATTTTCGTTCCCAAATTCTTCCACTTTACGCCCTGCATCAGTTGGTATCAGGACTCAGAACGACTTCTAAGATGGCTCGTGAGCAACAAAGGTATGCCACCATCGGAGACGTTTACGAGCGAGACATACAACGAAAGAACAAGAGGAGGTTTGAGGAGATAGAAGAGAAATTCCAGCGAATCGATTGTTGCTAGATTCAATTGGGGGCAAATCCCAAGCAGGAGCAGAGAATCTAGCCCCAAAACTCGCTGATAGGTGGTGATGAGGATGAGGACGAGACGGACGAGAGCTTTCAAATCCCGTTTATGGATGCTGAGCTACCGAATCGAAGGTTGAGGAGGCATCGACCCAATACCGGCAACACTACCGAATTCAATGATCGGAAATGGAAATCCGGTCTTTGGAAAAAGATTCCAAAGTTCAATGGCGGGAGTCGCCCGTAGGAGTTCTGGGATTGGCTTGCAGCGGTAGAGGAAGTCCTTGAGTTCAAGGACGGTCCGTAGAGGAAGCAAGCACTATTGGTTGCTACCCGATTACAAAGGTAGGGCAGCCGCTTGGTGGCAGCAGTTAAAGCATTTACGGCTTCGACAAGGAAAGGCCAGAATTGAGACGTGGGAGAAGGTGAAACAGCACATGAGAGGCGCCTTCCTGCCTCACAATCACGTCAATGTCATGTATCAATGCCTTCAGAGCCTATGTTAGGGTTCTTGGACCTTGGAGGAGTACACGGCGGAATTCTACTCCTTAGTCGCCAAGAATGACTTGGCGGAATCAGAGGAGCAGCTGGCAGACAAGTATGTTGGCAGGTTGAAGGAGTCAACACAAGAGGTATTGAACATGCTCGAGATTTTTTTGGTCTCGGGAAGCGAGTCAGAGGGCAATGAACTTCGAGAAGCAATAGAAGCATCATCAGTTGGCGATACTGGGAACACCCTGGATAGTGGGTGTGACCAGGTACGACTAATCAGCTCGGATACGCAAGGGAAGCCAGTTTCCGCCCACCTTGGAAAGGAATTGGCGAGTAGCTCCAAAACCTTTTGTTTCAAGTGCAGAGAGAAGGGACATCATGCTGCTGAGTGTCAGAAGAATGATAGACCAGGCAGAGGGTTGTACATCAAAGGTCTCCAAGCTGAAGATGGCGAGGTAGTTGAGGAGGCTAGCGATGAGTTGGCGCCATGAGGCAAAGAAGTAGTTGCAAGTGACGTGGGCCGTCTACTTGTGGTGAGGTAAGTATGTTTTGCACCTAAGGAAGAAAAGGGAGACAACTGGCTGAGAGGGAACATCTTCCAGACGACGTGCACCATTGGCGAGAGGATATTGCCGCCTAGTGATTGACTCGGGGAGCTGTGAGAATGTTATCTCCGAAGAAGCTATTCAAAAGTTTAAGTTGAAGACGGAGGATCATCTGAACCCATATAAGTTGTCTTCACTCAAGAAAAGAAGCCAGGTAACCGTCTCAAAACGATGTCTGGTTAGCTTTTCCATTGGGTCGAAGTATCAATATGAGATGCGGTGTGACATGATAGTCATGGACGCATGTCATCTTCTATTGGGACGACTATGGCAATTCGGTAGAGGCTTCATTCACAAGGGATGAAGGAACACCTATAGCTTCGTGTTTTAGGGCACAAGGATAGTCTTATTGCTTAAGAAGGATGAAGCTCCACGACTAGAGGAAGCCAGGGATCTGAAGTCCTCTGTTAGAGCCTTGCTGGCCAAAGATGTTGGCAGGGGCAAGGAAACAGTTGTAGCGGCAGAGGAAAGACACCAAGCGGGGCAGGTTGAAGAGCCGAAAGAGGTACCCGGAGCTATGTTGGCGATAGGGAAGGGTCCGCAGTGGAAGGGTCATATACCGGGAGGAGAGTTATCAGGTTGGCTCCATCACCGAGTGAACCTTGCGAAGCTTCATGATTCCAAGCTTCAAGGGTTCACGGCACTTTTGTCCCCGAAGAAGGATAAGACATGGTGGGAGGATGTTGGCAGCAGACCCATCTACGGGGTCACCATATTCGTGGACCTTCGGCATCACTGGCAGAAGTTCTGACAGAGGTGGCGAGAAGAATGTTGGGTATCCTAATCCAATGTTTTGTTGCCAAACACATCAGGAGTTAGGAGCAGAAATTGTGTCGCACCAAGTTGGTATTTGACCGTCCGATAAATTGCAACACAAGGTTTCCATCGCTCAGAATTGGTGATGGCACTGTTCATCAATCACCGATAGACGTTGCGCCAATGTCCCATCTTTTTTGTCCACATGAGAGGACACGAGACTTCAACTCCAAATAGTAGGCAAGACTTGTGCAGACTTGAACAACACTGCTTGAAGCTCGCGCTAGGCACAAGAAGGTGTGGATAAGGATTTCCGGCATGTTGGCAAGGGTGGCTCAAACAATTCTGTGAAAAATTTGTGGACGCATTCTCTCTCGTTCGAGGAGAATAATGCATGCCACGATCTGGCGGGATGGACCACAAGATGCACCTAGACAGAATAGGTCAACAATCCACAGCCAGGATAGACATGGCAAGGTGAAGATGCGTGGGATTGAGAGCTGGCGTGAGGAGACGCAACTTGACAACAATAACCCATAAAGTTTGTTGACGAATTCGAGGGCAAATTCTCTCCAACCTGGAGAGGATGATGCAGCCCCGCCTTCACCTGCCGGTTGAATCTTGGCGGATGTGGCAAGGGGTGTGCTGCGGCAGAAAGAGAGGCACGGGGCAACCTTGGTGGATCATGCTTGGCCGGATCATGGGTTGGCGGCTTGAATTCGAATTGCGGCTGAGGAGAATTCAATTCCTAGTAAGCTTAGTTTTATTTATTATTAGTTATCTTTATTATCTTTTACTCTTTTATTTTTAGTCAAATAGCTCCTCTATTTAAACAAGAGAAAATCTAAGGTTTTAATTAATTCAATTTCAGATTTATTTTTAAGAATTTTCTAGGGTTTTCTCTCTTTCTTAGGTGTGAGAAATTGAGCACCTTTCCCCACTTGATTTATTATTTTCCTAATAAAATTAAAGGGAAGTCCATCGAACTTTCATGCTCCCAAATTCTTCCACTTTACGCGCTACATCAAGTGGTTTTAAGTGTAAATTAGTTTTCATTTTAGGATCTAATCTCCTTTATGATTTATAAAGGATAATGTTATTTTTAGTGTAAGATCATAGTTTTGAAGATAATTTTTGAGGCTCTAATTGTTTGTAAGTTGCCTTATTACTATGTGGTTCTAACTATTTATAAATTAGTTTTGAATTTAGGGTTCAATCTTCTTTATGATTTATAAAGGATAATGTTGTCAGAGTAAGATTATAGTTTTTAAGACAATTTTTGTAGTTCTAATTGTTTGTAAATCATAATTTACTCCAATAATAATGACTTTTTCATGTCAATAACAACTATTTTTATAAATAATATGTTCAATTTAATATTTGGAAAAAATTATTTATTTTGTTTTATTACAATGGATCCTAAATTGTAAAGAGCAAGTATAAGGGCTTTATTTATAATAGGGCTAATGTCGGCCAATTAACTTAACCGAAGTATAAAAACCTTACAAGTGTCTATCTTTGGCTAGCTGCGCTTATTGTCAATTTTGCTTTCGTTAATCTTTTTTTTTTCTTTTTGTTCCTCTTAATCTTAGTGTTGATGGAAAAATATGAGCAAACAAGGGCAATAATAGCGTAATTCTAAATGAAGAAATTGGACTACCAAACTAGTCCTATAGACTTCACCCTAAAATAAACGTGCCATCAAAATGGACCCAATTAAGGCCCAATGTCTCAAATATTGACTATAGGGACAAGAAGCCCAACGCCCCCCTCAACTGTGCCTACCACGGGCAAACGTCTAGTCGGGCACCACCATTATTCGGCTTCCGTCTCGCTCCCTTCAACCGCCAGTGCACTTGCCGCATCCCTGAGCGCCACATGGCCCCTCAAGCCTCTGCGTCTAGCTCTATAAATAGATGAACATAGATATGAGCTCACTAATGGGGGGCCAACATAGAAGAACAAGTAGAAAAATTAGGGAGAGATTGGAATGGAAAGATGGAGGCAAAGGAGGAGATAAAGCTAGGGATGATAATTTCTCTCTCTCCCTCTCTCTCTCTCTCTCTCTCTCTCATTTAATTTATGATATTCATTATCTCTAACTTCTAGTATTGCCACTTTATACATATCCTAGCTTAAAGTATCGTAGGGGACCTCTGGGAGCAAAATCTATAAACTCTTAGACCATTTGTTAATCATACAAGCTATATCATTAGATATGAAGTTGCCATCCTCCTCCTCAAATCCTTCTAACAAATTTTTGCAACAACAATTGACATCGTCTTGTGGAAAGGTGAACTAGTTCTCATTTGTTCTAATATTACCTATAAGAATTACAATATATTCCGTCTACAATTACTCCATTAGTCGTTATCATTAAAACTTAAGGCTTATGGTCATTACAAGTATTTCCTATTACAATATTTTGCTTAGTTTGCTTATCTTATTACAGTTTGGTTACCATATTGTACCTTATGGATTTAACAAATTACTTGCTTCATTGTCGAATTATAAAACTTAAGCATCTAAATATATTGAATGAAGTCATCCTTATTAGCATCGAGATCTTATACAATATTACTAGACTTCACCTTTAATTTTTATTGAATAGTCATTCTCATCCTCTATACATATTTCTTACTCTATTTGTTTGTTTTCCCTTTATCCCTTTCGCGTCTAGCTAATGATGTTAAGATATAATGTTCAATTTTTTTGATCGGAGATATAATGCTCAAACTTATATCAAAGACGGGTTCAAATAAAAAAAAAGAGCCACAACCTAGACTGGAATTTAAATCAATAAATTCCAAAAATGGATTATTCTTTCCTTTTAAATTGTATGCTAGTTTTTTATTATAAACACAACTGAACTCTAACCAAGTTACAAGATGGGCAAGATGCAAACGAAAAAAAATACCACCAATTTGTAGTCAGTATTTGCTTTAGATCAAATGCTGAGCATGTTCAAGTACGAAGGCAAGCAGCTTCATGTCTGATATTACAACCTATGAGATGGACAAAAGTTCTAACAAGCCCATGGGTTTGACCACGTGGGACCCCTATGATGCTTAAGTTAGTATTCGTACAGTATTATTAATAAGTATAAAATTATATTTAGATAAAATATGTAAACATGGCAAAAGATAGTGGAGAGAAAGAATAGTTGAGAAAGGGGTGAAAGGTGCTTTGTCTTCTTCTTCTCCCATACTCGTTTGCTTATTCTCAATTCTTGTTTACACCCCAGACTTGAGGAAGTTGGAACAATATCGTTTGGTGGTAAAGGGACACGTGCATAACAAATTGAGCCATGCTCGAGGCATAGATGGCTTTAACAACAGAAATAACGGTGTTCTAAGTCTGGCTACTTGATAAGTTAAAGCCTCTAAATAACATCACAAGATGGCTGGTGGGGCTAAAGGTGCTTGAGCCCAAGGGATTACCAAACGAGCGACAGGAAAGGTAATTTCTGGGCTCAAGACAGTTATTTGAAGTGCGTATCAAGGAAACATAGGACTCAAGTACATTCAAAGAAGAGTGGATGAATGTGGGAAGACCAAAGGAGCCTTGAGCACGTGTGACAATGCACGTTCAACAACAATTTCAGCATGATGGGGGGCACTAAGGCTAAACATGAGGTAGATATGCAACATTTTAAGGACATAATAGTTGTATTTGTAGGCTATTAATAAAGGGCTTGGTTTATGTAGTAAAGGGCCCAGCACAAATCACACAAAACTTATTCAAGTTTTTCCATTGCACACTTGTGCTTTATTTCTTTTCCTTTTCTTAGAAGTAGCGTAACTTATAGTCTCTGTTTTACTTTTATCAAAATAATACAATTTCGGGTTTTAGGTATGACATATTTGTTCTAACTCTGTTCCCACAATCGATGAGTTAGGTGTAGCATTATTAGTTTAAGGCTTTGACGGGCAAGCTCTTGAGCTTGGTTGCGTTGGTCTTAAATTTGTGTCACGACTTAGTAAGTCACACGAATTTAGGTTTGAATCATAGTTTTAGGGCTTAACAACCAAGACTTCTTGATTGCATTAGTCTTAATTCAGTGATCCGAATACAGTTCGCTCCACCTTAATATTGTCAAGTTCTAACACATTCAACTTATTATAGGTTAAGGATGCTAGGCCTAAAATCTATAGACTCGAGCTTCCAAGTGAACTGCTAAGCTCTTAAGCTTGTCTCCACCTCAGTTCCTAGCTCTTATGTGTATGAGTTAAGATGTATGTGGGCTCCACTCCATCACTCCATCTACCACTTGGGCCAGGTCCATATCCCTTTAGTTTATTACAAGTTATTTAATCCAAAAATACATAAAAAAAATTTATACAATTAAGTTTCCATAATTGGAGCAAGAGTAGAATCCACATAATTATTGCAAACCGAAGTCCATTCACCAAAAGCATTAAACCTTTTACAAAGGTGGTTCATTAAGGTCAAATATGCGAGGTTCATAATTTAGACTTGCTCCCAAGTTAAGGCGAGTTCCTTTTGCATGTTTGTTTGATTTTATATTTACGATGACAGCACACACTAGAAGAAAAAAAAAAATGAGCAAACATTTTGGTCTCTTCTCTATCTTCATCTGATTTGTGGGTTTGATTATGCTAGTTTTGCGTTAGGTTGCTTGCATTTGGCTTAGGAGCTGGTATTTGTAGGGAGTGAGGAGTTGAATTTAGTGGTCAGTGATCAGATATGGTGTTACGAATGATCAGAACCCGTGATCCGCTCCACCCATTCCCGAGCACGCCAACCCGAATCTCGACCTGAGATGCTCACCCGCCACGTCAGCTACCCTGCCACCTCACCCTAACTAACTTTGTTAGTATAAATAAGGGGGCTCTTTCCTAGGGTTAAGCGTGCTAATGTGTGCGTGTTAACACTCTCTCTCCCCTTCAATTTTCTCTAATCTTCTCCCCCCTTTTTCTATATCTTCCCCCTTTTCTCTTATACTTGTATCTATCAACACTATCAATATTAATACAAACCAGGATAGCAATCTAGCTATCCTGTAGTTACTTAGATTGGATTGAGCATTGGATTGTGATTGATTGTGAGTAACTATGTTAGATTGGATTTTGTATTAGTTGATTAGATAGGATCCCATCTTGAATCCTATCAATTGGTATCAGAGCAAATGTTCCTCGGCTTGCACATTGTTGTTCGGATCAATCCATACATTGGACGCTTATACAAGAGAAGAAAAGGCTGTTAAGGCGCAATTCAAGCTCTGCACATAAGGTGTTCAATTAAATGCCTCAGATGATTTTCAAAGGCAAGCGTTCTTCAGTTGGTTGCAATCAACTCCGATCACTATCAATGGCAAACGGCACTAAGCATCGGTTGTCAGTAAGGGATTGGAGGAAAAAATTGATTTGCAATGGAAGAATTTGGATAGACCCATGGTGGAGATGAGGTAGATGGTGAATGACCTCTCTTCATAGTTGAGGACAGTCGCCATAGACATGAGTTGATGCCAACCATAGCCCTTAGTTCGCCTCCCACTTAGTACGAGTCGCCAATCTACGTCATCGGGACCTAAAGGTGCCCAGCATCTAGGTAATCACCAACTCGCAACTAAATTCACTAAGATTGAGCTTCCTAGGTTTAGTGGGCATGATGTGGTGCATTGGTTTTATGAATGTGATAGGCACTTTGTGCTTGATTCGACCCTTGAGGATTCAAATGTAATAATAGCTAGCGTTTCCCTTGAGGGTGATGCCCAGGAGTGGAATGACGCCTACCGGAAGTCATGGCCCCATGGAGTTACCATCCCTTGGGATATATACTCAGTTGAAACTAAGGGCTGTTTCTTTGACAGTGCACGGAACTCACTTACCAAGTTGACTAAGTTGAAACAAACGGGGAGTGTGGATGAGGTCCTGAGTGGTTTTAAGTCTTCGATATGCCATCTTGGGCTGGATGAGAAACAAAAGCTAGTTGTCTTCATGGGCGGATTGTGTGATGAATTAGCGGAATGGCTTAAATTGTTTAAGCCATATACACTAGAGGAAGCCATTGCTCTAGCTAAATTACATGAGAAGAGCTGTGCCTACAGTGAACGATCGACGGGAAAAAATCCCGCCAAAACAGCTCCATTTTACCATTATAGAGTATTGCCAATAAGGTGGCCGTTAATCCGCTTACAAGAATACTGCCAAGGAGTCTAGTGGCATTTTCAGCCCCAATCCTGCCAAAATAGCCCCACTACTATCGCTAACGAATAATACCACTAAGATACTGGCTAATCCACCAACAAGAATGACGCCAAATAGACCATTGGTGTTGACGGCCTCGCCAACTAGACTCCTGCCAATTGCTCACGCTACGCGGGAATTATGTTCCACCAACTCGAATGATCTGCTTGAACGAAATCTTTGTTTCTACTTGCATGACCCATTCACACTAGGTTAAGCCTGTCCAATGCGTCGTCCAAAATGTTTTGGATTGAAGCTTCTGATGATGAATTAAAGAATGAATTAGTGGAACCAGTGCTAGATCCACAATTAGGGAGTGAATCAGTAGAACTTGAGCCAGATCCACCCTCCGATCCTCACATTTCTATTCATGCTCCCCAGGAATTAGCCTGGTATCCAACCGTGTGGGCCTAGGTTTAGTATGAGAAGCATTCCGTGTGCATCCTTATCAGCCATGGTAGCGCCCACAATTTCCTTGATGTGCATTTAGCTCAACGTTGGGGGTGTTTGATTGATGTTGATCGTCAATCGTCAGTCACAGTTGTCGATGGTAGACATTATGCTTTGTTCCTGCCACTCTTACTCCGCTTCGCTTTGGTCTTCCTCCATGATAAACTTGCATATAGCGCCAAGTGGATGCTATACCTGGCGCATCTACGCCTTGTACTTAGAGTCCTCTGTCAACAGCAACTCACATTAAATAAGGGCAAATGTGCCTTCAGATTCTGCCAAGTTTAGGAAGTTGGGTATTTTGTGTTTGGTGGATGGGTAGCCACCAACCCCAAAAGAAGGTTGTTTTCGCTTGGCCTCGTCCAACCTCAGTAAGGCAGCTTCGTGAGTCCATTGGATTTTCAGAGCACCATAGGCACCATATTCTCCATTATGGAACTTTTGCCCGACCTTTGACTGAGTTGCTGAGCAAGGACGTCTTCAGATGGAATGCAGATGCCAAACTTGTCTTTGAATGACTCAAATGTGCCTTAACTTTTTCATCGGTTTTGGTCTTGCTGGACTTCTCGATGCCATCTGTTATAGAGGTCAATGCATCAGGCGTGGGCATTGGCATGGTTCTTCTGCAAAAAGGATGTTCCGGTTAAATCTTGCCCTTGTGTGTCGCGCTCTCTGCCACTTCCTCTGACTTTCGGGTACCGTAAATCTCTCTTGGCGCTAAGATCAACTCCACCATCGTGTGCTTCTCCTTGTTGCCTTAGACCCCACCATACAGGCAGGTTGCTACCAATCATACCAAAAATTCCAATTTGGTGAATTTGTTTGGCTAAAGCTTCAATGTTGCTGCTAACATAGTTTCGCCTGTCCCTTGCAAACTAGATCCGCCCGTCCAAGCCTCCATACTGCTCCATTACTCGAAACCTGGCCACCAACCCCTCTCTCATCTCAATTTAAGCGTATTTGGACTGTAGGGTTGCTTGCTATCACCGCATTGCAGCCATTTAGGCTCTGGTTCAGTGGCTTGGATTCCTTCACGACTTGCGAATTCGGTTCCCAACTTTTGACCCTTGAGGACAAGGGTCAATTCTTGCAGGGGGTATTGTTACGGATGATCCAAACGCATGATCTGCTCCACCCGTTCCTGAGCACACCAACCCGGTTCCCAACCCGAGATGCTCACCCGCCACGTCAGCTACCCTACCACCTCACTCTAACTAACTTTATTAGTATAAATAAGGGGGCTCTTCCCGAGGGTTAAGCATGCTAATGTGTGTGGGTTAACACTCTCTTTCTCTCCCCCTATTTTCTTTAATCTTCTCCCCCCTTCTTCTATATCTCCCCCCTTTTCCCTTATACTTGTATCTATGAATATTATCAATATTAATGCAAACCACTATAGTAATCTAGCTATCCCATAATTACTTAGATTGGATTGAACATTGGATTGTGATTGATTGTGAGTAATTGTGTTAGATTGGATTTGATAGTACTTGATTAGATAGGATCCCATCTTGGATCCTATCATATGGTGGTTCCGGTGTCTATGTAGGCGGATGGTGTGGTGTCGGTAGTGACGGGACTAAAGAAGAGAGAGAAAGAGAAAGAAAGATAGAGGACAAGAATGGCGAAGGAGTCTATACTGAAAGTTGAGGTAGGAGGTGGCCGGCTATGGCCGATTGGATCTCAATCTAGGTGGATTTCGACAAGATGGGTGGCGGTCTCGCCCACCTCTTGTCTTAGTTTCACCCATGGCGGATTCTGATGGTGATGGTTCTCTGAGTTTGCCTAGTGGCAGTTTATGAATGACGGTGGCAGAAGTGGGGAGAGGAGAACAGCAACCCAAACTCATGGCGGTGCCACTAGCTAGTGGTGGTGGAACTCAAGCTTAGAGCATCTCAGCCATGGTGGTTGTCCGCGCCTGGTGGCTATTTGTGGGCTTTGGTGATTTTGGGTTAGGGTTAGGGTTAGGATTTCTCACTTTGAGGAAGAAGATGTCTAAGGGCCTTTAAGTTAGCCCCTAGTTTTAGTTTTTATTTTAATGTAGTTGGTATTTTGTTACCCAATTTCCTAAACCTAAATAAGGAGATGGCCTTAAATATAACTTAGTGGAGGGTTAGCACAAGTGCAGCCAATATAGTAGTTTAGAATAGAGGAGCACAACTAACCTAATCCTAGAGCCCTTAGGCTTATATGTATGCCTGTTTGCTTCATGTGTGCTATTGTTATGTGCTAGTGGATGCTTGTTGCTTGCTACTTGTTGCTTGTGCGTGTTTGTTTCCTGACGATGCTTTGTGCTTTATGCTCTCTCCATGCTCTTTTTTTTTACGCATGTCAGGTTGGGAGTCATTGGATATAGCCTCCCTTTGGGGTAACATACTGATAGGTAAGGCTGCGTACATCTCATCCTCTCCACCCCCCCAAAAAAAAAAACAAAGACCTTGCACTGGCAGGAGTCCTTAAGGTATTAGGTTTATTGTTGTTATTGTTATATTTCTATTCTGCTCTTGTACAGTAATGACCCACTTATAATTATGGTAACAATAATTAACTATGCCGATTAATTTTACCATTTTGATCACTTTAGACCAAGCTAGACTATTTTCAGCCAAGATTGACCCAGTTTCATGTTTGACCAAATATAACCAAGTCTGACCAAGTTTGACCATGTTCAACCACTATGGACCTTGTTGACCATCTCTTTTCTAGATTTAGACCAAGCTCGGCTTATTTCAGCCAAGTTTGACTAAGCTTTGACCAAGTTTTAGATGTCTGAAGGAGTTTGACAAAATTTAAATGGGTTTGGCAAAGTTTAACCATGTTCGACCACCATGGACCCTATTGACTATCATTTTCCAGCTTTGTCTGAGTTAATCGTCTTTGATCTACTTTTATCACCATGACCGCTACCAAACTCGTCGCCACGGTTGCCACTTACTCCCCACCTGCCAATGGTACCTATGCTTTGACCACCACAAAGACAGTCACTACTCCTGTGACACATGGTTGCTTGGACACCACATCTCTCCTTTTGTTTTTTCCTCCTAAACATTAGGGAGACCCAATAGGAACGTGAGAGGAAGACAAAAACAAAAAGAATAGAGGATAATAAAGGAGAAGAACATGAGAGATAGAAGTGTTGAGAAAATTGTCTATCTCCCTCTTTCTGTTAATTAGGTGGGCAATTATAAAACCACCAAAAACTCACAAGAAAGAATGAAACAACAATCGAAAAAAATCAATCTATGGCAAACAAAAGGAGGCACACAATTTTCAAGCGGAGACCCCCTCTAATGTGAAGAGGAAAAACAACGGGACGATCAACAAACAATACCATCACAAAATAACGAGTACAACTTATTTTTCTTCTCTAGGCTAAGCTAGAGGCATACAAGTCATCAATAACGCTCTTTGGAATAACAAATGTTCTGAAAATCTCACTTTAAGATGGAAAATACCAAAGTTTGTATAAAAGTTAGGGTAGAGCAAAATACCAACTTCTAAGAGCAAACAATGATCCGATCATCACATATGAAGGTCAACACAACATGAGCAACATATTAAAATTTCATTCGAATAAGAGAAAGTTTGAGTGTTGATCGTGAAGGGAGAAAACTTTTGTGCGACCCTATCTCTCTCTCCCTTTATGTGTTTTCTCTCCACAATATACCTCACCCTTTCTCTTCTGATTTTTGTGCTAATATATGTCAGCCCCAAAACAGCCTATTTTAACCCTTTTTTAACATTTTTTTGAGCATAAAATAATTGAGAGAAAACAATAAATAAGGCAAGCATAATTCGGCTTCCTTCTTTAAGTTGGATGGAATACCCAACAAATCTCCTTTCACTCTAACTTAGGAGGTTCGACCAAACCGGCTCTCTTCTGATATGCACCGACACTTTCCTTTGCAAGGCCTTCGTGAATATCCACATCATTTTCCTTGGTGTGAACCTTCTCAAGCCGAAACAACTTGGACTCTGATACATCGCGAATCCAATGATATATCCTAGCAGTATACTTGGTTTGAAAATAATAAGTGGCATTCTAGGCAATGTTGAAAGCACTCTGACTGCCACAGTATAGAACATATTTTTCTTGCTTCGTACCCAATTTCAGCAGGAAACTCATCATCCATATCAATTGCTTACCAACTTCAACTAATGCAGTATACTCGACCTTAATAATTGACAATGCAATACATTCTACGATTTTGATGGCCAAGATACGGGTCCCCCTACCAAGGTCATCAAGAACCTTGAAGTAGACTTATAGGAAACAATATATCCAAGCATACCTCTATCTATGTAACCAACTAACACGGGTTATCCCGGGCCAAAACATAAGCACACAGTAGAAGTCGGGGTGTAAATGAGCCGAGTCGGCTTGTGAGCACTCAGCATAAAGCTTCTATAGCTCGGCTTGTTACGAGCTTAAGTGGAGCCAAGCCAGCACGTTATGATAAATAAGCCAAGCTCCAGGCTAATAAAGCTCGAGCTTGTGAGCCTAAACGAGCCAAAATATAAGAAAATAATATAATTAATATTTTTTAAATTTTAATTCAACTACTTACTTAAAATTTTAATTTTAATTTTCAACATCAACTATACATCTATAGTTATCGATTATGGTAGGCATGCTTTATATCTAAATTTTCCGTGCAATTACTATAATATTAAAACTAACAAATTAAGTGTTAAAAAAAAAAAAAAAAAACCCTAACAAAATTATTGAAAAGTTCTCTGCAATATGACTGACAATATAATGCATGCCACCCCATTAAATTCTAGTCAAAATCAAAAATATTAATAATTAAAAATTTTATTTAAACTCCACATCGGAGTAACAAAAAAAAACACACACACACACATTAGTAAAATTAACTAATGTTCAAGCATATCAATGAAAGAAAGATCAATTAGAAAGATCTTACAAAATGATGAGACAATGCCATAGTAAGGACTGCTGTCCTAAAAGACCATTTCGCTGCTGCTCTGGTGCACACAGTATAACTGACGGTCGTCCTCTAGGATTAACGCTATCCAACTCTTAATGTGTACTCATAAATTGCTGGGTAGGAGTGCCTATGAACTTTGCCCAAAATTCGAGAGAGAGAGAGAGAGTCGAAGACGAGAGAAGAGAAGAAGAAGACTACTATATTTTGGTGGAGAAGGGTATTTATAGCATACTATATGACTTTCCAATAGCCATATTTGACTGGTCATAAGGCATGAAAAAACAGCTATAGTAATGAGGATTATGTAACGGAAAAATGCATTAAAGAGGTGCGGTAAATTATGATATGGGCTGTGAAAAAATATTTTCCAAAAAATAAATATACCTGTTAAGAAAAAGATCACCCTTGACCTCACCCGAGCACAGCGTGGCGGACAGCACAAGCGCTTATGGTCCCCACTCTTCGTTCACCCTTAACGTAATTCAAACTTTTGAATAACATGCCTATAGTTGAAGTGCATTATCCTTCCCTCTTTTTTCTATGTGGGATATAGGTTTTGCATTGCTTTGCTTGTATCATTTTTAATAATTACTTATATCATTTTTTTAATAATCCCCCACAAAGGATACAAGCATGGAAAAGCAAAGAAGAAAGATTGGGCAAAGAGAGTTCAATCTTTCAGTGCCAGTGTCTTGCGACTTGAATCGTCATCTAGTGTAACCCAAGTTTAGGACCAACATCTTGCGAGATGACTTTTGTCTTAAACCTCAAAAATGGTTGTATAGTCTGCCACTTGGACACATACTGAACTTCAAATCTTGCAACTCCTGCGGTTTGGAGCATTTTATCGACCATGCGTTCCTCCTGGATATTTATAAGTGCTCTAGAAGGCAAGTCTTAAACCTTCATAAAGAGCAGCCACTCTCACACCTATATAGATGGATCATATCAAGCGTGTGTTACCGCACACCACCAAACATATGGCTAGGGGTTCACTAAGAGCCAAAGCTCAGCCTCACCAAATATATGGCTATGGACCCGTCTCAGTACTGTCAACATCATAAGGTGGAAAAACAGTAAAATACAGTCCATTTCTTGAATTAAACTATGACTTTTCACGTTAAAAATGTTAAGACCAGGTTGGATACATCACAGTTTATTCATACATAGACTTTTAGTCTCTTGCCCCTCTATGTCTTCCCAATCATTTTACGACATAGGCCATTCGTAAATGGATCAACAAGGTTCTTTACAAACCTTACACAATCTAGTGATATCACTTTCTTTCCAGTAGATCCTTTATGATCTTATACTCGAGACAAATAAGTCTTTTCTTGCCAAATCCATCAAGTGTGCAGTACCCCACACGATCCATTGAGGACTTGGGGATAGGTTAGAGCATCAAGCTCAACAATCACAAATGACATTTCAGCACTGTATTAACATAAAGCAGTATTTGAGGGTTGGCCACTACCAATATCAATCACAAGTTGCTCTTACCCTCACATTGAGGTGTTTATAACGAGCTGTTAAACAACTAGCTCCATCTTCTACCAACTTTAATAATAGTGAGTATAACACAATAGTGGAACATAAATTACATCAATAATATCACATCTCCACTTCAGGTATACACATCATATACCAGATATACAGTTGACATGAAAGAAATGTACTACAAATTTATCAAATTAATATGTCATCACAATCGTGAAACACTATCATCTCAAATCAACTAGATCACCACCAGTTTAGTTTACAGAAGACCATAATTCACAAAACGCCTTTTACAATTCAACTAAGGCAATCCACCCAATTATGAGGCTCTCGAGCCCAAGTGCTATCACCATTAAGCTATCCATAGTGACTTTGGACAATCACCAAAAAGAGGTATTTCCATCATAATCAATTCCCATGAGTAGTAAATTGTGAACGTCGGTGAGTCACAATAATCCCAAAGATATGGTCAAACAATATATCATATAAGCCATTGGGTGTATAAAACCCTGCAACAGAATGTCTCCTACTACATTCCTAAGTTGTTTAACTTTTATATCTGCCGTTTCTAGATCAATGAACTCAAATTCCAAGGTCAATTTAACACTGCTCATTTGAGAGGGGATCCCAACAAAGGCATCACAGATAAGCCTACACTTATTGTCATTAGAAGAAGAAATTCATCAATATTAAACATCCAATTGGCATCACAATGTCCCTCTAACACAATAGTGAGTTTATTGCAACATAAACTCTAATCCATAATACTTTGCTAATTTAATTAGAGTACTCTAGTGCTACATCACATGAATCACGTGTATATAAATTGGGTATACTAACTGCTTATGTTATATCAGGATGATTGTAATTCATTACAACATTATGCTATCAAAAACGTTAGTGTATTTAGCGTGTAATACATAATCAACTTTGTTCCTTTTTCAGGTGAACATGGGGACAAGTGGACTATGTCAACCACAAGTTTCTAAGTATTTCCTCCACATAATATAGTTAACTAAGAGTTAAACCCTGAGATATATTGTGATCATTATACCAAGAAACACATCAGCTTCACCAAAGCCTTTTATTAAATGACTTTGTATCATTCACTACATTCAAAGCCCTCCCAAAATTAAGTATATTATTGAGGTATAAACAAATTATCTCACAATTTTCATATTTAGAATGCATTGACACTATTAACAATGAATTCATCCATTGCCAGTGCTTTATCAAATAATTGTTACTCTCTTTAGGAGCTTGTTAAAACCATGCTAGAGATTAACAATCTTATAGATTTTACTTTCCATATGAAAAGTGACAAACCATTTCGATTGATGCATGTAAAGATTTTCTTTAAGTCGCCATTGGAGAATTCAGTGACATTTGATGCATCACAAGATCGTGGATAGAAGTAAGATCTATCAAATTCTAAGGGTGTCTATTTTAGTGAGGGTGAGTTGTCGAGTTAATCAACCCATTTTTCTAAGTATTTCTCTTAGCTACTAGCCTTGTCCTAGACTTATTTATAAAGCCATTGACCTTCAGTTCATTTTGAATACCCATTTTTCTACCAGTCAATTTACACCCTCTAAGAATGTCTACTAGTTTCCATATGTATCTATTGAGGATTGTCGCTATTCATTGTTAGTGGCCTTTGAAATCAACATATTTCCTGACCTTCACACAGGTTAGATCACTATCGCTAAGTAGTGAGGGTGAGTTGTCGAGTTAATAAAAAATGCTTCAAGATACGGTCTTTCACATGCCATTATTAGGGTAGAGCACTATCACTAACTATATTGACATAATCCACATTACCCCTTTTTTATGTTTTGGGAGTCCAAATAATATCATTACATGCAATGAACTCTTGCAAAATAATCATTATTGTCCTAATGGCAATACCCCCACATTATGAATGTGAGTTCATCTTAATAGCAAAAGTGACTTAAACAAATACGACGTTTTTCCATGCCACATGAAATTAAGCATTATTGTCGCAATCATAATATACATGCTAACAAATATAACACATGTATTTAAATATTATAGTTCAAAGTACTAAATATATGCCTACTTGATTTAGACAATATTTCTATTGTCAACTTTATTTTTTTTTAATGGATATTGCCAACTTTAAGAACATAGACCCAAACTAATTTCGTACCAATTAATTTTTAGCCAAAATAGGACACCCCAATTTAGACCCAACCCAATATGTATTTTCAACTTATATTTGAATAAAAATGAGTCCAATATCTACCAAGGTTCAAAAAGGCTTAATAATTCAAAAAGAAAAAAAAATGGGATGAGGTTGATATGTTTTAATTTCTAAAATGGGACAACTAGGCTTAAGTCTAGCAAGTACAAACATCACTTGTTGTGATTTGAGGGTCGAGAAAACAGATTTTAATCTGGTTAAAGTTCTCAAAATACTTCCGTTAATGTTGATCTTTGAGAAAACCAAACCTCTTAAGATCTTAAGTTCAAAACCAGTTGTTTTAACTTTACAATTTTAGGTTATCTTTGTTAAATCTGATTTTATCTTCAACACTAACTTAGTTCATTTAAGGATCGGTGAAAATGGTGATCTTTAAATTGTCGCTCTAAGATTTGAGCTGAGATTACAAATGACGATAGAAGACATAAACAAAATAGAGATTATGCAAGATATTTTAACGTGGTGGAACCGCTTGTACCATTGCCTCGGGGACTGTTTTAGTCCATACAAGGACTTCCTAAGTCTACACACAAGGCCAGCATTCTCGGGCTTCACAAAACCCTCAGGCTGAGCCATGTAGATCTCCTCATCGAGCTCCCCATGCAAGAAAGCAGTTGTTACATCAAGCTATTCTAATTATAGTTCAAACTTGGCTGTCAAAGCCATCAACACTCTAATGGTGGTGTGTTTAACTACCGGCGAAAATATTTTGTTATAATCCATGCTTTCTCGCTGTGTTTAGCATTAAACTTTGGTTTTTCAGAAGGTAAACTAGGTTCTTTAGTCTTGAAGATCCACTTAGAGCCCACTAGCTTCTTGCCCGCCGGCTTGGGCACTGGTGACCAAGTCCTATTCTTCACTAAGGAGTCCATTTCTGCCTTCATAGCATCCAGCCATTCTGCTAAATGCTGGCTGTTAACAGCCTCCTTGAAGCTTGAAGGTTCTGACTCAATATACTCTAATGCTGTATTTAGGGCATAGGCTATGCAGTCCGCATATCCTAACCTCTTAGGGGATCTGAGGTCCCTCCTTGCCCTATCTCTTGACAGTAGATAGTCACCTAGCTCGTTTTTAGGAATGGTCTCAGTTTCCACTACTGTTTCTGGTTCGGTGCCTCTTTCAGCACCACCTACATCCTGAGATTGATCTATCTGGGTTTCTACCGTTTGTTCGGGTTCTATGCTATCTGGTTCAGGTTCTGTTCTTGCCTCACTTTGGTAATTTGGTTCAGGTGGGTTCATCTCAAATTCATAGTAGTCCGGTTCAAACACTCGTTTCTTAGGTGTTAATCTTTTATCTAAGTACGGCATTTCATGTTCGTTAAACTTCACATCTCTACTTATGATAATTTTCATTTTGTTTTCATCCTTAACTCCTATTCTATATCCCTTTACCCCTTTAGGGTAACCGAGGAACACACCTTTGATGATTCTCGGTTCCAGCTTGCCCTCCGACTGGTGGGCATAGGCTGCACAGCCAAAGACTCTCCATATTGAGTAGCCTGCCGGCTTGCCCGTCCACATTTCTTTCGGTGTTTTTAGGCCTATACCAGACGAGGGCGTCCTATTCACTAAATAGTAGGCTGTATTAATAGCCTCACCCCAAAACTGTTTACCGACGCCTGATGCAAACAGCATACACCGAACTCTGTCCAACAGGGTTCGGTTCATATGCTCCGCAACACCATTCTGTTGGGGTGTTCCTCTAACAGTATTGTGATGTATGATTCCGTTTTTTGCACATAACTCATCGAATTTGCTGTTTATGTATTCTAGCCCACTGTTAGTTGTTAGGTATTTCATTTTTCTTCCCGTTATATTTTCTATCTGAGTTTTCCACCTATTACATGTGGGAAAGCAATCATCCTTATTTTTCAGCAAAAAAATCCAAACTTTGAGTGAGAAATCATCAACAATGGATAGAAAATATAATGCTCCACCTAAGGTCAACACCCTGGCAGGCCCCCATAAATCCGAAAGAATATAATCTAATGGCCCATGAGTTATGTGTTTACCGACATTGAACACCAACCTGTGATGTTTACCAAAGATGCAAGATTCACAGAAACCTAATTTTGAGATATCATCTCCATCTAACAGGCCTTGTTTAGCCCACTTTTTGAGACTTCTCTCCGACACATGACCTAACCTTTTATGCCATAGTTCTGTTGGGTCTGTATTAACTACTGCATTAGACTCTCCTGACATTATCCTACCCTTTAACACGTATAACCCATTTTTCAGCTCACCTTTCTGAACTACCAAGGATCCTTTCATGATCCTCAATTGTGAGTTCATGGCCCTAAATGACATTCCCTTCAGGTTCAATTGACCTAGGGAAATCAGGTTCCTACGTAGGTCGGGTACATGTCTTACATCCTCAAGTATGTATGCAGTCCTATTAGTTAATTTTATCTTGACAGACCCAACTCTAACTATTTTACATCCCCGGTTATCTCCTAGTAGCACCCTTCCCCCATTAATAGGTTTGTAGTTAATGAAATTTGATCTAGTGGTAGTCATATGAAAACTACACCCTGAATCTAACACCCATTCATGCTCTAATGTATCAGACGAAACATTAACATGATCAAAAATACTACATTCAAACATAGCACATTCAGGCAGTTCAAAATTGGCATTCAAATCACACAAATCAACCGAAATAATAAGAACTTTAACATTTCCAGATTCAAAAGAAACCACATTATCTGCTATTCCTGGTGTTTTGTTCTTATCAGGGCAGTTCTTTATCATATGACCTAATTTGTTGCACCCATAACATTTCATTTTTGTCATGTCTTTTCTATCTCTTGACTTAGAACGATATTTACTCTTAGATCTTTTTCTTGTTATTGTTGGATTACCTATCATTTGTTCCTCCTCTCATCACTAATCTCTCACCACTATTGCTAGACAGTCCATATTTTTCCTCCCTTTTTAATTCTAGAATTTTACTCCTAAGTGCTTGTATCACTTCGTCTAAAGTGATTTTTGTTCTACCACATCTTAATGTGTCTTTAAAGGCCCTAAGATACTTAGGTAAAGCGCAGAGTAAGACTATAGCTTGAACCTCATCCTTAATTCCAGCGTCTACGTTTTTTAGATCATGTAAAATTCTGTTGAATTCATATAATGAATCCTCTAGGGGCTTATGTTCTGACATTCTATAAGTGAAGAAATTTTCCATATAAAGTACCTATTACTTAAGGATTCAACTTTATATATTTCTTCTAACTTAGCCCAAATCTTAGCTACAGTGGTTTCAGCAGAAACTAAAGGAAGAATATTTTTATCCAAACGCATAACAAGAGTATCATACGCTCGTTGTTCCCTGTCTACCTTATCCTTCTCAGTCACATGAGAAGGTTGTTTGTTTGACTTCAGTAGCGCGTATCCCACACCTTGGGACATTAGGAGGGCCTTTGTCTGCATCTTCCAAAGAGTATAATCGTTCTTCCTATCAAATTTCTCAATCACAAACTTAGCAGCCATTAACGGTTTTCACTAACAGTAAAAAAAAAAAAGGAGTTTGGTTTTTGACATAAAACGCAAGTCTGTTTTATAACACGTTTTTCATGCTTAGTTAAAGAACCACGCCCGTATTTTCACAAGCCTAAAGGCTCTGATACCACTTGTTGTGATTTGAGGGTCCAAAAAACAGATTTTAATCTGGTTAGAGTTCTCAAAACACTTCCCTTAATGTTGATCTTTGAGAAAACTGAACATCTTAAGATCCTAAGTTCAAAACCAGTTGTTTTAACTTTACAATTTTAGGTTATCTTTGTTAAATCCGGTTTTATCTTCAACACTAACTTGTTCACTTAAGGATCGGTGAAAATGGTGGTTTTTAAACTGTGGCTCTAAGATTTGAGTTGAGATTACAAACGACGATAGAAGACATAAACAAAATAGAGAGCGCACACGATATTTTAACGTAGTTCGGTCCTAAATGACCTATTCTATGGTCCCCCTACCACTAGAGAGATCTATATTATTAAATATTACAAACCATATTACAAATCACGTAAATGTTACAAGGCGCTTTGCAAAATAACCTAAGCTATTAAGTTACAATCATTTCTCAAAACCAACTTTATAAACCAAAACAGTAAAGTAAGAGAAAGGAGTAAGAAGTTATACCGACTCCGAGCTAGCGGCTGTGAGTCTCACGATCCCAGGTCCCACCGTTGGACCACCCTTCGTGGTTTCCAGCTCCTAGAGAGTCCTCTTCTTACCAACACGGGTTTGGCTCTGAAATCCCCTAAGCAAACTCTAGAAAACACTTTGAAAGGGGAAGGAGAAGAACCGAGTATAGAGAGAGAAAGAGGGGAGAGAACCAGACGAGAAACCCTAAAAATGCCCAAAACCTTCTCTCTCCCATCAGAACCCCCTCTATTTATAAGCAAAAGGCCATCCGTGTGCAACGAACGACAGCCGTTGATAAGGCTCAATCCAACGGCCCAGATTCAACCAAACAAACACACATAATGGGCAACGGATGAGGGACACGTGTCCCCCTCAACAGCCACACGATCCACCGCCCAAATGAACGGCCCAGATGAGGCATCCAAAACCAGCGAATTACAGTACGCTACGTGTCCTGTTTGGACGGAAAAGATAAACGAGCAGGGAAGCTTCCCTTGGAACCAAATTCTAACATCACTTTTCTCCCATCCACATCAACACATTTTTCTCCAGCCACACCGCCACCCCTTGCGGTGAAACACTGCCGCTGGTGGAAAGAACGAAGGCCCACGACCACTGCCAGCTCAAGATATCAATACGCACGAACCTCCAGAAGTTTCACCTACTAACAACGCCTCGAACCAAGCGAATACTTACGTCGTGCCCCAGCCCTGGATCAACGCCACCACACCTTTAGTCGTGGATGATGTTCCTCACCTCGGATTTGCCACCAAGGTGAAGCGTTTAGACGACGAAGCACGACAGCACCGCTAAATCAAAAGCAGTAGAGCCGCCACCGTTGCCGGGCCGCTGTCGTGCACACTGGAACTCAACCCACCTTCCTTCCATGGTGTGGTCAAACCCAGATTTGTGTCAAACGGTGACAATATCGAAGCACCGCTGTTGGCACAACTCCCCTCGAACTGACCATCGTGGCCTTGGAGGCGAAAGATTGAAGGTTTAGGGGTTTTTTAAAACTCATTTATATGGAGAGATTGTGTATTATTAAACGTTATTCTTTGGATAAACATTCTAAGATAAACCTTAGAACCAACCTACAGTATGTAACAGAGAGTTCTATCTCAAAGAATCAACATTGGCAACCAGATAACGTTATATTTATAGCAAAAAAATCAAAACCCATTTCCTTTGTTTTCTGGCCTTTTGAGCTAAGTTCAGGGTTATATTCTCATATAAACAGCTTTAGACATATTAGGAAGAGCAATCTTTATTGCATTAAAGAGGCGTGGTAAATAATACAGATATCAACTTTGCGAGATGAGAAAGACAATTTAAAGAAGAATCTTAGATTTCTTGAAACCCATGGGTCCGATATTGAGTTTGTACTGAGGTTGTAATGAGTTTTGGCTTGACTATAATGTGCAATTTGGGACTTATTGGGTACTTGGTTTGATATTTGTCAATGATTCTATGATGGCATTTGTGTTCTTCCTTGGCCTCTCTAGCTTACAGATTGGTCCGGAAACTGCAAGCCTATTTAGGGCAGACCCTCTAGGCTTTTGCTCGCCACCAATTTTGCCCCCAAGTCTGCTAAAAACAGAGGCATGTGATTGGTTTAAGATGCCACGAGCATTTCTAGGGGCGTTCACAATCTGGCTAAGAGCGAAAATTCATGAAGGGTTTTCAATTTGTTAAGATTCACTTCGACTCAAAGAGGAACCTCGCAATCTACCAAATGCCGAGCAACGTGATGATGATGGCATAGCTTCCACCCGAACAAACACAAACACCACTATAGGATTTTCATTGCTTTCTTCTCCCTCTTTAATGAAAATATATTACAAGGGTACAATCTTTTCCTTGTGATGAATAGAGATTTTCATTGGTTGGGAAAGAGTAAATCCAAAGCCAACTGTAGATGGCTTGATTTGGCTGCCTTGCTCTTTGAACTTATGCTGAGCTTCTGCGAGTCCATGTGCCTTTGCATCAATCACCTTCCCCATGGGCAGAGGGTTAGTGAAGTCATACCCATAGTTGGCTATCAACTTGTAGGCATTAGGGTCAAATCCTTCCACTCTCCAGGTGTTAGGCCATAGCTCCTTCTCTTTAGCGAGTTTACGAGAAGATGCTACAAAACTCGCCATCGGTAGTCTACATGCTTTGATCTAGTTTGCCTTCATAAGTGGGGGAAAAAAAACATTTTATCTTTTAAATCCTACAAATCAGGTTTTAATGGCAATTCTAGAACACTGGAAATTTTGCACTTGACAAAATATGACTCCCCATGCTTTTTGTGAGATTTTGGAACATACCGAAGCACTGGCGTGAGGGTTCCAAATTCCACCTCCTTAGCCAAGATACCGGAGCTTGTTGGCTTGCTCTCAGCAAGGTGGCAATCCTTTTCTTGAGTGCAGAGTGACAGCACCTGCATCTCTCCTGACAAGCTCTTTCCAGTGGGTGGGATTCTTGAAGGTAATGCCTCTGATAGAGCCCTCTCGTCATTGTAGAATCTTGCATCTGCCAGATGATCTTCTGCTGCAATGAAAGGCTTGGCATCAGCCATCACAATCCTTTATTTCTATAATATTTGAAACGCTGGTGCAGTGTAGATAGAACTACACCATTTTTAGGAATCCACGGTCATCCTAACAATATGTTGTATGATGTTTTTAACCAATGATGTGGAAAATAGTGTTTGTTGTCAATTCCCCCACAGTGAGATCAAGGCGAATCATGTCCATTGCTATTTGGCATCCAAGGTTAAAACCTTGGATCATCATTTTGGTATTTGCCAATTCCTCCACCTTGATCCCCAATTGCTTCATGGTAGACTTAGGCATGATGTTGACTGCAGACCGTCATCTATCAAAATTCGGTTAATCCTTTGCTCACATATGTAGCCAGACACAAATAGGGGCCTATTGTGCAACCTATACCCCAGCATTAGATCTTGATTAGTGAAAGCAAGGAGGCGCTAATAGGAAGCACAACCCATCGGCCCCTCAGCGATATCTCCATCACCTTGGACTGGAAAGGAATCATCACCCGAACTTTGGATCTTTCCTGCCATTTCTACAACTGGCTCCTTTTCGCAATCTAGATTCCTTTAGTCAACATTGATCTCATAACATGAAGTCATGTTAACAAATACGCTTTCGAAGTACTTCATTGGAAAGAACTCCCATAAAGTGGTAGGTGTTTGTGGCTTTTGTAGCAAAAGATCAACATGGATGGATAGGTGCTGCTACGCCTTCGCCTTCTTTGCCTTCTTCTTCTTTTTCTTATGGTGAGGCTTTCTCCTCACCTGTTTTCCTTTGTGGTGACCCTGAGGCGGTTGTGGCGCCCGTTGTTTCTTTGGTTTCCTTCGCGTTACCAAAGTCCACCCATCATCATCGTTCCCAGCCAGCGCAACCTCTTCCTCCTTTTCTACCAAGGGCTCCGACATACTTGACAGTTGTATGACCACAGGCCCTAACCCTCCAAACTGAATTGTTTGGAAGTGCGTTACTTCAACATATTATTGGGTTATCTGTAACTTTCTTAGTATAGGCATTAGATCCATGAAACCTCCAAATGTCACAGTAGCCAAATTTATTTGGGCCACATCATCAGAATCAAAGGACAATTTTTCCTTCACCCACCAACCTCATGATACGCTCTTTGAGTGCAATGCATTCCCCTAGCGGGTGGCTGACAACTCGATAATACTTGCAATACTTTGATCACTGGTGCAGTTGGCCTCTTCTGGGCGCTTTGACTCGGGCAATTCAATGAGTTTCTTTGCCAGCAAATCATCAAGCATGCCATGAAGATCCGAGCCTTGAAAAGGATACATTTCCTATTGCAGCTTCTTTAGGGTTGGACACTTCTTTCCACTTTCTGTAGACGAACTTGGTTTCTGCATGTCGTACTCCTTGGGCTTTGGCTTTCCATATTTTTTGAATGGAGCAACGTTCATGGCCAAAGATTCTTTTGTCTTCTCTTTGGTTGGCTTCTCTCCTTTTAAGGGCTATTTTGCACCCTTGTTTCCCAAGATGGCTGTAAATCTAGAGCCACGCTGGCCAGGGTACTCGCCATCTGATGGGCATCCGATGCCAGCGAGTTAAACGTTTAGGGCTTCATTGGCAGCAAGATGTAGGACAACTTCGCCTCATATGCCCTGTAGCTGATTCCTGGGAGAGACACTCTTTGCAGTTTAGACTCTTAGCAAGCCAACGATGAATGTAGTTTAGGACTGGATCACTGTCCCACTATCCTACACTGGATAGTTCTTTCATCGTGACGGTACATCGTGCACTGTAGAACTTGTTCAGGAATTCAAACTCCATTTCTTAATAGCTGTTGATGGATTCTAGTTCCAGACTAGGATACCAATTAAAAGCGATTCCTTTGAAGGAATGGACAAATTGGCTGAGAGGAAGGTTGCCATGAGTGTCGGCGTTATTGCAAGTCTCCACGAAGTGGGCGATATGCTACCTCGAGTTATCCTTGCCATCAAACTATTAAAATTTTGGAGGTTGGTAGCTAGCTGACATTTTGAGGCTGTCAATCCTCCTGGAGTAAGGTATTTGGTGGTGTTGGTTGCTGGAATAACTGCCGTCGATTTGAGCCTTAATCGTGCTGGCTATCAGATTTTGGATTTGGTGGATAGATAGAGTGGTCAAAGGGACCAACTCCAAGGTAGGAGCATGCTTGCTGGAGACATTGGCCCTTGGAGACTTCACTGATTTGACGTCCTGGTCAGAATCAGACTCAGATTCTTCCCGCATCTTCTTGTTAGTTTGTACAGCAATCTGGCGCTCTAGTTTGTTGCTTAACACCACAATTTGTTGGCTATGTTCCTTCAGTTGGGTGTCCTTCTCAGTGACAACCTTGACAAGGTTTTCCACCGTAGCATGCAAATTGGCTACTTGTTCCTCCATGGGCACGACGCTGGTCACCATGACTGGCATGCCAGTGGAGCCAAAAAAGCATGGCATATCCTAAAGAAATCTCTTTCCTTGGCGACGATGGTGAGAAGCCAATGTTTGAGGTTTCATCTGTTGATTCTGCAACCACCTTGGAGGTACTTTCTGATGAAGCAAGAAGTTCCCCCACTTTAGAGGTTTAAGTGGCCAAAAAACCAAGGGAAACAACCATTTGACTTGTTCGATTTGCCATTGTCATGAGCGCATCAATGGCTTTCGCCTTGCACCTAGTGGTGGTGCCAGAGAAAAATAGACTAGGACTGGAGTCAGCGCTCATGGGGCTGGAAGGGCCAGACTTGGAGTTGTTTGTAGCGGCGATTTGCTTTCTTCTTTGGAGTTGTTGCAACAAAGAACTTGATGGTTTTAAAGGTGGAAAAAGAGATGAGAGGTAGAGATGGTCCCACCAAGTGTGCCAAATTTGTGAAAGCCGATCTCGAATCAAAATAAAAATGACGCAAAACAAATGCAAAAAATTATAATTAAAGAATTGTATTCATAAATGTGTGCGTACAATCTCTGCAATATGCTTTACAAAAATAAAAGTACAAAATTCCTCTGATTAAATCTCCACAACTGTTGAACTTGGTTAAATTTGTTGACGATCAGACTTGATTTCCTGACTGGTGTCTCGATGCTTTATCTTAAATCAAGAACTAAACTTGTTAGGAAATTGGGCTCAAAGTTGGTGTGCTTTGATGATTCCCGCTTGGATGACTTGATGCTGGTAGACAGAAAATGGAGAGAGAGTTTACTTCTCCTTCTTCCTTAATTCCTTTTTTTTATGCCTCTATGTGCGTATGCCCCCTCTTTGAAGAAAGCAGCCCTCTATTTATAGAGGAGGGACAACCCTAAACTTTGGGCCACAAGATCCTTAGTAATACCGGGCTCGGATTGTCTTAAAAAGAAAATCATATGAGCCTATTCTTATTTTAGTCCCGAGACTTTGTGAGTTTTTTTGTTTTTACTTTGACTTGGAAGTCATTTCTTTTTTAGGTTCGACTTAGAAGTATTTGGATTTAAGAGTTTGACTTTGGGTTTGACCCGAGAATTGTTTGGCCCTTTTAGTTTGATTTTAAAACTATTAGGTTTTCGGGTTTGACTTAGAAGTCATTAGGGCTTTTTAATTTGACGTGCAAGTCATTTGGGCTTAAGTTCGACTTCGAAGTCGTTTATGCTTAGGTTTGACTCGGAAGTCATTTAGGGATTAGACTTTTTTTGAGCCAATTTAAAATTTATAAACATGATAAAATTTTCATGCCTACAACGTGAAGTCTTAAAACTAAAATAATGATATGGGATAAAGTAGCATATATCATCTTCAATGCTATATTTTCTTTTTCCATTCGTAAAGAGGAGGTGTGATTATTTTTGGTACTAATAGAATTTGATCCCAAATGATATCTTTAACCATTTGAGATCAACCGCTATTAAATTAGGCCTTAATATTTGGGAAAGGAACCACTGCGGTTGGGGGAAGGGGGAGGAAGAGAAAAGTTTTTTTCCTTTTTTTTTTTAAGAGAAAATCTTTTTTTATTTAAAAATTTACATTATCTATATAAAATAATTTTAATATATAAATTTATTTATTTTACTATTTATTATTTAAATATTTATTAAATTTTTATTAAAAATATTAAAATAACTTATATATATTATCATTATTTATTATTTTGGATCCCCTTTCATTAAAAAAAAAAAAAATATTTGTCGATGCTCTATGGCATAACAATACGTCGGTTCCATAAGTCGGCCATTACACAAATGCTAACCACTAAATGCCCCTGTAAGTACTGGCCAAACAACTCAACGATGGAAGCCAATGGCATTCCCGTAAATAAACTCCATTAGCATGCCCAGTTCCGCCATTTCGCACAATGAAAGATGTATAAATGTTCCGCACCACCTTTACAATAGAGGTCGGTAGAGAGTGTACGTGCGCTCTCTCTCTCTCTATCTGTCTCGCGCATTTTCCTCGACATTTCCTCTTCACTTTCCATCTCTAAGCTAGGGTTTTTCGCACAATCTTAAGGAAAGCTCATTCGATTTCGCAGAGGAGGTCTCTTTGGGTTGAAATTGTCGTGCTAAATCGCCTGGAGAGGAAGGAGAAGAGGAGATTAATCTAGGGTTTTGAGTCGATCTCCATCGTAGATCAGATCAGAAGAGAAGATGGACGGCGGTGATCCATGGAGCTCTCGCCTCTCTACTTCTTCCAGGCGTTACCTTTCTCGATCTGGTTTGTTTCTCTTATCCATTTGATTTTTATTTTTCATCGGTTTTGGTATTTTGGGGTTGAATGTAATTTGTGAATTTGAGGTGCCTAATTAAAAGTAACAAACAAAAGAGGGGTTTCGTATGAATGGAAATGTTTTTACGGTAAGTAACACGATCGGAAATTGTAAGCTTATGTTAAGAGTGTAAAACTAATCCTTGGTCGGTAAAGCTTAAACTTTTGGGAAAGTTGATTTCTTGACGTTGATCTACTTTGAGATGGTATCAAAGCATTGATGACTAAGAGGTCACGAGTTTGAATCCTAACGGCTCCCGCTTTCAATATTAACGGAATTTAAGCATAAGATATGAAGTGGGCCTGTGTAATATGCAAGCTTCAAGCCCAATAGGAATTTGTGTGAGGGGGTGGGTTAGAATATAAAACCGATTATAGGCCTTCACCCATTAGCTTAAGCTTTTGAGAGAGTTGATTCCTTGGCATTCCTCTATTTTGACAGCTTATGAAAAAAGGGGATTGGCTTGTGGTTGGGGGTTTTTTAGGTTTGAAAGTGTCTGATTCGGTGGAGTTTGTGTGTGGATAACAGAGGTTTACTTGGGAGGAGATGATGTTATCGACGTCGAGGATGAGTACAAGCAGGAGTTTTTGTGCCCTTTCTGTGCAGAGGAATTTGATATTGTTGGACTGTTTTGCCATATTGATGAGGAGCATCCTGTGGAGGTGAAGAATGGGGTAATTATCAAATCTCATCTTACTTTTGCAAGTCCTTTGCCCTACCTTGTTGTGTAATCATATGTCAATTGGGATTCAGCCAATTAAGCATAATTTTCTGAAATATGCTGATTTGGTTTGGCTTTATGCTAATATTGAACACCCGTGACATAAACAATAAACATAGTCTCTTGTAGTTATTCATTTTGTCTTGTTGATGTGCTTCAAGGTTGTCCTGGTATATTATTGCTTGACAGTTGGTCTTGCGTATAGTTTGGCTGGGAATTGTGTTATTAGTGGGCTTTTACATGGCAATTTGCTTTTCTTATTGCTAAGTTTTATCAGGAATTGTCAAAATTTGAGGGCTTAATGTAGTAGCATTCAGCCATAGGAATATTTTACTTCTGATAAGATCTTTTTGAGATATGGATATTTTTAATCTCAGGTTCCCAAAACCCATTGATGAACTGGATGTCAGTGATCACTAATGAATATGAAAATAATAAAGAGAAATAGAAAGGAAACTTAAATGAACAAGGAGAGGACATGATTATTGTGGTTTAGCAAACCTTGTGTATATTATATTAGTAGAACTAGGCAACTAGCTAGAAGTCATTATGCAACGCTCAATTTCATGGTTTCATTCAAGGCGATGAAGGTGCAGAAGATATCACAGATGTTGTGTAACAACTTGTGGGGTTTGCATTGAGTTATTTTAGGGCACATGTTGCGTTCAAGCCCTTTTTTTATTGCAAAGTGAACAGCCGTGCAATAGTTTTTAGTAAGTACACACATATATCAGTATGAAGCAAAACAGAATACATATGCATTATGCTAGTGATTATTAAAGTTATAGTTTGCTTGAAGTCCATTATGTGACGGTTGTTGTGTTACATAAAGGCTGCTATATAATTCCATGGTATGGCTGCAAATTGTAGTTGCCTATAAACAGACACCCAAAGCCCTAGTGGATGCAGACAAACAATTGCCTTTTGGGTTCTATAATGTCTTCTTTTCAATTCAATGTTGAGACATTATATATATATATATATATATATATATTCTTAGGTAACATCTGAACAAGTGGGGTGGGTCACACAGCTTGGATGAAATATTGGAATGTCGTGGGGCTTCTGTCTAAATCAGAGAAAGGCCTCCTAAACTTTTATGTTCAGAGAATTTAAGACAAATATTGGATGACCGATGCTTATCCATTTTGCTTATTTGGTGGTGTCATCAATCTTGTATTGGCTTCATAGTTGGAGTTGCCATGTAAAGTAAATAATTCTTTTATTCTTTTTGAAGTGTACACTGAGAAGTCCCGTCTTTTTATCATGGGATTGACTTTCTTCCTGGATGGAATTTGCAGGTATGCCCAGTGTGTGCGAAGAGGGCGGGAATGGACATGGTTGGTCATATAATGATGCAACATGGGAACATTCTGAAGATATCCTTTCTTTGATTAGTTGTTAGTAATTGCAATCATGTGTGCTTGCCATATTTGGTAAAATGCATCTAATCCAGGCCCTTACCTTATT
This sequence comes from Simmondsia chinensis, assembly GCA_018398585.1. Taxonomy (NCBI): domain Eukaryota; kingdom Viridiplantae; phylum Streptophyta; class Magnoliopsida; order Caryophyllales; family Simmondsiaceae; genus Simmondsia; species Simmondsia chinensis. The sequence continues at coordinate 10,831,737 of JAGTTD010000013.1, forward strand.
GTTTGGGCCTATGGAGATATAATGTGGTTTCATAATTTTGTTTTGGGATCACATTCTTGCCCATATTCATGATACACTACTTATTCTGATGTTTTGGAAGGATTGAGAAATGTCTAAATGTGATACCTGCACTTTCCATGTGGGGGTTTAAAGGAATCGCTTTACAAACGGTGTGGGGTGGTTAATGCTGGTTTCTTCTGTTGTCGGATTGGGTGAAAGTATTATTTGTCTTTGGTTCACATTTCGTAGTGTATTAGTGTTGCATGGCCTTGGAAATAATTCGGTCCCATTGTGTCGTCAATGCTTTTTCTTTTCCTAGCATGACTGCTCTTGCTTGCGTTTAGACTCAGCCAACGGTGATGAATCATAGTTATCTATGCAATTATGTCCATTACAGTTCATTTGGTTTGCATAATAACTGCTTGCGCTGCGGCATTGAATAATCTCCATGACTTTACACTTATTGAACCAACAAATTTGGCTCGAACTTCAATCTATGCCTAGTCTGGATGCGACTGCTGTGTGTGTGTCTTTTTTTCTTTTTTTTTTTGCTTTTTAGGCATTGACTGTATGGACTTTTGAGTACGTTGTATTTCTTTGACTGAAAGATCACGTACAGCGCAAGAGGAGATTCAGAAGAGGTGGCTCTAGTTCAATGTTTAGCATATTGAAGAAGGAATTGCGAGATGGAAGTCGGCAGTCACTTTTCGGGGGATCTTCATATGTGCTGCCTTCATCCAACCCAGACCCTGACCCTCTGTTGTCTTCATTTATCTACAATTCACCTTCTGTACAAGAACTTGGAAATGAAGAGTCGCATTCTTCTGCTGAAGCAAGCTTGGTCAAAGAAACTCCAGTACAAAATAATTCAGAGAGGTATGAAATAATTACTTTCTGTTTGATTTTCTGATCCTTAGATCTGACTGAGAGCCAGTCAAGCTATAGTTAGCCACTTGCTCCAGGTTACCCTTGACAAAAATAATACTAAACACAAGCGTGCATTGAGGTGTAATCTCTCTTGAATTTGAAACAATTTTTTTCTGTCATTTCTGTTGCTCCATAAATCTATGCTGTCAATTTGATATTTGAAAATAAGCTGTCAAGCACATCTTTGTGCTAAAGGACTTGTAAACAATAGAAGAGTTTTGAAGAGAACTTAGGCAGATCTTGATATTACTGGCTTTCTTGGATCTAGAAATTATTCAAACCTAAATGGAGGGACAATGGATAGGGAAAGATTCGTTCGAAAGTAAAAGTTTCTTTTGACCCGGGTTGAACTAATCTTCTGAATGTGATTGGTTCTCTCCCAGCTGTTGTTCTACTATCAGGACTTCAAGTAAAAAATAGATACATGAAATGCTAAAAGGGAAGTTGTGCTACTAGAATTTTGTGGAAGTGCAGTGAAACTCCATTATATAACACTGCAACTGAGTCCCGGTTTATAATCCTTGAACAGCTAATGAACAAACACACTCTTGTTAGGATGTCAGGATTGTAGGGGAAAATGTCAAACCAGATTTGCTACTCAAGTCTGTCTCAAAGTAAGTGTCATCCTTTTCTTTGTCCGAAAAAGTGCATCTTTCTTAATGTAATAACAAATCATGCGTTCCAACTGTCAGCCATTGTAACAAGCAAGTAGCTTCTTGCATCTCATCCTTAACAAATTGGTGACACTTTGTTATGGATGGATTATTCGATTTACTAGGAAGTTCAATACTTGATATGAGGTTCTCCTAGTGTAGATCTCTAGTCCTATTTTTGTTTTTGCCTCCTATTCCTATTCTCGTCTCCCACATCAGGTAAAAGAGAGTTCTAAATAGATATCTCAATGGATGGTAGAATGTGGATTAGCATATCCCCCAATATATATAAGTACCTATACAATTTGTTTGATGTCACGTTTTTGGTTTGCTATCACGACCTCAGATGTTCTGTCGCTTGTACTGCGATGTATTAGATGCATAGAATCAAAGAGAGTTCATTTATGTACATGATGGCCGTTATATATTGGATGTTGGCTAGCCGCTATGGTATTATTTTATGTTAAAATACTTCAGTAATGACTCCATTCAGTACATTTTTTCCCTACAGAACCAAATTTCTAAATATATTTATATGTTAAACCTATTAGACGGGTATGAATAAAATTAATGATGGTAGGACTATTTATTTAAACTTTTGGGAGCATAACGCTAGGAGCTGCTTACGTACCTTCAATGCCTAATGGAATCACCGTGACCTGTCTTGTATACATTGTGGCACCTTGACCGCAACTGCTAATTGCAATTTGATTTGATGGTTGGACATGTTCTTTTAAAATCATGTTCATGTGCACCCGTGCTTGGATTGTATGTTCGGATACACCATGCTAGGTTGTCTATCTATAGTTCACCTTTTCTTCTCTTACCTTCAAAAGAAATTGAAATCTCAGTCCTTTTCTGTTCCGGACTTTAACAATCACTCTGAGATCTCATGAACTTTTAAGAAACAGATCTGCATTCAGCGAGACTTGAAATTTTTGCCTGTTGAGCTTGCCATATTATATTAACATATTATCTATGGCTTACAATATTGGCAGTGCCCAGGATCCTCCGCTTTCAGAAAAGGACCAAGAGAAAGCTCGCAAGTGTGGGTTTGTGCAGGGTTTGCTTCTATCAACAATCCTGGATGACGCTTTATAAAGCCACTATATAGCAGATGACAGATACCTTCCGTGTGCGGATATGGTCAGTACTTGAAGAACATCCTTTTAGGATCCATAAACGAGGGAATGAGGCAACTTCAGTATGAGAATACTACTAGGGCAGGAGATAGTTATCTGTACCCTCTATTGTACTTGAACATCATTGCAATGCAACGCCATAAAGGTGGAAGAAATATATGTACTTTGTATGTGGCCACACTTTATCTTTTGCAGTTCTGCATGTCTAAAGCTGGGTCTGAGCTCACAGAGATTGGGGCTTGACTCGCCAGTGTTTTGCCTGGCTTGAGTTCAGCTTGAAGCCACCCAGGCCTGGAGACTTCGGTGTCAAGTTTAGCTTGCATGAGCTTGAGCCTAGCTTAGGGTCGGTTTCTGAGCTTTGAGCTAAGCTTATCCAGTTAGGCCTTGCTGGAGCTTTAGCTTGGTTGAGTACATTTAGATTAGTAATTCATTGGATTATTGAGACTAGTTTAGTTTTGCTAGCTATTGCACTTGCAGCTTTACAAAGTACAAACTCAAAAAGAGAGAACTTTCAAGCTAAATGAAGCCCAGGCTCTCAAGTGTTGTTTTCTTCCTGTACATGAGTTTTGGGAGCAACAATTTGTCTAAGTGGGGATTTGAACCTGGGGACGGAGTTGGCCATCGGTGCTCTCGACCACTAAACCGTGTACCCAGGGGACTTTTGTACATGAGATAGGGGAAAGGAAAAGTTCTTCCTTGGGATAATCTTGGCTCTAAGCACGGATCCTTAGGCAAGTGCATTTGTTAAAGTAAGTATATCTTTTTTTTTTTTCTTTTGGCGTATAAGTATCTTTTGAACCATTGGAAATATATACACATATTTATATATATACTTAATATAACAGTGTTAAAAATAAAAAATAAAAAAAGCTTAGGGTTATCCTTACCCTAGCACTGTGCATGCATTGACTCAACTTAGGAGAAATCCCTTACTAAGAGCACCCAAGGGAGGATCCGGTGCATTTTGGTGAAAAGCAATGGCAATGCACCAATGCATTTGTGTTATTTTGTTAAACTCTCTCTCTCTCTCTCTCTCTCTCTCTCTCTCTCTCTCTCTCTCTCTCTATATATATATATATATATATTTAGATATTATAAAGTTTGAGCATTTATCACTTAAATACTTTGACATTTTAATATATATAATAAGGTACTATAAGCTTTGAATATTTTATCACTTAGGTATCCTATGATGGAATTTGATAAATTTTCACAAGAATTTGATCAATTTTATAAAATGTTGATGTAATATATGAATAGGATAATATATATGCGTTACGGCCAATGTTTTTATAAAAGATTTAACAAATTACGATAAAATATTCACCTAATATTGATTTAGATCACCTAAAAATTACTATAATTATGCTAAAATTATCAACTTCAAGTGAAGATACTTACATATTATTGAAATCATGTTCAATTTAGTATTTTCTGACGAAAATCTATTGAATTTTTGATAAAAAGGTACCTAATTGATAAAATTTTAAAACTTTAGGTTATCTAAATGATAAAATGTTTAAAAACTTATGGTACCTCATTGTATATATCAAAATATCAGAGTATTTAAATAATAAATGCTCAAACCTTAGGGTACTTAAATGATATATATATATATATATATATATATATATATATATATATGATACGAGCCAAAATAGGATCAGGGATATTGATCCAAATGTTCCCGAGTCTAATCCCGAGCCAGCCTCTTTGGCTGCCATGTGTCCTCGCTAAGGTGGCATGCTTAGTCACCTTACTTAGATATTTTGTATATAAATAAGGGGTAGGATTTAGGGCTGGCTTATGTTGAGTATTGTAATGTGTTTAGTGCTCTCCCCTTCCCCCTCCCAATCTTCTCCTATGTAATCATTCTATTTCTTCTATCAATATAATACTATCTTTACATTTTTATGCTTGGATACCCTTATCCAATTATGTATCGTAATAACTGGTATTAGAGCTATCAATCATCTGCACCATTGATGGAGGTTCCTAGGAGATCATCAACGAAGGTTCCTAGAAAATCATCAATGCGATCAATTAATAGCGGCCGGATTAGTGGATGTGCAAAAGAGATTTGAGAAAATGTCAAAAATGCTAGAAAAATTTGATAACGATTTGAGAGGGAATTTGAAGAATGGAGAAATGAGTTGAGAAACCTCAGGTCTGCCGCCACTACCACCGCTGCCGCCACCACTGGAGGACCAAACCCCACCCGATAAAGGCTGAGATGTTACTGGCAGCGCAGACAAAGAAGCAGGACGTTTTTGACAACCACCACCTCGATTTGGACCTTCCCTCGTCAGAGATAAAGATGACATCACCGGAGCCTCCGCCGCACATCGTCGAGCACCGCCACCCACAGCTAGGTCTGTCTAGGGTTTCGAGAGCAGGGCCTTGTCGCGCGTAGAGGAAGAAGATAACAGAGAGGATGAAGTCGTCACGGAAGAGCCACCGTCATCGCCACCCTGTTGTCTCGCCGACGGTCGTCCTGGAGCGGCACCGGCCACCGCAGGGCCCAGCTAGGGTTTTAAGGAGTTGGGAGGTGACGCAGGTAAAGAAGATGGGGAAATTGGGCTTGGGGTTTAATTTTGGGGTTAATTATAATTTTGTCGCTGCTTTTTACTTAAATATTTTAGAGAAAATAAATTTTTAATTTTTATTAATTTTAATAAAATTAAGGGGTTAAAATTATAATTATAGTATTTGACTCCAAAGGATTATCTACATTTAAATTTTAGTTTAGCATCCATGACCCATGGGGACAAGGATCTTTAGAAGAGAAAGAATTGATACGAGCCAAAATAGAATTAGGGTTATTAATCCGAATATTCCCGAGTCTAATCTCAAGCCCGCCTCTTTGGCTACCACATGTCTTCGCTAAGGTGGCATATTTAGTCACTTCACTTAGATATTTTGTATATAAATAAAGGTTAGGATTTAGGGATGGGTTATATTTTTTTTGAGCAGATTGATTTGTTTAGCTTCCCCCCCCACCCCCAATCTTCTTTTATATAATCCTCTTTTTTCTTCTATCAATATAATACTATCTTTACGTTTTTATACTCGGATACCCTGATCTAATTATATATTGTAACAATACACACACACAAACACACATATATATAAAATATAGGATAAATCACATATTAGTACCTTGAGATCTGATGTATTAATTACTTAGTTCACTAACTTTATAAATAATTTTTTAATCCAAAAAGTTGTATGTATTTAGTAAAATATTCTAAATAGCAGCATGTATGAGTTTAAAGTAAGCCTCTCTTACAATTAGCAATGTCACAAAATTGCAATTCAAGAGAAATAATGAGGGAATGGTGGAGTTATTAACAAATAACAATAGATTTTATATCATTTTATACCATTATTTAGACTATTTTATTAAATATATATAACTTTTGAATTAAAATATTATTTCATAAAGTTTATGGACTAAAAATTATAGTGTATATATATATATAGGTTGGCGTTCTTATAAGAGGGTGAGAGCATGAAAGGGGCAAATCATGGCCCTCTATTGTAATAGACAGTCAAAATTTGTTGAACACTAAAAGAAAATAACAATTTACAGCCCATACCTTTTTATGGGGCAGAAAAAGAAGGAAGGGGTAAGCGAAAAAAATTAAATTTTTTTTTTTTTTAATACTCAACAAACCTTGCCCGTAAATTGGTATTTTTTTTAATATCAAACAAATCTTGGCAGTGCATTACAATGGAGAGCCATGATTTGCCCCTCTCACGCTCTTACTCTCTCATAAGAATATATATATATATATATATATATATATATATATATATATATATATAATTATGTACAATATACAGTGAATGCACATAATTGTCTATAGGAATTCTAAACAGTGTTATATATTTTTTTTATAAATAGGCATCGAGGACCCTTTTGGTTTCCCAAGTTATACATCAATCCTTCTTTTCTCCTCTAGTAAAATAGCTCCTTTTTTTTATTTTGCATTTTATTCCTATAATTAGTATCAGAGCCTTGCCAGGAATAAAAGAATGTTTTAAGTTATCTTCTATATTTATCTTCGTTATTATCGTTAGTCTGTTTCATTATCAGTTTTTACAAAGCACATATACACCCTTATCCTTAAGCCCATATAAACCTTGAACAGTGTTTGATGTTAAACATCATTATCAGAAGTTTATTTTGGGGCACTAACCAAGGATAGAGGTCTTAGGCACCTTAGATTAAGTAAGGGATTTTACGCACCATTGGCAATCTGAGATGACAAATAACCCTAAAGAATAATGTTTCGTAAAACTATTAGGAATAGACGAAGACTTTAATCATATAAATACATATTCTTCCATCTGAAGAAAATAAAATTGCATCTATGTTAAATAGTATGATAGACACTATAAATGGTTGGTTTTCAGATGTAATAATATCCCAAAGAAAATAAAAAGAAAGAATTAAGGATCTCCAAAAAGGAATAGATATTATTTAAGAAAAACTTGAAGAAAAATTTAAAAAAAACCTTGAACATACAAGCCCAAAATATGAGCCTAGAAAAGCACTTTTTTATGGAAATATAAAATTTCTTCACAGACGGAAGGGGTAAGGCTGCGTACATCCCCTGCGTTCTGCGGGAGCCGCAAGGCACTGGGACTGTTGTTGTTGTTGTATAAAATTTCTTCACATGAATGAAGAATATAAGATAAAAGAATATCATAATATGCTAGAACTCTTTAAATATTGGAGACATATTTATAAAGATCCAAATTTAAGTGTTAATGAAAGGAACACATTACTAAAACAAATGCAACAAGCATATGAGCAAAATGAAAGGCTACTTCGACATTTTAATTTTCAACTAGAAGATCTTAACACAGATTCTAGTAATGCTGAAAAAGAATCTATTAAAGCAATAAATGATAATGATTCATTAGAAGAAGAAGAAGAAGAAGAAGAAGAAGAAGAAGAACCTTCTAAATTAAATATAGATGATGAAAACATAGTTAGAAGCTGAGCTAGAAGAAAAGGAAAAGTTAATTATAGAACTGACTCCGAGCTATCCGAAGAAAATTGGTATTATAAATCAGAAGAACTCTAAAAAACACAGGATGAAGCCTGTCCTCTAGAAGAAGTATCAGACGGAAAAAATCCTCAGGTAGAAGAAGTAAAGAAAGGAGAAGAAACAAAACCCTCCTCTAATTTTAAGAACAAAGAAAACCCATCTATAGGAGTATGGTGAAGAAAAGATGACCTGAATAAACAATGAATCTCATTACAAAGAACATACATAAGCCTAGATAAAGTTCCTTTTAAGAATCAACTCCAAGTAATAGACGATTAGGCTCAATCAATGACCCTAGCCTTAATTAGCAATAAACTTAAATGGGAAGATAATAAATCAGCAAGGTTAGATTACCTAACAGCCACTTTACAAAGAGATTGTTTAACAATAATTAAAACAATGGAAAAAATCTGAAGAAGGAAAATAAAAAAAAGCTAGTTTACTAAATAATTTTAATTCTCTAGAAGAAATAAAAAACGAATTTGTGGATATGTAGGAGAAAAACTTATACAAGAAGATGCCAAATATGTTTTAGCAAAACTCAAAATCCCACTTACGCACTACATCAGTATTCTTTTGAGATTGAATATTTGAAAGGAACTAACAATATTCTTGCAGATTTTTTAAGAAGAGAAACATGTCCCAAGGAGAATAGGTCAATATGAAGCCAAACAAGGCTTGAGAAAATACTCAAAGAAATGCTCACCCAGCATATTCCTCCTTCTATTAGTTCTCTCAATTATAATGGAATTTGAAAGCTCCAACTCAAGAACAACTCAGCAGCGTACTTATGTCTAGGAAACCCAACCTCAAATGGCAACCCAGCCTAATTCTTATGCCCAAATGGTGACACAGTTTGCTTACACCTCAGTAAACTACCCAAACCACTTGAACAACCTAAGAACAGTTTATTTAGGCTTCAAAGGGAGAAGACCAGAAGTATATCTCCATTGGAGAGAATGCCTTGGAAACATCAATAAATATTCAGAAGCAGATTTTAAAAAACATACTGCCCTTGAAGCCATACATTTGCTAGCAAGTAGAGAAAACCCTCTTTTCTCTAGACTCTTTCAAGAATTAGAACAAAAAATGTTTCCAGAACAACTTCCTGATTTTCCATACAACCCTAGTATTCTAGACTCTATTAACATTCATTTTAACGGAGTATGGAAAATGCATTTGGCATATCGAAAGCCCGACTTCGGAAGGAGCATGACCAATCTGGCAAATGTATCAACTTTGCCTGAAGCAACAGAGCAGAGGGACCAACTCAAATATATTTGTATTGATCTTGTCAAACAAATGACATGGGATCAAGAATACTCACATCAACAAATAGCATTATTTTTACAGCTTGCAAATGCTCTGAAAGAAGAGCTTGAGATGCTACAATTTTAGGGTATCAAAACAGGATGTTTATTTGAAAAGGCACAAAAAGTGCTCCCTCCAGTAATATTTGAAAAACAAATTAAAGCTGTGGTAGAAGATATGAAGTTAAGATTAAACAAATATTGCTTCGAAGTGTTACGAATGTCAATGCCTACAATGGATGTCTTAGACTAGCCTACATGATCCACCATGAACCATGGCATGTTGAAGACATCAAATGGGGATTGGTTAATTGAATCATCCTCTAGAGCATGGCCTCAGAACAATGGATTAAATTTCCAATAATGATTAAAACTATGCCTTTAAAAGTATCAAAACGATACAATTATTCAAAATATTTTACTTTTAGAATTACAATACATTTGGATAGAGATCAGAAGGAAAAATTTTTCAACCATATTAGATATGGATCCTTCAGACACCTATTAAAGTGAATTCGAAAGAGAACCTCTTAATCGGACAGAAGATTTAATCAATAAGTCCCATCCAAAACAACTTTGGATCGATTCATTAATAAATGTATCAATGATGCCACAAGAATATCTATCAGAAGATTATTTTAAAATCACTAATGGATGACGAATCTTCATCACATAAAGGGAGATGGATTATGAAAATAATTACCATGAAGAAATTCAAGATTTGTTAAAAAAGTTAGCAAATCGAGATTACAGCCTAGATATTCCAGTTGATTTGGTAATGGATGCTGACGAAATAATAGGGATAATGCAGAAATAATATTCTCCCTATCCAGAAAGTGAACAGTCACTTGATGAGAAAATATAAAGAAATCTAGATAATTTTTATGAAGAATAAAAGCATATCCCAGAAAATCCAGAAAAGCTGGAAGATGGGTACAAAAATATCATCACATCACACTCTTGGTGGAAAAATAATGGAGCATGATGAAATATGGAGGCCAAGTGTTCAAAATAGTACATGACATATAATTGTATACAGTATATAATGAATGCATATAATTGTTTACAAAAATTGTAAACAGTGTTATCTTTTTTTCCCCCTAATAATTATTGGCATAGCCATAGTACATACAGGCAACTCGACAGGCGAGCCCTAAGCCATCCCGTAAACGGAAGTGGGTACAAAAAGAAGTCAGAGCAAACCGGGAAAAAAAAGCACCAAAAACGACACAAGACCGGAAAAACAACACTTCAACATGCAAAAACTAGAACTAGTAGGGCAGCAGACGTAGCCGGAGCAAAGACACACACTGAAACACCTCGCAGAAGACGAACGACGACCTCAAAGAGGGTGGAGGACAGGAGAGGAAAATCCCCCCCTCCCCTACGATGCAAGCAGGGTACCAGGCAGTGTTATCTATTTTTTTATAAATAGGCATGGCGGATATATATACAGGGTGGCGTTCTTATGAGAGGGTGAGAGGGGCGAATCATGGCCCTCCATTATAATGAACGGTCAAGATTTGTTGCACATTAAACAAAACATAACAATTTACAGCCCGTACCCCTTCATGGGACAGAAAGAAAGAAGGGGTAAGGAAGGAAAATTATTTTTTTCAATACTCGACAAATCTTGGCCATAAATTGTTATTTTTTTAATGTTTAATAAATTTTGGCTGTCCATTACAATAGAGGGCCATGATTCGCCTCTTTCACGTTCTCACCCTTTCATAAAAATGTATATATATATATGGGCTGGAATGAGAATGAAAATTTCATGAGAATATGATAAATTAAATCTACATCGTTTTATCTTAAATAAGATTAATCAACGATTTTAGTTAAATCCCAATTTTTTTTCTCTTTCCTCCCTGTATATCCCAATTTTTTTTAGCCCCCTTTCTCTTCTCCTTTTTAACATTTCATCAATTTTTTTTGCTTTTTTTTTTTAAACTTCACCTTTTTTTTTCCTCATCCTTTTTCTATATTTGTACCCTAATTTTGTTACTATCGCTTCTCTTTTTGTTAACACTTTACCATTTTTTTTCCTTTCTCCTCCCTTTCTATGTTTATACTCTAAATTTTTTTACTCTCTTTCTCCTTTCTTCTGTAACCTTTTTCATTAACTTTTTTCTATCTATTTAAATTTACTCCCTAATTTTTTTCACTCTCTCTCCTCTCTTTTTCTCTCTCATCTTTTTCTATGTTTATACTCAAATTTTTTTTACTTTCTCTTCTTTCTTTTTTAACCTTTTGCTAATTTTTTTTTCTCTCCTCCTCTTTTTACATTGACACTCTAATTTTTTTTTACACTCTTTCCTCTCTTTTTTAACTTTATACTAATTTTATTTTTCACTCATCCCTTTCTATGTCTACACCCTAATTTTTTTTTGTTTACTATTTCTCCCTCCTTTTTAATCTTTCACTAATTTTTTTCTCTCTCATTCTCATTCTGTATTTATACCCACATTGTTTTTACTCTTTTCTCCTGTCCTTTTTAACCTTTCACCATTTCTTTCTCCATTCTTTTCTTTCTACGTTTACACTGAAATTTTTTTGCTCTCTATGACCTCTTCTTTTTAACCTTTAACTAATTTTTTCTCTCTCTTCTTGTTTTTAACCCTTCACCATTTTATTTTTCCTCTATCCTCTCCTTTTTATGTTTATACTTCAATTTTCTTTTTTTACTCTTTCTCTTCCTCTCCTTTTTCACGTTTACACCCAAATTTTTTTTTTTTCTCTCTTCTCTCCTTTATAATGTTTCACCAATTTGTTTTATCCCTCTATTCTTCCTTTTATGGCAGTCATATCATTTGCATAGATAACTCAAATTTGGTTCTCTTTGCATTTAGAAGATTATAAATAAGAATAATTTACTTTTTTCTTATTATATATAGAGAAGATTGTATTAATAATAATTTACTCTTTCTGATACTCGACCTTTGCAACTAGTTTTGCTAACCGGTTCTATATGGCATCGTTGCTAATGGCCGAAAGGTGTAAATAAAGAACAAGTTAGCATTTAATGTAGAATTTAGAATATTAATGTAGAATTTAGAATTCTTATAAATAATAGAAAAACTAATGTAACAGAAGTCTTACAACATAATAAAAGAATATGTTGAGGAGTACTCTACATGTGAGTCTTGTGGTTGAATCCCACATTGGAGTGGTAAGGGTAAAGAGATCAATTTATAAGTGTAGTGGGTTACTCCACCTATCGCCAGTTGGTTTTAGGATGGAACCCCACTTGGACTTATATGTGAACCTCGTATATACCATCTCCGTGGCTTGGGCCCAAAAGGTCCGGTGAAATTTAACAGAATAAAATAATATATGGTTCTAGAAAATAAAAATTGATACAATAAATCCATGTCTTGATAAGACTTGTAATTGCAGAAAGGAGAGGATAGGGTAAAAAAAATTTAGGATGTAAACGTAAAAAGGAGAGGATAGAGAGAAAAACTAGTGAAAGGTTGAAAAGGGAAGGAGAAAGAGTTAAAAAAATTCAGGTGTGAACATAGAAAGAGGATGAGATAGAAACAAAATTAGTGCAAAGTTAAAAAGAAGATGAGACAGAGGAAAAAAATTGGAGTGTAAACATAGAAAGGGAAGGAGAAAAAAAAATTAGTGAAAGATTAAAAAGGAAAGAAAAGAAAGTAAAAAAAAAAAAAGGGTGTAAATGTAGAAAGGGGATGATAGAAAAAAAATGGCGAAGGGTTAAAAGGGGGAGGAGGGAGAAGAAATTGGTGAAATGTTAAAAAAGAGAGAATATATTAAAAAAATCTGGGATATAAATGAAGAAAGGGAAGGAGAGAGAAAAAAATTGGTGAAAGGTTAAAAAAAAGAGAAGAGAGAGTAAACAAATTGAAGCGCAAATGCAAAAAGAGGAGGAGAGAAAAAATTGGTGAAAGGTTAAAGCGGTGCCTTGCTGAGAGTTTTTGTACCCTTCTCTATCCAAAGCTACGTTTTGGGAGGACTGGTGGCTTGTTATGTAGAACCTACACTTTGAGAAGGTTGGTGGCTCGCCATGCAGCAATTACACTTTGAAAGGGTTGGTGACTTACTGTGCAATAGTCACATTGTTGATATGATAATTATGTCTGGGGTTGGGGGTTATAATTAGAGATTATAATTCTTAGTTTTATAGCGGATTGAGGCACCCATTTGGGTTTGTGGTTTCTCCCTTTAATTGAGAGAGGGTTTTTCCACTTCTCGTGTGTTGTTTCGTAGATTTTATTTGATTTTTCGGTTCGGCTTGTGTTCGATTTGTGGATTTTTCCAACACAATGAATTATGCAGTAGTATGAAAATTATGATAGAATGTAATGATATTTAATTTAAGCATGTAATTAATTTAAGTAGGTTGAGCATATACTGAGTTTACAATATAAAATATGTAACTAACGTAAAATTAGGCTGCACATACAATATAATTTATATGCCTTAAGAATCAAGGAAGTTAACTAAGCATGCATTGTATACATGGCTCAATGTAGAGAACTCAACCTGCAGTTAGGGGTGTTTATGGGTTGGGTTGGGGTGGGTTGGGTCCAGAACCGTTGCGATCCATCCAACATTTGACCCATGCCCAACCCACACCCATAAAATGTTAGAACAAATTTGTGAAATACTTGCAAAATACTTGCAACCGGGTAAACGCGAGATCTCAGGTGTTGAGGCTATGTAATCACTTTCCTTAAAGTTTATTTCGGTATACGAAATATCCTCGGGGATACAACAACAACAAAAAATGAAGCAAGGATGTGTAAAGGGAGAGATTGATAGAGATGTGTAGAGATTGATGTTTGTTACTTAAGAACACAACACAAGAACATCCAAGAACACTTGAACATAAAGTTTCTTTAATCTCTTTTGTCTTGTGTTTATAATTCAATTTTATTCCTCATCTTGTACATAAAAGTGTGGAGCAATATATATATGTATTCATGAAAAGAGCCGTCCCAAAATAAAAACCCAAAAGAGACACAACGAACCAGAAAAAAATCGCTCGAACAAACCGTCAAAGCAGACCTGTGTGATGAAGCAGTGTGTCGACACATAGGTCGATACACAGGCTCACTGCAGATCTGTGTGTCGACACACACTTCCTGTGTGTCAACACATAGAGTGCCTCCGTGCGCTTCTATAAAAGGGCTGTGTGTCGACACACGGGCCATGTGTGTTGACACATAACTGTTTTCCCATCGTTCTGTTGGATTGTGTGTTGACACACATGGTCCATGTGTCGACACACACCTCTAACAAGCTCTAACATTTAAAACAAGTATTGAGACATCTCAAATACATCTTATACATATATAAACAACATTTAACATATTTACATGTTATTCAATACACGTTTTGAAAATACATCAACAATCCCCCACCTTTTCAAAATAAAACCAATCTCAAAATGACATATCGGTTAAAGGAGGCCTCATTGTGCATCAACGAGGGTGTCTCACGATTGAACCCCCAGCTAGTGAAAAGATCATACAGTTAATCGGATCGAAAATGGTAGACCAAGCTTTGAACCAACAACCCATTTGACTAACCGACTATCTAATCACGCACAATGCGTACTCCCCGTACACACCCTACAACTCCCAGATCGACACATTTGTGGCCTTGTGTCCTGCACCCTTCGTAAGTGTTTCAGGGCTAAACCCTTAGTCAAAAATCACCTCTTTGAAGCTGCCAAACTTCAATACACACTAAAATGGACCTCATTGATCATTTCCCTGCGACGCGACATTCAATAAATTCTAAAACCAGGTCCATTAAGAGCTTTTGCGCATCCTCTTAGAATCTCTGACGCAGGCATCAAGCACTTCACACTCGGGATGGAAAAATTCTCATTTTGTGCTTGCAGTCACACAGATGACAAGTCTCTCTCATTGAACCCGAGACCTAGCGTCATACTACTCATCGAGTTGAGGGCCTATAATGGGTGACTAAATATGATAGGTTTCAACCCCATCCCTTCACTTGTTCTCAGAACCAAGTCTCTAACCAGGCCTTTAGTGAATGGATTTGCTAGATTCTGACTGGTTCTCACGAAGTCCACAGTGATGACACCTTCTCGAATAAGATGTCTCACCATACTATGCCGTACACCAATGTGTCTAGACTTCCCGTTGTACACTTCACCGTACACTCTGAAAAGTGTAGCCTGACTATCACAATGGATAGCTATTGGTGAGATCAGCTTCGGCCACAAAGGTATCTCATACAAGAGATCCTTTAACCACTCGGCTACTTTAGCCGCAGAAGCGAGAGCTATAAACTCCACCACCATTGTAGAATCAGATATACAAGTTTGTTTCTTAGAACCCCAAGAAAACGTACCCCCACGAATCAGGAATGCCCATCCACTCGTGGATGCATGATCCTTCACATCGGAGATCCAGCTTGCATCAGAGTACCCCTCTAAAATAGGAGGATACCTTACATAATAGAGACCATAGTTCATAGTCTTCTTTAGGTACTTTAGCACCCGATGCACTGCATCCCAGTGCATCATACTCGGATTGCTGGTATATCTACTCAGCTTTCCAATAGCAAAGGCGATATGAGGCCTTGTGCTTGTCATGGCGTACATAAGACAGCCAATGGTTCGTGCGTACTCCACTTGTGCCACTGGAGCACCACCATTCGGTACTAATTTCATACTAGGATTCATTGGAATGGATATCGGTGCACAATCAAAGAAATGGAACTTTTTCAACACATTTTCGATGTAGTGAGACTGCGTCAAGGAAATGGTATCACCATTCCTCACAATCCTTATACTAAGGATTACTTCTGCCTCACCCATGTCTTTCATAGTAAAGTTTTCTGAGAGAAACTGTTTAGTTCTCTCTACTTGTTCCATATCAATACCGAATATCAGCATGTCATCGACATACAAACATATAATGACCCTTTTGCCATGATCAAACTTGCTATAGATACATTTATCCGATTCGTTTATAACGAATCCATTGCTAAGAACAACTTGATCAAACTTCAGGTGCCATTGCTTCTTTGCTTTAGCCCATACAAAGAGCGTATGAGTTTACATACTTTTCTCTCTTGGCCCGAAACCACAAAACCTTCTAGTTGTTCCCTATACACTTCCTCTTCTAGCTCACCATTCAGGAATGCCATTTTAACATCCATTTGGTGTATCACTAGTTTATAAATTGAGGCAAGGGCTATCAAAACCCTTATCGTCGATATTTTTTCCACGGGGCATATTTATCAAAGTAGTCCAACTCGTGTTTTTGGCTGAACCCTTTTGCCAGGGCCTTGAACTTGTCCATAGTTCCATCGACTTTCATCTTCTTTTTGAAGATCCATTTACACCCGATAAGCTTACTACCTCATGGAAGATCCACCAATATCCAGGTATTATTTCCAATAATGGAATCCATCTCATCATTCACCGCCTCTCTCCAAAATGAGGCATCATGAGACCTCATTGCCTCATCAAATTTCATGGGATCAGCTTCCATGACACAACAATATGGAGCCACTTGGTCCACATCGTTCCTTTAACCTTCTACCAAGAATGTGTAGAAGTCCAAACCGAAAGATTTCTCTTTCGTTACTTTCTTTCTCCTTCGGAGTTCTAGTGCACTTTCAGGGACATCTTCCCTCTCATGACGAACATCATCATATAACACTTGAGTGTCACTTTCAATCGGTACATAGTCCCTCGGTCTAGGGATAGAGGTAAACCTATTCTCGTCAAATATCACGTCTCTTGATTCTATTATTGTATTTACATTGATATAATCATTAGGTTCGGTTACATAGAACCACTATGCCTTGCTATGAGACGCACAACCAACAAAGATGCAATCAATGCCTCTTTCACCTAACTTTTTACATTTAGGTTCAGGGACTTTAACAATTGCCCTACACCCCCACACTTTCAGATAAGTCAAATTAGGGGCTCGTTTGTTCCACAATTCATATGGGGTTATCTTATTTCTCTTATTTGGAACTCTATTCAATATGTGATAGGCTATTAACATAGCCTCACCCCAAAACCCATCGCTGAGACCGGAATAAGATAATATGGAATTAACCATTTCAGTTAGAGTCCGGTTTTTCCTCTCAGCCACGCCATTAATGTTGTGGTGTATACGGAACGGTTATTTCATGTATAATTCCGGCGGTTTTGAAATACTTAGGATCATAGTATTCCCCACCACGGTCCGATCTAAGGCGTTTGAGCAAGGTTTCACAGTGTAATTCGGCTTCAGCTTTTTAAGCTTTAAATCTATCAAGCAAATCATCTTTGTGACTTATCAGATATAAATGTCACAAAATAATGCTTTCCACCTAAGCTCGGTGTGCGCTTGAAATCACATAATTCGCTATGCACTAGGTCAAGTAGATTAGTCTCTCTTTGCACTAAAGGAAATGGTAATTTCGTTATCTTAGTTAATATGCACGTTTTGCATTTATCATTAATTTTATCTATGTATGGAATCAACGAAGAATTAACCATTTCATGCAATCCACAAAAATTCACATAACCTAACCTTTGATGCCATAAAAAATGACGAGTCAAGCATATAAACAGAACTATCAATTTTATTATCAATATTCATCTTGAACATACCATTACACAAGCATCATTTGCCAACAAAGACTCCTCCCTTTAACAATACAAACTTGTCGCCCTTGAAGACCAACTTGAACCCAAACCGATTTAACAGGCCACCAGACATGCGATTCTTCTTCACATCCGGAGCATAACATACATCGGTTAAAGTAAGGATTTTTTCAGAGGTGAAAAATAAATCTACTTTTCCCCTCCCTTTAACCGGTATAGTCACCCCATTGCCCATGAACAACACAGTTCATTGTCCATGGGTTCAAAATTCGTGAAGAACCCCTTGTCCTTACACACATGCCTTGTGGCCCCCGATTCAACCCACTAAGAGTTATCACTCTTGACTAAGTTGACTTCTGATATCATCGCCACAAACTTATCGTTCAAATTTTTGGTGCGATGATCAAGCCCCTTGCCTTTATTCTTTTTAAGGTGATAACAATCCTTACATAAATGACCGGGCTTCTGACACTCCCAACAGACCATTTTTGGCCTCTTGTCATTCTTCTTATTTTGGAAGTGTCCGGTTCTCTTGGGTCCCTTCCTTGACTGGTCTTCTTCTATGATATTGATTTAACCAACATCACCAGGGCGGTCTTTGTTGTCATCCTATACCCTGTAACCTTCCTCAACATGTAAATGGTTAGCGAATTCCTTAATTGACATATTCTCCTTCTTGTGTTTAAGACTTCCTTAACATCTTTCCAAGAAGGAGGAAGTTTGTCAATTAAGGAAGAAACAACTATGGTCTCGTTCATGTTCATTTTACGTTTTTTGAAAATTTTCAATATTCGTTCGATTTCATGGAATTGCTCAATGACAGGACGATCATCTACCATTTTATAATTATTATACTGACTAACCAGGAAATTTTTTGCTTGTAGCATCCTCGGCCATATAGCGTGCCTCAAGAGCCTCCCACAGTTCCTTCGTAGTCAGCACGTTCAAATAGATATCAAACAGAGCATCAGTCATACCATTCAGAACATGCCCTCTATAGATGTAATCATTGTTCTCCCACTTTAGTCTGGCCCTCTGCTCGGCCAATGTCTCCTCCTCCTCAGAGACGGGGGATGGAAATGGTGTATTCAGGACATACACCACATTCAACATCGTGATGAGGAAGTGCATCTTCCTCTGCTATCGACGGAAGTTCCCGCCATCAAAATGGTCCAACTTCACAAAGTTGGATGTCATTTCCCTTAGTGATGAAGCCATAACCCAAATCAGAAATTGAACCCTAGGATTGTTTGAACAAATTTGTGAAATACTTGCAACCGGGTAACCACGAGATATCAGGTGTTGAGGTTATGTAATCACTTTCCTTAAGGTTTATTTCGGTATACGAAATATCCTCGGGGATACAACAACAACCAAAAGTGAAGCGAGGATGTGTAAAGCGAGAGATTGATAGAGATGGGTAGATATTGATGTTTGTTACTCAAGAACACAACACAAGAATACCCAAGAACACTTGAACACAAAGTTTCTTTAATCGCTTTTGTCTTGTGTTTATAATTCAATTTTATTCCTCATCTTGTACATAAAAGTATGGAGCAATATATATATATATATATATATGTATTCATGAAAAGAGACGTCACAAAATAAAAACCCAAAAGAGACACAACGAACCAGGAAAAAGCCGCGCGAACAAACCGTCAAAACAGACCTGTGTGACGAAGCTATGTGCCAACACACATACCTGTGTGTCGACACGCAAGTCGACACACAAGCTCACTGCAAATCTGTGTGTCGACACACACTTCTTTTTTGTCGACACATAGAGTGCCTCCGTGCGCTTTTGTAAAAGGGCTGTGTGTCAACACACAGCTGTTCCGCATCGTTCTATTGGATTGTGTGTCGACACACATGGCCCATGTGCCGACACACACCCCTAACAAGCTCTAAACATTTAAAACAAGTATTGAGACAATATCAAATACATCATATACATATATAAATAACATTTAACATATTTACATGTTATTCAACGCACATTTTGAAAATACACCAACATTTTTTTTTTTTGATAAATAGCGGCAAAATCACGCAACAAAACAGGGCACTTGGCTAAACGAGCCCTTGGAAATCCTGTAAACGGGAGACCTACAGAAAAGATCTAAAAAAAAAGGGAGAAAACAACAAGAAACAGGCGCGACTAAACCAAAAACGAGAACATACCAAGACCACCAAAACAGAAGAAAGGGACATAAAAACAAATAAAAGACGGGACGATGGAAGAAGCTGAGGTAAGACAGGGACAGAAGATAGGACGAAAAAAGACAGGACGAAAAATACACCAACATAAAATGGTAAGACAACGATTTTGGGGTGGGGTGGGGTGGGGTGGGTGGGTTTGGGTTGGGTTGGGTGTGTCAAGTCATGTTGGGCAAATTATATAAACAAACGTTCATTTAAATTTGGAAAATTATAAATTATATACCCTAAGGTTTGACCATTTATCACGTAGATACCTTAACATTTTAATATATACAATAAGATACCCTAAGGTTTGAGTACTTTATCATATTAGGCATTTTATGTTAAAATTTGATAAATTTTTATAAGAATCTGACCTATTTTATACGTAAAATGTTAATATTATACATAATTATGATCATAATATGTCACATCATTGTTTTCAGCAAACATTCAACAAATTATGATAAAAATTCATTGAATGTCAAAAAAAACTATTTAAATATCGTCGGAATCGTACATAATGTTAGCATTTTTGGTAAAAAAATATCAAATTCTAATGAAGAGACCAATATATTGTTAGAATCATGTTCAATTTTAGTATTTCCAAATGAAAATCTATCAAACTTTGACAAATGATACTTGATTACTAGAATTTTAAAATTTTTTTGGCAAAATCAAATTTCAATGATGATAATTATATATTATCGGCTTCATATTCCACTTCGACACTTTCCAAAGACAATTTATCAAATTTCAGGAAGCATGTAACTAAATGATAAAATTTTAAAATATCATGATAGCTAAGTGATAAATTTTGGGTTATTTATACTAAAAATTCTTATACTTTGCTCATTGTTTTAATTGAGTCCTTGTACTTTTAATTGTATTAATTTAGTCCATCTATAGTTGATATTGCGTCAATTTGGTCCTTAAATTAAAATTATTCCTAAGTTTTTAATGAAATTTTAAATGATTTAGCCAAGAGTTAGATTAAATGGAATCCATGGATAGATTTACAGTGGATTACTTATATTTAGCATATTTGTATCGCTAAAAATTACATCAATAACTCAATTTGAATTTGACTAAATGACTAAATTGATACAATTAAAAGTATAAGGACTAAATTGACACAATGAGAAAAGTACAAGGACCTTTGATGTAAACAACCCTAAAATTTTTAAACTTTGAGGTTTCCTATTGTATATACTGAAACATGAGAATACTAGATGATAAATAGTCAAATCTCAGGGTACATAGCTTGACGAGTTTTAAGATTAACTCGCTTTATTTAGGCTTATTTAGACTTGATTTGGGCATGTTTGAATATGTTCTTACTTGATCAAAAAAAGAATACATTTCTACATAATTAATGCCTACTCATGGGTAATCCGGACCCAGACTCGATACCCATGGGTACAAAGCAATCAAACTCATTAGCACACCAAAGAAATTTGACCCAACCCAACTCAACCTAATTAATATGGGTTGGGTGGATCTTGGGTATTACCCGACCTATGTTTGCACCCTAACTTGTAATGTACTTTATGTCTTATCATACATTTAATATTTTTTACTTTTACGAAGAGACTTTTTGATTTCCTTAAGTTTAATTGTTAATAATTTAATAAATAAATAAATAAGCATAGTTTAAACTTAGTCAGGACACCTCCTTCCATACAATGTTTTAAACATTCAATATTTTAGTTTTTAAGGAAAAACTTTTCACTTTTAATAAATTAATATTAACAATTAGTAAATTGTAATAAACTTATTTTTACTTTCAGTAAACCAGCATCTTAAGTAATGGTACCGATTCAGATTTCCTGGATTATTATGGTTATGATTAACTGAACCGAAATATCTTTCGTTAGGGTTAATAGAATCATAAACAAACTTTTATTAGTTAAATGCAATGAAATGTGCACTAGTATGTAAATTATCGTAGCATGTAATAAAATTTAATTTAAGTATGTAATTAATTTAAATAGATTGAGCTTATAATGAGTTTACAATGTAAAATATTTAACTAACGTAAAATTAGTTTGCACATACAATATATTTATTTGCCTTGAGAATGCAAGGAAGTTAACTAAGCATGCGTCGTATACATTATGCCAGGAATTCGTCCTGCAATGTACTTGAAGTCATATTATACATATAATTATTTTTATTTTTACGAAGAAAGCTTTTGATTTTCCTTCAATTTTTATCTTTAATAAATTAATACTAATAATTATAATTATTAATACTTTAATAAATAAATAAACTTATTTTATTTTAAATTTTGTCCGGACACCTCCTTCCATACATTGGCATGCATTCCATGTTTTATTTTTTCGTAAAACCTTTTCATTTTCTTTCATTTTTAATTAGTAAATTGTAATAAACTTATTTTATTTAAATTCAATAAGCACTCGTTCTTCTTGACACTCCTATACCCTCTCTAATAAACTTATTTTAAACTTATCTACATTTTCTTTGATATATAAGACTCCTTTCCGGTTTTAAACTTCATTATAACTCTGTCAAAAAAAAAAAAAAAAAAACCGAATAGAAAAAGAATTTCCGACAAATTTTACGAACTTTTATCAAATTTTATCTACACTAGTAATAAGCTATCCCTACTCTCCACTCCCTTTCCCTCTCTCACCTTCTTTCTACATTCTTTTCCTCTATGTACAAGAAGGAAATAGTGCAATTGATTATATATATTAAAAAATTTGTCGAGACAAGAGTACTTATGTAGACTAAGAAGAGGTAATTCTTATTTCTAATATTTTACTTGAATCACTTTTATTTTTAGGTTTATTATCCGAAGACAATAAAGTTAAAATTTCTCATCAATTAACTTGAGTTTTATGATTTTTTTTCTTTTTTTATTTTTTTTTAGCATAACTGGAGTTTTATGTTTTAATCTTTAAACATTATTTTTTTCTTATTAAAATGATTCATCCTAAGGATGAATTGCATTTCTATTAAGTCTAAAGCGTGTTTGCTACGCATTTCTAACTTAGAAACATAAAATCGCATTTCTAAATATGACACGTCGGTATTTTGGACGTTTCCTGCAATTACGATTTAGTCATTTTACTTTCAGTTATACCAATGTAAAATTTTTTTCTTTCACCTTATTTGGTTGTGTAACTTTTAAAAGAGTAAACATTAGCCCGTAAATCTTTCTTATGTTTAGTTTGGAGTGTAACATATTTAACCAGGAACTCGGTTACCCGGTAAACTCCAACCAATGCGACGGCCCATGGTACTCTGAGGTTTGAGCAATTATCACATAAGTATCATGACATTTCAATATATACAATAAGATACCTTGAAATTTAAATATTTATCACTTAGAGACACTAAAGTTTTAAAATTCTATCACTCAGGTACCCCTTTGTTAAAATTGAATAGATTTTAATTGGAAACTGCTAAAATAGAATATGACTCTGACAATATACTGATATTTTTATTAGAATTTGATTTTTTTTTTTTTACCAAAAAAGCTAACATAATACATGATTTTGACAATTTTTTGGTAGTTTACATTAACATTATGTGATCTTTTTATCGTATTGATATATGATAAATAAGTTAATCATGTGTTAGACATGTCATTAACTAGTATTTTAGTAGATAGTCTTATATTAATGATAATATAGATAATTTTTTCTTTTATTACACAATTAGGATATTAATAGTATTAGTTGGTAATTTCCCACCCTTGTCTATAATTGGGGCATGGGCTTGTATGAGGCTCATAATTTTTGGAATATTAATCAAACTCTCCCCCTCCCTTACGATTCTCTCTATCTCTTGCTCAAATTCTTATCTATATCCCTTTATTCTAGATTGATATAGTTTTAACTGTATCACGTATTTTGCTTAATTTATGCTTAAACAATTGGTATGGCTTATATATAGTATCATAACAATATATTACATTAGTATTTTTGGAATCAAATTTGTCAAATTCTTACAAATTTTATCAAATTCCAATATAGGATATCTAGCTAATAAAATATTCAAATCTCAGGGTACCTTATTTTATATATTGAATGTCAAATACCTAAGTAATAAATGTCCAACATCATAGTATTAAGTGATAATTTACCTAAAATATAACTATTTAGTAAAACATTAGGAAAAATCACCTTTATAATTAACGATGCTTTAGATATCTTTAAAATAATTTCAAAAATTTGAAAAGGTTAGATAATCCTTGCTATAATGCCGACCGCATATCTCCACCAGCATCGTAATAGTAGATCTCTCATACTTTCTATTTTTTTTTTAAAATATGTAATGTATTTAATATTTGAAATATTTTTTTAAATATTCAAAATGCTTTTTGAAATATATATATTTTTCTAATATTCAAACTTTTTAACAGTTTAAATATTCTTAATATTTAAATACTTATATATATCTTTTGAATATTGAATTCTTTTACATACTTCTTTATATCTTAAATATTTAAAATATTTTTAATAATTCTTTATATCTTAAATATTTAAAATATTTTTAAGT
The DNA here is from genome assembly GCA_018398585.1 of Simmondsia chinensis. Taxonomy (NCBI): domain Eukaryota; kingdom Viridiplantae; phylum Streptophyta; class Magnoliopsida; order Caryophyllales; family Simmondsiaceae; genus Simmondsia; species Simmondsia chinensis. Next base: position 10,856,172 of record JAGTTD010000013.1, read on the forward strand.
ATATAAATATTATAATAATATTTAAAATACTTTATAAATATTTAGAATATTTTTTTGAAACATTTAAACTATTTTTTTAAATACTAAAAATATATTTTTATAATCTTTCAAATTTCCAAAGTCAAAAAAAAAAAAAAGGTTGAAAAATTTTTATCCCCTTATTATAGCCGTTGCACCAGTGGAGGTTAGTGTGTTAAAATTGAAGATTTTTAGTATTTCATATTTTTGTATTTTGTATTTTATGTGTATTCTTTAATATTAGGCATAGTCTTTATTATCTAGTTGTCCATAACCAGCCATAATGAAGGAGGAGGAAGACTAAGGTAAGTTTTGGTTATTTTTACTTCATGTAATTATTTTAGCATATAATTCTAGTCTTTTCATTTTCTCATGATTGTATTATAAATAGGTTTGATTTGTCAATGATAATTATCCAAGTTTTCGACCAAAAAAAATGACTATCCAAAGTACCTATTGTTTCTAAGTGTTTTGTTTCTTTAATAGTGTTGATGCAAGTGTTTTGATCAAGAGAAATATTTATCTAAGTGTTGTGAATTTTGATCAAAGTGTGTTTCTTGTCTTTGTTTAATTCAAGATATTCTTGAATTATTTTATTTTGTATTTTTTCTAAAGTTTTATTCAAGATGTTATTGAAGTATTTTATTTTCGATTCTATATTTTTTAACATAGTGCAACGATTTTAATTCCATTTGAAGGTAAATTTTTTTATGGATTAAAAATGTTAATACTAAACCTAACAATGTTAAAAGGAGTGTTATAGTAAGTCCTGTAACCATTAACCCCATATAAAACATGCCCTTGGACGCTAAATTTATTTGTGTCATTCTACCTATATGTTGTAATTTTTGTCAATCTAATTATTTTACTTTTAATTGTACCAGTGTAAGCCCTATAGTGCTTTTTAGTTAAAATAATCCCAACCCCCAAGCCCACCTGGTTATATACACTTGAGCTGGATTAGCAACCACCCCCAAGTATGACCATGTTGGGTGCAGAGGAGCCGAATCAACAACATCCCCATCCCCTTCCTCACTCCATTCCTTGCCTTTTCAGTGATGCAGCGCTGATAAGAAAAAAAGTGGGAACAAAAGGCTCAACAGGCTTCTTCTAAACTCCTATTACTAAAAACAATTAAGAAGCAAAGGGAAAATAATTAACTTCAATTCTCATACCTTGAGAATAGAGGATAACACGTAAAGAAGAAATAAAACTTATGAAAATTGAATGATTAAAACCCTAGATATCCTCTTCCTTAAATAGAAAAGCTATTTAACCTAGAATAAAAGACAAGAAATTAAAGAGATAAATACAAATATAAATAACAAAATCTACTAATCTAAAACTAAGATTCTTAATTGATGTTAACTTCTAGAGCCGTTCACCCCTTTCCGCGTTTATCGTCCATAGATTCGATCCCCCAAGTAACCTATGACCCGCAAAGATGCGGGCTACATCATCCTCCCGACTTGGAGAGAATTCGCCCTTGAATTTGTTAATGGATCTTTTGGATCATGTCCCCACACGCCCATGATCCATCTCGCCAAGCTCGTCTAGACGTGGGCTGTGGACCCGACTCCACAGGATGCGGGTTCCAACCTGTCTTGCCAAGATACATGCAGCAGCATCCTCCCCGGCCTGGAAGGAATTTACCCTCAAATTCGCCATTGGTTCATCCGGATCATTCTCACCAAGGTAAAGAACACATTAGAAGTCTTTATTCGCGCCATCTTGTATTTGGTGCATTTCTCAATCAACCATGTTCGAGTCTGCTCATGTTTCTGCTGATGGTTGGAGATGAGGTCTTCCACCTTTTCATGTGTAGTAGCAAGATCTGGTACTAGTGCAAATGTCTATCGATGAATAAGGAACAATGCCAAAGGAAAGCCTGAAGGGCTAAGACCCTGTGCTCCAGTTTATCAAGCTATTAAGCCAAATTAGCTTGATACAACTTCTACTCCCATCCTTTGACGTTCTCGGCAACAAAACATCGAAGATGGTTACCCAACAATCTACTCATCACCTCTGTTGGACTGTATGTTTGTGGATGATGAATGGTGCGGAAGGCGAAGGCGAGAGAAATACTTGCCATCATCTGTAAACTCTTCCATATGTGACTCACTAAGTCGTTATCCCTCTCTGACATACTGTTGGCGAGTAAGTCTCCCAATCTCGGCATGGAAAAGCAATAGTCCACCATGATCTTATTTATGGCTCTGCTGCCAATGCATATCTGCGAAGTAAAACCCCTAGCGAGTAACTCCTAGAATTGGTGCCTAAACTATTCACACTCTACAGGGCTCATTTGGTAATGCACCCTACTCAGCAAGGTAGCTCTCTACACCAATTCCAACCAATGTTGAATACCCCTCAACGATGGTAAGGTACTCGGCTCCTCTTCCGGTATTTTACCCTGTTCCTCAAGGAAATCCTTACCCATCTTGTTCTCACCAACTTCTTTGGCGAGCATAGCTCTAGTCTGGGGGATTGAGCATTCAGTTATCTCCATACATGGCGCTTTGTCCTTCTTAGGCAACAAGACTAACTTGGTGCCCTCAAACACAAAGCTATAGGTATTTCGCCTACTATAATGGGTAGCGCCTTTGTCGAACTGCAATGTCATCCAAGAAACAAGTGGCACACATTCATGGTAACCAGATCACACCATACCCCATCCAAGCAACAAGTAGCACAAATCTATGGTAACCACATCACCATACCCCGTCTTGGTGCTTTGCCCCAATTGAAAATTAACCAAACAACCTTTTGATACGGTTACTTGGTTTCCTTTCTCGAGCCATGACAATGTGTAAGGTTTTGGATTCTCCTCCGTCTTTAACCCTAGCTTCTGGACTGCTTTCTCAGAGATGGCATTCTCACAACTTCCGAAATCAATGACTAGGTGACTTACCCTTCTGCCAATCGTACATGTTGTCTGGAAGATGTTATCTCGAAGCTAATCATCTTCTTCTGCTACCTTAGGCATGAAGCAAACCCGTCGATTAATAGGGCCCCCCCTCAATTCCATCCTCTTCTCCCACCTTCGGTAATTGTTGAGGATGAACCATAGTCATTTGGTTGGGATTCGCACCTAGTTACTCCAAATGCAGCTCGATTCATCAAAATCTCTCCTCTATCTCCTCAAATGTCCTCATGGTCTGTCGTCGCAGATCTCGCTCATAAATGTCACCAACGGCGGCGGACCTTTATCTCCCATGAGCCAGCACGGAAATGTTCCGCGCTTTGATACCAATTGATGCAGCTAAAACAAGAAGAATTTGGGAACTGAAGGTTCAATGGCTTTCCTATAAATTATTATTGCTAAAACAATTAAGAAGAAAAAAGGGAAATAGTTAACCCCAATTCCCACACCCGAAAATTGAGGAAAACACATAAAAGAGAAATTAAACTTCTGAAAATTGAATGACTAAACCCTAGTCAGCCTCCCTCTTTCAATAGAAGAGCTTTCTTAGCTAGATTCAAAATAATAAAATAAATAAATTTTAAAATAAAATTCCTATTTGAGGATCAATGGTGGATATTAGCTATCTGTGTGCTCATCTATTAATTCATGTGCTTCTCTCCTTACCCATCAATCATTAAGCTTTCCTAATTGAAGTTAAATTCCATCCAAATCAAGCCTTTTCTCGCGCATCTCTCTCCCCTTTCCACATCTCCCTTCCATCCCGCCAAGCTACCTATCTCACCAAGATCCGATCTGCCAAGTAACCAGCCAAAAGCTAAGGTGCTGCTGCATCTTTCTCCTCGGGTTAGAGAGATTTCATCCTCGAATTCGCCAACGTATCATTTGGGTCATTCTCCTGAAGTTGTGTCCCTGCTTGCCCATCTACCATCTCGCCAAGCTTTCCGCAATGTGGATTGTTGAACCGACTCACCAAGCTTGCCCCAATGCGAACTGTTGACCCAACTCGCCAAAAGTCACAGGTTGAAGTCTGTCTTGCCAAGACGGGGGTTGCATCATCCTCCCTAGCTTGTAAAGAGTTCGCCCTCGAATTCAACAATGATTTGTCCAGATCATTCTCGCCAAGCCATGGTTTGCATCACTCTCTCTCAAGTCTCGATTACTCGCCAACTTCCACAACGGCTTTTAGGAATAGCGCACAAAACATACATCCCTATCCAACACAATGGCGGCGGGTACTCTATGCTTGTACACTCCCCCCCCCCCCCCCCCCCCCCCCCCCAACAATGTAACCCTTCTCGGGTTTCGAATTTAGTCTTTCACTCACCTTCTGGTGGAATGCAACTCTGGTGGTATCCGTTCTTTATGCCCAACTTGCTAGACACCATTGAATTCTGCAATTAGCATCGCAAGTTATCCAACCTCGGAACGGTTAATTAATACCGTACCATGATCTTACTGATGGTCCAGCTATCAAGGTATATCCGCCAAGTCACTTCCGTCATTGGTGTCAAGATAGCCAATTCGCTCTTTAGGCTCTCTCGAATGAAACCTATGGCGAGTAGCTTCCAAACTTGACGCCTAAGATCCTCATGCACCACAAGACTCATTCGGTAATATGGCCCTAACAGTAAGGTGACTCCTAGCACTCGATCAATCAAGTGCTAAGTGCCTTTTGATGGCACTAACGAACTCCGCAACCTTTCCAAGCAGACTTCCTTCAACAAATTTTCCACCTCTTCTAGTACTTTTTCTTGTTCCTCTTGGCACTCCTTGTCAATTAATGCAGAATCTACTCTATCCTCGCCAACTTCTTTGGTGATCATGGTGCAAGTCTGGCTGTCTAGGTTTTCGGCAACTTCAGACATCTTAAAACTAACTTTATGTTATGCCTTATCAATTAAATCCAAAAATTCAGTTATTATTAATTAAATTGACCTTAAAATCAGTGAAATTAAGAATAAGTGAAATCGACTAAAATGAGAATTTCCCCTTAAATAGGATACCTAATTTCTTATTTGGCTTTGGATGGAAAAGGTGGTTGCCAACCGTTGGAGGCAATTGAGTGGCAAAACTGATTTCTTGACTGCTATTTATTTATTTATTTTTTGTTTACCTTATTTTCAGATTAATTATGTATAAGCACAGACGCTTCTACATGTCACGAGAAAATGGCGTACGAAAGGACATGAGGTGACGCCATCACAATAAAGTTTAAGTATTTTATTTGCCCAAGTAGATTATAAGGGGAATTGTAGCATAAATGCTAGTGGAGAGTGTCTTACGCGCGGAGATCTAGGGTTCGAATCTCACTTGTGTTCTTTTTTTTTTTTTTTTTTTTTTTTTTTTTCTGTTGTATATAGCATTATTCATATAAGCACATATAAAAGCTAGGCATTACATTCAAATAATGAAATATTTTAGTGATTTTTTCTCCGGTTCTCTCTCAAACTCTCAAATTCTTCTTCTCCTCTCCTCCTTCAATCTGAATCCCCCCCCGGATTTGCAGCAAAATTTTCTCTCCTCTTCTCTGAATTATTCAATTTTCTCCCTCGAATTCCCTTTTTCCACGGTTAATTATGAAGTTTTGGCCTAAATAGCAACTTGGGTCCTTAACACTTGAGCTGAGTGATGAATGAGAAATTAAGGCAAGTGAATTTTCTTTGTTTGGGATAAACTTAACGAAAATCTCATGGAAAATCAGGGCAATATAGGAAGAATATGATATTGCCCTAGTTTGGATAAATGTATATTATAGAAAGAGATGGAAGAAGAAGAAAGCAAAGGAGATAATCTCTTGGGTTGAGAGCAGAGCATACAATTATATTAAGATATGAATTGGTGTTCATAGTTTCAAACCAGTACCCTGCAAAAACAGCAATTAACCCGAGGAGCACATTGCTACAATTAAAGAAGTTAAGCTCTAAATTTATACAACTAAAAGTACAAGGACTAAAATCAAAACTAGACAAAGTTCAAGTTAATATCATGTAAATAACCCAAGTATTCGGTAATTCTGTTGCTTTGCATTGTCAATTGAATCTGTCTACGTGCAAGGTGCTTGGTGCTGCAATTAGTGGTAGAAATATTATGAAAGAAACTGAAAAGGGACATTCGCTATGTGCTGTTCTACTGAACAGCATATTAGTCCTGGAAGGATCAGATGCAGCAATTCACACGGTTATTTGCTTTATGGTTGTTGTGAACTAATATCGGCTCTATTGTCACTTTCCCTGGTGATATTTGCCCTTCATTTTCTGCTTGAAATACTAGATGGCATGTTAAAGACTAGATAGCATGTTAAGTGCTAAATTGCTCAAGTTTCGACAAGAGGCTGGGTGAGGAGAGTGACGCCGAGTCCTCAAGAGAAACAAACAGTGATGGCAGCAGTGACTGTGAACAGAAAGGGGATCCAACTGATTTTTGCAAGAGGCATGGACCCAGGAGAATGTTGCTCAGTCTAATTTACAAGGTTTGAAGAGACTTACTGTGAGAAATAAACCCTTAAGCAGTTCATCTAGCGATGATGGCAAGTTCCTTACCTCTCCAGGTGTTCTTACGTTCGAGTACTTGGAACGTGATCCTCCATATAGTTGCGAACCTCTGGCTGACAAGGGAAGTTCATTGTTCTCTTGGAAATCTTTCTATGTTATCTTTTAATCCGATCTTCCATCGGACTAAGATTTGCCTTTGGACAGTTACCACTTTTAAAAGCTGGGTTCCTGGAATTAGACATATAGGAATGGTGATGTTTCACCAGCAAGTTGGGTTTCTATCACTTGGTAAGTTCTTGTCAATATGTGTATAGTAACATTTCTAGCGCCCCAAAGGCTCCTGCCTAAGCAAGGTCTGGGGTGGATGTACGCAGCCTTTCCCCTTCACCTTGAAGGGAGGCTGTCGATATGTGTACAGCATTTCCTCAATTGTAAATATAGAATCTTGAACTTGGAGTCCTGCTTCTTGAAATTTCACTGTCTCTCAACACCCACTTGCACGTACATAGAACAAGAGGCAATGTCTACAGGGTTTCACTGCCAAAGGAGGTTCGAGATGGCTTTGAAATGTCAGTCAAGCTGTCATTGCCCATATTCGGGATGGCATCATACAAGTTTAAGATCTCTGTATGGGATCACAACGCAGTTGATGAATCGCAGAAGGCCAGTTCTCTATTCCGTGCTGCAGATGAGTAGCTTCGACTTCTAAATGTTAACCACCCCGATTTCAGGTTCTTTCTCTCTCATAATTACTACTGGAGATGAACTTAGAGGATGGCATTACAATATCAACCCATTCTGCAGAAGAGTCGATTCCTAACCCAACAGCTCAGCCGACTTCCGGTATTTTTTCAAACTTGTTAGCTGGGTATGATGCAGAACTATCTCACTTTTAATTACGCACATATGCGCATTTTGGTTTTGTGTTTTTACGCATCTCTGATGGTGGCTTTTCGAGGCCAGCAGGCAAAGAAGAAGATTGCTTTTATATAATGTCGTTTCTCAACTGACTATAAAGCCTCTTGTGAACGGTCGCGAATGGAGGTTGGGGTTCTCTGAGAATCCAGCAGCCTGGGGACGACAATTCCCAGGCATAAGGCTTTTACTAGGACGGCTTCTATATGTTAGTTTGGCCAAAAGGTAAAAGAAAGTAGATATTATTTGAGTCCTGGTGTTTATTTGTACAAAAGACATGCATTAGTTTCCAAATAGATGGAGCTTTTTGGTTACTCTGTACCCTCTCTCTCTTGCCAATCGGGTTTGGTGTATTCTGCACATTCGGCATGATGTAACCGGAATCTAAGCAAGCAATTTGGTTTGGTGTAGCAGTTAGGTTACCCACCTTTCAAGTATGAGATCTTAGGATTGAAGCTTATCTTCGCCCTCTTTCAAATGTTGGTGGCCCTATTTAAGACAATGTTGTAACTCTTTACTATTATTAAAAGAATTGGAGTTCAAATGGTAATCTAGGCCTGGTGTTACATAAAGGATTAGATTTATAATTTAAAGTTAACCATTAGGTGCAAACAATGCATTACATTTGCAGACCATAATGTTCCATGTTGCAAAATAAAGAAACTTTCAAGTGAATGTGGTGTTCTCGACAGACTCAGTGGTGGTGCGTCTAAGTTGGGCTGCACACCCTAATTACCAGAAAAGAGAAATGGCTTTTGGCATGATCTGAGAAGGCTTTTTCTTTCAAAATAAAGTTTTTCTTTAGAATGTTGTCGATTAGAAATGCTTACGTCCGTGAGTTTTGGTTTGCTTGATTAAGGAAAATAATTCCATTTTTTTAGTCATTTTTATGGTCGTGTTGTAGGTTGTCTTGGGTATTTTGTGTTTGAAAAATGATACAAGTTAAATTTAAGTGTTACGGAAAAATATTCTAACCGTACCTAATTACCGGCTGTTCACCACTATTAGTCGTTCAGGGTCATTAAAATTGTGACCGTTGGGAATTAAATGACAATATAGCCGTTGAAATTTATTACGTCCGTTTATAGCCATTAGAATTCATTACAGCCGATGACTTAAGACTTGTTACCGTTTATAGCCGTTGGAATTTATTGCACCCGTTTTTTTTAATACTTGTTATAGTTGTCTATACTATATATATACCATTAGCTATAACAACCAAAGATGAACACTCTCGGTCTCTCTCTATCTCACGGTTTTTCTCTCTCCTAAAATTTGGGCAAAGTTCAAGGCACTCCTACCCGGCAATTAACGAGTGCACGTTAAGGGTCGGACCGTGTAAATCCTGGAGGACGGCCGCCGCATATCTGTTTGCACCAGAGCAGAGGCGAAATCGTCTTTTAGGACAGTGGTATTTCCCACGGCACGGTATCTTCGGTATTTTCTAATCTACTCTCCCTCTTTCAGGTATTACTTGATTGTCGTGTTCATTTATTCGGCTGCGGTTTTTGATACAAGTTTATTGGAATATTTTACTGTGTTGTACCGAGATTTTTAACGCTAATTTTCGTATAATTTCACTGTTTAATTTACAGTATTTTTTCGGTTATTTTACTGCATCTTTCAGCAGTATTTTTCTGATATTTGTACTGTAGCTGTCGATTGTTTTTCGGTAACTTACAATAGTATTTTACGCTGTTATATGTGGTATTGTAGTTGTACATGTCTATATTTCTTACATTTTGTCCCTCTTGGCCTTATCGGAATTTTGTCTTTGCGGCTAGCCTTTTTGGTTTGTATTATTGGGGTTGCTCTTCCATGTTCATCTGCTTTATTTGTTTTTCCTTCCCTTTGTACTCTTATGCATTTTGTTGGAGTTTATCAATTATTGAAAAAAAAGAAAAATAATTCCATTATATTAGTTATGTGTGGTGGGCTTGAGGGGAGAGCAAAAATATGAGAACCCTACTGAAAAATTGGGCTTCATTCGGCCTCGCTATGAAGTGCTATGTTGTAGTTGTATCATAGCTATGTTATGGTGTCCATCATAGACATAGTCTAGTGGTGAAGAATGCCAAAGGCCAAAGGCGTCACCTAATTCTTCCAACCCCACCTTACCAATGTTTTAAATAAAAAAAAGGAAAAAGGTTGTATTGGGAGAAAATAATTGACATATTCGGTAACTTCTTTGACAATTGCTATAGACAGTATTGTGAGATGTAAATGGCCATTTTAAACATTTAAGGTAATACATTTGATTGTATATTAATATTTTGAACATCATGAGTATTTTAAAATATACAGGATTATTCTAATCATAAATCTATGATAATTTTTTTAAAAAAATTTATTACATAATACATAGTGTTTAGGTCAAACAAAATGGAAACTATGCGCAAATTTTTAATACAATTTTAAGTAAATAATGTTAAAGAAAGTTTTTCCATAAGACATGGTTTATGCCATGCGACATTGAATAGAAAAAAAAGTGTACTTTTACTCCAAAATGTTTTTCAAAATAAGGCTTTCCCAAGACGTCTTTCTATAACTTTCCCCATAAACTTTACTTTTATGAAACACTTTTCTCAACCATACTAGTAACCACACTAGCCACCATAAGATTGCTTTCTTTGGAATATTATTATTAGGGTAAAATTGTTAATGTCACAGTAAGATTATATTTTTCAAGGCAATTTTGCAGCTTTCACTATTTAGAAGCAATATATTGTTGTGACAATGACAATTTTTTTTTTTTTTCTTTTTTGTGGAAACTATTGTAGCTGCCCACCAACATCGCAAAAGTGAGGCAAGAACAATTTATGCTCTAGAAAGTGAATGAACTCGGTAGAAAAATAGTCGGTAGAAAAATAGGCAGTATGTATATATGTTTATTACTATTTCTGCACTCAGTTTAGCCCTACCTATTATTGGATGTCATTGGGGCTTTAGTGAGTTTTAGTGTGTTAGAATCGGAATTATGTTTAGTACGAACATAATCACCCACAGCGATTGTTACTTAGGCCACAAACTTCTGTAGTGTGTGGCACCCAGATTGGCAAATGGGCTTCCTTCTCCATCTTGATATTGCGCAACTGCTCATCGGTTTGCTTTATCATACATTGTAGGAGAGGTAAACTAGGATAACATAATATAGCCATGCCAAAGCAACATATTCAAAAATTTGATTGAGATAGTGAGCAAGTTTTTATAGGCCACCATGTAAAGTGTTTCTATCATCTTACATGTATCAATGAAGGTTCTGCTTTGCGATTGGAAATCAGATTTCAATTGGATAGGGTGATTGATCTTTCATTCAAATGCATAACCTAATAAACCTTACGTGGAGCGATACTACCAATTGTAATTAATGTAACTTTTTATATTTTTTTATTACTAAAAATTCATATTTTTATAATTTGCATTTTTCACTTAAGAAAACTTACTTTTAGCAACAACCTTTGGCAATGAGAAAAAATATTGTTAATGTAAAAAGACGTATCATTTCTAAAATTTGTTTTTCGCATCCTTGTTAAAGTTATTTTTACTATCGGCAACGATTGCTCAAAGTCATTGCTAAAAACCAAGATCTTTGGCAATTACAACTCTTGTCATTTCCAAAGAACATAGATTAGCCATTGTCAAGAGCTAATGTTCTTTGGCAAAAGCCTATATTTATCATGGCCGAAATTCATGTGTTTGGCAATGAAAGTCCTTGTTGTCAAAGACAATGTATACTGCTATTCAACCAAATGTGTGGCCCATAATATACCTTTATTTTATTTATATATATATATATAAAAGAAAATTATGGTTTTTAGTAATGGCATTTTATGTTGTTGTAAAAAATTATTCCAATCTTTTAAATAGTTTTCCTCTCCATTAACGTCTCAGTTGAATAGAAAAATTTTTTACTTAAAATATTTTTGAAAACAACTTCATCAAACAATAGATGTGACAATGAAAAAGGTTATTTTGTAGCAATAATACTTTGTATTGCTACTAAAAGTTACTGGAAATTTTTGAATGACTTTTTCTCCAGTAATATTTGAACCGAATAAATAATTTTAGCAAAAACTATGTTCTTTGGCAACGACAAGAGTTCTCATAGCCAAAAAAATTGCAAAAGAAATCATAGATAAAAAGAAAAACTCTCTCAGCAATCACATTTTTTTTGTTGTTGCCAAAAAATCACATGAATTTTTTTTCAAAATGTTTTCCTCCATTAGTATCCTGGTGGAGTGAAAGACCTTTAGCATTAATTTCTTCCATAAAGAAGGAGGTCCACAAAAACCGTCCATGAATTTTGAGCTGAACACCATCAAGATGGACCTTGAGGGTGTCAAGACAACATATGCCTGTTGCAAAGGAAAAACATCTAATCACTGTTTTAGGACCACCAAATATGGCATCAAGCATAATGCCAAGAACTTGATAACTTTCTGTTGTGTTTCGAATATTATCTAGACACACTTCACGTCAAGGATGATGCCTTGAAGATATGAACGGCCGCACTTTATCTTTGAGACTGTTACTTTCTGGTGTTGATGCCGACATGGAGAAAGCATAGGGCAGTATGCACCACTGATGCTCGGAAGACTTCAATCCCAAGTATAAGAGAGAATTCTGCGCACATAATTTCGAGGAAGGGCCATAAAGAAGGTTTGAGGTTGAAGAAAACATGGTCAATTAAGGAGTACATCAAGGAATTATTCTCCATAAATATTGCAGATCCCATAAGTGATTGAGAATTTCGCATGGTTTACAACAATGTGCAAAGCAGAAATTACAGTGCCATAGCGTGCATGTCCTCACTTGACCAATTTCCTATTCATATCATGTAGTGCGTTCTATACAAAAACCCTTTAAAACGAAGGATAAGAAGGGTGATGTTACGAACCTTGATGTTCGTTACGGCCAAAGTATGGAACTTAGGTCTATTTGAGTGACAATAGAGGTTTAGATGAGATAAGAATGGGAAATAGAGTATGAGATGAGAAAGAAATAGAATTGAGATGAGAAATAGAAAGTAAAGATGAGAAAGTAGAATATTTCATATCATTGATTTAATTGGATTGAATACAATAGAACTACAAAATGCCTATTTATAGAAATACAAGAAAATACTAAAATAATACTTGAGAATACTTAATTTCATCAACAAAATCAAATAATATCTAGAAAATATTCCCTCCAACGGCTAGTTGAGGGGAGCGGGCAAAAGGCATCCCAACGGCTAGTAGGCAAGGGCTTCGGTGCGGCGCAGCACTGGAAAGGAGAGCTGGGGACGCAGGCCTGGGACGGCACTGGCACGGGCCTGGGCCTGGGGGGCGCACTGGCACTGGCCTGGGTCGCGCACTGGCACAGCCTTGACAAGGCCCTGGCACGGCACTGGCAGTGTCTTGACATTGTCTGGCCCGGCACTGGGCAGCGACCCTGGACACTGTCATGACAAGCTGAGGCAGCGACCTGGGCAGTGTCTTGACATAGTTGGCACGGGCCTTGGGCAGCGACTGAGGCAATGCCATGACAACGGTCTGGCCCGACATTGGCAGCGATCTGGGCACTGTCACGGACCAGGAAATATCGTGTCCGTGACATTCCCTTCCCCTTAAGTTCATCCTTGTCCTCAAGGATGCGATGACGGTGCGGCGTTTAGCTCCCGGATCCCTTTTGTTCGTTTGGCCCTTTGTATCCTTGTTGTTACCCATATCCTTTACCTCTTTTCCCGGGTCGAACGGATGATCCTTGTCCTCAAGGATCGTAAGCCAAGATAGATGACTCGGGCCCTTGAAGAATTTAGTTCGAATCCCGGTTCTTGGGAAGCATTCACATGACCGGCCCTTCTTCTTCTTGGTTTTTAGCTCGGTTCTCTTATTCTTGTGTAACCCACCACGTTACTGCTGCATCTTTGGCTATTGGTGTACTGTCCGTACAACAGCACCACTTGGTGGCCTTAGATTTGGCAACGGAAGCTCAAGCAAAGGATCCTTGACAGCGGCTTCGATGCTTGTAACTTGTTCCTTGTCCTTGAGTTGTGGAGGCTCATGGGTCAAGGCATCTTCAAAGGACTCATGCGTTTCCTCAACCAAGGGAAAGTCCTCCGGATCGCCCTCAATACCCACGGATAATTCTTGAGAGAACGACTTGTCCAGCGTAGTAAGGGCATCACCTATCCCCATTTCTTGCGGTTTGTCAATGTGAGGCACAACCGGTTCTTCCTTGGCCTTGGCTTCCAAAGGAACCAAGTCAAGATTGTCTTCCTTGGGGTCTATTCCTTGGTCACACATGTATTGCTTCAATTTTTGTTCAAGGAATTGAGGGTTGTTGTCATCTCCTCCGTCACATCGTTATAGTTGATGAGTTCTTTGTGGATCTTATTAATACCTTCTTTAAGAGGTGTTAACATTACAATGTCTAGTGCACAACAATGGTCATAGACATTTCGTCCACGTAGCCCTTGGTGTTCACTTTTAGCTTCCACCCAAGAAGTGTATTTTACATGTGCTTCCACTTTTATGGACGAAGTTGAAATGATAACAATTTCTTCAATGACTCCAAAAATAGAAAATACACGGTTGAGAACATCCTTTGTAATGGGAAAAAGAAGACCCGTTACCTTAACCAATAATGTGGCCATCTCAATGACATGCTTGAACCATTTTCTTGAAAAGCCTCGGTTTAATCAACTATGGCAGCAACGAAAGCTTGAATTCTTGAATCCTTGACCTTGCCCACTTGCTCGTAACATCCTTTGATACCAACTGTAACGAACCTTGATGTTCGTTACGGCCAAAGTATGGAACTTAGGCCCATTTGAGTGACAATAGAGGTTTAGATGAGATAAGAATGAGAAATAGAGTATGAGATGAGAAAGGAATAGAATTGAGATGAGAAATAGAGAGTAAAGATGAGAAAGTAGAATATTTCATATCATTGATTTAATTGGATTGAATGCAATAGAACTACAAAATGCCTATTTATAGAAATACAAGAAAATACTAAAATAATACTTGAGAATACTTAATTACATCAACAAAATCAAATAATATCTAGAAAATATTCCCTCCAATGGCTAGTTGAGGGGAGCGGGCAAAAGGCATCCCAACGGCTAGTAGGCAAGGGCTCAGGTGCGGCGCAACACTGGAAAGGCGAGCTGGGGACGCGGGCCTGGGACGGCACTGGCACGGGCCTGGGGGGCGCACTGGCACTGGCCTGGGTCGAGCACTGGCACGGCCTTGACAAGGCCCTGGCACGGCACTGGGCAGCGACCCTGGACACTGTCATGACAAGCTGAGGCAGCAACCTGGGCAGTGTCTTGACATGGTTGGCACGGGCCTTGGGCAGCGACTGAGGCAATGCCATGACAACGGTCTGGCCCGACATTGGCAGCGATCTGGGCACTGTCACGGACCAGGGAATATCGTGTCCGTGACAGGTGATAAGGAGGAGGGTGGAAGTACAATGACGAAAAAATCAACCGAGCAAGACGAAGCAAAGGGAACGATAAGCACACATGGCCAGGAGTAGAAAAGGGAAGTCAAGAGTGCTCCCATGTTTTGGCCATCACTGGGTATCAGATTGCCCAAACTGTAAAAAGCTCAATTCCCTCAGTTTGATTATATAAGATATCAACAAGAGGAGGCAAGGACACAAACAACTCTCTAAAGGTTAGGGTCAGGATGAGCAAGCCTAAGCAAGTAGGAAAGGCGAAGGCCAATTATGGTAACTAGATCCCAATAAACGTCAAAGCCGGGATGAATGGTGTACACATTATGGCCTTAGTTGACATCAAAGCCACTCACAACTTCATATCAAAAAAGAAAGCAACGAGATTGGACCTGATGAAGGCGGTGAACCTACCTTCCATTGTTGAGGCATCCAGGCCCTTAGGTAATGGAGGGGTCAGGCAGGAACTCATGGTAGTTAAGAATGGATGGCAACCGCTAGGTTATAGGTATGAAGTTCATGGAATTGGAGAAGCTGTTGTCCAAGGACTACTCCAGAGTACTCATCCAGGAAGGGGAGCCTTCAGGGTTCCATTATCACAAGATGGGGTCTAATCGATAATATTCTCCACAATATAATTAAAGAAGGGCATGACAAAGGGTTGCACAATGTACCTCTGTTACTGATTGAAGACAAGTCATATTTCCCCTCTACCAGCATGCCTATAGAGACGTAAGGCATGCTAGCTAAGTATGTAGATGTGAAGCTGCCCTAGCTTCAGGAGAAGCTCTACCCAGGAGAGAGGTGAACTATCATATTGAACTAAAAGCCTTGTGCAAGACCATTTAGATGGGTCCTTACCACATTATGCTGCTCGAGTGGGAGGAGTTGCAATGCCAACTAAAAGCATTACTGGATGACAGGTTTATTTGGCTATCTTCAACCCCGTTCGGAGCGCCAATTCCTTTTAAGAATAAATATGAAGGGTCAATGTGGATGTAGACTGCCAAGCACTAAACAAAGTGACAACGAAGAATAATTGCCCCATCCCATTGGTGCATGATCTCTGTGATAGGCTCGCAAAGGCTAGACATAAGCTAGACTTGAGATCAAAGTATTGGTAAGCGAGGATATATGTGGGTGATAAGCCCAAGACTATGTGTGCGGCACGATATGGTTGTTTTGTATTTTTAATCATTCCCTTTAATTTGACCAATTTCTCAGCTACATTTTGCACCTCAACAATGAGATCTTCTATTTGTTCTGGATGATATCGTTGTGGTCTATTTAGGTGGCTTTGTTTTTATAGCAAAACTTTAGAACACTATGCAACACTTGAAGAAGGTGTTCCAAATGCTATCAGAGAAGGGGTTGCATGTAAAGTTGGAGAAGTCGTAGCCCAATAAGAGGCGATGTTCTTTGGGACATCATATTAATGATGGAAATATCTTTGTGGACAATGAGGAATGGGAGTCATATTATTAAGGTGATGTTCTTGGGTCATCATTTTAAGGAGAAATACTAGCCTATGAGGTTCTTGGGCTATTAAATTAACGATGGGAAGATCTTTGTGGAAATATGAGGAACGGAAGTCACCCAAGAGTGTATTCGAGCTAAGGTACCTTCCCTTGGTTTGATTAAGTATTATTGAAGATTTATCCAAGGGTGCTCGGCAAGGGCCACTCTATTGATCAACCTTCAGAAAAGGTAAACGACATGGGCTCCAGGTGATGAACGACGAAGAGCCTTTGATGATTTGAAGGACCGTGACTACTTATTTTGTCCAAGCTTTGTCGTACTACTCAAAATTAATTGAAGTACATAGAAGCACTCTTAAGTTTGCTACTAGTAGAGTGTTAAGATTGGATACATTGTACATGACAAGGACGTGCAAAATGATGGCTAGTGCACACAGTAAGAGGGTCGAGAATGGACAATGTGTATATATATATATTATGCTAATGTTTTCATTAAAAATTCAACAAGTTGTGGTAAAATATCCACTGAATACCAATGCAAACTACCTAAACATTGCTGCAATTGTATATTATTTTGTTTTTCAGCAAAACATCATCAAGTTATAATCAAGATCCTAATATATTGTCAACTTTATATTCAATGATAGTTTATTCCAATAAAAATCTATCAAATTTAGATACAATAGTATTTAATTGATAAAATTTTAGAACTTTAGGAAATTTAAGTGATAAAATGTTCAAAACTCAAAATATTTTAATATATATATATTAAAATATTAAAATACTTATATGATAAATAACCACACCTTAAAATACCTAAGTGATAATTTTCCTCTATATATTAATTAGTTAGTTTTAAGATGAGTTTGTAAATATTATTATATGCATAAAAGAAATTATTACATGAATCTAAAGTTAGTAACATGTATTAAACATATAAATTATACATTAAATATAATTATAAAAATAATCTATATAATTAATTTTAATAAAAGAAATTTATCTCTTAGGCATCCTAAGTTTTGAAAATTTATGACCTATATACCCTGCAATTTTAATATTCCAATAGTGTCTAAAATTTCATTAATTAGGTACCTTTTATCAAAACTTGGGGAGTTTTTTTTTTTTTTTTGTCAAAATCTAAATAAGCTCGCACATATGTTTGATCTAAACACTATGTATTATATAATAAACTAAAACAATATTTTAAATTTTATGAGTAGAACAAATCCTGTATAATATACACACGATTACAATCGGTCGTATCACCTTAATGTCTAAAATGGTCATTTGCATCTCACAACACTTTTAAGAGCTGTTCCCAAATATATCACTTGTATTTTTTTCATAACATAGCTATTTCTTTTATTAGGAAGGTGCGGAGAGGGGAAATGCTGGTTAGAATTCAACCCGAGTGAGGCCCTCGGACCCGTCGTACCTCACCACAGTGTCCATAACGGACACTTCATAGTGAGGCTAAATGAAGCCCAATTTGTGGTTAAGGCTCTCATATTTTTGGTCTCACCGAATATAATTAACCTAATGGAATTGTTTTCCCTTTTCTCAATAATTAGTAAAACCCCTACAGCACGCACAAGAGTGCAAAGGGAAGCATGACAAAGAAAAGCAAATGAAAATAGAAGAGTTACTCCAATAATATAAACCAGAGAAGACCTATCTCAAAGAGACAATCCTGATAAGGCCAAGAGAGGCCAAACTCTCAAGATAGCCATAATACGACGGCAAAAATGACTCACAAAATGGAATTATTTCCCCTAATCAAGGGAACCAAAACTCAATACACAATAGCATTCCTAATCGACAACATTTAGAACTAGGGCTGATCATGGGTTTGGATAAACCCAAGACCCACCCAATCCATTGACACTGGGTTGGGTTGGGTCCTTAAAATAGTTGGGTTTAATTGGGTATATGTATGCATATCCACATAAACCCAACTATTTTAAAACATGCTTATATTTAAGGAAAATTATTACTCAGGTACATTAAGGCTTGAGCATTTATCACCCAGGTACCCCAAACATTTTCATATATATAATGAAGTACTATAATATTTGAATATTTTATTATCTAGGTACCCTAAGTCAGAATTTGATATATTTTCGTAAGAATATGACCGATTTTATATAGAAAATACTGATATAATACGATAATTTATATAAGGCATTCTAATATATTTAATGAAAATTACAAATTACGATAAAAAATTCATCGAATGATCATAACAACTATCTAAATATTGCCAAAATCATGTGTCATGTTAGCATTGTTGGTAAAAAGTAATCAAACTCTGACGAACAAACTAACCTATAATCGAAATCTTGTTCTATTTTAGCATTTTTCAATGAAAATAAATCAAAATTTGACAAATAGATACCTAAATGATAAAATTTTAAAACTTTAAGGTACCTAAATGATAAAATGTTAAAATCTCAAGGTTACGCTATTTTATATATTGAAACTTTAGGGTACCTAAGTAATAAATGGTCAAGCCTTAAGATATCTAAGTGATAACTTCCGTAAATTTTATTGGGACCAAAGTTAAAATTATATTCGGGCATTGTTTTACTTGACGAAAATACTACTGCTTTCTTACAAAATAGAAAGCAATCTTATAAATACTAAAAATTTTAAGCCAAATATCTTTTACACATAGTAAATGATATTATTATTTTAAAAAGTTATCGCTTAAATGCTTTGAACATTTATTACCTAGGTACTATATTATGTCAATATATAAAATTTGGTACTTTAAGATTTAAATTGTATCAATCAAGTATCCATTTCTACCAAAATTTGGTAGATTTCCTTCAGAAAGTTTTAAAATGAAACATGATTTCAATAATATATAAGTAGCTTTGTTAGAATTTGATAATTTTTTACCAGAAACGGTAGCATTACAAATGATCTCAATAACATGTAGGTAATTTACAACAAAATTTAGTGAATTTTCATCGTGATTCACTTTGGTTTTTCCTATATGTGCTTTTTTATTTTATATCTGAAGCGACTCCCAAGTGAGGTTTAAATTTTAGTTTGGTATATTCTTTTGTATACTTGATAGACATGTCATAAATGTTTGAATATGGGTCACCATGAGTTACCCAAGACCCATTGAAACTAGAACCAAAATTATAACCAATTAAAGGCTAATAATGGATATGGGTGGGTTTTAGACCCAAAACTGTTGGGTCTTCATGGGTTAGATCCAAATCCAACCCAACCCACCCATTGAACACCCCTATTTAAAACAAAGAACTTATTTTTGGAAAGAAAATGCCTTCCTAGATCATGCCAAATGTCATTTTTCTTTTTTGGTAATCAAAGCGTCTAATTTCTTTATTTTGTAATTCGGAACATTAAGGTCTACAAACCTAATGCATTGTTTCCACCTAATGGTTAAATTTAAACTATAAACCTAATGCTTTATGCGACATTGGGTCTAGATGCTTTGCCACTTGAACTCCAATTCATTTAATAATAGTAAAGAGGTGCAACATTGTCTTAGTTATGACCACCACCATTTGAACAAGAGGGAAGACAAGCTTCGAACCCAGAATCTTAGGAGGGTAACCTAACCACTAAATCAAATTAAACAACTCGCTTAGATTCTGGTTGCATCATGCCGAATGTGCAGAAAACACCAATTGAAAGACGAGAGAGAGGTACAGAGTAACCAAAATGCTCTATCCATTTGGAAACCAAAGCATGTCTTTTGTACAAATAAACACCTAGGCTCAAATAATATCTACTTTTTTTTTTTTTTTTTTCCCTTATGACCACACTAACATATGGAGGCCGTTCCAGTAAAACCCTTATGCCAAACAAAAGCTCTGGGGAACTATCCCCAGGCTCCCAACCTAGTCAGTTGCAAAACAACATTATATAAAACTTAACTCCACATGGCAAGCTGGCCGAGCTCTAGAGGAAACACCACCGCAGATGCGTAAAAATACAAAACCAAAATGCACATATTTGCGTAAACAGAATAAGTGAGGTAGTTCTGCATCATACCCAGCTAACAAGTTTGAAAAAATACCGGAAGTCAGCTGAGCCGTTGGGTTAGTTATCAACTCTTCTACAAAAGTTCATCTCCAGTAGTAATTATGAGAGAGAAAGAACCTGAAATCAGGGTGGTTAACATTTAGAAGTCGAAGCCAGTCATCTGCAGCACGGAATAGAGAACTAGCCTTCTGCGATTCATCGACTGCATTGTGATCCCATACAGAGATCTTAAACTTGTATGATGCCATCCCAAATATGGGCAATGACAGCTTGACTGACATTTCAAAGCCATCTCGAACCTCCTTTGGCCGCGAACCCCGTAGACATTGCCACTCGTTCTGTGTACCTGCTAAGAATCCCACCAGTTTTTTATTATTCACATTTTAGAAGGAAAAAAGGAACAAAATTCTAAAAGGTATTCCTAGAGTCGGGTATTAATATTTTTAAGTACCCTGGGTTTTAAACGTTATAGATATCCTTCATGATTCTACATTTTTTTCCAAGTACTGTGACTAACACCCCCTCAGTTACCCGACAGAGTAGCTGATGTGTTACTTAAAAGGCATTAAACCACCTATAAAGTTTGTTATTATGCGAAAACAACAAAGTGCAATCATCAACTAAAGTAATCAAAAGAGAGCGAAAATGACAGAAGAAAACTTTGGAAAAAAATCTATCCTTGTGTTATTGAACATTGCCCCCACTATGTACTAAAAAATGTCTCTCCTGTGGTGCAACCTCTTGGTTGAACATGACAATGACCCATGGCAGGATGGTAAGAATACCGCGAAAAACATGTCAGATAATATAAATACCTCAAGACATTATAAAAACTCATGGTACTCAAAAAATATTACAGCTAACCTCAGGATACTTAACAAAAAGCTTTTACTCTAGATACATGAATATTCACAATATATAGCAAATATATAATCAATCTATCCAACACGTACCACAAATGGGTGTTGAGAGACAATGAAATGTCAAGAAGCAGGAATCCAAGTTCTGGAGAGTTGGACCTGTCGGTATCCGGTATATGGGGTACCTATTCAAATTGCAAAGGTTGTGAGCTCAAGATCCTACATTTAAATATGTGGACATGCTATATACATATCGACAAGAACTTACCACGCGACAGAAACCCAACTTGCGGGTGACAAATCACAGCTCCTGTATGTCTTTAATTCAGGGAACCCAGCTGCTAGAATTGATATCTGTCCAAAGGAAAATTTTTAGTCCAATGGAAGATCATTTTTTTTTTTTTTTCTTTTTGGGTAAAGTCCAATGGAAGATCGAATTAGAGGATAACATAAAAAGATTTCCAAGAGAACAATGAACTTGCCTTGTCAGCCAAAGGTTCACGACTATATGGAGGATCATGTTCCAAGTACTCAAACGTAAGAACGCCCGGAGAGGTAAGGAACTCGCCATCATCGCTAGATGAACCGCTTAAGGGTTTATTTCTTACAGTAAGTCTCTTTAAACCTTGTAAATTAGACTGAGCAACATTCTCCTGAGTCCATGTTTCTTGCAAAAAACAGTTAGGTCCCCTTTCTGTTTCACAATCACTGCTGCCATCACTGCTTGTTTCTCTCAAGGACTCGGCGTCACTCTCCTCACCAGGCCTCCTGTCAAGACTTAAGGAATTTAGTACCTAACATGCCATCTAGTATATAACATGCCGTCTAGTATTTCATGCAGAAAATGAAGGGCTAATATCACCAGGGAATGTGATAATAGAGCCAATATTAGTTCATAACAGCCATAAAGCAAATAACCGCGTGAATTGCTGCATTCGAGCCTTCCAGGACAAATATGTTGTTCAGCAGAACAGTACATAGCAAACAATCCTTTTCAGTTCCTTTTACAATATTTCTACCACTTATTGCAAACCCAAGCAACTCACACATAGATTCAATTGACAACGCAAGCTAACACAATTACGCAATTCTAGGGTTATTTACATGATATTAACTTGTGCTTTGCCTAGCGTCAATTTTAGTCCTTGTACTTTTAGTTGTGTAAATTTAGACCTTATTCTTCTGTAATTGTAGCAATGTGCTCCTAGGGTTAACTGTTGTTTATGTTGGGCACTGGTCTGAAGCTAGAACACCAATTCATATCTCAGTATCATTGTATGCTCTCCATCAACCCAAGTTATGATTTCCTTTGCTCTATTCGTGCTTTCTTCTTCTTCTTCTTCTGTCTCTCCCTATAATCGTTTACATTCATCCAAATGGGGAATATCATATTCTTAAACATTGCCCTGATTTTCCACCAAGATTTTCGTTTAGGTCATCCCTAACAAAGGAAATTCATTTGCCATAATTTCTCATTCATCACTCAACTGAAGACAGCATTAGGTGTTCAAAAAGATGAAGAATGCAGTGGGGACCGGGATGTTAATTTGGCTTCTATGCAGTCAACATGGTTACACTTGGTGGTTTGTGCACCCAGTTTAAGTTATAACCAGGGGGGCACTTAATCAACATTGGGGAATTTTCAGGTCACATGTCACACCTGACCAATCCAGGATATTTACTATTAACAGTCAATTGACGACTAACCCCTACAACTACATTCTCGTGTACATTGTTGCAACAAAAAAACAGCATGGGGATGTTTAACATTAATACAATCACAAGTGACTATGAATTGACATAGGTATAAGGTAGAAGGACAGAAATAAACCTAGCATTCCAAGATGTTACAACACAAAGTACTCCTCCAATAAACAACAGAGCACAGCAAGGCTTAAAGTTTAACAATTCAGGTACAGGTGCAGATTCTTTTCTCTCTTTCATTATATGCGGGTGGCTCCAAGATCGGTTGACAATGTTCTACTGATGAAATTCCATGGCATAAGGAGAAGGAAAGACAGCTTAACGCTATTCTCCTCAACAAAGATTGTGATTTTGTCGTGTAGATGGTTAAAAAGAAATGCTAAGACTTTTAAGGATCAATATACACCAGTTAATTTCTTGTGCGAAAAGATGATCTTTTTAGGAACTTTATGGACCAAGAGCTTTAGGGGTTTCGGTGATATAGCCTTAGCTGATTTGTAGAGGGATTGGAGGGTTTTGTGTTATTAGTTGCATTTTTATTTGTTCCTTGGTTGTGTTTTGAGGACATCTTGTCCTTAATCCTTTGTATATTCTCTCTCTTAATGATATTTCTTTTTTTTTTATTTAAAAAAAAAAAAGACCTCCCAAAGCTTTCCCATATAACATCCATAACCCCGTATATAACAGAAGAATCATATACCTTCGATAGAGATGGCATATATGTTCAGTTACTTATCGACGAAAAATGTGTCCTTCGAGCAATATCAATTATAAGGAATATCTAGAGCTTAATGCATTATATGCCAAAAAACAAGGCCCAATCCTAGTTATCTCAAAAGTATTTAAACGAAAAATTCAAACCCCTCCCAATTAGCGCAACCTATGAACATCAACCATGAGCCTAGAAACATCATCAAGGCCTTAAGCAAGGTATTTTTCCTCAGCTTCCCCATTTGGTTTCCTCAACATCAAATATTTTGAATTCTACAAGCAGTTGAACCAACAAACTCATCACTCGACTCGCAAATTGAAAAATACAAATTTCAAAAGAGAAGTCAATCGTAAAAAACTTCACAAATATAGTTTTTCTACCCGCCCTTCAGAGCTACATTTCCCATCAAAACATCATCTTCATACAAATGGCATAAAAAATTATTAATGGAATGTCCAACCATGCTGTTGAAGAAGCCACTTGGCCAACTGCTCCATAAGTTGTGCAAACACATACTAAGTTATCCTAAATCACTGAAAGCTAATAGGAATTATGGTAGATACTATGAATGGCTTGGTAGTCGTCAGTATATTTGTGATGACTGCTAGCACAGTAGTGGAAGATGTGACCTAAACCTCTCAAGGTCAACCCACCCTGATCCCCCTAAAAAACCTCAATTCCTTTACTCTTCAGTAAAAAATTTAATTTGCACAGAAAATACCTAATACATACACTTGAATATAGAGATCCTAATATACAAAGAAAAAGTACATAAATCCTCAAATGTAGACCCTAGCACTTTCAGTTGCATCATTTTTGCATACTCAATAAGCGAGTTTGAACCATACATACATGCACAATCTTTTAAAAGAAATCTTAGGATCTCCATATAGTTCTCTCAAATTTAACTATCCCAAACAAAAAAATGCATTTTTTTATAGGAAAAAGAAGAAATATTAAAAGAGAGAATGTACAAAGAATTGAGGACAAGATGTCCTCAAAGCCAAACACGTGCATTAAGGACATGGGGATGGTAAAAGTTCAGCATCATATCAAGAAAAGTGGAAATATATAAGGGTTTAATAATTGTACATCCTTTGTCACCGTTGTAACAAAATTCATATCAATTTGAAATATTTTTTCATCTTGAATGTATGCTACAAGCCCACAAAGATATTTCGTGAAGATCCATTCAAACAATTTAACCAACAAAGAATGCTTCCCATTGCATGAATCAGCTATATTTAGCTCTATTGGCAGTATTTTTTAGACAAGAAAAGGAAGCTTTACTGAGAGAGAACTACATGGAGATCCTATGATTTCTTTAAAAAAATATTTGAAATTGATATTATTTTGTTGTAAATGATTAAGGGAGACACAACAATAACACCCCCCCCCCCCCCCCCCCCCAAAACAAAAAAAACAAAAAAAAAAAAAAAAGAAGGGGGACCCATTGAAGAAAAAGCATCCACAACTCTTAATGATTTACTGAAATTTTAAGATCAACTGCTTGATGCAAGGTGTCCAAAAGAATGCTAAAAGTGTACACGTCCAGCACCCAGCATCTCACTTCTGTCAGCCTCAGTTACACAAATTCCCATAACTAGCATGCTATGTATCAATGTCAATTTATTTAATCAGACTATCATATCAAAGTAATTGTTCAACCATTTTATCCCCAAACACAAAAGCTTCATAGTTTTGACTTTCAAGTAACACATCCAATCTAGATGCCTACCAAATCTCCCCAAATTAGTCAATTATTTACTTACAGGTTCCGCCAATTTGAGCGAAAATGTACAAGGTGTATCTTAGGTGGTCTCCAAATATTACAAGTAGACTACCTAGCATGATGGTAAAAGATGAACGGTTGGGAAATCATCAGCAGTGTCAGGGGACAGGCAAGACCTAAGAAAATTATGAAGGGAATCTAGGACAATCTTGCTAACTCGGAAATCTCCCAAAAGTAGTAGAATGGCGGGCTGAAATCCATGTAGATGACCAAATATAGTGAAAAAAGGTTCCAACATCCTGAAATGCTCTCAGACAAGGTCAAAAGAGAGTGTCCACATTGCAATAATCTAAAAAACCCAAACAATAGTGAGAAAAAGTGTTTCTCCATCACAACAATGAAAGCTGAACAGTTCCCTCATCTATAAATGAAGCTACTTTAATAGAACAAAGCTCTCATTCGTAGCATCCGAAAGAAATCATCACAGGTTACTCTAAGCATCAATTAGCTTATTAGTTAAAAAGAGAATGCCAGATAACATATGATGCAGATTTGAATGCCACCTTTTGTCTCTAGACTACAAGTCCATCTCAAACCTAAAGCCAGAAACGCAAACTCCCATAATCCTCGAAACACCTTTTACAATATAACAAATGTTTGCGTCTTTTCTAAGCCCTTAAGGTACCAAAATAACAAAGCCCTCTAAGCATCTATACCTTCCAGAATCACATCCTTTCTAATTTCTAACCACTTTTATGCAAAATAATTACCTTCTACCTCACACCCTAAAAGAAGGATAGACCAAGAGGTAACCTCTAATCTTCCTCATGATTTAGTAAATTCAAATTAATATCTTCTAATTTAGCCAGGAAGCAATTCCAACTGTTTCAATGGGGTTTGAAGCAAATGACATAAGAACTATCAATGATAGAAAGCAAAAAAACTGAAACCGATAAATCATGAGCAAGAAGCAGTGTTCTTTTAACACGGAAAAAATACATATGCATCTCTTCAACAAGCAAAAAAATTCACATGTTAAAAAAAAAAAAAAAAAAAAAAAAAAAAAAAAAAAAAAAAAAATTCACATGGATCCGTTCCCTCCAACAGAGACTATATGTCTACACTTCCATCATCCAAATTGACTGTACTTGACTTCATCAGAAATTTAATTAGTGGGAGAAACAACTGTAAAGGCAAACATCAGAAGTCCAGATGTCAGCCTAATCCAACCTATACAACCCTTCAGACAAGAGAAGGTATCCAAATTCAGCAAAGAAACTCGTTGCTACGAGGATTCAAATTCAACTGCAGAAGGCAATTCCAATATTGGCTAGCAAGGCATCAAATTTGTTTTAGAGGACATTTCATGCAAAGAAGTTCACAAGCGCACAAACAGGGTAAAAACAACTCTATTACCAACAAGAAAACGAAAAAGAAATTCCTTGAGCTCCTTACAACAAGAAAAAGAATCCCACGGATTGGAACTAGTGGATAATCACAATTTCATACAAATATTCTAAGTCTCACCATTCAGCATGCACAAAGGACATGCAATATTGCATTAGTTTCTAATCGTACAAGCCAGGAGTTCATATACTTACATAAAACAACCCATTTGCTTTCAGTAAAATTATTTTCTAAACCTTCCATCGCTAGGAACATAAGTTCATAATAGACATTTCTCTGTTCGGAATATTGGATAAGATGACGTATTGGGTTTTAAAACTTCAAGTTGCTTAAGAAACTACTTCGAATAGTTTTCCAGTTTTTATTTGGTAACCCAATAGAACTGGAAAAAACACAAAGAAGCCCAGAAAACATGGTGCCCACATTAGAATAGGCATAACAGAAGCCCATTCAAATTGTTTCACAATTTTCATATTTGAAATATTTTCCATGGTTTTTAGAACTTTCTATTGGACAATAAATGTCGAGGATATGGAGAACTAGATATAAAAATTAGAAAATGTTCTCTTTTAAGTAAATGCAGCTGTATTTTTCCTACTGATACCAACAGAAAGTTCCTCTCCTCCATTCTCTAGTTTGATCTCACAACTAGACTCAAACATACAAAAAGGGCAGGGCAGGGACAAGGAGTCCAAGGCTGAAAGTCTAGGAGAGCAGGATCCGTGAGAATATATAATACTATGTCCGGCTTTCTCTCATACTACAGACAAACAACCCCTTTGTTTTAACCAAAGGAACAGTCGAATCGCTTGCTTAACATGGGGAAAAACCTCAAAATGCCATTAATCATGGTATATGAAAACAATGAAGCATAAGACTTGAGCATGGCATACACGTAAATGAAAATTTAGTAAACTCAGCACCTCCTGATGAGAAAAGTCATCCAGGAACAAGACTACCAGCTGTAAGGACAACTTTATTCACCTCAATGTTTACCAGATGGCACTTCAACCATCAACCAGCTCTTCCAATATTTTTTTCCTGGAAAGAGATCTCCTCTCTTCAAAAGGTATTCATTGAGACACTAGCTTTGTTTACTTCAGTTCATCAAATTACAAAGTATGTCCTCGCTCCGTCATTATAGTTAATAAGTTACGGCTGATACTTGATCCATTCATTCTGAATTCCTCTGATCTAGGGCTAGGGAACATATCCTCAATGCTTCAGCATTCAGATCCTTATTCACACCAGAATGACTCACAAGGGCAAACCACTACACGCAAGGGGAGACATCAACAAGTAGCCTTTTTCCCTCTTCTCAAGATCCAAATAGAAAGAAGTGCCCACTTGCTTAACCAATAGATTCAAATTCACCCATTGCAACAGACTTTCACATTTGTATTACAAATCTAAAGGGGAAAACCGAAGCCAATACGAGATCTCTCAAATTCACGCAAATTGATGGCCCTCATCCAATATTTTACATCAACGGCCATGGTAGTACTTTGGCCTAAGGGGCCTTTCTTGGCTAAGAATATGAGTAGGGAATAGAGTACTAATGGATTTGTTATTCATTATTAGTTTCCAACCATTGCTGATGACAAGAAGCACCACTGACTCAGGCAAAAAATTGACCACCCTACCTTGAATTGTTTTTTTTGCATTTTAGAGATTTTTCTGAGAAAGGGACAATTGCAACAATCATTAAATTGTATTTGATTCAGTTCAGCACCATAAAAGTAAGAGCACCTGCACTCCAAATGTCGTGCTTAAAAAGGCCAAAAAACCTTTTCCTTCGATAATATCGAGTAAAAGCCACCAGCAATATATACCTTTACATTATCATATACCACACAAAATATCACAAACGTGAAGAGAAAGAGTGCAACATATTCAAGGATGGATTGATAAGAAGCCTAACCTGTTTCTTGGAGAAGGCTTCGATGGATCTATGTACAATTGAATGCCAGACAAATATGGAACATAATACTGCACAACAGAGTCACTCCCGTTCAAAAGAAGGGGCACTCCTGCCCCGTATGCACTCCATTCCTTAAAAGACTCCCAGAGGTCCCCAAGCACAAAATATGGCGAAAACTCATGTTCCTGATTCCTCCATTCCCTCATGCTTGTCTGTCACATAACAATACCAAATCACACATAACAACAACCGAACAGCCTAAAACTCAATTCATAAGCAAACTAAGTTATTTACACTATTGATCCCTGATATTTTTAAATTTGTTCAAATTAGTTCCTCATCTTTTCTTTGAGTCAAAGTGGCCCCTCATCTTCTCTTTTTTTCAAAACCGCCCCTAATGTTTCTAAATTTTCCAAATTGGTCCCTCATTTTTTCTTTTGTTCAAAATAGTCCTTAATGTTTAATTTATGAAAAAAATTAATCCCTCATTAAGTGACTAAAAAGCAAAATTCCCTAGTACCCTAAGGGCTCCAGCCTAAGCAAAGTTACATAGCCTTCCCCCTTCAGAGTACCTTAAAGGGAGGCTGTTTCCGATAACCCCCAACCTGAGGGTGCAACACGAGGACTTCCCAGGAGGTTACCTATCTTGGTACTACTCTCGCCCAAGCACGCTTAACTTCGAAGTTTCAAAGGGATCCGGTGCTTGCGTATTGGTACCCTCTTAGGTAAAAATTAGAAAAGACAAGGTACCAATTTTGAACGAACTTAAACACATTAGGGACCAATTTAACCAAAAGAAAAGACAAGGGCCAATCTATACAAACTTGAAAACATAAGTAACCAACAGTATAAATAACTCTGAGCAAAATAGAGAATACATCAAAAGAAAGCGGTACACAGAGCATCAAAACTTCAAAATTAAAAGACAAAGCAAAACCCTAACTATCCATTCAATCTCTTTACTCCATACCTTAGAGAAGTATTGCGCTGGAACAACCGGAGTCGTGTACTGCAAGAACCGATCCAAATTCGTCAAATTCACAGGAACACCTGACGCCGAATGCGGCGACACCGATGGCGTCGCTGTTCTCGTAGCCGTCGATGTGCAATCGTCCGATTCCGTTCTACTATTCTCCGACTCCGCCACTGCCACCGCGCTTCTCGCTCTGTACGCCACCGACCTCTGCCGCTGCTGCTGCTTCTGCTTCTCCTGCCTCTGCAACAAGAATTGCTGCTGTTGTTGCTGCTGCTGTTGTTGCTGCTGCTGTTGAAGTTGAAGTTGTTGTTGGAGTTGGAGTTGCCGCCGCACTGCCGGCGGATTATAGAAGCGATCGCCGCTGCGACTGCGACCGTACGAAGCCGACATTGCAAAAATTCAACCGATCGCAACAATCTGCAATCACAATCGCGGTGGCAAAGTCTCCTGATCGAAGTTCCTAGGGTTTTAGTTCGTATCTAGGGTTTCGATATCAGATAATTTCGCCTTTGACGCTTCTACTGACGCAAACAAATTAATTAATTTTAAGAGAGGGAGGGAGAGAGAGGGTGCACGCAAGCGAAACGCCGCGGTGAAGAGAAAGAGAGAGAGAGAGAGCACAACGATGTAGCATCGCTATGGTGCACCGAGCTCCAGAGAATTCATTTGTTTCACTATTTCGGAAGCTTCGCTTTGATGAATGATGTTGCGACACGTGTGCGGTGTACACGTGGCGTTTTGTCGACGGTTCAATTATCAGGAGCAGAGATGCAATTGAGCGTGGGATCTAGAAGTTAATGTGGGTCAAATTTGGGTGGATTTTAAAGAATCAAAAGCTTGCAGCGTTTTTCCATATAATAATAATAATAATAAATAATATAAATCTAAATGTAAATGACTTTTTAATGTTCAAAAAAAAAAAATGTGAATGACTTTCTAAATGGGTGGGATGTGCAATGGGTTTGGGGATGGTAAAATGCCTCAACAAAAGGGATAAATATAACAAGATTTTTTTTTAAATAAATACAAATATAATAGTCCAAAAAATGTGTTCCTAGGAATAAAAGTATAAGAATTGTTGTATGGTAATCTAAAAACATTGATAACGTGACCTCAAACTCGAATGGTGAGTGAGTTGGGATAGGACAATGATCAAGTTAGTTGAATCAATTTTAAGTTTCTATCTCTTGATATATAAATTTTGCATTCTAGAAGCTCTATAATTTCGTGCAAAAACTTATACCATCAAGACTTCTTGGGTTGGGATAGTGTATATCTGCGTAAATAGTACTAGCGCCAAGTTCACATGCTTTTCATGCTCATTGTTTGATTTCCAACACAATCATGTGTTGATCCAAGCAACCTCATTGAGAGTGCGAGATGGCATAACATAAAACCATCCTCCCCTCCCCTTGGTTTCATTTTCATCTTTCCCCTTCTGCAGACCGTAGCCCCTCCCTCCACCCCTTGTGTAACTCTTGCATGTAGTGGTTAATGACGGTGACCCCCAATACAACCTAGGGATCTCGCATATAGCTAGGTGCCATGGTCATGAGGTGAAATTAGAACATTTTTCCTTTAAAAATAGGAAAGAGGTATGTTATCTTGCCTTTAAGAATAGTTTTGAGATGGATAATATTTTTCCTTTTTGTTTAATTTTCCATGGACGTTTTATTCGGGAGATAGTTCCTGATTACAATGCCATTATCATTTTGGAGCTTAGTGGTTGTTGGTCATGCTCGAGGTAGAGAACATTAGTTGTCATTTGGAATTTGTTTTATAAGAAATGGAAATTAGTATTCCTATCCTTCCTTGGTAATTAATGTTATCTTTTTTTTAATAATTAGTGACATAGTCGCGATACATAGCAAGCAATTTGAACAAACGAACCCCGAGTCAACCCGTGTAAGGACGGGAATCAGAAAAACATAAAACAGAACAGACAGAAAAACAAGCAAAAACAGGTAAATACAAAGAGCCACAAACACCACAAGGGAGGACTAGGAAACAAGACAAACCAACAGATAGGAATATTGAGCAATCAAGCCCCTAATTTATTGAAGTAAAGTATTGAGCATAAGTGGATCATAATGTCAAAACTCAACCCTAGTCTTTTTCCCATCTCCAACGTGCGCGCCGCAGCAAGGATCTTAGAGGCATCTTTAACACTATCACCCATTTTCACCAAATTCCTCCTTTTTTTTTTTTTTTTTTTTTTGGCTAGAAGCCTTCTCTGATCTCTTCGAGCTATTTCCAAGCGACATGTCCTTCAAGAAATCTTGTAGCTCCCGCTTAGCTTGCTCTTTCATCTTGCACTTTAACGCTCTCCTACCCCTTTTCGTCGCACTCGACTTAGGGATCTGACATCCTGCCACCACTTTTTGCCTTTTTTTGCTCAACCACGTTGGACTCTTCCATAAATGGCACCGACACCTAGAAATATATGTGCAAACTTTCCTCAATGCGTGGGGGTCTTACCAAGGCAGGGGGCTCGAAACTCGATGGAAACTCAGGCCCGGAGGACCCTGAGTCATTATCACTTACGACGTCCCAGGCTTCGATCTTACGAGACGATGTCTGATAATGAGACTAAAATGTTTCAACTAAACCATTCTTGACCCATGTAAGGGGGAGAGGAAAGTGTTGGTTTACTCGAACTTCTTGTATTGGTAGTTGAGCAACAGGCTGGGGTAAAGGAGGGAGAAGAGATGTGCGCGGGAAATGGCAATCCCAGGCCCATGTCTAGATACACTAACCATCAACATGGATAACAATCTAGCCCAAAGGTTGCCCGACAAAACTCACGCCTTCATTCACTAACCTTGAGCGGGGAATAACAGAGTACTGACAATCACCTGTGACAGGTGTCGTCTACTAAGGAAAAGGATAAACATGTAAGGTATGTTGTACCAAAGTGGTGCAAGCTCTGCCTTATTATGTATCGAAAGAAAATGAGGCATGTTCCCTTGATAACCTGGCCGAGATCACGAGAGCAACAACTCTAGGTGAGTAGTCTGGGATCACCTCCGAATTACCCTCTTTGACAAGTACCATGCGAGATCACCCATTAAATTGAACTTGGACCATCTGATGAATAAGCATTGGGGAGCAAGTGCCAATAAGAACCCTGGCTATATCAACACATCTCATAGTTGAAGTCCTAGAATCAACTCTGATGAACTTACCCCAAATCTTAGAGAGATCAGTGTAACATTCCTTAGACCAGTAGTGGACAGGCAAATCCATGGATCTCAACTCACAGTCTTCTGTTAAGAGAGCCAAGGATCTTGCCTAAGTACTTATACACCTCTTTGACTCTACAAAGTAGAATCTCTTTGCGTGGACCAAGATAGGATTCCAAGGAGTCAGCAGAATCACAAATCGAGATAAAGGTGGTAGGGCGTAACCCTCTAGGGGCTAAACGGTGAGATTATGCTCTATGATAAATGTGAGGACATTATCTAGAGTACCATCGTCAAACGAGTGAGCAATTATTGACTTGTTTAGCTAGGCTTCCACACGCTTATTGGTATTTAACAATCATTGGGTAGTTTTGAGTCTCGGCAACCCTAACCCAAGGCCTAGGGATTGCAGATCGGCCTCTGAAACACTGGGTCTTCGGTGAACCCCTGAGTGGGGCTGGTCTTGATGAGTTGGAAAAGTAAACCTTCTCCGCGGACTAGCCCATTCAATTCTGAGCTTGACACTTGCCACCTATCTTCCATTCAAGTTTTCAAATGCCCTTGCAGCTTCACTCCTAGCTCAAAACCTAACAAAGGCATAAGACAAATTCAATCTCACTCTTCTTTTCTTAGGAACAAAAGTGTCGTAGATTGTTTCAAAGTCTCGGAAAATAGCTTTTAGCTATGAATTTGTTGTTCTCTCTAGAAAGCCATCAACAAAGATAGACACCGGCTACTAGATGTTGACATGTGAAAAGGAATCGAACTAGGTGGGAGTGAGTGATGGAGTTGTACTTTCGGGTGGTGAGCGTGGTGGGCGGCGGTGTTTTCCAGCCACGGAGGTGGAGGCGGTGGGCGGTAGTTTAGAGAGAGAGGTATAGAGAGAGAGAATCATAGTAGCGGGAGAGAAAATCATGGGAGGAAGTGTTGGTGCTGTTGGGCGGTGGTGGGCGATGGGTGCCGTGAGAGGCGGTGGTTTCCAGCAATGGAGGTGGAGGCGGTGGGCTGTAATTTAGAGAGAGGGGTAGTGGGGAAGTAAGTTTTTAACACAAATGAACAACCACCGCCTTCGATGAAGCCCACCTACCCCACCGACGAACGGCAACCATTGGCATGAGAGAACCGGCCCAACAAACGAGAACTGACACGCCAAACACCACTAGCCTGAGAAAACCGGCCCAACGAATGGTGACCACTAGCCTGATAGAACATCAACCCACCCACACATAGATTCAGAGCTGGAATAGACCACGGGGATGATAGCGGATGTAGATGAAATAGGTACAAAAGGGAAGATCAGAAGGTAGTGACTCGGGGGCTGCAACGCCGGCGTTAGGGGTTGTGACACGCACTTGCATGCGCCGATCAGAGCAGCGCGTGGGCCATTGGCTGATTATTTTAGTATGTTTTAGTTATATAGCAAATTTTAATAATTTTTATTTAATTTGGCTCCAAAATTTAATTATTGTTAGATTTATGGAGTTTTTCAATTGTGTTGCAAATCGGGCTATAGCCTCAGGGGGTCAACTAGCAAAATGACTTGGTGATTAGATGAGTTGGCAAGCAGCAAGAGTTGCCTAGCTCAAAGCCGGAGGGTAGCAAGAGCGTGTGCACCACAAAGGTTAGAGCTTCGCATGGTTTCAATGTTTGCCTTTGCTAGTGCAAGCTTTTCTTGTGTCTGTTTTAGAAGGTAAAACCTAGTTTGAATGGCTTTATCGTTTTAAGTGCTTCAAGTTGTTTACAACTTTATAATCACATAGAAGAAGAGTCGTTAAGTAAGTAAGAGAATAGGTTCATAAATGGCTTTTATTTATCTAGATTTGGCTGTTTTTTCACTTTCTATAGAATTGAGTATTTTATTTCTCACTCATGTTCTCCCTATAGTTCCAAATTGAGTTTTTCCTTTATTCTTCTTTAGCTTTAGCACGTACAATCAAATGACGGTTATTGAATCCCTTCCTTTCCTTCCAATATTAATTATTGTTTTCATTAATTGGTAAGAAAGTCAGACCACTCCACCATAGCTAGAGGGAGACCAAGGTACACACCTGCCAGAGAAACCTATGAGAAGGACAAAGTGTTAAGCTCAATTCAAGGATTGAAGTTAACTTTTGAAAGAGAGAGATTTAGGTGAGAAGAGAACTGAAAGTTAGATGAGAGATTAGAGAAGTAGATGATAATTAGAGAAAAATATCTCAAAGGATATTATGAATTTCATTGAATGAATTTCTTCTTACAATTGAGCAAGCTACTTAAAGACTTCTAGATACAAAGCATCAACAAAGTTAACCGACTTCTAACAAGGCTCAGCCGCCACCTTTGGCTCTACTTGACTTTGCCTAACCAAATTACCCACCATTTGAAACTACTTGGCGCCAAAACACCAATTACAACACTAAAAAATACAAGCAACTTCATATAAGCTATACAAGACTCAAATTCCGAATCACAACATTCCCCTCCACTTGAAAACGTTCTTGTCCTCAAGAATGGACAGTAGGAAATTGACTCTTGAGAAAATTTAGCTCTTCCCAAGTTGCAAATTGCTTGTCCAAGTTGGTCCATTGCACTAACACTTCTTGAATTGTCCTATCTGCAACCTTAAGGGCCCCGAGCAGCTTTGACACTAACAGGTTGCAGCAACAGAGCTCTATTGGAACCAATTTCGGGTGCCTCCTTTGCGCTTTTGCAGCCCTATTTCACCTGCTTCTTCAACAAATATGCTTGGAATACTGGGTGAATGTATGAGTTATGAGGTAATTCAAGCCCACAAGCCACTTTGCCAAGCTTCTTTACAATCTTGTATGGACCAAAGAAGCGAGCACTTAGCTTGATATTTCTCTTGACAGCCACGGTAGACTGTCTATAGGGTTAAAGTTCGAGATAAACCATATCTCCAACTTCAAAATTCTTGTCCACTCTTCTCTTATTAGCATACAACTTCATTCTAGCTTGTGCTTGATGAAGATTGTCTTTGAGTATTTATATCAATTGCCTCCTTTGCTACACCAAATCTGAAGCCTCAGGCACTAAAGACTTGACATTTTGTAGCATAAATGGAGTGGGAGGATCATAGCCATAAAGAGCTTTGAAAGGAGTCGTTCCCTATGAAGCATGGGCATGAGTATTGAACCAGAATTCAGCTAGAGAAAGCCATCTATTCCACTCCTTTGGATGAGTGAACACCATCCTTCTAAGGTATTGTTCGATGCATTGATTGACTCCTTCAGTTTGTCCATCGATTTGAGGATTATAGGATGAACTAAGAGCCAAAGTTGTTCCCAATAGGTTGAACAATTCCTTCCAGAAATAGCTAGTGAATATCCTGTCATGATCTAGTACAATGGATTGAGGTAATCCGTCTAATTTGTAGATGTTATCCAAGAAACATTTTGCCAATTTCTCAGCTGTAATAGGCCGGATCAAAGAGATGAAGTGACTATATTTAGTGAAGCGATCAACCACTACCCAAATCACTTCCTTGACTTCTAATTTGGTAAATCCCTCTATGAAATCCATACTTATATTGATCCAAGCTCCTTTAGGCACAGGAAGAGGCTGTAGAAGACCATGGTACCTGCGATCTCCAAGCTTAGTTTGTTGGCAGACTTCACAAGCTCGAACAAATTCAGCTAATGTCTCCTTTAATCCTAGCCAACTAAAATAAGCTTTGATTCTTTGGTAAGTGCCCTCAACCCCTGAATGACCACCCCACGCAGAGTCATAGGAAGCACTAACAATCTAGTTCCTCAAATTAGTAGTAGAGCCAATGTACAACTTTCCCTTCAAGCGGATGATCCCTTTTGTCACTGAAACTTCAGCATCTGCAGTCTCACTGCCTGACTTCTTCACACTAAAAGCTATTATGCATTCCTAAGCAAAAGAATCCCCTTCATAAGACTTTCTACCCAAGATGGAAGAACAATGGATATGGCTCCACAAAATCCTTGCTCACAAACCTCAAATCTGCGAGATAATACATCAGCAGCCATGTTCTCCCTTCCTTTCATGTATTCTATGACATAATCCAGACCCAACATCTTCATCAATCCCTTCTCCTGAATTAGTGTAGCAATTTTCTGCTCCAAAAGGTGCTTCAAACTCTGATGATCTGTCTTAATAACAAACCTATGCCATCCAAATAATGTCTGCATTTTTCAACAGCAAGAAGAATCGCCAGGTACTCTGTCTCATAAGTTGACATTGCTTGATGCTTGGGACTTAAGGCTTGTCTGAGGTAAGCAATTGGTCTTCCATTCTGTGATAAAACTGCACCAATGCCTGAACCAATAGCATCTGTCTCAAGAACAAACTCTTTTGCAAAGTTAGGCACAGCTGGAATTAAAGCTGCACACATTGCTGACTTAAGAGTCTTAAATGCTGCTTGAGCCTGTTCTGACCACTTGAAAGCATCCTTCTTGAGTAATTCTATTAAGGGCTTGGCAATAGAACCAATACCAACAATGAATTTCCTGTAGTATCCGGTAAGACCCAAGAAACCCCTTAACTGCTTCAATGTCACTGGAACTGGCCTTTCCTTCATGGCTTGAATCATGAAGGGATCTGTTGAGACTCCCTTATGTGAGATCGCATGGCCTAAATACTCCAGTTGTGTATGCATGAATGCGCATTTAGCCAATTTTGCATAGAACTTGTGATTGCGCATTACTAGAAGCACTTCCCTCAAATGCTTGAGATGATCTGCAAAGGTAGGACTGTAAATCAAAATGTCATCAAAGAAGACTAGCATAAATATTCTTAAGAAAGGCTTGAAGATATCATTCATGGCAGCCTGAAAGATAGCCGGAGCATTGGTTAAGCCAAAAGGCATAACCACAAACTTGAAGTGTCCATGATGAGTTTGAAAGGTGGTCTTGCATATGTCTTGCTCAAGAACTCTAATTTGATGATATCCCTGCCTCAAATCTAGCTTAGTGAAGAAGTATGCCCCATATAACTCATCTAACAAGTCATCAATAACCGGGATAGGAAACTTATCCTTCATTGTCAGTGAATTGAGTTGTCTGTAATCAATACACATCCTAGCTGATTCATCCTTCTTCTTCACCAATATAACAGGGGAGGCAAATGGACTGTGACTTGGCCTGATGAAGCATGTCTTGAGCAGTTCTTCTACATGTTTCTCAATCTTAGTCTTCTGAGCATGTGGATATTTGTATGGCCTCAACTTTACTGGCTCAGCATTTGACTTGAGAGGGATAGCATGATCTAGTTTCCTATGAGGAGGTAAAGTCTGGGGCTGCTCAAATATATCTTCAAATTCCTCAATTAGTTCTTGCACTTTAGGTTGAGGAATAGCTGCCAATTCAGTTGGAGAGATTTCAAATAATTGACCAATCCACCGGCAAGCACTCTTTCTGATTCCACCATGTAAACTTTTGCCTTTAATCAATCGCAACTGTGCGTGATTTGCCATGCCTTGCAAGGTAACTTTAGATCCATGAATCTCAAAAGACACAGTTAACTTTGCAAAGTCGAAGAGCACTGGACTAAAAGCCCTTATCCAATCAACTCCCAGTACCATATCACATCCACCCAAAGGAAATATTCTGAAATCATAAGTGATCTGTTGCTCCTGCATAGACCACTGAAATGCTTGACATTTGTTCTGAGTCGGGATGGAGTTTCCATCTGCCACTGTCACAGCCAAGGGATGAGTCTTGATCACCACATGTGCCACTTTTTTCACTAGTTTAGGATCAACAAAGCTATGAGTATTTCCGCTGTCAATTAGGACAACAATTGATCTCTTGCCAACATTTCCTTTGATTCTGATAGTGTTATGGGTTCTATTACCAGTCAAGGCCTTCACGGAGATCTCAATATCATCCTCAACAACTTCCTCTGACGACTCCTAATCCAAACTATCTTCATCAGCTTCAAGCTCATCACTGTCAGAATGCACCACTTGGCTAACTCCTGCACCACTTGGCTAACTCCTCTAGCAGACATCAAGAACTTTGAATTACACTTGTGCCCCAGTTGATAAGGCTGATTACACTTATAACAAGGCTTGGAGAACCTTTTCTCAACAGAACGAGTGGCCTTAGATCCTATTAACTCCTTTTGATGAGGCTTGGAACTACCTCCTTTGAACTTGCTTCTGTCACTTGAAGAAAGG
Source organism: Simmondsia chinensis (assembly GCA_018398585.1). NCBI lineage: Eukaryota > Viridiplantae > Streptophyta > Magnoliopsida > Caryophyllales > Simmondsiaceae > Simmondsia > Simmondsia chinensis. The sequence continues at coordinate 10,895,108 of JAGTTD010000013.1, forward strand.
ACAGTTGCCTCAATCAATTTGGCTTTTGCATAAGCCTTAGATAGGGTTTGAGGCCCAATTGCCTTCACCATTTTCTTGACTCTTGGCTTCATTCCACTTATAAAACTTGAGACATAATATGCCTCGGTCGCTTGAGGACAAGTGGCTATCATACTTGCCTTAAGATTCTCATATCTCGTCATATACTCCTTTATTGTTGTTGTTAGATACACCTTATTAAAGTCATCAACGATATCACTGGAATCCTCATCACCATAATGCTCACATAACTCTTCCACAAATTCAACCTAAGGAAGAGTAGGATTGCTCTTCAACAAGCTCTAGAACCATACCTCATGATCACCATGGAGGTGGACTGCCGCCAATTCCACTTTCTTTGCTTCTTTTATGTTGTAGAAATGGAAGTACCGGTCACATCTCCTCAGCCATAATTGAGGTTGTTTGCCCTCAAAACGATCAATCTGAACTCGAGGTTGTCTGCCCAGCACTACTTCTACCGTTCGATGTTGCATCATTGCTTTCTGATCGATGTTGATAATGCTGATCAGGTGGACGATCTTGATGTCCAATATCCCAAGAAGGATTTCTAAATTGCACATAAGAATCAGGAGGACGATCATTTGTTCTAAATTCATGCCTAATGATTGAGAATGCACTTGCTCAATTGGATGATCTCATGTTCTTGCAGCTGCTTCAACCTCTTGAGGTCTGATCTCATATGAATGCATACGATATTGAGGCCTAGCTATCACTTGAATAAGAGAAGGTCTATTAAGTGATCTATTTCTAGGTTCCTCAACTACATTATGAGGTTAAGAATGCACCGCTTCAGGTGGAGGTATCAATTGGCTTGTAGGTTGAAGTACTCCAATTACAGATGACTCTATTTGCATCTACTTCAATTGATAAATGCCATTCTGATGCAAAACCGAATGTACATCTCATCCATGTGCTGCTTCAATTGATCATTTGTAACAAATTGCACCTCCCTTGGTGCATTAGCACCAACAACCGTAGCAAAGGACACATTTGGATCCACAAATGTAGCTGGATTTCCAGCTCTAGCTCCTGACCTGGTAGTTACTCCACTTGACATGTTCGAACTATTCTTTTTAGGCTTCGTCAGTTCAAATCAAGCTGCAAATGAACGATTGACAGTAAGAAATCAGCTCTGATACCGAATGTTAAGCTTCAACTCAAGGATTGAAGTTAACTTGTGAAAGAGAGAGATTTAGGTGAGAAGAGCATTGAAAGTTAGATGAGAGATTAGAGAAGTAGATGAGAATTAGAGAAAACTATCCCAAAGGATATTATGAATTTCATTGAATGAATTTCTTCTTACAATTGAGCAAGCTACTTAAAGACTTCTAGATACAAAGCATCAACAAAGTTAATTGACTTATGACAAGGCTCAGCTACCACCTTTGACTCTACTTGACTTTTCCTAACCGAATTACCCACCATTTGAAACTACTTGGCCCCAAAACACCAATTACAAGCACAACACTAAAAAATACAAGCAACTTCATATAAGCTATACAAGACTCAAATTCCGGATCATAACACAAAGCTTGTCAAACAAAGAGGAAAATTGATGAGATGGAAGCTAGATTTCAAAATTTTGAGTTAGCCATGTTTTGATCAAGCAACTTAGCCTTAACATTCATAGGCCACGAATGAAGAAGAAGACACAGAGGAGAGCTTCAACAATCCTTTAGCAGGGGTGGTGCCTAGGGGAGTAATCATAGAAAGGAGATGTCTCCATATGACACATTCGAGTACATGAAAGACAGGTACTGGGAATCCAAAATTTGGATTAAGATCATAGAATTCTAAAGATGGAAGTCAGCTAAAAGAGTTCTTGGATTGGCACGTGCTTGTTGAAGAAGTGCTCGATTTTAAGGAGGTTTCTAAGCACTAATGGGATCCTTTGTTGGTGATTAGGCCATAGGGTAGAGCTGTCACATGGTGGCAACAACTAAAACACTCAAGGTTGAGACAAGGCAAAGGTAAGATCAAAACTTGGGATAAGATGAAGAAGCACATGAGAGACCCCACATCATGTCAGGCTTATGTACCAAAAGCTCCAAAATTTGTGACAAGATTCGCAGTCTGCGAAGAACTGTACTATGTAATTCTATGCTTTGGTAACGAGAAATAACTTTCTAGAGATAGAGAAGTACATGGCATATAGGTACATTGGTGGGTTGAGGGAGTCATTCTAGGAGATTTTAAACGTGTTTGAAATCTTTTCTATTTCGGAAGCTTATTAGAGATCCTACAAGTTAAGAGGCAACTATAAAGGCACCAAACCAACAGTTCTTTGAGTCATTAGGCGAGTAGCCAAGAACCCAAAAAAGTGAGGCCCCCACCCAATATTGGCATATAGGGACAGTCTAAGAGACCATATGGGGTGAGTACCATTAAATAAAACAACCAAAATCGGGCTGGAAGTCCAAGAATGTGATGCTTCAAGTTGGGCAAAACTGGACACCACATTTCCAAATGTGACAAGGGTGAAAAGTAAAACAAATGGATATATATATATATATATATATATATATATATATATATATATATCAAGGCCGCAAAAGCTTATGATGGTGAGTTGGTTATTGCGGTGGAAGAGCCAACCAGTGAGGATGAAGTAGTCCAAGATGAAGGACATCTATTAGTGGTAAGGTGTGTTTGTCTTTCTCTACGAGAGGATGAGGGAGATGGGTGGTTGAGGAATATTATCTTCCACCTAGTCATCAATTATAGCAACTACGAGAATGTCATTTCTCGGGACATCCTCAAGAAGCCAGGCTTGGAGATGGAGGCATACCCAAGTCCATGTAAGCTTTCTAGCTAAAGAAGGGATCAAAATAACAATATTCAAACATTGGTTGGTTAATTTTTCTATTATGGCGAAATATCGAGATGGAGTTTGGTGTGATGTTATTACCATGGATGCTTGACATCTGTTACTTGGTGTCCATGGCATTATGATAGAATAGGAGTGCTGTGATGGATGAACAAACATTTATAGCTTCTTGTTTGAGGGAACAAAGATTGTCTTAATGCCAAAAAGGAGGAAGCACCCTGAGTAGCCTTGATTGAGAACCCAATCTCCATATTACAGCTATGTTCACTACGGAGGTTACCAAAGCTCAAGTTACATGTCTTGATAGGCAGGAAGAGTTTTGCAATCAACGAGAGTTGATACACGAGTTAAGAAGTATATTTGTGGAATTCGCTAACACGGAGGAGTTATCGAGTTCCTTATCAATATTGAGAGGCATATAACACCAGATTGATCTTGCACGCAGGACGTAGTTCCTAACCTCTTAACACTAAAGAAGGATTGCACTTGGTAGATTTTGTAGGCAACCAAGCCATAAACAAGGTTACAATATATTATCGATTCAAGATTTTAAGGCTTGATGACTCGTTCGATCAATTGAGTAGCTTCAAGGTGTTAAACAATTTGGTTCATGATAGACTGGGTCATATTACTTGGTTTTGTGGTGTTCGAGGATGGTATAGTGGCGGATGAGAGTAAAGTGGTAGCAATCTGGCATTGGCCACGACCAAGTACATTGATGGAGGATTGTAGTATTCATGGACTTGCTTCTTTTTATCGAAGACTCATACCACTCATCAATGTTAGGGAGATTCATAAAGTAGGTATCAAAATTATTTACCGGCTTCAAGGCATATAGCAAAGCACTTTCCTTAAGACTTATTTCGTAGGTGCCAAAATAGTCTCAGAAATACAATGAAACCCAAAACAAAGCGAGAGTAAGAGCGTACAGAGGAAGGATGACCGAGACTTAAGAAATGAGAGAATGAAGTTTTTTAAGAAATGTTTTGATACATTCTAATCATGAGAATGGAGGGGGTATTTAGAGTTTTTCAAGTGTCTTTTCATGAAGAGGCACATCACTTCATGAAGAGACGCATCCCTTCACAAAGCGACACACCTCTTTATCCAAAAGACACCAAATCATCTTTCGTATTTTGAAAATACACCAACAATCCCCTACCATTTTTATAATGCAAAATACATACATTCTCATACAAATTATATATCATCTCGGAATAAAAGGAAGTGTTTATGCATAAATGAGAGTGTTTTTTGATTGAATCCTAACTTAGTGAAGACACATCACTGTTAATCAGAGCGAATGGTAGACTATGCTTCTAACCATACAAGTCCATTTGACTAACCATACATGTCTTCACACCCAAGACTTACTCCCTATAACACACCTCATTTTCAATTCACACATTTTAGGCCTTATGTCCCATACCTTTCATGAGTGTAATAGAGTCAAGCTCATGTCATTAAAACACTCCTTGAAGTGGCCAAATTTCACACTCACATAGGTAGACCCCATTAATTATGGCCCTACAACACGACATTCAATAATTTCCTTGGGTCTATTAAGAGCTTGTGCCCAGCCTCCTTTTTTTCCTTTATCATAGGTTACGAAGCACTACACCAGGGATGTAATTTTATTTTTAGTGCTTGTAATCACACGGATGATGGAACTCTCCCATTAAACGCATGATTTGGAGTTGTACCAGGCATTGGGTTGAGGGTCCATCATGAGTGACTAAAATTAACGGGTTTAACCGATCCCTTTGCTTATTCATTACTAAGTTTCTAGAAAATATTTTCGTGAAGGGAGCCATTAGATTCTAACTTGCATAAAGTCCATAGTAATCACTCAATCTTTTCATGAGTTGCTTCACATAACTATGTCTCATACTAATGTGTCTAGACTTTCCGTTATGCACCTCACTCTACGCATTTGAAACGTAGCCTAACTATCACAAGTAATAGAGATAGCTGATCTTGGCTTATCCACAAAGGAATCTTAAACAAAAGATCCTTTAATCATTTTGCTTCTTTACTAGTAGAAACCAGAGCAATAAACTCTACAATCAAAGTGGAATTAATAACACATGTTATTGAAATCCCAAGAGACAACCCTCGCCATATAGGAACACCCACTTGCTTGTAGAAGCATATTCCTTCTTATCAAATATCCAACTGGCATCTAAGTATCCTTCTAAAATAGAAGGATATCCACTGAAAGTAATATCATAATCCATGGTTTTTTCAGTACCTTATGTACCACATGTTAGTAGACTTTACTTAAATTGCTAGTATGTATACTTAGATTTCCAACAATAAAGGCTACATCGGGCCTTTTCATGCTCCAATTATACTATTGGAGTACCTTCATTTGGTACTAAATATCCATACCAAATATCAATAGGTAACAGACATACAAACATATAATGACTCATTTATCATTATTAACTTACTATATACGCATTTATCTGATCCATTTATTGCCTCTTTCCAAAAGCACCATCACGAGACTTTATAACTTTGTCATAGGATCATATTCTATGACACAATAATATGAAACTTGATCATTTATATTGTCTCTAGTTCATTCCACTAGAAATTTATAAAAATCTAGACCAAAAGGTTTATCTTTCCTTGCTCTTTTACTTCTTCTAAGTTTGAGAGCCTTTTTAAGGATTTCTTCTCTCACAACATGACTTTTATCATATGACAAAGATATGTCACTTTTCACTAAAATCTTATCCTTCAGCCTATGAATTGATCAAAAACTATTTCATCTTAAAAATATTTTGCTTTACAGTATCATAGTGCAACATCATTTCATCAACATTGATGCAAGATTCAAAATCACTTTTACGCTGTCATCCATATTTACATTTATGAACTTTAATTTACCCATAATTAAAACATATGAATCATCATGTAATTTATATGCATAAAATCTTATGGGTAACATATGAAACATCATAATTTAATATTCATATACTCTTGTGATTTGGCAATGATGTCTTTTAAAATGTGTTTTAAAACCGTGTACTCGAAAGCATACGAGATCATCATAGCAAAATCGGGGATACGGGTGGTATCTATAGGGAATCAAAGTTAAGTCGGAATTAGTTATTAATGAGCGGTTGAATTTTTGGGTTTTATTGATTATTTGGACAGTTAACTAAACAAAGTAATAAATTTATACTAAGGTGTCAATTTAATTGAGGTTAGTTCAAGGAATAAATTCAGGGTAGTTTTACTCATATACCGTCATTATATTCGAATATGACAATGATTTAGGAGGCTTAGGCTATAAGCAAATAATATTTAAATTAGGACTTAGGGTAATGAACTAGTCTAAAGGCATAATCCATCTTATCACTCTAGGTGTAGTATTGATTATCTCAATAGCACCAACAAATTCCTTTCTTACTCCTAATTAATTATTAATTTATATAAAAAATTGTGTTCAGGGTTGGGAACAACCTTAACCCTAACCACGGGTGAAAACCAGTTATGTTATGATCTAGGCTACAGGCTCGTAGACGAATGCTAATAATTTGGAGATCTTAACATGGCTATAAGCACATACAAAGAAAACCAAACAACAGCCATAAATTCCCTATAGGTTTGCGTATATAATATAACAAAAATCCATTGTAAAAAGCATAATATAAATTCGGGATATGGACGGCTACATGTCCTTGATCCTTAAACTAAAAGTCTACTCTTCCATGGGAGTTTTACACATCATTAAAATCTAAATAGAGAAAACAATGAATAAAAACTAGGAATTAAAGACTCCCTCAATTGATGTTGACGTTAATTCTTGCTTTGATTCCCCTAGTACTCTTACCACCTGCGCTTCAGCTTTTGAGAGCCCTTTGGATCTCGTAGCTGCTTTGGGAAGGAGAGAGGAGAGGTGGTGTAGCAAAAGATATGAAAAATAGGTCTCCTCCTCTCTATTTATAGCCGGCGTGCCGTTAGGAATGTAACTTTGCTAGGCTAAGAGGACCCAGCAAAGTTAGTTATATATATACACACATATTAACATCCCGGGAATAAGACTTTAATCTAGTAGGTTCTTTCTTTTCACACGTGGTCAGGTTTCTTAGAGTAGTCTTCAAATATGTATCAATTATGCTTCATTTCGTCACTTTTCAAGCTTTGTTTGCTCCATTGCATTCCAAGCTTAAATGTACCTAGATTATAATAAACACACATGTAAAAATCGAATATATCGCAGGAATGAAGAATAAAATATGTAAATATAAGGCACATCAACATCGCTAAACCTACTCTTTGCTTGTCCGTAAGTAGGATTCAACTCAAACGAGCTAAAGATGGAAACTTTTAGTTGAGCAAGCAATGGCAAGAATAACCTGTGAAAAATATTTTCCGATCATATTTGAAGGTGCACCTGAAAATAGAGAATTTTTATGTAATGTTATTATTATACAACTCAAGTTCTCGTGATTTAAGTCTTTAGTGAGTGAGCTTAGAAACTGCTTTCTCCTTTTTCTTATTTCAAACCCTCCAAATTTAAGATGAATAAAGAAACAAAGGAATAAGTTATCCTAACAATTCACCACTAATCAATAATGAAATTAAAAAAACTTCTCTTTTCTCTCTTGTTTTCCCTTTTCTTCTCTCCTTTTTTTTTTTTTTTTTTTTTCTTTTTTTAAGTAACTCACGGTCAGGCTTGTCTCTCTTGAACCCATGTAGCGAGTTTTCAGCCGGTGACTCCTGATCTAGTTAGCTCAAGGCACTGAGTGAAGAGCACTCCTTGGACTAAATGGCTCGAGTTAAAGGAATTCACAACCTGAGCAGTTACTAGCACATGCCTTTTTGTCTCTCTCTCTCTCTTTTTTTTTTTTTTTTCAAATTAGGTATTAGTGCTTATTATAGTGACCTAAAGTGGTTGATTCTTTTTAAGCTTTCCCTGTGGCCCATGTAACGAGTTTTGGACTGGCAGCTCCTGACTTAGTTGGCTCAAGATACCAGGTGTTAAGATACCCCTATGGGCTTACTTGCTCGAGACACAGGGGTTACAAGAACCAACAAGTCACAGGTACTTACCTAATTTATAGGTATTAGTACCCCTTTTTTGGAATCACTCAAGATAAAAAGATAGAAAATTGATTTCAATATTATTAGGAGTAAAATGATGGATTCAAATTCCTAAAATTATTTCCGCTATTACAAACTAAAAAGTAGAATATGTCACAAGATAAAAGGTGAAAAGCAGTGATCTCTCTAAAGAGTTAAAAAGCAAAAATACAGATTCAAAAGTTAGATCTAGAAATAATCTCATTACATAAATATTCTAATCATTATAGTACTTCTCAAATTTGGTCTTTAATAGAAGTCATAAACAACTCTATGCTCATTCATACAAAAAAAATAGCTAATTTAAGCAAAGTTAAGTTAAAAGGACAAACAAAAGTTCAACTCACATTTGCCATCCCCAAACCCAAACTTTACATTGTCCTCAATGTAAATGAATGAAAATAAATACAAGTAAGGAAGAGAAAGAGATGCTCTGAGGTCTGGCATATTCAGCTACGCGTGGTGAGCAAAGCCAAAAAGGGAAGACAGAAGTAGCAAGCTGCAAAAGAAGGTATAGAAGATTGAATATTAAACAAACTTGTTAGTGGCGTTCGAAATACGGATCGTACAAGTGTTTAATAAAAGAGAAACAAAAATAGCATGAAAGGGATAACCAAAGGATCTGCAACAGAAAGGGAGTTTAATTTGAAATACAAATTAAAACACATAGCAAAAATAAAAGTAGGCTGGGTTGCCTCCCAAGAGCGTTAAGTTTAATGTCTTCATCCCGACGTAGTGTAAAGCGCAATGTCAACAAAAATTTGAGGTAATGTTTACCATAGATTTTATGTTGAGCATGTACGGACTATCCCCAAACCCAACAGCGTCGCTAGACCTGGGATTGTCAATGAGAAGAACATGGTCGGCATTGAGGTCTCGAATCTCTATCCTATCATGTTTAGGCGATGATGTGCAGTTATCGACACAACTAGGGAAATCACTATTTTTAATAGAATTGGGCGCACCTAATTCTACCGAAGGGTCAATACCATCAACCCTGTAGCACTCTAGCTCATCCTCTATCTCAGGATGTCGAACAATATTCAAGACTTTCAATTTGCCCTTGAGGTTTCTTTGTTGATTTTAACATCCTGGGCACGCTTCTGTTTTGTGCAAAGGTCCTTAAGGAACTTGGCATACATAGGATTGTGCTTAATGGCGTCAATCAATGGTAAGTTGATTTTAACGTCCTTAAACACATCTATGACCTCAATCCTCTTTGGGTCGTCCTTTTCCTTCGGCCCTATAAGAGCTGAACAGAAAAGGACAGCAAGTTCATAAACCCTCGCTTGTGATCCCTCCCTATCAGTAGTTGAAGGGAGAGTCACATCCTTCTCGATCTTAGCCTCAACTTCCCTAAGGTTTTCATCTCTTGAAACCGACACAACCTTAGCTTCTGCTTGCGAATGAGCAAGCTAGGGTCAAAACTAGTTGATCCTGCAGGGTTTGTGAGTGGTTGGGAGGGCAGTCTCCCATTCCCTCTCCTATTCAAGGTATGAGCCAACTGTCCTATCTGGTTCTCTAATTTGGCAATGGACTGAGAATGGGACCGAACGAGTTGTGTAGTATCCCCCATAAAGCGGAGCATGCGCTCCTTAAATTGTGAAGTGTGCCCCGGAGGTGGGGGAGGAGGGTTATCATGAGTAATAGTGAAGTGAGGTTGAGAATCTTACCTTCGCCCTTCCTAAAAATGGGAGGGTGTGGGATACTTACAACGCCGGGATCTTGTTGTCTCATGGGTTGATTTTGATTGGCATTCTGCTTCCACGAGAAGTTCGGATGATTGCGTCCCCCGAGATTGTAGGTGTTGGAGAACGGGTTGTTGTTTCTTGAATGTCCTTGAGCTGCATAAACCTGGTCCTACACATATTCGGGAAACTGAGATGCATATAAACGGTTAAACACAGAGTGATCCTCACCGAAATAAATGCTGCACGAAGTAACACCAGCAGATGATGATTCATCGGCATTAACTGGGTGTACGTTAGTAGGGCTTGCTTGTAAATCCATAATCTGGTCCATCTTCCTACTAAGGGAATCCAATCTCATGTTAACATCATCTTTAGGTGCTACTTTGCAGACACCACGTTTGCTCCCTCTAACCACTCTCTCAAAAGAGGCTTGATTGAGGGAGTGTTCGCTGAGGCACTCAAACAACGTCCGAGCCTTGTCCTCATCTTGCTGGTTAAATGCTCCCCCGCATGAAACATTTAAAGAGCTCCTTAAATCTGTCCCCACTTTCATGAAATTGCTCCCGATCTTTTTGTTTAAAATTATTGATCGCACGCTAATAGTCGTAGTTCTGGCCTTATGATAAAACTTGATCAGGAACTTTTGTTGAAGGTCATCCCAAGTTGTGATTTCACCCCTTGGTAGTGAATTAAAATCATCGTTCGGCTACGTCCTTTAATGAGAAAAGAAAAAGGCGTAGCCTAACTATGTTGGACGAAACACCTTAATAATGACAAGTTTCACAAATTTCTAAAAAAGTGTCAAGGTGCTTGTATGGGCTCTCAATCTGCTTCCCATAGAAAGTGGGAAGCATGTTAATGATCTCAGGCTTAATTTTGAAGTTTGCATAACCCATGGTGGGTAACATAACTCCGGCGGATGCGATGTACGTTTCGGGAACAAAGTGGTTCCCAATCGTATGAGATATAAAGTTGGCCATGGCTGGAGGTCGATTTGCACTGGCCTCGTATCACCTCAATGTATATAAAGCTAACTCAATTTCCAGAACATAAGGTAAAAATTCCAAGTTGAGTGAGCGTCTACCGTGCATGCAATATGTAAAGCAAGTTGAATCCATGTTGACCATAACCCAAGAATAAAAAAAAGAAATAAACAATAAAAAAGATAATAAATAAATAAACAAAAAGAACTCCTTAATTCCTAAATCTAACCTGGCCTACCGATTCCCCGGAAATGACGCCAAAAATTTGATGTGTTTTAAAACTGTATACTCGCAAGCATACGAGATCGTCGTAGCTAAATCGAGTATAAGGGTTGTATCCATGGGGAATTAGAGTTAAGTCGGATTTAGTTATTAATGAGTGGTTAAAGTTTTGGGTTTTGTTGGACAGTTAACTAGACAAAGCAATAAATTTGTACTAAGCTGTCAATTCAATTGAGGTTAGTTCAGGGAATAAATTCAGGGTAGCTTTACTCGTGTCCCATCATTATATTCTACTATGATAATAACTTAGGAGGCTTAGGCTATAAGCACTAAGACTGGATTAATATTAAATTATGGCTCAGGGTAATGAACTAGTCTAAAGACATAACCTATCATATCAACCTATGTGTAGCATATGTCATCTTAGTAGCACTACTTAATTCCTTTCTTACTCCTAATTCAAATTAAACTTCAATTAATACTTAAATTAGGGGTTAGGATAATGAACTAATCTAAGGGCATAACCCATCTTATCGCCCTGGGTGTAGCATGGATCATCTCAATAGTACTAACAAATTCCTTTTTTACTCCTAATTAAGTATTAATTTGTATAAAAGATTGTGTTCAGGGTTAGATACAACCTCAACCCTGACTATGCGTGAAAACCAGTTATGTTAAGATCTAGGCTATAAGCTCACAGACGAACGCTAATAATTTGGAGATCTTAACATAGTCACATACAAAGAAAACCAAACAACAACATAAATTCCCTAAAGGTGTGCATATATAATATAAAAAAAATCCATTGTCAAAAGTATAATATAAATCCGGGATACGGACGGCTACCCGTCCTTCATTCCTAAACTAAAAGTGTACTCTTCCATAGGAGTTTTACACATCATTAAAATCTAAATAGAGAAAACAATGAATAAAAACTAGGAATTAAGGACTCCTCTAATTGATGTTGACGTTAGTCCTTGCTTTGATTCTCCCAACACTCTGACCACCTGCGCTTTGGCGTTTGAGAGCCCTTTGAATCTCGTAGCGGCTTTGGAAAGGAGAGGAGGCGTGGCAAAAGATGTCTCGATTAGGATTAATTTTATCATTTTTTAACATTTGCTTGCTCCGTTGTATTTCAAGCTTAAATGTACCTAGATTACAATAAAACACACATGTAAAAGCTGAACATTCACAAGAATGAAGAATAAAACATGTAAATATATGGCACATCAGGTCTCTTTTGAATCTAACTGCATCATAACACATGAACATGAAATCACACGATTTATTTTCCATGTAACAATTGTACATAAATTGCACTCATTTTGAGTATTCAATTATCAAGACATAGTATCGTTGGATCAACATACAATATAATCATTAAATAACTTTGACTTTCATGATCGAAATTTCTTTTAATTTCACTCAAATTCACACAAGCTTTGTTTTTACCAAGCAAACAAAAAATCATTCATGTCCATAAATTAAAACCTAAAAAATTTATGATTGCATTAACATGCATACATGCATTAACCACATAACCAAATTAACTTCCATGCTTACATATAAAGCGTATATCAAATTTATGAACATGCATGTATTAATTACATTAATTGTACATGTATTAACCTTATAACTCCACTAAAATATATACATGATTATACTCAAATTTTTTTTTTCCATAATTATGAACATACATATATTAAATCTCAATTTAATTATTGTTCATATTACAAATTCATATAGCAATGAATTTATAATATATACATAATATATAATCTGTACTCTAATTATACTCACCAATTAGGTATACTTATATTTTGTTTCAATTGTCATAATTCTATGAGAATAAAAACACGATTATTCATTTTTACTAGTTTGTAGTAAACATGTATTCATAATTAATTAATTTATTATTATTAGTTTTGGCATCATTTTGGCGTCTGGTTTGAACAATCACGCAAAATAAGGATTTCCCTTTTTAGCCTCGCCTCAACGTCTGGTTTTAATAATCATCCAAAAATTTTCATTTCTTTTAGTACTCAAATTTCATGAAACAGGAAGGAATTTGTATGGATACTTGGTGTGTGTGTGTGTGTGTATATATATCAAGAGTTTTAATGGCAATAACAGCAAAGGAATTTTACAGGTCGCTAATATATCCATGTCGTGGTGAAAGAAATAGGAATGTGCAACTACAATATGATTTTCTCATCGCAGGACAAACGCATGAACCTTCACACAAGTTTTCGGTTTGTATATGCGGTTCATATTATTCTCTCTCTATTTTTAATAGAAGACCTCTATATATTTGAACTAATATTACCCTGTGCGATGCATAGAGGGTGTTTATATTTAAAATTTACCATTTTATATTTTATCATATTGGAACTTTGTTAAAATTTTCCCAAATAATCTTTTATTTTGTTAAAAATTTAGTTGTATTTTTTATTTTTATGTATTGATGTTACATTTGATTTAATTGATTAAATATCATGAATCTTTTTTGCACTTTTTAATTTTTGCTAACTTTTATGTGGTGTTTCAGAATTGTAAGATTTAAAATTTTAGAAATATTAAAGAAAGGAAGATTTAGCAATAACAGATAGAAATATATAAAGATTTAGAAAATAATTATTAAATTTTAGTATTTCACATGATATGACAAATTTTCAAAATTGCGTCAGGAAAAAATATTTGCAAAAAAATTTCCTTCAAACTTCTTTGGCAAAAATATTTTCAGCAAAATATTTTATATTTTTATTTTTCTCCTTCTTTTTTTTAATTATTTTCCTAAATTTTTTACCCAAGTTTATCATTATTTAGTCTTTTTTCATATTTTTTTCTAATAAATATTTTTTATAATATTTTCAATAGTTAAGTTTTCAAATTTTGAACTTTTATTTTAAATTTAATTTTAATTTTAATAGTATAATTTTTGAATCCAATTAAAAATTATACTTGAATTGATTTTATTTTTTTAAATTTTAATATCAAAACTAAAGGCACATTTGAATTATTTAAAGATACTAATTTTTTTATAAAAAAGTTATTTTATAAAAAAATTATTTTTGATATTGCCAATACACCTTTTCTGAACTTTTGTTTTTCATCAAATATTGTATGTGCTTCTAAAGTAATAGAGTAAATATAAATTTTTAAACATTAATTTACTTCATTTTATTTTAAGGTTTTCTCCGTTTTCTTTGCTAACCAAATTTTTTAAAAATTATTTTTGAGTTTCTATATTTTTCTTATCATTGTTCGACCTAGAACAATTTTATAAATACAAAATTTTTTCTTAAAGATATATTTTTAATAATTTTAAATTTTTATTGTTAGTCCATTTTAATTTTATTTTGGCCTAATTAAAATAGGTTGATTAGGAATAACTTTTATTGAAAGAATAGTGTTTGCACTTTTTCTTTCCAATATAAACATTGACCAAATTTAAACCTACTTAGGACATCAAATTTAAGCGCGATGCACATACATCAATTTAACATCAAATTAGCATGAGAAAAATTATGTGCAAACTATATTGACATAAATTTAAAATTTAGTAATCAAATTGACATCATAGTTAAAGTAAAAGAATATATATCATAGTATTTTAAATTCTAGCGAAGGATATAAATTTTTACAAATGAAGCGAATCTATAAACTTACCATTTTCCTATTCTCCCACAATCATCATCTTGCTCTCGTCGTCTTCATCCGCCAGTAACATCAAACTTGATTAAGTTTTTCAACCATTAGAATTTTTGAAAATTAATATTGAACTCTTGAAAAACTTTTATTTTCATATGAATCTGCAAAAAAATTGTGTTAAATTTGACTCCTAATTAGAATATTATAAGAGGAGTATAGCAATGGTTGAGAATAAGTGGGTAGTTCCACTTATTTTAGGTTATAGGTTTGCAAGGAAGTTGAAAAAGGGTAGGGTGTGACAGTTTTATAAGGAAAATTAGAGATATATTTTTTTTAATTTTAATGTTTAAACTCTTGTAGAATTGCAGATTGGAAGATTTGCTTAGATTTTAGGAGTTCAATAGCTTAAGATTAATAGTATAGATAGATAGATTTTTGTGATTTAAAATAAAATAAATTATAAATAATAGTAGGGCATTTGGGGGTTGTGTGTGGTTAGTGCAGGAAAACATAGGCGGGAAAGTCATTGCAATTTTTAAAATTTTTTAGTTCAGGGAATTGGATGGTGCAAGGACAATTTTAATAACTCAATTTAAAATCATAACTAATGTTTTTTTTTTCATTTGCTAGTTATTAGTGTAGGATAAAAGTGCCGCAGATGATAATATTTTTTTTTTTTTTTTTTCACTTGCTAGTTATTAGTGTAGAAAAAAAGTGCCGTAGATGATAAATTTTTTATGTAATTATTGGAGTGTTTATTTTTTGGTTTTTTTTCTCTTTTAATAATTTTAAATGATCAATGGCATAGGAATTTTGTAATAAATGTTATACGTGATACCTAAAAATATGTTTTAATGAATATGAAATAGATATGTAATTTTTGTTGATATTATAGATAAGGAATTATATAAAACAAAAAATAAAATATAAATATTTTTGTGATTTAAAATTAGAATAAAAATATAGTTTTTTATGATGAGAGAAGGAAGGGATGTGTTGATGCTATAGATAAGGTATAGTATATAATGTTTTTTTTATTGATAATTGAGATTTCATTGATCAAAAAGGACATAACAAGTCCTTTTAGTGAAAAAGGACAAATCCAAAAGATCAAAAGGATAAAAACCACAAAAAACCCCGCAACTACGGGCAAACCGACAGAAAGACCACCCACAAAAGCTCCAAACCCCAACAACAACCAAAGAACAGAAGACACCACGAAAACAACAAAAGCGACCAACAAAAGAACCCAACAAAGGCACCAAACCGACTGCCCTGCAGCCCACGCGACCAACAAAAGAACTAAACAAACACAGCACGGTCACAAGGAGGCAAGGACAAGAGAGCAAAGGCAAACACCCCACACAAACAGCCAGCGAGAGCACACCACCACAAAAACGAAAAGCAAACCAACACATGCCAAAGCACCTCAACGGAAAAGACGAGAAGAAAACAACACCAAACCAGCAAAACAGAGCACAGGAAGCCAAAGGCAACCAGGCCAACAGGACACCAACAGGCTACAACACCTCAACACCTGGCCAAACACGAGCAAAGGACACAAAGAAAGACAGACGACAAAGCTCCCAACACCTCCACCACAGAAAACAAGCACCAAACCAACCACCCAAGCACAACCACAGGGATTAGAAGGCACCAAAAACACCCAAAAAGACCCAAAGCTCTTAACGCAACCACACCCAAGCTGCCTCAGAACTCACTATATCTTAGTTCTTCCTTTGTCTTTTATTTTTTTGCTTCTTTTAACTACCCTTTTAATACCCTTAGCATTTTTCAATAGCTTTTCTACCACAGTGTCATGCATGTCTATAGTATATAATATAAAATAAAAAATAAATATTTTTGTTATTTAAAATAAAAATAAAAATGTAGTTTTTTGTGATGAGAGGGATGAGAGAAGGAAAGGATTTGAGGGGGGAGGGACTTAGAGTTAAAAGATAATTCTTTTTATAAATTACACAAAATGCACATGTAACAATGGTTAAGAGTCCCAACCATTTCGTTGTCAATGACGCCGGTTCCAGACTTCGTAACCGCCAAAAAAAAAAAAAAAAAAAAACAAGATTGCAATTATGTAACGGCATCATGTATCTCAAATAAGAGTTTTTTTAGCTAATTAGCACATTTTTTAAAAAAATTTAGCAATTTGACATAATTTTAAAAATATTTAGCGATTTGGCACATTTTACTGTAGCAAAGTGGTTGCACGATGTATGGAACGTCGTGCAACAATGCCCAAATTTTTTTTTTTTTTTATAGTTTTACCTCTTTAAAATTTAAAAAAAATTAATAAAATTCCTTTTTAATTTAAATTATTTAAATTTTTAATTTTATAATTTGGATCACTAAATATATACATTTTAAATTAAAAGGTATATGTATATTATTAGTTGAACTATTAATAAGGAAGATATAAATGAGAAACACATTTAAATAAGGAGATGGTGATATGTATATTATTATTTAAACTAGTCCTACAGGAACTATGATATTATAATGCTATTAATAAGGAGGATATAAATGATATAAAAATACTAAAAAATTATTTCATATAGTTTATAAAACATATTTTAAAAATTCATATATATTAGTTTTTGAGTTACATGTATCTAATAAAATCGTTCAAGTAGTAATATACAAATGCATAAACTCATAATTTTTTGTTAGAAACATCAACATCTCTTCATTTAAACGTGTCCTTCATTTACATCTTCCTTATGAATAGTATTATAATACCATAGTTCCTATATACGATAGTTTAAATAATAATATATATATTATCATCTCCTTATTTAAATGTGTCCCTCATTTATATCTTTCTTATTAATAGTTTAAATAATAATATACATATACCTTTTAATTTAAAATGTATATACATTTAGTGATTAAAATTATAAAATTAAAAATTAAAATAATTTATATTAAAAAGAAATTTTATTAATTTTTTTAAAATTTTAAAGATGTAAAACTAAAAAAAAGAAAAAAAAAACATACGGCGTTCAACAATGCCGCTGTTGCATGCTGTACGGGACTTCGTGCAACCACTTTACTACAGTAAACCGTGCCGAATCGCTAAATATTTTTAGAATTAAGCCGAATCGCTAAATTTTTTTTAAAAAACCGTGCCAGTTAGCTAAAAATAACTTAAATGTGTTCCTCATTTATATCCTCTTTATTAATAGTATTATAATACTATAGTTCCTGTATAAGATAGTTTAAATAATAATATACATATCACAATCTCCTTATTTAAAAATGTCCCTCATTTATATCTTCCTTATTAATAGCTCAAATAATAATATATATATATACCTTTTAATTTAAAATGTATATGTATTTAGTGATTTAAATTATAAAATTAAAAATTAAAATAATTTAAATTAAAAAGAAATTTTTTAAATTTTAAAGAGGTAAAACTTAAAAAAAAAAAAAAAAAACTGGGTACTGCTGCGCGACGTACGGAATGTCGTGCAACACTGCTGCACGACGTTTCGTACGTTGTGCAACCACTTGCTACAGTAAAAAGTGTCAAATCGCTAAATATTTTTAAAATTATGTCAAATTGCAAAATTTTTTGTAAAAATATGCTAATTAGCTAAAAAAATTCCTCAAATAACATGCGCACATACTTTCATTTTCATGGCAATTATTTCTAAATAATTGACAGTTATAATATTTTTTCTTATAGCGTACAAAATCAATTTGTTATTTTCAGTTCATCTTAGTTATATGATTAACATGAAAAATATTCATTGATTCTATTGGGAATGGGGTTTGAATCCCACTAATTTGCAAAAAGCCACAATGTGAATGAGCATGGTTTGCATTTTAACCCCAATAACCCTTTTTTCTTTAATTTTGGTTTTTTTTTGGGGGTTAAATTAACATGATTTAACATCCATCCAGGGATGGAAAGCAGACGCGTGGGCTCTAGAAATTGAGGGGGCAAATTGGAGGCGATCTGGGCAATTTTTTGCCGCTGGCTAGGGCATGCGTGTGAGGGCACGTGCTATGTCATACAAGGGTGGGTCCAGTAGCATTGCACTCGCCGGCGCCTACACGTCCTAGCAGTGGTGGCCGCTGGTGATTCCGATGACCGTAGGAGGGTGAAAATCAAGAGAGAGTGTGCTAGGGTTATGTGGTGGCTTGTGATTGCGTAGGACGTGGGGGCTTCATTTCCGGCAAGTCCATCGTTGACAGCTCATCCTTTGTGGTTCGCCTCCCCCTGATCCTCCTTCTGGTGGTTGTCTAGCTGTCCCTAGTGGTGGTGCGGTGGTGGTGGTTGGTCTTTCTCTCTCCTTGTGATCTCTCTCTTCCCCTTTTTTGGAGCAATCATATGTAAGTATTCTTTGGTCCTTGTTGATCGGTATTTGCTGGTGGCTGTTTTCACCTGTCATTGGTGTCCGGTGGGGTGGTTGGCGGTGCCTGGTGGTTAGCACATATAAACCCTAATTTTCTAGGGTTTTACTACTTGTTTCTTGCGTTATGTCTTTCATGCACCATGTCTGAGGTATGTGAGGTTCCTGCTGTGGCTTCGATTTCGGGTACCGTCGCCGGAGGTGATGCACCTATGTGGGCGGACCGTGTTCGCTCTACGACAAGTTATCTACTACAGTATGTCCCTCCTGTTCATGTTGATGGCAAGGCAGTGGGGGTCGTACCGAGTGAGGTTCTTGCCTCTAGCAAAGAGAAGTGGGAACGCTGCTTAGTAGGGCGTTTGATAGGTGCCGGGCATGCATATTCCCGCGCCTAGGAGATTACGAGTCTCCTCTAGGGCTCTAAAGGACTCAAGTGTGTTCTTTCTGACTGCGAGGTTTACATGTTCCACTTTTGCACTAGAGCACAGGCTGAGAGTGTGCTTCTTGATGGACCTTGGTTCTTCAAGGGTGTCTGCATGTCCCTTCCTCTCTAGAAGGAAGGGCTTGCACTTAGGAAAGACTGTATGACTACCCTTGTGTGGGTGCGTATTTTTGGGCCTCCTCTTACTCTTTGGAGGCCATTTAGCATTAGCATATCATGTAGCACTATTGTGGTTCCCTTATTTATGGACAAGGTGACAGCTGACTACACTCAATTGGGTTACATACATGTATGCGTGGAGGTTGAGGCTAAGTGCCCTATTCCTAGGGAGACTTATCTTGATGTTAATGGTGACAAGATTAAGCTAGGTATCGCATGCGAGGTTGTGCCTAAACGTTGTGCTACTTGTTTAATCTTTGGACACTCGTGTATGCCTATTGGTCCTCAGATGGCCCTACCATGGCCGCCCCGGTGGTAGGGATTGGGAAAAAAACAAAAAAAAAAAAAATAATAATAAGAAAAAGAGGGCGAATGGGGTCAATGGAGCCCCCGACGGTACCGGGGATGCTGTTTTGGGTGGGGAGACGCCATCGGTAGGTGGTGGTCTAGTGGCTGGAGGCACCGCTGATGGGGTGACTGGTGGTGGCGTGGATGAGGGAGAAGGTAGGGTTGGAGAAGAAGTGAGGGGAGAGGCTCTGCACCCTGGTGGTGGTGGGCCTTCGACTGGAGGAGGCCCATGCCTAGTTTCCATGCGTTAGTGGGCCGGGCCCAAGGTAGGGGCCAACGGTGGCCCCTGCCTAGGCCCGAATCGGGCTTGGTCTCACTCAAAGGGGACAGGAACGTCCCCTTGGCCCATGATAGTAAGCTGCCATAGCCCCCCTTGGCTACGGCAGTGGTTGGGCTATGTGATAGCCCGGCCTTGGGTTCTGGAGGATGCACCACACCGATCTTGCCCACAAAGTCGCATCGACCCAAGGTGAGCCATGCCCAACCTACTAGCGGGTCCTGTGTTTCTAGCTTGGATTCTTCTTCTGGTGCTCAGGAGAGTCGATCGCCAGAGGATTTGGGACGAGCCTTGGTCCCCTTTGAGATTGAGGAGGCTTAGGATGGTCTTGTCAGGCTTATGGAGCCGCTTTCTTGCATCGCGAACCGGTTGATCGAGACTGGGCCTATTGTTGAGTCTTCAAACCGGTTTGCTCTATTAGCTGAGGAGCATACGGGTGAGACATTACGTCTAATTCATAGCCTGCTCTGATGGCTCGTCATGTTACGCGCTCTGTGGCTGCCTGTGGGGGTCACAGAGGCCTTGCTTCTCACTAGCTCTCCAGTTTTCGATGATCGAACGATGGAATGTGAGGGGGTTTAATTACCCCAACTTTATTGCTGCTGTTAGAGGTTGGATTACGTCCAATCGCTTGAGTCTGGCTGGCTTGGTTGAGAGCAAGACCAACCCTGCTGATATTGAGTCTGTTGTTGCCCGCTGTGTTAAGGGGTGGCAGTTTATGGTTGGAGTGCAGAGTCGATGGTGCAACATCATTTTCTTATGGGATCCGAGTCTCTATCGTGTAGTAAGAGTGCAGGGTGGGGACCAGTATCTCACCTGCAGGGTGATTGATATTTGAGGGATGTGGACTTCGTTGCTACATTCGTCTACGGCTTTAGCGAGCTGGGCCCACATTGGGAGCTTTGGCAGTATATTCGAGAAGCCAGCGTGGGTCTTTAGGAGGGGCCTATGATACTCCTTGGACACTTTAACACTATCCTCAGCCCTAGTGATAGGAGGGGTGGCCAGGATGCTTGGCATGGTCACATGGACGACTTTCGGGATTGTGCCTATGAGTCCGAGCTCATAGTTCTGCCGTATAATGGCCTACGTTACACGTGGTCAAACTGGATGGATGGCGACGCTGTCATTCTGAAGCATCTCGATTGGTGCATGGCGACTGAGGGATGGCTGCGCTCTTTCTCGGCCTCAGCTGTTGAGTACCTCCCACGGGAGCTATGCTCTGACCATTGTCCATTCGTAGTTAGAGGGCTTGGAGAGTGCCGCACGTCATGGTTCCCTTTCAAGTTCTTTAACTTATGGGCCAACCATAAGGAGTTCATTCCTACGGTGCGGAGGGTTTGGGAGACTAGCATTAATAGCACCCCCATGTATCAGCCCACTCAGAAGCTGAAGCAGCTGAAGAGTGAGTTGAAGGCTCTTAATGCTAGGCATTTCAGTCATATCTTAGCCAGAGTGGTGGCAGCGAGGGACGCCTGGGCTGTAGGCCAGAGGGCTTAAGATGATGATCTTGATAGCATGCTTCTTTGAGAGGAGGAGCGTCATTTATCCCGAGAGTATTCAAGATTATGCAAGGATAAGGAGGCTTTCTACAGTCAGAAGTCTCACATCTAGTGGCTTTCCTTAGGGGATTAGGGTACCCGGTTCTTCTATAAGTTTATCACTCATCAACAGGCTAGGAACTGGATTTCTTCTATTGTTCGTCCTGACGGCAGAAGGACTTATGATGAGGGGGAGATTTTAGAGGCCGGGGTCTCTTACTTTCAGGAGTTGTTGACTAAGCTGAGTGGGCTGCTTAGTGAGGATACTTCGGGGCTGTTTCAAACTCGTCTTTTTAAGGATCAGGCTAGGCTGTTAACTCTTCCGAATTCAGATGCCGAAGTGAGAGATGCTCTATTCTCTACTGGTGATGACAGGGCGCCGAGTCCTGATGGCTATACCTCCCTCTTCTTTAAAAGGGCCTAGGATGTGGTGGGTTGTGATGTGGTTTGAGCCGCTTGTTCGTTCTTCCAATCAGGGTGCGTGCTTGGCGCCCTGAACACTACCGATATTAGCTTGATCCCAAAGGTGGAGAATCCCTCCACCTTTGCTGACTATCGCCCTACCTATTGTTGCAATGTGATCTATAAGTGCATCATTACGATCATTGCAAATAGGCTGAAAGGGGTGCTCCCTTTCCTGATTGATGATTCACAGATTGCTTTCGTGTGTGGTAGGAGGATTCCAGACAACATTTTATTGGCTCAGGAGCTTGTGTGCGACTATCACCTTCAGTCAGGGGCACCTCGGTGCGCTCTAAAGGTTGATATTTGCAAGGCTTTCGACACTGTGCGGTAGGACTTCATCCTTTCTGCCATATGCTGTATGGGTATACCCAAGGTTATGATTAGATGGGTGTGGGAGTGTCTTTCCACAACCAAATTTTCAGTCACCATTAATGGCCAGCTTCAGGGGTTCTTTGACACGAGCTGGGGCATCCGACAGGAGATTCCTCTTTCTCCCTATCTGTTTGTTATCACCGTGGAGGGCCTGTAGGGTCTGCTGCGTGGTGCCACCACTGATCTGCAATTCCAATTCCACCTGCGTTGTGATCTCACTCGACTCATCTCTGCTTTGCTGACGACTTGATGATCTTTAGTGAGGCAGATGAGGGCAGTGTCTCAGTTATTCATGAGGCATTAGATCGATTTTTTGAGCTTTTGGGGCTGTCCTCAAATGGGCAAAGAGCATCGTATTCATAGCTGGGGTTGATCCTGAGTTTCAACAGTCTATCTTGGACATTATGGGATTCAGATTAGGGCAGTGTCTGGTCAGATATCTGGGGGTGCCGCTTACATTGTCAAGGCTTTAGGTCATCCACCACAAGCCTCTCTTGGATAGCATCCTATCTCGTATCTAGCTCTGGACTTCATGAGCACTTGCTTATGCGGGGAGATTATAGTTTATCAGATCGGTTCTCTTCTCTATTCAGGTCTTCCGGACATCCGTCTTTACTCTCTCCAAGGCGATTGTCAAGAAGATTAAGTCAACAGTTGCTGCCTTCCTTTGTAAGGGAACCTCGCTAACCCCGGGGGGAGTGAAAGTTGCCTAGAGGCACTTATGTTATCCTAGCAGAGAGGGTGGACTTGGGATACGCCGCTTGATCGAGTGGAACCAGGCTTCTCTTAAGAAGCACATCTGGGTTCTACTCACATATCGTGACTCCCTTTAGCCTCAGTGGATTTATGACAACTCCCTCTAGCCTCAGGGGTCGATTCCTTGGCCTTGGAGGAGCATCCTTGGTGTTCGGCTGTTGTGTGACAGGGCTTTCAGGCATATCATTAGGGACGGCTAGGATACTGCCCTCTGGGAGGATTATTGGCTACCTTGTAGACGGCTAGCGGGGCGGTTCATGCACCACCTCCTACTCTCCACTGGTTATTTCTAGGGCTCTCATGTGCCAAATATTAATGAGGGTGATCAGTGGCGGTTTCCTCAGGATAGGATTGAATTGCTGCCTATTTGGGCATCTGTTGATTTCAGGCCTCAGTTGGGTGTTGCAGGTTGTATCAGGTGGATTAGAGACCGCTCAGGGGTATTCACCGCCATATCGGCTTGGGAGATGATCCGTAGTAAAAGGGAGGACGACTCCATCCACCATTTCCTCCGGTTCCAGTTGAACATACTAAGGCATTTCTTCATTCTATGGCTTGCCTCTTGTGAGCAACTTTGGACCCATGACAGATTGCAAAGACACCTAATGCATGGCGTCCAATCTTCATGTGTACTTTGTGGTTCAGATGATGAGTTGCATAACCATCTTTTCTTCACCCGCAGCTTCTCCGCTACTGTTTGGTCCCGGGTGTCATCATGCACCTCCCTTGCCTGGCCTGCTCTTCCTTGGCGTAAGCTTGTTTAGTGGGCCTCTACTCGGCTTCGTGGTCATGGGGTGGACCGTATCCTCGCCCGCCTTTGCTTCCCTATTACTGTCTACATCCTCTTGTACGAGCATAACCTGAGGATCCAGCGTTCTCAGCCCAAACCTTCTTCTGCTGTCACCGAGGAGATCACAGGATTGGTATGCATTCGTCTCATTGCTGCTCCTACACTCCGTGGTGCTCATCGTCACACTCAGCTTCTGTAGGAGTGGGGGATTGAACATTAGTTTTGTTAGCCTTTTGCTTTGCTTCTATCTTTTGTTGGTCATGTTGACCTTTGATGCTTTTGCATTGTTTTGATTCTTTTTTGATTCATTGATGTAGGCCTTCAAGGCCATGACTTGGGGTATGCCCCTCGTAAACTTGTACATATATTTTTTTTTCTCATATATGGTATATATCACTGACTTACCAAAAAAAAAGAAAAATGATTTAACATCCCCTGAATCAAAGGCACCTGATTGTAATTTTTTATTTTACAAAACCATCAAAATAATGCTTCATTGGAAATCATGGGTTCTTGATCTTTGGCTTATACCTAGTATAAACTTAATTTCATGCATAAAACACCATTAATTAGACATCTTAGAATTTTATGATTTTCGCATAAATTTGAATCAGAAAATATACCTTGATCCATAGTGATATATGTAACCGAAAGATCCAAGATGACATCTCAATTCTCTCTTAATCACTTTCTCCAATCTTACGAAGTTCCCTAACAAATCACACCAAGAGAAGAAGCCATTCATAAGCAAAATTAAGTTTTAAGATTGTTAGGGAAATTCATAATACATGTATCAAAATCAGTCACCAACTTCAAGGCGTATAGCGAATCACTTTCCTTAAAACTTATTTCATGGACACCGAAATAGTCTTAGAGATACAATGAAGTCCCAAACAAAATGAGAGTAAAGAGCTTAGAGAGGAAGAATGACCGAGACTTAAGGAATGATATAATGAAGTTTTCAAAGAAATGTTTTGATATATTTAGAGTAACGCTTGTCCTTAAATATATAGAGAGATAAGAATGGAGGGGGTATTTATAATTTTTCAAGTGTCCCTTCAGGAAGAGACACATCTCTTCACCCAAAAGACACTAAATCATATTTTGTTTATTTTGAAAATACACCAACAATTAACACTATTATGGAGCCAATTACTAACTTCATGGAGGGAGTTTCAGGTGGACACAACACCAGGCACCTTGAGACAATCAAACAGAAGCATCACTTGTACTTGCTTTTCTCAACTTTTAGATAATGTTACATTGATGCTTCAAAGATTGGAATTAGTGCTTAGTAAAGAGGGGAGATTGATTACCTACTTCAACAAGAAGCTCAATAAAAGCAAGCTAAGGTACTCGACATATGGCGTACAGTTATATGATGTGGCACTTGCACTTAAACACCGAAAGTCCTTCTCGTAAATAGTGAGTTCATACTATACTCTAACAATGCCACGTTGAAATATATCGATAGCTAAGACAAGCTATCTGAGAGGCGTGCGAAGTGGGCATGTTATATACAACTTTCCAACTTTGTCCTTAGGCACAAGTCCGAAGTGCATAGCAAGGTAGCAAACGCCTTGAGATGAAAAACATCAATCTTGACTACTATACTCAGAATTTGATACGCTTATAGAATAATACCCCAATGATCTTACACTGAAGGCAATTTTGTTAAAGGCCACCCAAGGAGTGGCACTGAGCTGTTCCATTCATGAGGAGTTCCTCTCTAAGGGAAATCATGTTAGAATTGGTGTCCTAGGAAACCCAATTTATGTGAACAATTTTGTTATTGAATAAAGTTGATTTGTTGTAATCTTTATGTTATGCATGTGGCGTTATTTTCTTTCATGTAACGTCCCATGAGATGGGCATAGTCCATGAATGACATTTGATATATTTGTTTTAGTGGATAATGAAATTATACCACAAATAGGCTAATATCATATTAAAAGTTATTTAATAGTTAATTCGTAATCAGTGATGAGATTGGACTATTTGTCTGCTAAAACTCTAATATAACATTTAGATAACTTACCTTGGTTATGTGGATAGTGATAAAAAATGTTAAGTTGGCGTAATCAGAGTGAGCAACTCATTTTATTATGTAAATATAATGACTTTAAATACGGGACATAGTCTGAACTCGTGCATGAAATGTTAGTTACTCTGATGCGCTAAAAGGATCAGGTTGCAAAGTGTAACTCAGATCTTAAATTCATTAGGTAATTGCATGAAGTGTAGTAGGAATGGATATTTTACTAGGAATCTAAAATGTCAGATATCCCCTTAGTTGATTTACAAGTATTCGAATTGATTCTAGAGATTTTGGCCAGAGCATTCATAAGTTTGACATTTGGGATTAGTACATAAGTGTTTTTTCTATATTAGTAGATTATTTGAGAAGGGTAAGTTGGGAACTAAGAAGGTGATGTGTGAAGAAAGAATAACAGCAGTTTTAAATTACTTTTCTCATGGACATTTGATAGAGGGGTTAATTATGAGTAAACTATTACAGGGAATTTAACATGTAAATATATTTGTTTTTAAGATACAATAACACTTATTTAGTGGAACTAAGTTTTACTAAATGATAATCAATTGTTATCATGACATGTTAACAAGATTTGACCCATTTGGAGCTAGAAATTAATTATCCCCGAGGTCTTTGCACAAGCCTCTAATTTATGCACCTTAAGAAATCAAGAGCATTCATGAGAAGAATTGTTTATTTAAGAGTTAATAAATTATTTCTTATTACTAAACCCAAAAATTTACGAGATTAATTTATTCTAGAAAAATAAAACAAATAATTTACAAAATACATGCGCACGCTAAGCAGTGATGAGGGGCGGATTCGTGTCGCCCCCCACGCCCCATCCAAGTTTCATGCGTTGGGGCGGCCCAGGTTGATGATCCAAGGCAAAAGGTGCGGACCAATCACAGGGTGCCAAGTGGCACCCTGTGAGGCACGACTGGGAGAGTTTTTACATGTGTGTGTGTTTTTTTGGATAAGTAATTTGGTATTTTTACTTATTAAGAACTTAATTTTATTTTTAATTTTATTTTAAAAATAAAGAGTTAACTTTTTGCCTCCTATATAAACATAAAGCTGACCCTTTAGACTTTAATGTAATTTTAGACAATTGACCTAATTCTTCAATTGGTGAATGGAAGAGGCAAAGTCTTTTCCTGTAAGCTCTTTAGAAAATCATTTTCTAAAGAATACTTGATTTCACGATGCTTGCAAGTTCGGTGTAAAAGAGGAATTGCAGAGAAGATCTCCGAGCTATAGTTCGTGTATCTTTATACTTGCGGTCTACACCAAGGTATGAAAATTCTATACTAATACTAATTTGTTTTTCGTGTTATGTCCATCATGATATACATTGTTATGTATAATTATAGTAAACTTATAATTATTTAAAATTATAAAATTTAAATTATGATTTCACTGTGCTAGATCCAATAATTATAAGAAATTTTAGTTTATGAAATTAAAATTGTCCGTCCAACAAATCAACTATGCATATTGGCTACCAACCGAATGCTTAAGATGATTTAGAATAAACACAATAGCACATGCGTTAAGACAAGATGTCCAAGCTGATGGTGAGTACATACTATTGGCCTAGCATGAGGAAGAAGGTCAATCGATTCGGATTTTCTAGGTCCCAAAGGGAGCCATGACAAATGTTGGACTCTATTTGTCCTTTTGTTCCTAGCAACCCTATATGGATATCAACATACATTTCCTACATGAGTTACCTAAGATGCAATGAGGAGTTGACTCCATTTTCGTAGTTGTTGATGGTTCTTAAAGATGACGCATTTCCTAGACTCCAAGACGGTTGCATATGCAGTATATGTGGAATAGTTGTACTTCCAAGAGGTTTATAGGCTTTACAGTTTACCCATCAACATTGTTTCAGATAGGGATGTTTTCTTTTTGAATGAATTCTCGAGGAAATTTTGGCAATTCATACATACATCCCTTAACTTTAGCACAGCTCATCACCCACAAAGAGATGGGCAAATGGAGGTTACTAACAAGCCCTTGGGAAACTTGTTGAGATGCTTTGTAGTCGAGCATGTTAAGAGCAGGATCAAAAGCTATGTCAAGCGGAGTTTGCCCATAACTATTTCTTAAACTGCAACATGTGGTTAATGCCATTCCACATCGTCTATGGTTTTACTCCCCATTCAACATTGGACCTTAAGTTGGTTCTAGACCTTATACCCCCACACGATAAGGTAGAAGATTTTATTACCACCCTTGAGCATATTTATGAGCATACCAGGGAGCTCTAGCAATAGACAAACACGAAGTATAAAGTGGCAGCAGATAGGAAGTGTCGAGTGGTCGAATTTTAAGTGGATGTTCAGGTATGGGTCATTTTGACTAGGAATAGGTATCCAATTTGGGAGCATAACAAGCTAGCAACTCAAAAGATTGAGCCTCTGTGAGTAACGGAGAAGATCATTCTCAACGCCTACCAACCTGCAACCACTAAGTGGTATGCGAACTTTTTACTTCTTCAATGATAAGGATTTTGTTTCTTGCTTCATCGACAACGATAAACATGAGTATGTGGCAAATTCAAGAGTGAATATAGTCCAGGTAGAGGAGGATGATGCATATCAAGTTATAGCCTCAAGGGGCCAACTCGCCAAAAGACGTGGCAAGTAGACGAGCTAGCAAGTAATAAGAGTTGACAAGTTTAGAGACAGAGGGAAGCATACAAATGCACTTCCATAAGTTCAAAATTTAGCTTGGTTTTAGTTTAAACCTTAACTAGCGCACACTTTTCTTATATTTCTTTTGAAAGCAAAAATCCTAGTTAAAGTAGGTTTATTTTTTAAGTGTTTCATGTTGTTTAAAGCTTTGTCATTAGATAGAATAAGATTAATTCAGCAACTAAGACAGTGAGTTTATAAATAGTTTGTATTCTACCAAAGTTGGTCATTTTCCCCATTATATAGAGTTGTTTTATTTCTCTCTCGAGTTTTCTTTACAGTTTCAAGTTGGGTTTTCCCTTTGCTCTTCTTAGGTTTAGCAAGCAGAGTTAAAGGAGGATAGTTGAATCCCTTCCTTTCCTTCCACTTCGAATTGGTATTTGCATAAAATTATCTCAAAACTTTTAATTTTGTTTTCATCGTATGTTTTCTTTACTATGCACTTGAATTGGTTGAATATAGAACTATGAAGGTCACAGATATAGAAAGGAAACTGAAATATAAAGGATAGATATCCAAGATTTCCATGAATGGGGCACAATAAATTTCGAAGAAAAGAACCCCTTGGCTAGCTATATGTGTGTATATATATACACATACACACAGAGATGAATTGTAATAATGTCGATAGATAGATTATGTTTAGTTCCATGACCATTGTAACCTTCATATTTCACACCATCAAACTAGACTAAGAAAGAGGGTAAATCCCATGGGAGACCCTTCAAACATTTTACTATTTAAAAGCGCATAATGGAAACAAAATTTTCCTCGGGAAGTATTCCATTTAGTCTAACCACATGTTATAATTTTTCTTATTCCAAAAGGTCCCTGTATCAACACATTAGGGACAAAAAAATCAGCGTTCACTCTGATATGATTACTCATTATACATATACGACTTAGATTATTGGAAAAAACAGGGTCAATGAGCAATCAAAATATGAACTCAAGATAAATAAAGGAACTAGAATTGCTTAAATCAAGTTTAGATAGGAACTTATTAATCTCGAGTTGAATTCTCAAAAGGATTGACCTCGACCTTGAAGGGAGTTAATCAAGAGCTTTTACATAACCAAGCTTATACTCGAGAAGAGTTAGTCTCAAGATGAACAAAACAATCACAAGCTTGAGCAATACAAAACTTAAGCTCTAGCAGGTAAGTCTGAGGAAATGCGGAATCCCAAGTAATTAATTCAAATCAAATACAACAACCAAATGAGAAGTAATACGGATAAAAGAGAACGAAAAACAGGAACACAATGATTTACGTGGAAACCCCTCTTCAATCGAGTTGGGAGAAAACCACGGACGGAAATGGTGACTTTTATTGATATGAGAAAAAAAGAATTACAATTCACTTCTTTCTCTCTCTCTCTCTCTCTCTCTCTCTCTTTGGGATGACGGCGGTGCTCACTTTTAATTGGATACTGAATACGTGAAACCTAGTGTTGTATTTATAGCCCCGTGGAAAAATAGACTCTCGATCGATTGGGGGGTCCCGATTGATCGGTGGACCCCCTTGGACGCGGGATTCTTCTATGCACATTTCCCGATCAATCGGGGTACTCCTTGCTTTCATCCACTTAGAACTAAGAATTTGAGGCATATTCCTAAGAAATCTCCACATTGACTCAAATTCAATCACCAAAATAAAATATCTCCACCTTCTCCGCTAACACCCCACAACTAGGGTTAACAAACTGAAACTGAGAGCCCAACCAAGTTCGTGCAATGCTCAAATTTCCTGTTAAGAAGAACTTTAGTGAACATGTCTGCTGGATTATCTTCAGTACCAATCTTCTTCAACTCCACCTTCTGCTCATCTATCAGATCTCAAATAAAATGATGCTTAACTTCAATGTGCTTCGTTCTGTCATGATGTGTCATCTGATCTTTAGCTAGGTGAATCACTTACTGGCTATCACAGTAAACCCCAACAGTGGCCTGATCAACACTGATCTCACTAACCAAACCTCTCAACCAAACGGCTTCCTTAAACGCTTCTATAACTACCATATACTCAGCCTCGATAGTTGAATGTGCAGTAACTGATTGTAGATATGCTCTCCAACTGATAGCACTACCTCTTAAACAAAACACATAACCATAAGTAGACTTTCTCTTATCAAGGTCTCCACCATAGTCTGAGTCAACATACCCTACTTAACAGCATTTACTCTTCCCAAATTCCAAACAAACATCAGAAGTGCCATGTAAGTACCTGAGAATCCATTTAACAAAGTGCCAATGTTCCTTTTCTGGATTTGCCATGTATCTACTCACTTTGCTCACAGCATAAGCAATATCTGGACGAGTATATACCATAGCATACATAATACTACGCACAACACTAGAATACGGGACTTGTGACATGTACTTGACATCCTCCTTAGTCTGAGGTGAATCTAATGCTGAAAACCTGAAGTGAGCTGCTAAGGGAGTGCTAACAGGTTTAACATCCATCATGTGAAATCGGTCCAGAACCTTCTCAGTGTACTTCTCTTGAGACATGTACAACTTTCCTGCTTTTCAGTCCTCACTAATCTCCATGCCAAGAATCTTCTTAGCTGCTCCTAAGTCCTTCATCTCGAACTCACTTTTCAACATTGCTATCAAATCATCCACATCTGTCATGTCCTTAGCTGCAATTAACATATCATAAACGCATAATAGAAGATAAACAAAAGAGCCTGAATCTGTCTTTCTAAAATATACACAACTATCATACTTGCTTCTGAAGAACCCATGGCTAGTCATAAGTTGATCAAACCTCTCATACCACTGCCTAGGTGACTGCCTCAAACCATATAAAGATCTTTTCAATAAACAAACATGATCTTCCTTACCCTCAACAATGAAGCATTCAAGCTAATGCATGTAAATACTCTCCTCTAGCTCACCATCGAAAAATGTAGTTTTCACATCTAACTGCTCAAGCTCTAAATCATGCATAGTTACTAAAGCAAGTATCGCTCGTATGGGACAATGTCTAACAACAGGTGAGAAAATATTATGAAAATCAACACCATGTACCCGACTGTAGCCTTTACCTACTAACAGAGCCTTGTACCTTTACAAGCTCGTACAAGCTCGTAGAACCTACAAGCTCGTACAAGGTTCCTACCCTTCTACCCTTCATCACAATCAGTGCTCCTTTATTGACCCCTATAGCTCCACCTTCAGCTGTGTACCTGTACCCATTAGACTCAAGAGTACCTAAAGAGATAAGGTTTGTTTTCAAGTCTGGAACATGTCCCACGTCGCTAGGTGTCCTAATAGTATCATCAAACATCTTCACACGAATTGGTCCAATACCCATGATCCACTTATCTCTGGACCTGGTCTGTTACTCGATTACTAGTAGGACATCAGCATCTCCCTCATCTTTAACTCCACTAGCCTCAGCGGACTTATCACCTCTGTTTTGATCATGCCCGTTATCTTCTTTCTGCTTATTCTTAAGCTTATAACAGTTTTTCTTTATGTGCCCTTTCTTGTGACAAAAGTTACATGATAGATTCTTGTGTCTAGACGTAGACCTTGACTTCTTTCCACTATTCTCAGTTCTACCTCTCACAAACAAACCATTACCAGAGTCATTCACAGAGTCAGACAATTCTTTATCTATCCGATCTTTACTCACTAGATTCCTCTTAACTTCATCAATTGTGATAGTTGACCTACCGCCATATATCATGCTTTCTACAAAGCCTTTATATGAATTTCAGAGTGAACATAATAACAACATAACCTAATCTTCATCTTTAAGGGCATCATCCAATTCTTTTAACTCTTGAATTATAGACTTAAATTCATTAATATGGTTCTTAAGAGATGTACCATCCGATATACGAAACATGAATAATGAATGATTGATTGCGAGTTTATTGGAGACCGATTTGAAGCGGAACATCTCCTGCAGCTTCTCCCACAACTCCTTAGCAGTTTTCACCTCCAAGACTTCTATCAAAACATCATCTGTAATACACATCTGAATTGTTGTAAGTGCCTTCTCATCTAACTCCTCCCATTGTGCTTCGGATAAACTCTCCAACTTCTTCTCTTTTCCAGCTAGTGCTTTCTTCAACCCATTCTGTGCCAGGAGACCTTTAACGCAGACTTGCCACAAACTGAAACTCCCTTGACCACCAAACTTCTTTACTTCTGATTTAATTGCTCACGTCATAGTACCAAAACGAATAACAAGGGCTCTGATACCAATTTGTGAGGAAATGCGGAATCCCAAGTACTTAATTCGAATCAAACACTATGACCAAATGAGAAGTTTTACGGATAAAAGAGAACAAAAAATAAGAACACAATGATTTACGTGGGAACCCCTCTTCAATCGAGAGGGGAGAAAATCAAGAGCAGAGATGGACACTTTTATTGATTTGAGACTTTTACGTGGACACCTCACTTTATGCTATAGCTTACTCCTATGCATTGATACCCTATTGCTCACAGGTTAGCATGATGCGATGACGACATGTCTCTCAGGTTGGGGGTCCTCGGAAACAACCTCTCTTCAAGTTAACACCCTGAAGAGGGAAGGATGCGTACATCAAACCCCCCCCCCCCCCCCCCCCCCCCCCCCCCCCCCCCCCCCGCTTTTGCGGGAGCCCTTGAGACACTAGGATTGTTGTTGTTGCTGTTGTAGAATAGAAGAATTACAATTCACTTCTCCCTCTCTCTCTCTCTCTCTCTCAAGGATGATGGCGGTGCTCACTTTTAATTAAACACGTAAAACCTAGGGCTGTATTTGGTTATGATTCGAGAAACCGAGGCATGAAAATCATGGTAGTTGCGTATTGTCCTGCTGCTGAAATGTTGGCTGCTGCTGCTGGTGTGATGTTATGCTGCTGCTACGTGTGTTTGTTGCAGTTAGGATGTTGTTAGTTTAGTATATGATGTAGTAGCTTGGTCTTAAGCTTCTTTACTACAAGGTAATGGTTGTATCTAGTGCATTTCTTGCATTATGGTGCTGCTGCGTGTGCTGTGTTGCTGATAGTGTTAGGTAGTTAGCTGTTACTACAAAATGATCTTGCAGAATCTCTGATTAAACGTCTGCAACTAATTGCTAGATCATTGCTCATGAAAACAAAGTTGCCTAGTTCTGAATGGGGCCACACTATATTACATGCTGCAGCACTTATTCGTGCTAGGCCAATTGCTTATCATAAATACTCCCCATTGTGACTTCTTTTTGGTCAAGAACCAAATATACCCCATCTACGAATTTTTGGTTGCGTTGTATATGTTCCAATTGCTACACCCCAGTGCCCAAAAATGGGTCCACAAAGGAGATTGGGAATTTATGTTGGGTTTGAATCTTCGTCAATTATAAAATATTTTGAACTATTGACAGGAGATATTTTTACTGCATGGTTTGTAGATTGTAAATTTGATGAAATAATGTTCCCAGAATTAAGGGGAGAAAAATTGAAGCTGGAAAAGCATGAATTTGCGTGGAATGGATCATCCATATCACATTTTGATCAACGTACAAATCAATGTGAATTGAAAGTTCAGAAAATTATCCATTTACAAAATATTGCAAACCAATTACTAGATTCATTCGTTGATACGAAAAGAGTGACCAAGTCACATGTTTCAGCTATAAATGCTCCTGTTTGAATTGATATTCTAAACAAATAGTCTTCTAAGACTTTGGAAAGTACGTCTACTGCACGCCAGAAGCGTGGTAGACCTGTTGGTTGGGGATGGCAATGGGCCGGGTACGGGTCTAAGTGGGGCGGGTAGTGGGTACGGTTCGGTGTACCCGCTCCGTACCCGTCACGGTTATGGGCGGGTACGGGTATAGTTTTGTACCCGCCTCGCCCCGCTCCACCTCATACCCATCATACCCCCTTTATTTTATACATAATTAACCTTCAAATTAAAAAAATACGCGTTTAAATTCAATAACCCAAATTGTTTATGAATGTTATAAAAAATATAATTAATTTTTAAAAGTAGTATTAAATAACTAATATGACCCGGTATAGATAATCGTTTTCTACTCATATTAGAGAGGGTACGGGGTGGGTAATGCATACCCGTTGGATACCCGCAGGTAATGGGGCGGGTACGGGTATGAGTTTGTACCTGCCGGGGCGGGTACGGGTATAGGATTTGGGTGGTGGGTACGGGTATGGAGGAGACACCCCCCGTACTCACCCTGCCCCATTGCCATCCCTACTATTGGTTCTAAAGAGAAGAATTTAATAAAGAAAAGAGAGCCAACTAAAAAATTTAGCTCCTTTATTAAAATTTTTAAAGAGAAAACTGCTGAAGAGATAAAAATGTAAATCCAAGAAAAAAATACGGAAGATGAAATGGTTCCTCAAGGGTATCAAGTATCTAAGAATTGTGAAAATTATGAAAACGTCGAGAATGAGGAAATCTTGATAAACTATGCTATTACTGGCATATGATGGAATCAAAATAAAACAATTATTGATCAAGTGTTCGCATCTATTGTGGCTACTAATTTGACCACGAAAGGTGAAGATCTTGAACCTAAATTTGTTCAAGAATATCAAAGAAAAAATGATTGGCCAAAGTGGAAAGAAGCAATTCAGGCAAAATTGATTTCACTTACGAAACATGCAGTTTTTGGACCTCTAGTCAGATAAAAAGCATGGCTTATATCTCAAGGTTTCTCACAAAGGCCAGGAATTGACTATGAAGAGACATATTCACTAGTAACGGATGCAATTACATATAGATTCTTAATATGCCTGGCAGTCTCTTAAACACTCCACAGGCTTCTTATGAACGTGGTAACAACTTATCTATATGGATCACTTGATAATGATATCTATATTGAAATCCTTGAAGGATTACAAATTCTAGATGCACATAGCTCAAAACCTCGAGAGCTGTGTTCGATTAAATTACAGAGATCATTGTATGGATTGAAACAATCTGGGTGAATGTGATACAATCGTCTTAATACATACGTTTTGAAAGAGGAATATGTTAACAATCCCGTGAGCCCATGTATTTTTATTAAGAAATCAAAATTTGGATTTGCTATAATCACAGTCTATGTTAATGATTTGAATATCATAAGAACTCCTAAAGCGATTAAACAAGCTATTGCATATTTGAATAAGGAGTTTGAGATGAAAGATCTCGGGAAAATAAAATATCTTCTTGTCCTGCAAATAAAGCACTTAGCAGATGGAATTTTAGTCCATCAATCAACTTATACAGAAAAGAGCTAAAACGTTTTAATATGGATAAGGCACACCCGTTGAGTACCCCAATGGTCGTTCAATCCCTTGATGTAAATAAGGACCATTTTTGACCTCAAGGGCATAATGAAGAAATTCTTGGCCCTGAAGTGCCATATTTAAGTGCAATAGGTACACTAATGTATCTTGCTAACTATACGAGGCTAGATATAGCTTTTTTAGTTAACTTATTAGCAAGATATAGCTTAACTCCTATCTGAAGACATTAGAATGGGATTAAACACATATTTCGGTATCTTTGCGGTACATCTGATATAGGATTATTCTATTCGAGACAATTAGAACCAAGATTGGTTGGATATGCAAATGCTGGATATTTGTCTGATCCACATAAAAGCCATTTAGAAATAGGATATTTATTCACTTATGATGACACTACTATATCTTGGAGATCTACCAAATAAACAACAGCAGCAACTTCTTCAAATCATGCTTAGATACTTGCACTTCATGAGGCAAATAGAGAATGTTTATGGTTGAGATCTCTTATTCAACATGTTCAAGAAGAATACGGTCTTCCAACAATCAAGGTTAGTCCGACAATATTTTATGAATATAGCGCTGCATATATTACTCAAATCAAAGGCGGATATATCAAAGGCGACAGAACTAAACATATCTCCCCAAAGTTTTTCTTTACACACGAGCTCCAGAAGATGGGTGAAATAAATGCTCATCAAGTTCGCTCAAGTGAGAACCTAGCAGATTTGTTCACAAAAGCATTGCCAACAATAATTTTTGAGAAATTAGTTCACAAGATTGGCATGCATCAATTCAGAAACGGTCCTTACTAATATTTTCACATGATGGGGGAGTTAAATACATACTATACTTTTCTTCCCTTCGCAATGACTTTTGTAGCATTGGATTTTTCTTGGAAAGGTTTTTAACGAGGCAGGCGTATCTAACTTGGACAGTGTACACTTTTAATTGTGTTATGTCCCGTATATTTTAAAGAAAAATATCCAAAGAGGGAGTGTTGTAAATATTGAATATTTTTCATGTATAATTTTATGGTCAGATTCTGATATTATTAAATATCCTAAAAAATTAGAAATTATGTAAAAGATCTTTATATACATATATACATATAATATATGTATGTATGTATGTATGTATGTATATATGTATATATATATATATGCTTTCTTCGTGATTAAGCAAATCCCACCACTTGAATTTTTGTGTAAATAGAGATGCAGCGATGAAGTGGTGAAAAGCAGCAAAAAAACAAAGAATTGAAAGCAAGAAAGAGAGAGAGATTGAGAAGAGAGGTGATTGTGAAAAAAAATTTAATAATAAAATATTGAGAGAATTATTTGAATAGAAGAAAAACTTTTCTGGTTCCTTAGTTCTGATACAAAATATTTGCTATTTTTCTTTATACATATTTTGGTTTGTATTTTTATTCACTTTCTTTAGAGTATAATATGTCCCTAATTTCATAGCAAAAATTTCTATTATCAGAAATCACAATAATGATATAAAAAATATATAGTTATACTTAATCATGCATATTCTTTGTGTGGTAAGCCATGTTGCTCTCTTCGAATAGAAAATTTAGGATATCCAATTCCATTTTCAAAGATCTAATGTGTCATACTATAATATATTCATTCCCTTGTCTTAGAAGAACCTTAGATGTAGATATTTCCTTGTTATTGTGTGGCTATCTTTTATGATATACATAGTCGCTTCTACTGAAGATTATGTTGAATTTCTAGAATAATCACAAATATACTTCTAAAATGACTTTTTTTTTTTATAATTAGCGACATAGTCATGATATATAGCAGGCAACTCGAAAAAACGAGCCTCGAACGGGAATTAAAACAATAGAAACAGAACAAACAAGAATACAGGCAAAAACATGCAATATCTTATGAGCCTAAAACACCACTAGTGGGGACTCAGAAACAGAACAAACCAAAAGATAGGAAAATAGGACAATCAAGTCCCTAATTTATCGAAGCAAAGCGCTTAGCATAGGTGGATCATAATTGTCAAAACCCAGCCCTAGTCTTTTCCCCATCTCCAACATGTGCTCTACAGCAAGGATCTTACCGGCATCTTTAACTCTTTTTTGGTAAATCAGTGATAAATACCATATATAATGAAAAACATATGTACAAGTCTACGAGGGGCATATCCCAAGCCAAGGGCAAAAGGCCTACATCAAAGAATCAATCAAAGAAAGAAACAAAGCAAGAAGTATCAACGATCAACATGACCAAACAAAGAGAACAAGCAAATGAAAGCAATCAAAGCTAATGCTCAATCCCCCACTTCTACAGTAGCTGTGAGTGGCAATGAGCACTGCGAAGTGTAGGAGCAGCAATAAGACGGCTGCGGACCAATCCTGTGACCTCCTCAGTGATGACTGCATAAGGCCTGAATTGGGAGCGATGAATCCTCAGGTTATGCTCACACCAAAGGATGTAAATCGTTGTAGAGAAACAAAGGCGGGCAAGGATCCGATCCACCCCGCGGCCACGGAGCCTGTTTGCAGCCCACTGAACCAGCTCGGGCCATGGAAGCGTGGGCCAGGCAAAAGAGGTACGAGAGGACACCCTGGACCAAATAGTAGTAGAGTAGCTGCAGGTGAAGAAGGATGGTCATGCGACTCAGCATCTGACCCAGACAACATGCAAGTAGCCCGTACATCCTGCACACGATGTCTTAGCAGTCTGTCAAATCTCCATAGTCGCTTACAGGAGGCAAGCCACAAAATGAAGGAGTGCCTCGGGATGTGAAGCTGAAACCAAAGGAGATGATGGACGGAGTCCTCCTCCCTCCGACTGCGGATCATCTCCCATGCCGATCTAGTGGTGAAGACCCCAGATGGGTCCCTTATCCATCGTACACTGTCAGCTACCCCCGGTTGGGGCCTGAAGTCAACAGAATCCCAGATAGGAAGCAGCTCTTCAATATCCCATGGGAAACGCCATTGATCACCCTCAATAATATCTGAAACTCGAGAGCCCAAACGATGACCAGTGGAATGGAGGAGGCGGAAAGTGAACTGCCCCTCCAGACGTCCACACGGCAGCCAATAATCTGACCACAAAGTAGTGTCCCGGCCATCACCAATGATATGTCGAAAAGCTCCAGCACAAAGCGATCGAACATCAAGAATGCTCCTCCAAGACCATGAAATCGAACCTCTTGGCTGAATATCCCAGAAGGACTTCTCCTTGAGTCGGTTGGCATGAATCCACCATGGCTAGAGAGAGTCATGATCGGTGAGTAGAACCCAAATATGCTTCATGAGAGAAGCTTGGTTCCACTCATGCAGACGCCGAACCCCGAGACCGCCCTCCCTGCGAGGGTAACAGAGATGCTCCCAGGAGACCTTGGCCCCACCCGGGCACAGAGAAGCGCCCTTCCAGAGAAAGATTGCAAGAGTCAACTCAATCTTCTTGATCATCAGCTTCGGAAGAATGAAGACAGATGACAGGAAGACCTGAATAGAGAACAGGACTGATATGATAAGCTGCAAGCGCCCGGCATAAGATAAAGCATGAGATGTCCAAAGCTTGATGCGAGCAAGGATGTGGTCTAAAAGAGGCTTACAATCGATGAACCGAAGCCTCATCGTGATAAGCGGCACCCCCAAATACCTGACCGGGCACTGACCTAACCGGAATCCCAAAATATCAAGGAGAGTTTGCTGAAGCTCAGAGTCAACCTCAGTAATGAAGACGGTGCTCTTGGCTACATTCGAGGAGAACCCCGACAGTGCAGCAAAACGATCTAAAGTCTCATGAATAACTAACAAACTGAACTCATCAGCCTCACTAAAAATCATAAGGTCATCAGCAAAGCACAAGTGAGTAAGGCTGGTATTCTGGCAACGAGGATGAAAGCGTAACCTCGGATTAGAAGATGCACGGCGAAGCAAACCCTGTAAGCCCTCCATGCCAATAACAAAGAGGCAGGGCGAGAGAGGATCCCCCTGCCTGATGCCCTTGTTCGTGCCGAAAAAAACCATGAAGCTCGCCATTAATAGCGACTGAAAATCTGGCTGTGGAAAGACACTCCCGCACCCATCGAATCATGACCTTAGGTATACCCATACAGCGCATAGCAGTAAGAATGAACTCCCAGCGCACCGTGTCAAAAGCCTTGCGAAGATCAACCTTCAGAGCGCATCGAGGCGAAAGCGTCTAAAGGTGATAGTCGCACAGAAGCTCCTGAGCCAACATAATATAATCATATATCCTCCGTCTAGGAACGAAAGCAGACTGCGAGTCAGCAACAAGGTAAGGAAGAAACCCCTTTAGCCTGTTTGCAATGATCTTAGTGATGCACTTATAGATCACATTGCAACAGGAGATCGGGTGAAAGTCGGCGAAAGTGGAGGGATTCTCCACCTTCGGGATCAAGCTGATACAAGTGCAGTTTAGAGCGCCAAGCATGCGCCCTGACTGAAAGAAAGACCGGACAGCTCGAAAAACATCATGCCCCACCACGTCCCAAGCCCTCTTAAAAAAGAGGGAGGTATAACCATCAGGGCCAGGTGCCTATTATGACTAGTGGAGAACAGTGCATCTCTCACCTCAACATCAGTAACCGGAACAGATAGTGGACGAGCCTGATCCTCAGAAAGACGGGTCTGAAAGAGCTCCGAAATATCCTCACGAAGCGGTCCACTCAGCTCTGTCAAGAAGTCTCAAAAGTAGTAGACTCCTGGCTCAGAAATCTCATTGTCATCATACGTCCTCCTGCCATCAACACGAATGATAGAAGAGATCCGGCTCCTAGTCTGCCGATGCGTGACAGACTTATGGAAAAATTGGGTGCCCTGATCTCCCAAAGAGAGCCACTGGATGTGAGATTTCTGACAATAGAAAGCCTCCTCATCCCTACACAACCGCGAGTACTCCCGAGATAGACGACGCTCCTCCTCACCAAGTAACATACTCTCGGGCCCATCATCTAAAGCCCGCTGCGCCTCCATCCAGGCATCCCTCGCCGCCACAACCCGAGCCGATATGTGGCTATAATGTCTAGCATTGAGGGCCTTCCACTCACCCTTCAGCCTCTTCAACTTTTGAGTGAACTAAAACATAGGTGTGCCCTCAATGCTAGTCGGCATCTTTAACACTATTGCCTCGTTTCACGAGATTCCTTTTTTTTTTTTTTTTTTTTTTTGGGCTTGCCAGAGGCCTTCCTAATCTCTTCACGCTATTCCCAGGTAACATGTCCTTTAGGAAATCTTGTAGCTTCCGCTTAGCTTGCTCTTTTATCTTACGCTTCAACGCTGTCCTACCCCTTTTTGTCACACTCGTCTTAGGGATCTTATGTCCCGCCAACACTTTTTGCCTATAGTGAAAACGATGATCACAGGGCATTGTGTTTTGAGTGAGACACTTAAGGATATATTTTAATAGTTACCGTCCTATGGTGATACAACATATTAGTTGGGAGCAAATCAACGAGGATTTTTGAGATCTTCATCATATTAGCCGCACATTTTATAGAAAAAATTAGTTATTTTGTGGTGGAGTGTTATGTTGTTGACAACAACTCATAAGAATTTTTTTTTTTGACAAAGTTGTATGTTCTACATTTTAGAAAGAACGCGCTCTCGTTGCCTATTTTAAAAATTCTAAAATGGACACTTGAGATATGGAATTAAGACAAAAAAAAAAAAAATTTCTATAAATAAAGTTAGATGAATTCAAGAAGAACTCTATGTCACATTATAAAGTATTCGATGCATTCCTATGTTCGGGACTGTTAAGGTCGTCGTCTATGCTTCTAATAAGATATTATAGATGTTTTTGTTGCAAATTACTTGAATCTAGGATATTCGTGGATATGCTTATGAAAAATACATGTTTGTAATATTGTCAATTTGGAAGCGGTGATCATAGGACATTATCTTGAGTGTGAGTTATGCAATGATATGTATCAATGGTTACAACTCTATGATGATATAATATAGTAAGTGAGAAAGGCAATAATACATGCAGGGTCATCCACCATATTATTATAGTTAGAAGACCAATTTGTAGTTTTGACACCATTGTGACACTAGCCATGCATTGCATGAGAAAAAACTAGTTGCTTTTGTGGTGAAATGATATTTTAATTAAAAAAACAACTCATCAATACTAATTTTCTTGGGCAAAGACGTTGGCTTTTCTTTTAAGAAAGGATGTACTCTTGTTCCTTTCTCCCAAAAAACACTAAATAAACATTTTAGGTATGGTACTTAGAGGGACAACCATTTATGTAAGAAAACCTAAGATAAGTTTGAGACAAAGAACCTATTTCTAGGGTAGCAAAGTTGAGACGGATTAACAACATCGGTCTTAGTATTTTTAGAATTAAGGTAAGGCGTGTTGTCTCAAAATTTTGAATTTAGAGATACCAATCCATCTCAAACCCGCATCTAATAGACACGATTTTGAGATGGACTTGCTCGTCTCAAAATAAAAAAATGGCATTCATGACAAACCTGTCGCTAAACTTTTCAATCTGTCCTTAGTCACTATACCTTTTTAATTCCATTTCAAACTAAAGAAAGAAATGTTTCATCTCTAAATAGTTGTTTTCTTGTAATGTGCATTTTCATAGAAAAGGGTGAAAGTACAAACACTTAAAATTTCAAGGATGTTACTTTAGTATTTATTTCCAAGTCCTTTCAACTAATAGGTGTAAGACCCTTGATATTGGGATGCCATGCACTGGGTGCTGCCCAACGTTAGGCACATCACGCTCCGATCATTGCACTGACATGGTCACTT
The DNA here is from genome assembly GCA_018398585.1 of Simmondsia chinensis. Classification (NCBI taxonomy): domain Eukaryota; kingdom Viridiplantae; phylum Streptophyta; class Magnoliopsida; order Caryophyllales; family Simmondsiaceae; genus Simmondsia; species Simmondsia chinensis. The sequence continues at coordinate 10,937,904 of JAGTTD010000013.1, forward strand.
GGTGGGAAAGCCTCTAGTGCTTGATTGGATGACAGCACCTAGGTTTAGCTATGACATGGGACATAATGGACCTTGGCTTGAGTATGACCGTGCAAGGGCATGTGTGCTTGGGGCAGCTCATTGACTTAGTAAAGGGGAACTAGACAAGCGCATGATCATGCTCCAGCATTCACACGTTACTTGGGCAGCACCAGTTAAGAACGGGCCCTTAACTAGGTGCAAAGCACACGCCATGCTGATACAAGATGGACATCGATCAGGCACAAGCATAAGCGTAGTGCGCATCCTTTATATGGATGAACCAGGCCAAATGAAAATGAGCATGGCATCAACGGATTGAGAGCCATGTGCTTGTTACACAACTCTAGCCTGATGCACGGAATGCAAGTCTGAAGCATTACATGCACAATTAAGGACAAATAATGTGAGGCTAAGTCCAAGTCCATAGGTTTGATGCGGAGCACTAGCACAACAGTGGATCAGCGCCTAATACACGATATGGCACTAACTCAAGACGGACCTTGAGTGTGTTAGAGCGTTGACGTTACCTTAGGATGGGCTTATGGACACTCTTAGGCTAAGGCCTTGACCAACAGATGGGTCCAAGGCTTGCGCATGCAACACGCGGCACCAACGTGAACCACACAGGCACTACTCATGGACGCCCACTGAGACTTACGCGCTGGAGTCTAGGATGCACCAGGATCAAGTACGCAAGCCTAGTCATAGTGTGCGCCACGCAGCAAATATATGAGTTCTTGCAGTGTACACATGACGCTGCCAAAACCAGGCGCTAGCAGAACACGGATGCGGGCATGTCACTGGGTTCGCACGCCGCAACGCACTTCTGCTCCGGACACCTGAACGTTTGGGGAGCCTTGCACCTACGAAAAGGTGCTTGGCATGTGTAGGTCACGTGAGACATGGAGCTTTGAAGGAGGACACTTGACCATGAGCTTGACAGGAGTTCTTGACCTGGATCTTGACCAAGTAACTGCCACAGAATTGAAGTGAAACTGATCTGGCACAGGGGCATGCCTTGACTTGGTAACTGCTTCTTTGGGCGGGAAAAGCAACAGGGAGTAGGTATTGACTTGGATTTGACTCGGTAACAGCCCTTTGGAGAGGCGCCCTCAAGGGAAGTAAGGAATTAGAAAGAATTAAGGTGATGCCAGCTGTCCAGAGCAGTTACCTTGCTGCCACATCATGGGGAACTGCTGGGAACCTTTATAAATAGGTTTGTTTGCCGATAGTTGGATTCATTTAGTTTTTGTTCATAGTTTAAGGGTGGCACATGATTCTAAGGGATTTTGTGAGGGTTTTCATTATAATTCAAAAAATGCTCAATAATAAAAGTCATCCCTTGTATCTTGTGTTCCTTTTCTTGTGTTTATGTTCAATTATGTTTATTTTTGATGCATTTGTATATGTTTGTGTGCGTGTTAAGGTGAGTGAGGAGTAACCTCACTATCATCAGGTAGTCAAAAAAACATCTGCGACAATATGCCACTAGATTACTTCCAAAAGGGTGCAAAGATACTTGTATCATTATAAGACTGTTTTTAACCCGTGCCCTGTAACATTTAATGCAATTTTTTTAGGACAACTTTAAATGCAATTTACTTTTAGTAAATTATTTACTTTGATTACAAGCATTAATAAATATATATTTGATATTAAACAATCAATTTAGTTTCTAATAAGACATGACTTTTTTGTTAATAAAGACGCATATAATATGTGTATCGTACACATATTCGTATTTTTATATTTAAATAATGCCTTTATGCATAATAGTTAACAATATAGTAAAACATGTATTATTGATTGTTATTTATATAAAATATGTGTTAAAACATGTATCTGTATTTTTTTCATTTAAATAATAATGATTGATTGAAATTAATCATATTTAAGTCTAAATTAGATATCATCTCATATACTTTGTTATATTTGTCACTTCAATCAAATTATTGAATTATCATTTACTATGTTTATATTTTCTCACTACATTATTGTGTCTAACAATATCGAACATACGTCAAATTAATAAAACTATATTTCTCTCCACTCTATTCATATTTTAAAAAATTTAGTTGTGTTCTAGACATAAATGTATCAATGTTATTTTGTATAAGTTAACAAACTCGACCAAAATTTTTATGTATAAAGCCAAATTATATATGTATGTATTGAATCATTTTTAATTCTACCATATTTTTTATGACTTTTATTTTCTTTATACTTTGTGTAAATAAATAAGGAAGTTAATAATAAAGATCAAATAATAAAAATAAAAAAAAAAAAACCAAAACCGCAACCACAATTGACATGGAACTTCTTTTTTGCTAACAATGTGGAAGCATATAAGCATTTAATGATTTAACAAATTTTTAAGCAATTAAATGTAATTAATAGGGCACAGGTTTGGAAAGGCCTTATTATAAAAGGTGTCATTCAAGAAGAATACAATCCCTAAAACCAAAATGACAAATTTAAATTTATATCCAACCCTAATCTTTAAATTACAGAACCTGAACACATTGAATCCCAAACCATATACATACCAATAACCATAAATAACAAGCCTATAATATCAAAACCCGAGGCCCATAATTCCCAAGTCATTTTAAAGAATTTGAAAATCAAATTCTATATTATTTATGCTTTAATTTTGAATCCTTTACCAATTTTGAAAGTTTAGTTTCAACAATTAAAAAATTGGTCCAATTCCAAGCATGAATGTAACTTTTTTATTTTTGAAGTTAGATACGAATGTAACAATATACATTTTTTTTGTATGGTAAAGAAATTCCTCAAAATCCCTTCCTCAAGAAGGGTTTACCTAAGCAATACATGGTACTAATTTTCCTGAGCTGGAAAAGGGGGAGAGTTCACTTCTTCCTTTGAGCAGAATCCGAATTTTCTTTCGACCCAATCTGCATCACTATTTTTCCCTCTATAAACATGATTGATCTTAGTGTTATCTACTTCTGAACCCAACCGACAAATGTCCATAAGCGTATTCCTGATACACCAAGGAGTTCTATAATTTCTCATTGTTGATTTAATAACAACTTCATTCTCACCTTCTAGAATGACATTCCTACATTCCAATTGGATGGCATTAAAGAGGCCGTCCTAGGCCACCATGGCTTCTGCCACCAAAATAGGTGCATCCCCAATTCCTCTACACCTTGTTGTGGCCCATTTTCTCTTATGGTCTCTAATATCGTGTCTTGTCGTTATTTGATTTCCACTTTTAGACCCATCAATCTTCGCTTTAACAAATTGATTTGGAGGCCTAATCCACTAGCAAGTACAAAATGGGTGAAATTGCCACTGCTATAGGCAAGTATAAAGATCTTTGTTTCTCATTAGGAAAGGCACTTCTTATTTTGGTCATAAAATGTAACTTTTATGCAACCTATTTATTTTTTCTAAAATTAGAAAATAAATTTTGAAAAAGAAAAAGAACATGTTATCCAAATACATGCTTAGTTTTTTTTTTTTCAATTTTTATTATTATTATTTTTTTTGGGGGTTCTATTCATTATTCTAAATTTGGCCATCCAATAAGTTCCATCAAATAATTAGAAATATACAGAGAGAGAATCATTTCTCTCCATTGACACATATTTATTGTGTCTTTGTCATAACATTCTGGATTTTGGGATTTGTGCCTCATATTGTTTATCATTCCGTCTTAAAAAGAGGTCTCATCAGCCTTTCCAACTTTCGACTCACCCAATCTTCATTTGTTCTCTCTCCTCCCCTAAGACGTATGCCGAGATTTTGGCAGCGAAAAAGAGGAGGAGAGAAATGGAAGACTTCCAACGACAATACAAACCATGTGCACAACAACGAGACCTAGATCATTGGAAGTCTGAGATCATCGATCATCACATGTTGGAGATCGTAAATGCCAATGCATCCTTGGCTCGGGGCCGAGAAGTTGTTCGTTACACTAAACCAACTACCTTGAAAAATTCATATAGTTGGAACTTCAATGATTGCGAGTTGAAGCGCAAGAAAAGGATTGCAATTTATAGGGCATATACCATGGAAGGAAAGGTTAAGTCCTCTCTCAAAAGTGGTTTTCGGTGGGTCAAGAACAAGTATTCCCAAATAATGCATGGTTACTAATCTTTCTACTTCTTTTTTGATATGTGATTTACACCTTATCCATTATTGCTCACAATTAAAGTGATATCGGACCATTAGTTTTGTTAAATACACTCTTTAAGCTATCAATTTGTATTAATTGGACCCATCATTGCCATTTGTTCCAATTTTTTTTAACTTTGTTACCTATATTTGAATCACATACACATCTTGTTGTTAGTTAAAATCAAACTATTTATCTACATTATGTGATGTGCATGAGTTTGGTTGTTATCCGAGTTAAAAAAATTGGACAAATATCACGATAGGTATCTAATTAGTTATACAATTTGATAGTTTAGGCACAATTAATGAAACTAAATGTTTGATAAATTACTTTGATTTAAATAATAGTTTAAGGTTTGTAACTTATTTACCAATATAAAAAAGGCCATTCATTGAGAGATAATTATGTTGTGCATGCATAAGGTTTTTGTTTATTGGGAATGGAGGTGGGTAGAATTATTTTTAATGGCTAAATTTTCATTTTGGAGATGTAAATAAAATTTAGAATTTGATTGTCTTTTATGTGAACTGCTATATAAATTCATGCAGAGATCTATAATTTTGGCTGTGGTTCATACAAACTTTACATTTTGTGGTATGTGAACTTTTAATAGGAATTCAAAATTAATTTGTGTACGCAATATATAAAACAAATCATAAATTAAAATCGAAAAATAATAAGTTAATTATACAGAGGTTTTAGGGGTTTGTATAGGGGTAACCATGCCTCCTTAGTCCAAGAGTTATCAGATTTTGAACCTTATTGATCCTCCCAATTCATATAGCATTTTCTTGAAAAATCACCATGCCAATAGTAATTGTACAGATAAATACAAAAGATCTTAATTGTGTGCTCCTAAATTTCAAATGAAGGATGTTATTTAACAATCATATTTTTTGATATTTTTAATTAATCAAGGTATTGATTAAGTGTTTAGCAACATTATGTTGATGTATTTTCAAAATTAGATATATTAATGAGGTGTTTGAGATTAGTCCCGATGCTGTTTAAAGTGTTTTTTAGTTGTATGGGGTGTGTGTCGATACACAGGGCTCGTGTGTCAACACACAATCTTACAGAACCAAAGTGCATTGTTGGATGTCGACAAACATAGCCCGTGTGTTGACACAATCTTACAAAAGCACACGGAACAGATCTGTGCGTCTACACACATGGCGGTTTTTGACAGTTTGTTTGTGCGGCCTTTTTTTTGGTTTTTGGCGCTTCTTTTGGGGTGTTTTCTTGGGATGTATCTCTTCATTGTTGTCATAAAAATATCCTCCATTTGTTAGTTTTATTGGGACTTGAGTTGATTGATCAAAAGTTTGAGAAGAACTTTGAGAAATACACTGTACAAGAGTGTTGAAAGTTCTTGAAAATACCATTCTTATTCATCTCTTCTATCTCTCCCTTTACACACTTTCACTTCATTGTATTGGTTATCGTTGTATCCCCGAGCCTGTTTCCTATGCCAAAATAAGTCTTAAGGAAAGTGACTACATGGCCTCGACTCCATAGATCTCTAGGATACCCATTCTTACTAGTTTTGCAAGTATCTACACCAACAATCTTAAGACTTATTTTTTTTTTTTGTGAACTTGGTTTGATATGGCTTAGTCACTGAGGGAAATGACAACAAATTTTGTGAAGTTGGACAATTTTGATAGCGGTAATTTTTGCCGTTGGCAGAGGAAGATACACTTCCTGATTACTACCCCGAATGTGGTGTATATTCTGAATACACCATTCCCTACCCCCGCTATTGAGAAGAAGGAGACGCTGGCCCAGCAACGAGCCCGGTTGAAATGGGAGAATGATGGTTACATCTGTTGAGGGCATATACTGAATGGGACGATGGATGCCCTCTGTGACATCTACTCCAATGTGCCTACCGTGAAGGAATTGTGGGACACTCTAGAGGCACACTACATGGCTAAGGATGCCACAAGTAAGAAATTTTTAGTTAGTCAATTTAATAATTACAAGATGGTTGATGAACGTCCAGTCATGGAGCAATTCCATGAAATTGAAAGAATTCTAAATAACTTTAAACAACATAGAATGAATACGGATGATACCATAGTTGTGTCTTCTTTGATTGACAAACATCCCCCTTCGTTGAGAGATATTAAGAAATCTTTCAAACACAAGAAGGAAGATACGTTAATCGAAGAGTTGGCTAACCATTTACGAATTAAGGAAGGGTACAGGTTACAGGATGACCACAAAGAACGCCCCTGTGACATTGGGAAAATCAATGTTACCGAAGAAGGCCATCGAGTAAAGGAACCAAAAGAACCGGACATTCCCAAAAGAAATGAAACGAGAAGAAGGCCAAAGTGGTCTATTGGGAGTGTCAGAAGCTCGGTCACCTAAGGAGTGACTGTTTTCGCCTAAAGAACAAGAAAGGCAAGGGGCTTGATCATCGCAACAAAAATTCGAGTGATAGGTTCATGGCGATGATATCAGATATCAACCTAGTCGAGAGTGATGACTCTTGGTGGCTTGACTCGGGGGCCCCAAAGCATGTTTGTAAAGATGAGGTGTTCTTCAAAGACTTAGAACCCATAAACAATGGAACTGTGTTGTTTATGGGCAATGAAACCAGTGTACAGGTTAAGGGCAAAGAAAAAGTTGACTTACTTTTCACTTCTGGGAAAACCCTTACCCTTAATAATGTATGCTACACCCTAGATGTTAAGAAGATCCTCATGTCTGGTGGACTACTGAATAGGTTGGGGCTCAAGTTGGTCTTGAAGGTCAACAAGGTGGTTGTGTCAAGGGGGGTGTCTTTATTGGCAAGGGATACCTGTGTAATGGGATGTTTAAATTAAACGTTGATAATAAAATTGCTAGTTTGGTTTATATGCTTGACTCTTCCTATTTATGGCATCATAGATTAGGACAAGTGAATTTCCGTAGGATGCATGAAATGGTTAATTCGTCGTTGATACCACATATTGATAAAGTGGATGATAAGTGTAAAACGTGCATGTTAACGAAAACAATGAAGTTGCCATTTCCATTGGTTCAAAGAGAAATGAACTTACTTGATTTAGTACATAGCAATTTGTGTGACTTTAAAAGTACTCCGACCATAGGAGGAAAAAGATATTTTATAACTTTCATTAATGATTGCTCGAGATTTTTCTATGTGTATCTAATCAATCATAAAGACCAGTCACTAGAGAGATTTAAAGCATATAAAGTGGAAACCGAACTACAGTGTGAAACCCTCCTCAAACGGCATAGATCGGATCGTGGTGGGGAATACTATGATCCCAAGTATTTCGAAACCACAGGTATAGTGCATGAGTTCATAGCACCTTATACGCCACAACAGAATGGCGTGGCTGAGAGGAAAAACCGGACTTTAACTGAAATGGTTAATTCCATGTTATCCTACTCCGGTCTTAGCGATGGGTTTTGGGGTGAGGCTATGTTGACGGCCTGCCATATATTAAATCGTATTCCAAATAAGAAAAGTAAAATAACCCGTATGAACATTGGAACAAGCGACCTCCGAAGCTGGGTTATCTTAAAGTGTGGAGGTGTAGGGCAGTCGTTAAAGTCCCTGAACCTAAATGGAAAACGTTGGGTGAGAGAGGCATCAATAGTATATTTGTTGGATATGTGCCACATAGTAAGGCATATCGATTCTATGTAATTGAGCCAAATTATTATATTAATGTTAATACGATAATAGAATCGAGGGATGCCATTTTAGATGAGAATCGGTTTACCTCTATTCTTAGACTGAGGGATTATGTACGGATTGAGAATGACACTTCAGTGTCATTTGGTGGTGATCACCATGAGAGGGAACAAGTCCCTGATGAAAGAGAAATCTTTTTTGTCGGACTTCTACACATTTTTGGTAGAAGGTTCGAGTAATGATATGGACACTGTAACTCCATATTGTTGTGTCATGGAGGCGGATCCCATGACGTTTGATAAAGCCATGAGATCATATGATGCCGCTTTTTGGCGAGAGGCTGTGAATGATGAGATGGACTCCATCATGGGTAATAATACCTAGATATTGGTGGACCTTCTACGAGGCAATAAGCCTATTGGATGTAAATGGATCTTCAAAAAGAAGATGAAAGTGGACGGAACTATAGACAAGTTTAAAGCTTGGTTGGTGGTGAAAGGGTTTACCCAGAAATATGGGTTAGACTACTTTGACACGTATGCCCTTATAGCAAGAATATCGACTATAAGAGTTTTAATACCTCTTGCCTTGATTTATAAGCTAGTGATTTGCCAAATGGATGTCAAAACGACATTCCTGAATGATGAGCTAGAGGAGGAGGTGTATATGGAACAACCGGAAGGGTTTGTTGTTCCTGGCTAAGAGAGAAAAGTATGTAAGCTCATACGTTCTCTATATGGGCTAAAGCAAGCCTAAAAGCAGTGGCACCAGAAGTTTGATCAAGTTGTTCTAAACAATGGATTCATTATAAATGAATCGGATAAGTGTGTCTATAGCAAGTTCAATAATGGCAAAGGGGTCGTATATATTTGTATGTCGATGACATGCTGATTTTCGGTACTGATATGGAGCAAATGGAGAAAAAAAAACAGTTTTTCTCAATTAACTTTGCTATAAAAGACATAAGTGAGGCTGAAGTAATCCTTGGTATAAGGATTGTAAGAAATGAAGATAAGATTTCCTTGACATAGTCTCACTACATTGAGAATGTGTTGAATAGATTCAACTATGGTGCTTGTACATCGGTGTCCACACCAATGGACCCTAGTGTAAAACAAGTACCGAATGTGGGCACTCCTATATCTCAGTTGGAGTATGCTCAAATCATTGGATGTCTTATGTACGTCATGACTAGCATTGGGCCTGATATAGCCTATGCTGTGGGAAAACTAAGTAGATTTACTAGCAATCCGAGAAAACTGCATTGGCATGCAGTGTATAGAGTACTGAAGTACCTTAAGAGCACTATGAATTATGGTACTTCTTATGTAGAGTATCCTCTCATTTTGGAAGGATACTCTGATACCAGTTGGATCTCCAATAGGGAAGATCATGCATCCACAAGCGGATGGGTATTTCTACTTGGTGGGGGTACGGTTTCTTGGGGTTCCAAGAAACAAACTTGTATATCTAATTCTACAATGTCGGCATAGTTCATAGCTCTTGTTTCTGCGGCTAAAGAAGCTGCGTGGTTAAAGGATCTCTTGTATGAGATTCCTTTGTGGCCAAAGCCGATCTCACCGACATCTATCCATTTTGATAGTCAGGCTACGCTATCAAAAGTGTACAGTGAGGTGTACAATGGAAAGTCTAGACACATAGGTGTAAGACACAGTATAGTGGGACAACGTATTCGAGAAGGTGTCATCACTGTGGACTTTGTGAGAACCAGTCAGAATCTAACAGATCCGTTTATGAAAGGCCTAGTTAGAGACTTAGTTCTAAAAACTAGTGAAGGGATGGGGTTGAAACCTATCATTATTAGTCGCCCATGATAGGCCTTCAACTCGACGCCTGGTATGATGTCATGTCTCGGGTTCAATGAGTGAGACTTATTAGCCGTGTGACTGCAAGCACTAAAAGAGAATTTTTCCATCCCGCGTGAGAAGTGCTTGGTTACCTGCATCAAAGAACCTAAGAGGATGAGCGTATGCTCTTAATGGACCCGATTTTCTATTATTACTGAAGTTGAGTCACAGGGACATGATCAGTGAGGCCTACCTTAGTGAGTGTGGAGTTTGGCCGCTTCAAGGGTTGATTTTTGACGAAGGGTTTGGCCCTGAAACACTTGCAATGGATACAGGATATAAGGCTTCATATGTGTCGATCTGGGAGCTCTAGAGTGTGTACGGGGAGTACGCCTTGTGTGTGATGACATAGTCGGTTAGTCAAATGGGTTGTATGGTTCAAAGCTTGGTCTACCACTTTCAATCCGATTAACTGTAACGGTGTCTTCACTAGCTGGGGGTTCAATTGAGAGACACCCTCATTGATGCACAATAAGGCCTTCTTTAATTTAGAGACATTGTTTGTGAGAATGGTTGTATTTTGAAAATGATGGGGGATTGTTGATATATTTTCAAAATTAGATATATTAATGAAGTGTTTGAGATTAGTCCCGATGTTGTTTGAAGTATTATTTAGTTGTATGGGATATGTGTCAACACACAGGGCTCGTGTGTCGACACACAATCTTACAGAACCAAAGTGCAGAGTTGTGTGTCAACATATAGAGCCTGTGTGTCGACACCAATCTTACAAAAGCACACGGAATAGATCTGTGTGTCGACACAGAGAGCTGTGTGTTGACACATAAGGCAACTTTTGACAGTTTGTTTGCATGACCTTTTTTCTGGTTTTTGGCCCCTCTTTTGGGGTGTTGTCTTAGGATGTTTCTCTTCATTGTTTTCATACAAATATCCTCCATTTGTTAGTTTTATTGGGACTTGAATTGATTGATCAAAATTTTGAGAAGAACTTTGAGAAATACATTGTACAAGAGTGTTGAAAGTTCTTGAAAACACCATTCTCATTCATCTCTTCTATCTCTCCCTTTACACACTTTCACTTCACCGTATTGGTTGTCATTGTATCCCCGAGACTATTTTCTACGCCGAAATAAGTCTTAAGGAAAGTGAATACACGGTTTTGACACTAGAGATCTCTAGGATACCCGTTCTTGCGAGTTTTGCAAGTATCTACACCAACACATTGTACTCCTAATAAAGGCTTCGCTATTTGTAACCAAGATGAGAGACAATTTTGACAAGCGTAATCTATGATTTAAGTCGATTTGCAATGCATTTTGCAAACCAATTTCATATGAGAAAATTGCGTGGTGACTTGTGCAGCAATATTCTAGCTTTGTTTGATATTACTATGACTTATGGGGCATTGTAGAGGTGGTGAAAAATAATCAAGATTTAGTTTAGTTAATCAAGATAGTTAGATGGCTTAGTCGGTTATACAAGTCTGGTAATCGATTATGCATATGAGAGTAATGTCAAGTTTAATTATATTGAGTGAATAACACTGAGAGGTACAAGTTCTAATCATAGAGTTAGGTAACAAAGTATAAAAACTAGAATGTCCTTCCTAGTTACATGTGAACTAAGAGCAAAGAGGTAAGAGATAAAACCTAGATAGCTATCCTCTAATAGGCCCCCTCAACCTAAAGGTGGAGCAGCAACATGAAGATTGTGCTTGTGATATTAAAATAGGGTAACCTCGAGGATTTTGGTGAAGATGTCAACGATTTGATGTGTTGTGGGAGCGTAGCGGACTTGAAAATCATCTTTGAGAACATTCTCATGAACATAGTAGAAGTCAACATCAACATGTTTGCTACGGTCGTTAGAAACAGGGTTAGCAGCAAGATATGAGGCAGAAACATTGTCACAGTAGATAGCAACTGAGCCAAAGTGTTTAAGGCCAATATCGCGCATGAGATATCGAACCCAATCAGCTTCAGCTGCGGCTTGAACAACGGCACAGAATTCAGACTCGATGGAAGATTTGGAGACAGTTGCTTGTTTCTTGGCGGGCCATGAGATGAAACTGGATCCAAGAAATAGGGCATCACCTATGGTTGGAACGTCGAGTGTTAGGGCATCCTCCCCAATCAACTTTAGCATAGACGGCAACGGATGTGCAAGTGCTGGGAAGAATCGTTAACCGATGGCCAGGGTTGCTTTTGAGGTATTCTGGGGATCCGTTTCACAACCTGCCAATGACTTATCCTGGGAGCATGAATAAATTGAGAGACAAGGTTAACAATAGAACATATATCAAGACGAGTCATGGCGATATATTGGAGAGCCCCAACCACCCTTCGATACTCAATAGGGTCTGGTCAAGCATCACCATCAGTCAAAGACAGATGGGCACAGGCCGGGAGAGGAGTTTTAATGGGTTTGGCATCTTGCATGTTGTGTTTGTGAAGGAGTTCTATGGTGTATCGATGTTGTGATAGAAACATGCTAGACTTTGTTCAGCGAGCCTTGATGCCTAAGAAGTAATGGAGAGGACCAATGTCTTTCATTGCAAATTGTGTGGAGAGGACGCGAATGAGAGTGTCAATGGAGTTGTTGGGGGGGGGGGGGGGGGGGGGGGGGGGCATGTCATCACCTTAAAGTAGTAGGCAAATGGTGTCTTTGGAATTACGAAAGAGAAAAAGGGAGGGTCAACTCGACAACAGGTAAAGCCTAGGCTATAGAGGAATGTACTAAAGCAGTGGAACCAGGCCCGAGGGGCTTGTTTAAGTCCATAGAGTTCCTTTCGAAACCTACAAACATGGTTGGGCAACTTAGGATGGCCAAAACCCCTAGGTTGCTTCATGTACACTTCTTCCTTAAATTGGCCATGTAGGAAAGCGTTTTTAACATCAAGTTGTTTAATGAGCCATTTGTTTGTAATGGAAAGAGTAAAAATGAAGCGTATGGTGGATGGATTGACGACCGGGCTAAAAATATCGGTGGATGGATTGACGACTGGGCTAAAAATCTCCTTGAAGTCAATGTTTTCACGTTGGTGAAAACCTTATACGACAAGGTGAATTTTAAAGTGATCAACTGAGCCATCCGCTCATTTCCAAGGGCGTCCTACAATGTTATGATTTGGGTTTTTTTTTTTTTGGGGGGGGGGGGGGGGGGGGGAGACGAGATCCCAAGTTCGGTTTTGAATTAAAGCGCTGAATTCATCCGCCATAGCTTCTTGCCATTTATGATTTTTAACTGCTTGAGAATAACTTGTGGGTTCTTTTATTGCTGCTATCGAGGAAAGGGATAGGGGATATTTGGTTTTTCGAATACCATCCTTGAGTCGAGCTCGCCTTGGGTGAACGTTGTGAGTGACATGGGGTTCGAGTGGGACAAGGGTTTCGGCCGTGGGGACAGGGTAGGGCCGTGCTGCAACATGGTGGATGGCCTCGGCAGGTGAGAGAAGCATGATGGGATCGAGATCGGGGTCGGGAAGAGGTGACTGTGGTTGTGGAGACTTGGTGTGATTTACACTAGCAGGAGTAGGAGCCGCAGGTTCGACACCAGCGGTGTTGGGATAGGGGTTGTCAGGTCGATGGTGGGGCGGGCCACCATTGCCCTCGGGTAGTGGAAGAGACCCACCAGAGGGGGGAGACTAGTAGACGTCAGGTTCCTTAGACATAAGGGAGGTGCAGGATGAGCACTCAAGAGTGTGGTACCCGGGTCTGCGGCTACTACGAGGGGAAAGAAAAGATCAACTATACTAGCTATGCTATTTGGGTCTGGAACCCCGGAGAGGTTGACTAAGTCTGGATATGGAATGCTAGTTTCGTTAAACCTAACATGTCAATGCATATAAAATTTCTTAGTTTAGGGTTCAAGATAACGATAAACCTTATAGCATGTGGCATATCCTATGCAACTGCATGGTATGGATCGTGAAGCCAATTTGTGAGGGGCACGAGGCGTAATGTTGGGGTAACATGCACATCCAAAAAATGTGAAAACTAGAGTAGTCGAGAATTCATTGAAAAAGTTTTTCAAAGTGGGATGAGTTTTTGACAACGGGGGTGGGGATAATAAAGCATGCAGTATAGTCAGCATCATCCCCGTAAGTATAAGGAAGGCGAGATTGAATCAGAAGCATTCGTGCCATTTCAATAATGTGTTGGTGCTTTCATTTCGCCACTCCATTTCATTGTAGAGTATCAGGACATGAAAGCCGAAAATGAACGTCGTGTTGACAACACAATGCATTCATACGGTGACGGTCGAATTCACAACCACCATCACTTTGAAAAATTTTTATTTTTGTGTAAAATTGGTTTTCAACAAGAGTCTGAAAATTTTCAAAGATTTCAAAAACCTTAGATTTTTGTTTCATAGGATAGAGCCATGTAAACCAAGTCATCAATAAAATTAACATAGTACTTATGACATGTGTTTGACGAAACAAGAGATTGTCATACATCGAATGAATTAAATGCAAAGGAGAAGAAACTAAATGCAAAACACGCTTAAAAGGTAGTCGCTGAGACTTACCCAAACTACATTTTTGACAGTAAAACGTGAACTAGGTATGAGTTTGTGGTAACAGGGAACATCTAACATAGGTCTTCCTAGATGCCCTGGGTGGTGATGCCAGAGGTCTCCTGATAGTGTTTGTGCCATGAATCCAATTGAGTGAGGCGATAAATTGTAAAGCGGGCCATTACTGCGAACTCGAAGCAGAGGGGTCCCTGTACCCTTGTCCTTAACAAAGAAAAATTTAGAATCAAATTCAACAGTGCATAAATTTTCTTAACAAAGTCTTTTTATGGATAAAATATTACGAGTTAGTTGGGGGTACTAACATAATGTTGTTAAGTTGAAGTTTACGACTTTTAGTGTTTAAAGTTGTAGAGCCCATATGAGTAACAGGAAGTAAAGCCCCGTCCCCAACTAAAACTTGTTTATGGCCACGATAGGGAAGTAGTGAATGAAGCATACCTAAGTTGGCTGTCATGTGGTTGGTTGCACCAAAGTCGGGATACCAACTGTAATCTTGTGAGTCATTGATAGACATGGCAGAGAAGGAGTGAGATGGATTAGGATAGGAGAAGTGATCAAACCAGTGTGGACAGGAGACAACATTATGACAAATTTGATTGCAAATAGGGTTCAAGAATGCCGTTTGAGTTGAGCTATGCGTTACTGGAGGGCCAAGTGTGGTTCAATTTGGGCTGCGGAGCGTGAGGTCCCGATTGATGCTGTTTTGGTAGTCCCCCATTACAGCCCCCTCGATTGCCATGGGGACCTGTGTTGCATCCTTGACCTCTACCACGTCCCCCATGAACGGAGTTAGATCTTTGAGAACCTGCATTCCAAGCAACTAAAGCATGTTGTTGATCAGTGGAAGGGCGACTTTGATATTGATTCTGGGTGCTTTCCTCGTTTAAGAGGTCAATTTTGAGTTTTTTAAAAGTAGGTGTTGGTGAGGTTTTTCGAGTTAGAGTGGTAAATGCGTCATATTAAATTGAGAGCCCGTAGAGGGCGTAATGTACTAGTTCTCGATTGGCTATTGGTGAGTCTATGGCAGCTAGGTCATCGGCAATGGATTTTAATGAAATTTTCCATTGTTTTGCCATCCTTTTTAAGATTTGTTATTTGAGATTGCAGGTCAAAATCTTTGGCTACCAAATGATCTCAAAATATTTTGACAAGGGCATCCCACATGGCAATTGATGTGGGTTAGTGAACAATATCGTTTAAAAGGGAGCAAGATAGAGTAGCAGTGATGCAAAATCGAAGATTTTGGTCAGTTCTAACTTAATTTATATACTCACGATTAGGAAGGGAAGAACCATAATTGGTTGTTATGTGAGTTGGGGGACAAGAAAAAGCACTGTCAATATAACCCATAAGTTGATGTGATATCAAAAGCATGTAAAATTGCTCTTGCCAAGGAGTCTAATCATTAGAGTTTCCAACTTTATAGTAATTATGTTGGAAATACTAGAGAGGAGAATTAATAAGGGAGCAGTAGTGGTTTGACTTAGATTATGGTTTAGGTGGGGAAAGAGGAGGGAGGTGCTGCCGCCATAGCCAAGGGGCTTGGGCAGCGCACCACCCAGGTTCACAGATGCACTGCCAGGGGCGTTAGTGGACGCACCACCGGTGAGGTTGGTGTACGCACCACTAGTAGCACCAGGGGCGAAGTCGAGGGGAGGGAGAGAGATTGAGCCACCAGAGTGTTGGTCAATCTGGCCGGAGCTGAGGCCGAGAAAGTGTCGGTGACCACCAATAAGGGTGGGGGCACCGGCAGTTGACGGTAAGGGGAAGGGGGGAGGGAGGTGGGGATTCCGAGCCAAAAAAAAATGAGAAAATTGTGGCCTCATGGATGTTAACGAAATACCAGGGGATGGTGACACCAACATTTGTTAGGCCATTGAGGAATAGACCAGAGGACATAGAACCGATATGGAGAAAATCGGGCATAGTCATGGGGGGCCTGCCACCCTGTGGTAGGCCGAGGGACCGGCATTAGGGGAGCCGGTCTTGGCCGCCATGAGGGTGGCGCCAGTCCTGCTGGGGACCCAGTGGGGGGAGTTAAGGTTTGCTATCATAATAATGAATTAAGAAATAGAAAATAAAGAGAAATCGAGAATGAGATCAGAAATTAAAAGTAAATAATAGACAATCAAAGAACTGGTAATTTAAAATGGAAAGAACATAAATTAAAGGGTGAAGGAAGAAGAGAGAGTCTCCTTTAGAGGCTCTAATACCATATGAGAGCAATGCCAAGCTTAATTGAATTGAGTGAATAACAATGAGAGATACAAGCTCTTTTTATAGAGCTAGGTGACAAAGCATAAAGACTAGAATGCCCTTCCTAGTTACATGTGCACTGTGTGCACTGTGGTGTTTGTTATTCTTTTTTATCCATCTTTGCTATGGATCTTTGGTCTATATAATAGACCACTTTCTATAGTGCTTGGAGAATTTAATTTGTATTCAATTAATTCATTTGCAAATTTGTTTTTCTCTGCAAGAGAGAAAGTTCCTCTTCCAATGTTAGAAAATTAAACAGTACCCGCAGCGAAACCGATCAAATAAACGCAATAAAATACAGAAAAAGAACTAGAAAATACTGCAGTGAAAATACGTAGGAAAAATACAGTTAAAATACGCAGGAAAAATAGTAAAATTTTTGCAGTTAATTACTGTTGGAATATGCTGTAAATACTTAAAATTATGCAGTAAATTTACCGTTAAAGTACGCAATACATGCTGTAAAATTACGCAGCAATTTTAGCAAAATTTTTCAGAAAGAAACTAGCAATATATCTAAACACAGCAATAAAAAATACGAAAAATTAAGAGATTGAATATAATACCGAAGTCACCGTGTAGTGGGAAGTACCACTGCCCTAAAAGACGATTTCGCCACTGCTTCGGTGCAAACAGCTGTATTGGCAGCCCTCCTCCAGGATTAACACGGTTTGACCACTGACGTGCACTCGATAGCGACCCGGCAGGAGAGCCGTAAGAACTTTGCCCAGTATTTGGGGAGGAAAAAGGAGAAGACCGAAGGATTAAGAAAGATGGAAGTAATATTACTGTTAGTTTTCTGATGCTGGTGCAGGGCAGCGATTGCATGTATTTTATAATAGAAGAAGGAAGTAACTCGAACCCAGAAAAATCAGGGCAGTTAGCGCCGGTTTTTGAAGTGGCCGAAATTTAAGCACCTAATATCTCCGAACAGTTTTTATATTTGAACGTTAATGAGGTTAACAGATTCATTTTGTTTCTGCAAAATAAACATATCTGGTAGTAAAAAAATGACCCACACCCACGCCCAAACACGGCACGGCAGGCGGGCGACGCGCGTGTGGTGTCCATTCTCTCATGTAAGAATTAGTTCAAAGGATGACTTTAACAAACCTATATATAAACCCAAAAACCCTCCCATCTTTTGTCTATGTGGGATGTGGTATTTTTGCTATCCCACTTAGTTTTTTATTTTTATCCTATTTTTCTTGTATCATTTTTCAAACAACCCCCCACAAAGGATACCAGAATAGAAAAAGAAAGATAGATTGGGCAAAGGGAGTTTAGTTTTTCAGTGCCGATGTCTTGTGACTTGAATTATCACCTAGTTAACCCAAGTTTAAGACCAACATCTTGCAAGGTGACTTTCGTCTTGAACCTCACAAGGGGTTTTATGATCTTCCACTTAGTCACATGCCAAACTCCAGATCTCGGCAACTCCTGCGATTTGGCGCGTTTTATCGGCCATGCGCTCATCCTGGATATTCATAGACACTCTAGAAGGCAAGTCATAAACCTTAATAGGGAGCGGCCACACTTCCACACCTACATAGGTGGATCCCATCAAGTGTGTGTTACCGCACACCACCAAACATATAGATATGGGTCCATTAAGAGCTAAAGCTCAACCTCACCCCTTGATAACATACAAACAGTGTCCATCAAGTGCAAGCCTTGCTTACACCACCAAACATATGGCTATGGACCGGTTTCCGCACTATCACACCATAGGGAGGGACAACAAAAACACAGTGGATTTCTAGAATAAAACCATGACTTTTCACATTGAACCTGTTAAAACTAGGTTGGATACATCACAATTTATTCATGTACAGACTTTAATCCCATCCCCCTCGATGTTTCTACAATCATTTTACCACAAAGACCTTTTGTCAACGGATCCGCAAGATTCTTTTCTGACTTTACATAGTCTAGTGATATCACTCCACTCTCTAGAAGGTCCTTCACAATCTTATGTCTGAAACGAATCTGTCTCCTCTTGCCATTGTAAACCTTGTTCTTAGCTACAGTAATTGCAGCTTGACTGTCACAGTGAAGTGATACTGACGGAGCTGGAAGCCCTCACAGTGGCACATCTACCAATAAACTTCTTAGCCATTCGGCTTCATGACCTACCAACTCAAGAGCAATGAACTCAGATTCCATATTAGACGTAGCAGTACAAGATTGCTTAGACAATTTTCAGGATATAGCACCTCCAGCTAGTGTGAATACATATCCACTAGTGGAATTAATTTCATCATTATCAGACACCCAATTGACATCACAATATCCTTCTAAAACAGCGGGAAACTTTCCCTAATGACGTCCCCAATCCATAGTTCCTTTCAAATATTTAAGCAACATTTTTAATGCGTTCCAATGCTCTTGATTAGGATGATGTGTGTATCTACTGAGTCTACTTACAGCATATACAATGTCAGGTCTAGTGCAGTTCATCAAAAACATAACACTGCCAATTATTTTAGCATACTCAGTTTGGCACATAGCAGCGCCTCTATGTTTCATTAGATGTACACTTGGATCATAGGGTGTTCTTATGTATCAGCTTTAATCATGTCAAACTTTCGAAGTATCTTCTCAACATAGTGAGATTAATTTAGGCTTATGCCTTCGGGAGTTCTCATAATTTTAACACCTAGAATCATGTCTGCCTCACCCATATCTTTTATGTCAAATTTGGAGCACAGAAAGTTTTTCGTTTCATTAATGACATTCAGGTTTGTGCCAAATATCAACATATCATCAACATATAGACAGATTATTACACAACCATTTGAATTGGTCTTAAGATACACACAAGAGTCTCCATTATTTACATGAAAATTGTTAGCTACTGGCATGCTGTTAAATTTCTCATGCTATTGTTTAGGTGCCTATTTGAGACCATATAGAGATTTTATAAGTTTACAAACTTTCTTTTCATTACAGGGACAATGAAACCCTCAGGTTGTTCCATATAAATCTCTTCATCTAGGTCACCATTAAGAAATGTGGTTTTAACATCCATTTGATTTATTATCAAATCATAAACAGATGCAAGGGCAATCAAGGTTCTAATTGTGGCTATTTTAGCGATAGGTGAATAAGCATCGAAATAATCTAACCCCTTTTTTTAG
The DNA here is from genome assembly GCA_018398585.1 of Simmondsia chinensis. Lineage (NCBI taxonomy): Eukaryota > Viridiplantae > Streptophyta > Magnoliopsida > Caryophyllales > Simmondsiaceae > Simmondsia > Simmondsia chinensis. Next base: position 10,957,497 of record JAGTTD010000013.1, read on the forward strand.
GTGTAACCCTTAGCCACTAACCTTGCCTTAAACTTTTCTATTGACCCATCAGCCTTCATTTTTCTTCTAAAGACCAACTTACAACCTATTGGTTTACAACCACTTGGAGGTCTACCAATTCCCATGTGTGATTGCTTAGAATTGATTCTAGTTCGCTGTTAACAGCCTCTTTCCAAAAGGTAGAGTCAACTGATCTAATAGCCTCATCGTAAGTTTTAGGGTCTTCTTCTAACATATAGACACTTACTGTTTCTTCATTTATGAAGTTATTTTCTGTCAGGAAAGTAGTAACATAATCGGGCCCAAAATTAGTTTCTTTCCTAGCTCTTTTACTCCTTCTAATTTCTGAAGTGTCTATATCGTTGGTATGATCATGGTTAACAGTCATATTATGAGAAGGCAAACTAGATAGATATGCATCATTAGATTTCAAGGGGAATATATGTTCAAAGAATTCAGCATCTCTAAACTCAATGATACTACCACATACATAGGAATTGTTAGACCCCTTAATCAAAAAATGATAAGCGGCACTATGATAAGCATACCCAATGAAAATAGAATCAACAGTCTTAGGTCCAATTTTACTTCGTTTAAAGTCAGGTAGTCCAACCTTGGCTAGGCACCCCCACACTTTCAAGTACTTTAGATTAGGCGCATGACCTTTCCACATTTCATATGGGGTTTTATCTAGCCTTTTATGAAGAACTTTATTTAGCACATGACGAGCAGATAAGGTCGCCTCCCTCCACATGTTATCAGGTAGTCCGGAGCTAATTAACATTGCATTCATCATGTTCTTTAAAGTTCTATTTTTTCTTTCAGCGATGCCGTTAAATTGTGGACAATAAGGAGGGCTTCGCTCATGTATTATTCCATTTTCTTCACAAAATTTTTCTAGAGAGGTTGGATCATATTCTCCTCCTCTATCGGACCTAACTCTTTTTATTTTCCTTCCTAGTTGATTTTCTACTTCAACTTTGTATTTCAAAAATATTTTTTCAACTTCATCTTTAGTACTTAGGAGATATACCATTGAGTATCTAGAGTAATCATCTACAAAGGTCATGTAATATCTTTTTCCACCTCTACTTATTAGGCTTTTATAGTCTTCTCAGTCAGTGTGGACTAGCTCAAGAAGTTCAGATTGTCTCTCGATAGACTTAAAGGGTTTTTTTTTAGCATATTTCACTTCTACACATACTTCACACTTATTAAAGCTGGTATTACTGAAGTTGGAAATCATATTCATTTTCTTAAGTCGTTTAACTGATTCAACATTTATGTGTCCTAAGGGAGCATGCCACAATTCAAGTGATTCAACGATATAAGCAGAAGATGTACTAGCATTATCATTTATGGAAACAGCATCAAGGACAAACAGACCAGCATTACAAAAATCCTTGCCCCATAAATTCACCATTCCCAGTTGGGACTAGTTTATCTGAATCAAATGATAATTTCAAACCAACTTTAATCAAGAGACTACCCGAGATCAGATTCCTACGCATTTCAGACACATGCAGCACATTAGTTAAAGTAAGAAAATTTCCAAAAGTGAGTTTCAAAGAGATCTTCCCTTTTCCGAGGATAGGTGCTGCCGCATAATTGCCCATGAAGACTACTTCCCCATCGGCCAATTTTTCATATTCTTGGAACATACTTCGGTTTGCGCAGATATGCCTGGTAGCTCCGGTGTCCACGATCCAGTCAGTCATATTATTTACCAGGTTCACCTCTGAGACAGCAGCTACAATATTTTTTGTTTCTACAAGATGATCTTTATGCTTTGGATCCTTAGACTGGTTCTTTTTGATTCTGCAATCCCTGGCTATATGTCCATGTTTTCTATAGAGATATCAATCTTCGAGAAATTTGTTATTTGGCTTTTGAATTTTTCCACCAGGTTTGAAACTTGAATAGTGCTTCTTTCCTTTATTTTTAAACATGTCAGATGCATTGGTCCTTGCTTCTACAATGTTAGCCTTAGAAAGATCTGATTATGAATACCTCATGTCCTTAAGTCTATTCTCTTCTTCAATCTTCAAGTGAATCTTCAAGTGGTTTACTAACTCTTCTAATGTCAGGCTTTTCTTTTTATGTATAAGTTGGTTTCTATAATCCTTCCAGAAATGTGAAATTTTTTCAATTAAAACATATGCTTATGTAATTTCACAAATTTTAAGACCTTCTGACAATAGAGTAGTTACTATGTTTTTATATTCATGGACTTAATAAATTATCGGTTTATTGTCCATGAATTTGAAATCTAGCCACTTACTAATAGTATATTTTCTAGTCCCTGCATCATCACCTCCATATTTCTTCTATAGAGAATCTCATATTTCCTTTGATGATTCTAATTTTATATAAATATCAAAAAGACCATCACTCATATAATGTAATAAAGTTCCTCTATAAGTTAGATCGTCTGTGGTGAATTTTTCTCGATAGGCTTTTTTCTCATTTTCACTGTCAGGTTCCTTTTTTCCATAGAGTACGTAATCGATACAAACTTGTTGAAGGAAAAACAAGATTTTCTGAGACCATCTTTTATAATTTTTTTTGTCAAGTGGTTCAACTTTAGACATGTCAGGAAGAGGTAATTTAGTTGCCATGTTTAAATATAGGTAAACAAAACCGTAGCAGTAAATTACAGCGAAAGTGTTGCAGTAAATTATTTCAGTAATTTTTTTTTCCTCGTAGAAATCAGCGAAACATGTAATACATAAACAAAATCGTATTTTAGATTGTTAGAAAATCAAACAGTACCTGCAGAGAAACCGATCAAATAAATGCAGTAAAATACAGAAAAAGAATTGGAAAATACTGCAGTGAAAATACGCAGGGAAAATACCGTTGAAATACGCAGGAAAAAAAGTAAAATTTTTGCAGTTAAATACTGTTGGAATACGCTGTAAATACTATAAAATTAAGCAGTAAATTTACAGTTAAAGTACGCAATAAATGCTGTAAAATTACACAGCAATTTTAGCAAAATTTTTCAGAAAGAAACTAGCAATATATCTAAACAAAGCAATCAAAAATGCAAAAAATTAAGAGATTGAATATAATACCGAAGTCACCGTGTCGTGGGAAGTACCACCGCCCTAAAAAATGATTTCACCACTGCTTTGGTGCAAACAGCTGTATTGGCGGCCGCCCTCCAGGATTAACACGGTTCGACCACTAACGTGCACTCGATAGCGACCGGGTATGAGAGCCGTAAGAACTTTGCCCAGTATTTGGAGAGGAAAACGGAGAAGACCGAAGGGTTAAGAAAGATAGAAATAATATTGCTATTAGTTTTTTGATACTGGTGCAGAGCAGCGAATGCATGTATTTTATAGTAGAAGAAGGCAGTACCCGAACCCAGAAAAGCCAAGGCAGTTAGCGGCGGTTTTTGAAGTGGCCAAAATTTAAGAACCCAATATCTCCTAACAGTTTTTATATTTGAACGTTAATGCTGTGAGGTTAACAGATTCATTTCGTTTCCGCAAAATAAACATATCTGGTAGTAAAAAAATGACCCATGCCCACGCCCGAGCCCGAGCACGGCACGGCGGGCGGGCGGCGCGCGTGTGGTATCCATTCTCTCATCAAAGAACTAGGTCAAAGGATGACTTTAACAAACCCATATATAAACCCAAAAACCCTCCCATCTTTTGTCTATGTGGGATGTGGTATTTTTGCTATCCCACTTAGTTTTTTATTTTTGTCCTATTTTTCTTGTATCATTTTTCCAACACCTGTGTATAAAATTCTTTTGCTTCAATGAAATTTTAGTTTTCATTTGCACTTAGTGCTCGATTGGATTGTGATCATCCCACAACTCATCAAAACTTTAATGATATTAGAGTAGAGCTTCGTTTGCACTTTTTCTCTGGTCCTTCTTCAATCATCGTTGATTTTGTCATGTGATCATCCTGAAGCAAAATCACTAAATCACTCTGAAACCTTCTACTAAATGATCAGCTAAGTGTTGTTACAACATCTAAGCATCAAGTTTAAGAAGTACATCAGAATTCCAAGATGTAGCTTTTGGTTTCATTCAACCAGAGGAACTTGCATGTCCCTTTTTCTTTACAAGCTTGCTAATTTTGTTGGTTATCCTTATGGTATTAAGGGATATGAATGAATGATTTCAATACTAGAACTTTCTTTATTTCCAGAAATGTTGTTTTTCATTTTTTCTTTCTTCAACACAAGCCTTATGGTGATCCTTTTGAGGGGATTATGTATAGAAGGATGTTGCTAGGCGTCCTTTTGTTGTGAGAAGAAGAAGTGATCCTTATGATAGTGAAAATTTGTTCTACCTTGCTGCTGTAGATCTTATTGACCCTCTACCTGTGCCATCTTAGTCTCAACCTAAGCTAGTTGATAAAAGTTTGGTGATTGAGACAGAGCATACTTTTGTCGGTTCCAATGTTGTATGTGATACCAAGTAAATAATGACGCTAATTAATTTCCTTTTGGGAAGGCCTATCGAGAATACAGAGAAGCCTTCATAGTTGTTAGATTATCACTGTAATATATTAAAGAGTGAGACTTTAGCTGTTGATAAAACATATTGCTTCAGCATTCTCTTGAGTATAGCAAACTGAGTAAGCAGCAAAACTATCTAAATTTTGCTACATTCTCAGTTAAGAAATTTGAGTCTAACAATGAAGAAATTCAGTATCTCGAGTGGGAAAATGCAAATCCACACTTGGGATATTGTGCCTTTGCCTCCCAATAAGAAACTCATAGTTTGTAAGTGGCAGTGTAGGGCCAAGTTCAAGTCCGATGGTAGTACTAAAAGGTACAAATCTAGGTTATTAACTAAGGGATTAACTCAATAACATGGGATATATTTTATGGAAACTTTTCATCCTGTTGCTAAGTTAACCTCTGTTAAATCGTTACTTGCTTTGGCTTCTTGTTTAAATTGGTAGCTTGTGAAAATGGATGCGAACAATTTAAGTCTTCATGGTGATCTAAATGAAGACATATATATGGAGCTTCCTTGCAGTATGCCAATGGATCCTACCACTTAGCACCGCTCATAGTCGTCCTTCTACAATTGTTTAACACCACCAATGTGCGCGTTACTGCTAATTCAACCCAAGGAGGACTCCTTTGCGGTCTTTGGCATCAATTCCAGACTTCTTATCTCCAGGCAACCATTGAGAGACCTCCATGTTAGAATATATGGTAATAGTTGAATATATGGTTAGAATATATTGTATAGGATTATGTTAGAATATATTATATTATGGCTAGAATATATTGTGTAGGATTAATATGTATATGTTTCTATATATTGTAATTATGAGTTCTTTATAAATACAAGAGGGGGCCACCTCATTTGGTGTGTCCAATCCTAAACTTTCATGGTATCAGAGCTACCAAAAGCTTAAAACTCTCTCTCTCTCTCTCTCTCTCTCTCTTCAAGGCAAACTCTAGCCTCCCTTTTCTTCTTCCTTTTCCAAAAAACAAAACAAAAAAAAGAGAGAGACAGAGCCTAAATTAAAATTAAAACCCTAGCCCAAAGCCGCCGCCGGCTAGTTGTCTTCTCTCTCACGTGCCGCCGCCCCTCTTTAGGCTAACCCTAGCCAAGTTCCTTTACTTCTTGTGTTTTACACTCAACCAGCAGTAACATCGTCAACCACTATTCAAAAAAAAATTTTGGTTTTCGCTGTTGATTGTACTTGCTATGATGATTGATTTTGTTTCACAACCTGGGCTACCTTTCCTTGGTGCTCCTATGTATGGTGAGAATATGTTATCTACTCCACACTTTTATCCTGCAAATAATACTTATACTGCTGGTTCTAATATTTATTCAGGGTTTGCATCTCCTCACCATATTTTTCAATATTTTACTGCTCATTCTAATCCTATGATTGATTTTTTCTGGATAATGGACAGTGGTACATCATCCCATATGACTAATAACCCTAGTTTGCTTTCATCGCTGAGTCCTTATCATGGCTATGATAAAATATTGGTTGGCAATGGTGCCTCTTTATCGATTGCTGGGGTTGGATCTAGTTTTTTTAGTACACCTGTTGGTCGTTTTAATTTGCATAATGTCCTTTATGTTCCTGGTCTTTCCACCAATTTAATATCTATTCGCCAATTTTGTAAAGATAATTGTTGCCTTTTAGAATTTAACTCGGGTGGTTTTTCCATTAAAAATGTCAAAACAATGTACCTCATAATTCGCTGTGCTAGCTCAGGGCCTCTTTTCTCCGCTCCTAGGTCATCCTCTATGTATGTTTCATTAGTTGCTTCTCAGATTACGCAGCCTCCCTAGCATCACCGACTTGGTCTTCCTGGGCAGCTGGTCTTGTCCTCATTAGTTAGACACAAATTCTTTTCCTGTTCAGGTTCTACTTCAGAGTCCAGTCTTTGTCATGCTTGTCAATTAGGCAAGCACAGTCTTTTACCTTTTAAAAAGTCTATTTCCTTTACGTCTCATCCTTTTGATATCGTTCATTCTGATGTATGGACATCACCTATTATTAGCTTCAGTGGTGATAAGTATTATTTGCTATTTTTGGATGACTATTCTCATTTTTTTGTGGATTTACCCGATGCGTGCTAAATCTGAGGTGTTTGATTTATTTGTTCAATTTTGAAATCTCGTGCCTAACCAATTTGGGATAGAGGTCAAACAATTTCAGTGTGATAATGGCACCGAATACATTAACCAGGATTTTAATAAGTTGTTTGCTGAACGGGGCATTCTTAGTCAAATTTCATGTCCACGTACGTCCCACCAAAATGGGAAAGCTGAACGAATGCATAAAACTATTGGAAATATGATGCGTACTTTTTTGTGTCAAGCTTGTATGCCTTTAGAGTATTGGGTGGAGGCTGTTCTTGCAGCTACATATATAATAAATCTTTTACCCTCTACCTCTATCAAGAAGAAAATACCCTTTCAATGTCTTTACAAGGAAAAGGCCTCCTATGATCATCTAAGGGTTTTTGGTTGTACCTGTTATCCCACCTTAAATGCTACTGTGCAGCATAAACTAGCACCACGGTACTAATTATGTGTCTTTTTGGGGTACCTGCCGAACCATAAGGGCTACAAGTGTTTAAATCTCATGACTAACAAAATTGTTATCTCGAGACATGTTGCTTTTGATGAAACAGATTTTCCTCTAGCCCGGTTGGGGGCCACTTCGCAGCATACTATGCATCGTCTTCAGCAAGTGTTCAAACCACCACTTGATGCGTCACCTTTCTATAGCCTATTGCCCCTCCCGGTTCCACCCGCCGCACCCTCCACTCATGCGGCTCCCTCGCCTCCATTGCCTTCCTCTGATACTTGCTTAATGTGGCCCACGCCTCCACCACAACCGTTGCCATTGCCATTATCACCACCGCCCGATCCACCTGCCTCTTCTCGGTCAGTTAATCCAATGGTTACCCAGTCTAAGGCTGGTATTACTAAACCTCTTCTCAAACCCTCAATGGTTGCTCTTTCTGCTATAACCAATATTCCTTATTCCTACAAGCAAGCACTTAATGATGATAATTGGAAAAATGCAATGCTTGATGAATATAATATACTTCAACGTAACCACACTTAGACACTTGTTCCAAAACAAAGTACTGCTAATGTTGTTGGCTCCAAATGGGTTTTTCGCGTCAAACAGACTTCTACAGGTCAAATTGAACGCTATAAGGAGCGCTTAGTTGCTCAAGGTTACACGCAATGGTACGGTATTGATTATGATGAGACTTTTAGTCCTGTTGTCAAATCGGCCACTATTCGTAATGTCTTAACCATTGCGACATCACGAAAATGGCCCATTCATCAGCTTGATATTAAAAATGCCTTTTAAATGGCACATTGAATGAAGAAGTGTTTATGAAGCAGCCACCGGGTTTTGTGATTTCTGATTTTCCATATTACGTTTGCAAGCTTAATAAATCATTGTATGGACTGAAGTAAGCACCCCGTGCATGGTATAATCGTTTTGCATCCTTTCTTCATCGCCTCGGTTTTCACAGTTGCAATTTTGATTCTTCCATGTTCACTCTACAACGTGGGACAGATATGGCTATTTTGTTGCTTTATGTGTATGATATTGTTCTTACTGCTTCCTCTACTTCTTTCCTTAAGACTTTACTACACTCTCTTCAGTGTGAATTTGATATGACAGATTTGCGACGTGTCAACTACTTTCTTGGAATCTCTGTTTCTCACCTTCCTGATGGTTTATTCTTATCTCTGTCCAAGTATGTTCATGATTTGCTCGAGAAGACTGACATGTTAGCCTCCAAACCCGTAGCTACTCCCACAGATTCCAAATCCAAGCTCTCTGCTTCTGATGGGGAGCTTATGACCGATGTCACCTTGTATCGGTCGGTTGTCGGTGCATTACAGTATCTAACCTTTACTCGTCCTGATATCTCTTATGCAGTGCAACGGGTGTGTCTATTTATGCATGCTCCTCGTCTTCCTCATTGGGTTGCTGTCAAACGTATTCTTCGCTATGTTCGAGGTACTATGAATCATGGCCTTACTATCTCTCCTGGTGCCCTTGATCAGCTTGTGGCCTATTCTGATGCTGATTGGGCCGGTTGTCCTGACACTCATCGTTGCACCTCCGGCTTTTGTGTGTTTTTTGGTGGTAACCTTGTTTCCTGGTCCTCCAAACGAGAGCCCACAGTCTCTCGCTCCAGTGCTGAAGCAGAATATCGAGCCGTTGCCAATGCCGTTTCGGAGTGTTGGTGGCTGCGGTCTCTCCTTAGTGAGCTTGGCATCACTATTCCTAAAGCAACCCTGGTCTACTGTGACAATGTTTCAGCAACCTATTTTGTATAGTAAGCTATTAAAATCACTTCAATGTAGCATTGTGCGATAAGCCACCAACTTTTCTACAATATAACATTAAACGATAAACCACCAACCCTCTCACAATGTAACTCTAGACAAAGAAACTACAAATGCTCTCACTAATCAAAGCAACCAAGCATGCTCTCTTCATGCTCAGGTGAACCACACTCAAACACCAAATACAAATAACCTAGCAAACGAACTTTTACAATTACTTTTCTCACTTTCTACTCCCCAACTGCTCCCCGGACACCAGTTTGCGAAAACCCATACATATCTCTTGCTTTTCTCTTTCACTTCGCACCTTACACTTATCCATGCCTATTGACTTGAAAAAAAAAAAAAAAAAAAAAAAACCCTAAATCAAATTCAAAATTTTAATCTTCAAACATTTTCCTCCTGTTTCTTCTCATTTTCCATTTTGATGTCATCTTATTTTTTTTTTCTTTTTTGGTAATTCATGAGATGCATTATTTATTAATGAGATGAATAAATTTATTTATGTTAAATATATAATTCATAAGATAAATTATACATGTGGGATTTAAACAAACAAAAACAAAAAAGGGCCAAAGGCGTAAAACACCCGGGTGATCCACGCATCCCAGCAGTTAACGTGTCGTGCGCTAGTGCTTAATCGAGGATCCATATAAGGCAGGGGCAGTCAATCACCATGCAACACATGTCGAGCGCTGGGCCGCCCAAATCTGCTATCCGCTTTAATCAACGCGAACCTATTAGGGGCTGACACATGTATATGTAAAGTAGAAAAATTGGGGAAGTATTGACTATGCTTAAGACGCCGTTTAGTTAGACTTCAAAACATGTATTCAGGTATTTTTAAATGTATCCCACATCAAGAAATAAAGGTTTTTTTTTTTTTTTCCACATCCATCGTCCTATTATAAATAGGGATCTTGAAAGTTGAGTTTGGCACCGAATAATTTCCTAAAAAATTATTTTTCAAAAAACTAGAGCAAATATTTTAGAGCCCACTGTCCGAGTGGTTAAGAGATCATTGCGGATGTGGTCTCACAGTTTAGTTTATAATCTAGAAATTCCCAATTTCTTTTCTTTAAACTTTCCTTCAATTTTCATATTTCTATTTATGGTTTTAATTTCTTATTTACTATGCTTTGCTTTTCTATGTTGTTAAGAATATATTAGTTTAGAAGTCTTATGTTTAGAATTATAAATTTTAAATTTATTCTGTTGCGCCGCTCAAGTCAATTTTAGGGAATATTTTTGAAATATTTTAGCTCAAGAAAGGAAAATGAAGACTATTTATAGGCTAATAGAATGACTCAAAAGAATAATTATAAAAGACCTAGAATTAGAAATTGAATACAATTTAAACTTTTCTGCATCTAAATTAGAACCTTACTCGGAAGCTTTTTGGGCAAAAGGTTCCTACTCAGATCACTTGTTGGTGACCGAGGTGTAACACTTACTAGTCATCTACTCATGCGAGGGACAATTGGGGAGTTAAGCTAATCATACATCCTCCTTCTCGAGCTTTCCAGAATTTGCCCTGCAACTCTCAATCTCGTCTCCCAATTGGCTTTTTCTGTGGCTCAAGAATAAATGTCTAGCATTGAACACATTGAAGTGCACATATATTTTGGTAGTTTAAGACAGTAAGCATTAGAATTGATCTTTTCAGGCAATCATAATAGTCCAATTTTTTGGGCGAATAATATGTTTTTTTTTCTCCTCTGATTAGGAGATGTTCATGAGCCAGCACTAACTAGGTTTCCCACATTGAACTCCATGTACCTTTGTCGTAGATTAGCTGACTTATTATAGTATTCAGTAACGTACAACAAGGATTTACGGGTTTGTTGATGAATGTGCAGCAGGTTTCTAGTAAAGTGTTCCACTGTATTGTATAGGTAAGATAATGAAGTAGGTGCCAAAGCCAATGACGATCAGGTAGAAGACTATACACAACATAGAACGGTGCGGACCATGAACTACGATGACTAAAATAATTAGAAATGAACTCGTCTTGGTATAATTTGTGTTACCATATCTTTAAACTCTGTTTGACAAAGTAAGTTACCGAGTGAGCAATTGGTGACCTTGGTTTTTCCTTTACTTTGATGCTTGTAAACACTGGTACTACATAGTGTTATTCAGATGCCACAAACATCTTTTGAAATGATTGACAAATGTGTGAGACGGTCCAAGATGAGAAGATCACGGAAGAATAGTATGATGAGATAATCCTAGAAGCGGAGCGGGTAATAGAGATAGGAGAAAATGTGGGTTTCAACTCTGATAGTTTCGACCCAACTATGGTGGCAGATATTCTTGCTCATTGACATGGTTTGGGTGTCGGGTTGTAGTTTCAGTCCCATCCTTGGCTCTTGTGCTGGTCTTCTGGCTCGTCTCCAATTAGGATCCCTGTTTGTGATGGTTCTGCGTGCGTTGTTGCTTTCTTGTCCCCGTGTCTTGTCTGATCTTGCTCACGTTGCCTGCTATGTTGTATTTTGAGACGAGCGTTTTGTCCCTGTTTTCTTGTTGTATGGTGGTTAATTTGGTCCCCGTTACGGTCGGACTCTGGCCTCACCTAGCAAGTGGCCGGCTTGTTTAGCGATTCTGTCGCAATTTATCGAAAAAAACGGTCCAAGATGATGGACATTGGAAGCCCATGTAAACGGTAAAGTTTTCGGAAGAATAGCTATGCAACATGTTGGGAAAAATTCACACATTGAGCAAACGGAAGCGAAAAACAATAAAAACAACAAAAAAGAACATACGATATTTTTACGTGGAAACCCACTCTCAACTAGAGGGGAAAAACCGTAGGACCCAACGGGGTACCAAAATATCCACTATAAAATTAAAGATTACAATCTCCAATTATAACCCCTAACCCATACAACATCCTCAACACATGTGACTATTGCACGGTAAGTCACCAACCCTCTCCAATTGTGACTGCTGCACGGCGAGTCACCAACCCTCCTCAATGTAGCTTTGAACAGCAAGCCACCAGCCCTCCCACAATGGAGCTTTGGACAGAGGAAGCTACAAAAACTCTCTTCAACACTCTTAATCAAGGCACCCGAGTATGACTCCCTTCATACTCGGGTGAACCCCACTCAATATCTTAACAAAACAACCTCACAAACACAAACACTTAACAATTATTTTCACACTCTCCCCCTACCCGGGTGCCCCCGGGCAGCCCTTTACAAACCCAACTCACTCTCTACATTTCTCTTTCTTTTTCTTCTCTCTATTTTTTCTCTACACTTCTACCACAACCTACCCCTTTATTTATAACAAAACACCAAAGCAAAAAAGGCAAAAAATACATATTAGTTTACTTGTACAAGTAAACTTCTCAACCCTTACTTGAAAGACTCAACTTCCCAATTTTTCTTTTTCTTTTTTTCCATTTTCATTTTTCTCTTTTTTGATTTTTTTCAGATTTTTTCTTTTTCCTTTTTCTTCTTTTATATATTAAATTTGGGGTAAAAAATCTCCCAACAAATCTCTCACTTACCTCAAAATTAATTTTTCACATACTCCTTTTTTTTTTTTTTTTTCCTTTTCTCACACATTTTTTTTTTCTTCATCTTCTTTATAATGTCTTCCACTCTTTCTCTCTCCTCTTCATGCTTTTCCAGAAACATAATAGCCCACCAAAAAATGTTGCAATCATCTTCCTCCCTTTTCGTCATCCTCTGGCCACCGGCGTCAAGATCGGCACCCTCTAGCACCGCAGCGAACCACCCATTCGAACCATCTTTGCCATCCTCTTCAATCTTTACATATCTGATTTTTCTTCTCTTCATCAAGCTTTCCCAACATGCTCTGATACCACTTGTCACGGGATGAGCACAGATCACCCGTGCGGCGCCCAGGCCCCTAAGGCTAGGGCCGAGTCAGCCAACCCCTGTGGTCAACAAGCAGCACTATGCACCTTCAAGAGACGAAATACACGGCATACCACGGACATACCTGACCCACAATCAATGCGCATTAGTATCGGACAGGCTAAGGAGACTCCATATGGCATATATCTGCTTATTGAGCACTGGGGACAGTGTTAGCCAAAGGTGGCCCGTGACATTCTACCCCACCTAATTCCACAAACGTCCTCGTTGCTGGTGCCTGCCCATCGTCGCATCCCTGTATCTCTAGTGGCCTTGATTGGTCACGGGACGACCACATCGTCATCCCCTCCTGTGTGACACCTCTGACATGCCATTGGCACTCGCCCGACGATAAGCAGCGTGCCCAAAAAGCAACCTGCCAGCTCCATGCACCATAGTGCACCACGTATATGTCTCACTCCACGATGTTTGTTGACTCTTCACCTTGTGCACTTTGCACTGCACCCCAAGGATCGGCCCAATCTCCACATAGTAAGCCAGCCATACGGTCAGCATGCCTGACCGGCACCCAACACGGTGCGCTTTCCGCCACAACCGGAACTGCGAGCCACTCAACTTCACTCTGAAAGTTCCTCGTTAGAGTGCCCCTCCCACACAAGGAGTGTCCATACTCATGGACAAACCCACTCGATGCACCTAGGACACGAGCAACTCCCATTCCCCAGGAGTGTCCACCGCCACAGACAAGCTCGGTCCCACCACAGCTGCTTACTTGCGTATCATGAGCCTCGCTCTGATACCACTTGTTGGGAAAAATTCACACATCGAGCACAACGGAAGCGAAAAACAACAAAAAAGAACACACGATAGTTTTACGTGGAAACCACTCTCAACTAGAGGGGAAAAACCACGGGACCCAACGGGGTACCAAAATATCCACTATGAAATTAAGTATTACAATCTCCAATTATAACCCCCAACCCATACAACATCCTCAACACATGTGACTATTGCACGGTAAGTCACCAACCCTCTCCAATTGTAACTGTTGCACGGCGAGTCACCAACCCTCCTCAATGTAGCTTTGAACGGCAAGCCACCAGCCCTCCCACAATGTAGCTTTGGACAGAGAAAGCTACAAAAACTCTCTTCAACACTCTCAATCAAGGCACCCGAGTATGACTCCCTTCATATTCGGGTGAACCCCACTCAATATCTTAACTAACAACCTCATAAACACAAACACTTAACAATTATTTTCATACTCTCCCCCTACCCGGGTGCCCCCAAGCACCCCTTTACAAACCCAACTCACTCTCTACATTTCTCTCTCTTTTTCTTCTCTCTATTTTTTCTTTACACTTCTACCACAACCTATCCCTTTATTTATAACAAAACACCAAAGCAAAAAAGGCAAAAAAATACATATTAGTTTACTTATATAAATAAACTTCACAACCCTTACTTGAAAGACTCAACTTCCCAATTTTTTCTTTTTCTTCTTTTCCATTTTCATTTTTCTCTTTTCTGATTTTTTTCATATTTTTTTCTTTTTCTTTTTTCTTCTTTTATATATTAATTTTGAGGTAAAAAATATCCCAACACAACATGATTAACACAGCTACTCTTTTGCGTGTAATAAAATGGGCGACCTTTGAAAATAGGCCTCCTAATGCAAAATAGGTCAAAAGTATGAGCCTGCTACCAACTCAAGGGACTTTCCACACCCCATGTGGCCCTCATTATGTTGTTTTTGGATGATCCTTAATCAAAGATTAGACAAAGTTATATAAAGAAGGTTCACCTTGAAAATAAACCTATCTTTTAAAAAAACACCCTAGCGCTTGTCTTAGGGTAGCGTCTTGCTAAATTCGGCCAAAGAATAGTTCTATGGCTTATCAATCCTTGAGCAACTAAAACCCAAGTACTTATGTTCGCATAGCACACAATAATCGAGCTCTTTTACCAAACACATTGGCCACCTCATTTAGAGTTTCAGATTTTGCTTGACGATAAAGTAAAGAAGTTGGATGTACCCAGGCCACTTGTGCAACATTGAAAAAGTTAAGTGCAACATTATTCAAGTATGAGAAAAACTCTAGATTGACCAAGTGAGAGTTCCAGTTCCATAATGCCTACACAACAACGTAGAACCCAACATCATACAAGGAGTTCTAATGCTTATTGCCATAGAATGTTTCATTGAAATATGTGATCATCAACCTTCTTGGCTAAGCACAGCACCAATGCTCACCGTCAAGGAATCCATGTGAAATTCAAAAGTTTTTTGGAAGTATGGCAGTGCAACGACGACAGTTATTTTTAGTCACAGCCTTGATTTCTTTGACGTTTATCAACCCCCCAACCCCCCCCCCCCCCCCCCCCCCCCCCCCCCCAAATTTTTCTCTTGTTTTATGCACCCCATGATTGGAGCCATTATACTTAAGAAGTGGGGGATAAACCACCTATAACCTGAATCTGGGCCATGGACACTAAACATCTCAATGAGATTTCAAGTTCAAGGGAAATCACATATGGCATCGAATACGAGGCCCACTTGCATCACAAACGCTGCTATTGTTACACGGGCTAGGTCTGCCATTCTAAATTCTGAACCCATGCATGGAAGCCATGCGGGAGGCACATTAGGCTTCCTGTTGGACCGCACCTACATGTGTGGTCCAACCGTTTTTCTCCCCCTTGGCTTCTTCTTCTTTTCTTTCTTTGTTTGCCTTCATTTCATGTTTTATTCACATGTATAATATGTTCATCTCATGCATTGGTAGAGCTGCATTTTTATTACTAGGTGCACTTGTCCCTGGTGAATTAGAAGACGTCTCAAAAATAATATAAATTTTTATCAATTGTCTTAATAAAAAAAAAATAAGAATACATCCAGTGATTTTATAAATAGTCTCTAAGAAAGAAAATATTATGTGATGTTTCATACAACTCGTATTATAAATAAATTTTTTTTATTTGTAGAAGTTTTATGGTATTTTCTTACACCATCATATTCTAATATTCATTTGTCTCCATCATTTCATAGTTTGTCATATGTTTATTTTGAGTTCATTCATGTTAATGCAAAATTATATATAATATTAAGTACTTATTTGTCTATTTTTATGTCTACCCCCCATGGAAAGAAATGCTAGATTCACCACCGATCTCATGTATAAATTTATCTTATGATTATATAAGTTATTTTAGACGGTTTAATCGCTGAGGCTTACGAAGAGGTATTAAGGTGAATTTACTACTAACTTCAAATGAATCAATGTGACATGATCTAGTGAGATATGTGGAGTTAAAAAAAAATAATAAATAAATAAAGACATAATGGAGATCTGATACATGGTTTAATACGCTACAATATAATACTGCCTAAACGTAACAGCTACAATCTGGTTCTTGTAGTATAGATAACAATAGCTATATGCCTTTCGGGCGACACCAAACAATGACGTAGAATCGACCAAAACCAAATTTGTATTGGCGTTTTCTTGTTCAAAAATTAAAAACCAAATTTGTATTGAAACCAGCCATTTATTGATTCGGATGCCAACATTGCTTCCATTTGCATTGAATAATGCACGTACAACAACTAAAATTCGTCTTTTTTTATGTCGTCAAAATTTCTCTTTTGGCAAAGCATTATATTGTAGAGTACTATTGGAGTTTGATTTAGTATTCTATTTATATTGGTAAGTAGTACAAAATATTGCCCGAAGAGGGAACCAACACTTAGGAAGAAGGATAATAAACTTTGAACCAAAAATTTCTTGATGTAATCCTTAACTTTGACTTGGTACATAACTACTAATCCCCAAGCTAGGAGTTTTGCGTTCCAAACTCATTATCCCAATTTTCAGTTGTATTCCTACCATCCAAAAAAAAAAAAAAAAAAAAGAATAGCCCACTGAGGACAAGTTGAGGATGCTGCATTGGATGTGTGGACATACTAGAAAGGATCGGATCAAAAATGATGTTATAAGAAATAAAATAGGTGTGGTCCAATTGTAGACAAGTCGAGGGAGCGACGCCTGCAATGGTTTGGACATTTAGAAGGAGGCTAATTAATGCCTCTGTTAGGAAGTGCCAGAACCTACATATTACGTATGAGAGGAAGGTAGAGGCAAGCCGAAGAAAGCTGGAGGGAGACAATTAGACATGACCTCACCCACCTAAACCTCAATGAGGAGATAGCCTTAGATTTTTTCAATAAATTGCGACACAGTTGCCAAACAAGCAGACCACTCGCTAGGAGAGGCCTGACTCCAACAGTAACAAAATGGGGACCACAAACAGACAACACAAAACAAAAGGATAGAACAATAGAAAAAGACGCTGGCCCCAAACACGACAAGGTAGACACCAAGAGCAAGACCAGACAAGACACCGAGAGATAGGACAAAACATTGAGCTAGAACAACTCAGACAGGGACCTCAGCTAAAGATGACACAAAAGATCAGTACTTGAACTGAGATCAGGACTAAAGCTGTTAATGAGATAGCCTTAGATAGAACTAAGTGGTGGTGAAAACGCATGTAGCCAACATAGATGTTAGGGGAGGGTAGTACATTGTTGCCAAGCCATAGTATATCTATTACGGAAATGGAAAAAAACAGGCATCAAAAACAGTCACCGATCTTAAGGCATGTGTAGCAAACCACTTTCCTTTAGACTTATTTCGTAAATACTGAAATAGTCTCGGGGATACAATGAGACCAAAAAGAAAAGTAACAGTAAGAGTTTAGAAAGGAAAAATAACCAAGACTAGAGAATGAGAAAATGATGTAACTTTTCAAGTGTTCTGCAAATGCCTTTGTTAGGAAAATTTGTAAAAAAAAGTATCAAATTCAATCACTGGTCTCAAGGCATGTAACGAACCAATTTCCTTAAGACTTATTTTGTGGATACTGAAATAGTCTCGAGGATATAATGAAACCTAAAAACAAAGTGAGAGAAAGAGCGTAGAGAGGAAGGACAACCAAGACTAAAGAATGAGAGTGGATGTTATTTTTAAGTTTTGTTCAAGCCCTTTTCGAGCCAATTTTTAAGTACTTTTCCCATGTTCTATAAAATATGATTTGATGGGGCTTTGTATAGACTTGTAGGTGTCCCTTACAAAACCCTTCAAAATAACCCAAAAATACTTCCAACCTATTATAAAAAAAACCATACAAAGAACTACCTTGTGTTTTGAAGTTGTGCGTCAACACACAGACCCAATTTCTAGGCTCTGTAAGATTATGCCTCGACACACAAACGCAAAAACACTTCCAAATTATTGCAAACAACCACACAAAAAACTGCTCTGTGTGTTGAATTTGTGTGTCAACACACACGTAATAGGTGTAAAAACACAACATGTTCAAGCCAAAACACATCAAATACATATTCAAAATACTTTATTTTGAAAATACATCAACAATCCCCAACATTTTCAAAATATATACATTCTAATAAAAATTTATACATCATCCCGGAATAAAAGAAAGCTTTTATACATAAATGAAGGTGTCTTCTGATTGAACCCTCACTTAGTGAAGACACGTCACAGTTAATTGAAATAATATAGTAGACTAAGCTTTGAATCATATGATTCGATTTGACTAACAGTACACACCTCCACACACAATACTTACTTCCTACACACACTTCATCTTCGACTTACACATTTTACGCCTTGTGTCCCGTACCCTTCATGAGTGTAAAAGAGTCAAACCTTTGTCATTAAAACACTCCTTGAAGCAGCCAAACTTCACTCATATAGGTAGAACCCATTGATCATGTCCCTGCAACATGGCATTCAATGATTTCCTTGAATCCATTAAGAACATACACTCAACCTCCCTTTTCCCTTTGTCACAGGTTACCAAGCGCTAAACCCGAGATGGAATTTCACTTTTCGTGCTTGCAATCACACGGGTGATAGAACTCTCTCATTAAACTCAAGACCTAGCGTTTTACCGGATGTTGGGTTGAGGTGTCCATCATGGATGATTAAACTTGACAGGTTTTACCCATCTCTTTACTCATATCTATTACCAAATCTCTAGAAAGGCTTTTCATGAAGGGATTCACTAGATTCTGATTTACAATTACAAAGTCCATAGTAACCACTCAATATTTTCATGAGTTGTTTCACATAACTATGTCTTGCACTAATGTGTTTGGACTTTCCCAAATTATACACCTCATTCTACACATCTGAAAGGGTAGCCCAACTATGACAATTGCTAAAAATTGATATTGGTTGAAGCCAAAAGGAATCTTAAACAAAAAATCCTTTAATCATTATACTTCTTTACTATCAGAAACCGGAGCAATAAACTATACAATTATGGTGGAATTAATACATGTCTGTTTCTTGGAACTCCAAAAGACAGCCCCACCAAGTAGGAGCACCCACTCGCTTGTAGAAGAGTAGTCCTCCTTATTGGAGATACAACTGGCATTCAAGTATTCTTCTAAATAGAAGAATACTCATTAAAAATAATAGCATAATCCATGGTTATTTTAGTACCTTCTGTACCACATGCCAGTAAAATTTACTTAGATTGCTAATATATCTACTTATTTTTCCAACAACAAAGACTGTATCGAGCATTTTCATACTCCAATTGTACTACTGGATTACCTTTATCTAGTACTAAACATCCATACCAAATATCAACATATAGTCAACATACAACATATAATGACTCCTTTATCATTATCAAACTTGTTATATATACACATTTATCCAATTCATTAATTACCTCTTTCCAAAAGCAACATTATGAGACTTCATAGTCTCATCAAACGCCATAACATTTGGATCTACGACACAACAATATGAAGTTTTGATTATCCATATTGTCCCTAGCTCATTCCACTAGATATATAAAGAAATACAGTCCATATTATTTTCCATTTCTCGCTCTATTATTTCTTCTAAGTTTTAGAGCATTATTAGGAATTTCTTCCCTCACAACATGGTTTTCATCATATAACAAAGGCATGTCACTTTCCAACGATATATGATCCTTCAGTCTTGGTGTTGAACTAAAAAATATCTTCATTTTAATATATATTATGCTTCACATTATCATAATGCAACATCATTTCATCAACACTAAAGACAGATTTAAAATCATTTTTGCATACTCATCCATATTATATTCATGAACTTCAATCTACACATATAACTAAATCATATGAATCATCATGCCATTAATAAGGGTAATTAAAATAAATCATCATAATCAATATTCATTTACTTTTACTATTTGCCAGTTTGTTGACTAACAATATCATAACACATGAATATAAAATTACACAACAGAATTATTTTCCATACAATAATCGTACTTAAATTGCACTCAACTTGAATATCTTAATATCGGTGATATAATCATTAGGGATCAATATAAACTATAAAATAATCATATAAACTTTCTCTTTCATGATCCAATAAATTTTAATTTTACTCAAATTTACAACACTTTTGTTTTTATCAAGCAAACCGAAAGCAAGCCTCAAAAATTCATGATTGCATTAACATGCATACATGAATTAATCATATAAAAGTATTAACACATTAATCGCATAACTGCAACATACATGCTTATACATAAATTATATTTTATACTTATGAACATGCATGTATTAATCCGCAATTTGGTTATTATTCATATTACGAATTCATTTGGGAATAGATTTACAATGTAGTATGTAATATATAAATTATATTCTAATTATATTCAACAATTATGTATACGCATTATTTTGTTTCAACCATCATAATTCTATGAGAATTAAAATTGTGGTTATACAAGAGCACAGATCTTCATATTACCAATTTATAACAAAACATGTATCCTTACTTTATTTATGTTTACTATTAGTTTTGACATCGCCTCGGCGCCTGGTCTCAATGAGCATCCAAAACAAGATTTTCTATCATTTTATTTGTTTTTACATAAAATTATATACATCAATTATGTTTATATGCAAACCGATTACGTGAAAAGAAACACGGTAATACGTACCTTGATGCATACATAAATAGAATTAGTTACCAAAAGTTTCAGATGTACCATGCCAGTGGTGATGGTTATTATTTAGTGTTGCAATTTGTGGGACTGGAGTCATGAGATTGAGTATATCCTACAAGTCATTCTCGTCAACTTTCTCGCCATTTATTTTGCATTAATTCCAAAATGTGCGGAAATAACTAATTCTCCCGGTATGCAATCGAATCAAATACCACGACAATACGAGAAGTAAATGGACTAAAAGAGAAAAGAAACAAACGACACAATGATTTACGTGGAAACTCCTTTACAATCGAAAGGGGAGAAACCACGAGAGAAGATTGGAGCTTTTATTATTGAATCGAAAAGAAGAATTACAATCACTCCTTTTCTCTCTCTCTCTCTCTCTCTCTTTAGTTGGCGGCGCCGCTGGGAAATACCTCACGAAAAATTGGATACAAATGACTTAACCTATGCCCATATATATAGGCCCGTGAAAATGCGGTTCCCGATCGATCGGGGGGTCCCGATCGATCGGCGAGCTTACTGTTGGCGTCCTTCACTTATGTAACTTTCCCGATCGATCAAACTTCACCCGATCGATCAGCCTCCTCACGGCATCCCTATTTAAAGTTCCAAGGAATTTTGAGACTTTTTCTTAACAAATCTCCACCTTGGCTCAAAATTAACATCAACAATAAAATAACTCCACCTTCTCCACAAACGCCCCCTCAACGGGGGCTAACACACATCAAATGCAAAGACCCACCAAATTCGAGCAATGCTCGAATTTGCTCCCTAGTAGAACCTTAGTGAACATGTCAGTTGGATTGTCCACAGTCCCAATCTTTTTCAACTCCACCTTCCCCTCATCAATTAGATCTCTAATAAAATGATGCTTCACATCTATATGCTTCATTCTATCATGATGTAACATCTGATCCTTCGCTAGGTGAATGGCGGACTGAATATCACAGTAGACTCTAGCAGTGCCCTGCTCAGCACTAATCTCGCTAATCAAACCTCTCAACTAGACGGCTTCTTTGAATGCTTCTATGACTTCCATATATTCGGCCTCGGTAGTAGACTGTGTTGTAACAAACTGTAAACACGCTCTCCAACTGATAGCTGTGTCACCTAAACAAAACACATACCCTGATGTGGACTTCCCCTTATCGAGGTCTCCACTATAATCAAAATCTATATACCCAACCAAGCAACACTTACTTTTCCTATATTCCAAACAAATATAGGAAGTTCCACGAAGATACCTGAGAATCCACTTCATCGCATGCCAATGCTCTTTGCCTGGATTCGCCATGTACCTACTAACTCTACTCACTGCAAAAGCAATATCTGGATGCATACAAACAATTGCATACATAATACTGCCCACTGCACTAGAATAGAGAATCTGAGACATGTACCTGACATCCTCCTCAGTCTGAGGCGAATCTAATGCTGAAAGTCTGAAGTGAGCTGCTAAGGGCATGCTAACTAGATTAGCATCCTTCATATGAAACCTGTCTAACACCTTCTCAATATACTTCTCATACGACAAGTATAATTTTTCAGCTTTTCAGTCTCTACGAATCTCCATGCCTAAAATCTTCTTAGCTGCTCCAAGATCTTTCATCTCAAACTCACTCTTCAACATAGATTTCAAGTCATCAACATTCTTCATGCCTCGTTCTGCAATCAACATATCATCAACGTACAAAAGCAAATAAACAAAGCCTGTATTAGTCTTTCTGAAGTACACAGAACTGTCGTACTTACTCCTAATGTACCCATGACCTGTCATGATCTGATCAAATCTCCTATACCACTGCCTAGGAGACTGCTTCAAACCATGTAAAGACTTCTTAAGCAAACATACATGATCTTCCTTTCCTTCTACAGCGAAGCCCTTAGGCTGATGCATATGGATACTCTCTTCTAGTTCACCATGCAAAACTGCAGGCTTTACATCTAATTGCTCAAGTTCTAAGTCATGCATGGCAACTAAAGATAAAAGCGCACGAATCGAAGTATGTCTAACTACAGATGAAAATATATCATGAAAATCAACACCTTGTACCTGACTGTAGCTTTTAGCTACCAAATGTGCCTTGTATCTAGCATCTTCAACTCTAGGAATGCCCTCCTTTCTTTTGAAGACCCATTTGCAACCAATCAGTCTTTTCCCTGTTTAAGGCTTCACCAGTTCTCATGTCTGGTTCTTATTAAGAGACTGCATCTCTTCATTCAAGCAACGAGCCACTTCTCAGCATTTGATCTCGATACAGCCTCTGGATACAAAGTCGGCTCACTGCCATCTAAAGACTCAGCAATAGTAAGCGCATAAGTAATCATCTCCTCATATCCATATCTCTTTGGAGGCCTGATCTGTCGCCTCAGTCTACCCCCAGCTATAGTATTATTCTCCACCTGTTGGCCGGTTTCTACATTATCAATAACAACATCAGAAACCTGTACATAAGGTGCTGGAATACTCTCTAGCTGAACGACCTACTAATCAGACTGTATCTGTGCAGCATCAGGTGTCTCAACCTGAACTGAATCACCATCAATGGAGGGTGTGTGTGGCGGATGTAGTAGAGTAGACTCATCAAAGGTAACATCTCTACTAGTCAGAAACTTCTGAGCAATGGGATCCCACAGTCTATATCCCTTCACACCTGACAAATAACCAAGAAAGATGCATTTCTTGGCCCTAGGCTCCAGCTTTCCATCATTAACATATGCATATGCAGGACAACCAAACACTTTAATCTGAGAATAATCAGAAGTAGAACCAGACCATACCTTTTCAGGTGTCTTCATCTGCAATGAAAAATGCGGTGTCTTGTTCACAAGATAGCAAGTCATGCTAACTACTTCTGCCCACCATTCTCTTTTCAAGCCTGCATTTGAAAGCATGCATCAAGCCTTCTCAAGTAACGTCCTGTTCAATCTTTCAGCCACTCCATTTTGCTAAGTGTTGGCTCTAAAGCCAATATCATTGTAATTTTCATGATAACAAGCA